>CM033469.1:243857923-245057923 GCA_019447015.1 Hymenochirus boettgeri
ACCCCACCACTGGCCTATCTATACCCTGCTTTCCTCCTGGGCTATTTATCCCAGTGAGATGCTAACTGCTAATACCCTCCCCCCCCCAACCTAGTTTTAAATCTCCTCCAAGCTCTAGCCATCTTCTCCCCTAAAACAGCGCACCGCCATCAGTGAGGTGCAACCCATCCCACTAAAGAGCCTGTAGCCGACAGCAAAGTCTGCCCAGTTCTAATAAACCCAAACCCTTCTCCTTACACCACTATCTTAGCCATGAATTAATGCTCCTAAGCTCCTGCTGTCTCCCTGGCTAGCAGTGGCTGAGGGTAGTATTCTGAAACACACTACCCTGGAGGTCCTTGCTCTTGGCCCCAGCTCTCTGGAAATCATTTTTAAGGACCTCACCTCCTCCTCTAACTTTGTCATTGGCACCAATGTGAACCAAGACCGTCAGGTCACACCTGGCCCCACCCAATAATCTGTCTACACGATTCACCACATGCCGAACCCTAGCACCAGGCAGGCAACATAGTTCGGCAGTAGGGTCTTGGCGGCAGATTACCCTATCTACTTCCTTATATGGAGTCCCCTACCACTACCACCTGCCTTGCATTCCTGACACTTCGTTCCTCCTCCCTGTATCAGAGATGGCTGTCCCTGGGTGCCACAGGGACTAGCCCCCTCCATACACGCTAATTCCGAGGTGTCCTCCTCCATTCATTCCTAAGGCAGCAAATCTGTTGGGATGGACAATCTGGGAAGAAGCCCCCCTACTCTTCCGTCCCCACTTCCCCTAGTAACCAAAAAACTACCTCCTTCCTCATCCTTTCCTGTACCTCTTCCACCACCTTTGTTAACCCAGCGCACTTTTCCTTTCGATAACAAAGTCCAAATGCCACTATTTCATGGTCACTATTCCCTAAGCCTCCAGTTACCTTTATATCTATAATGCGCTCCACAATGTTAGATATTACCAGATCCAACAGAGCTCCTTTTCTAGTAGGAACCTCAACCACCTGTGAGAGAAAATTATCCTGCAGCAAATTCAGGAACTCATCGCCTTTTTCTGTGATGGCGGTTCCACCACACCAATCAATGTCAGGGTAATTGAAGTCCCCCATAATGAGCACACTCCCCAAACTTGCAGCCCTTGCCAACTGCATATGAAGTTGACTCACCTCCTCTCTGCTAGCATTTGGCGGCTTATAGCAGACACCAACAATGACATTACCCCCTTTCCTGTTGCCTAATTCCACCCATATTGCCTCCACTTTATCATCCATATCACC
Organism: Hymenochirus boettgeri; assembly: GCA_019447015.1. Taxonomy (NCBI): domain Eukaryota; kingdom Metazoa; phylum Chordata; class Amphibia; order Anura; family Pipidae; genus Hymenochirus; species Hymenochirus boettgeri. The sequence continues at coordinate 243,859,192 of CM033469.1, forward strand.
AGCTATCTCTTCTTTTAAATTTGGCTTCAATTCTTTTTTAACATATACACATACTCCTCCCCCTTTCCTTTTTTTCTGTCCTGCCTAAACAAGGCATATCCTTCTATATTTACAGCCCAGTCGTGAGAACTGTTCAACCACGTTTCTGCTATACCTATTACATCATACTTTTCATTCAATGCCATCATTTCCAATTCACCCATTTTGTCAGCCAGGCTTCTCGCATTTGCAAACATACATTTTAGATTATGATCCTGTAATTTATTCGTACACTTTGATACACATTCCTCCCTATCCCCTATGCTAGCCCCACCCCCCTTTCCACCCACCACTGGCCTATCTACACCCTGCTTTCCTCCTGGACAATCTATCCCAGTGAGACTGCTAATACCCTTCCCCCCCAAACCTAGTTTAAAATCTCCTCCAACCCTCTAGCCATCTTCTCCCCTAAAACAGCTGCACCACCATCAGTGAGGTGCAACCCATCCCTACTAAAGAGCCTGTAGCCGACAGCAAAGTCTGCCCAGTTCTCAACAAACCCAAACCCTTCTTCCTTACACCACTCTCTTAGCCACGCATTAATGCTCCTAAGCTCCCGCTGTCTCCCTGGCTTAGCACGTGGCTGCGGTAGTATTTCTGAAAACACTACCCTGGAGGTCCTTGCTTTTATCTTGGCCCCTAGTTCTCGGAAATCATGTTTAAGGACCTCCCCTCCAACTCTAACTTTGTCATTGGCACCAATGTGAACCAAGACCGCCGGGTCACACCCGGCCCCACCCAATAATCTGTCTACACGATCCACCACATGCCAAACCCTAGCACCAGGCAGGCAACACACAGTTCGGCATGTAGGGTCTTGGCGGCAGATTACCCTATCTACCTTCCTTATAATGGAGTCCCCTACCACTACCACCTGCCTTGCATTCCTGACCCTTCATTCCTCCTCCCTTGTATCAGAGATGGCAGTCCCCTGGGTGCTCAAGGGACTAGCCCCTTCCATACACGCTAATTCCGAGGTGTCCTCCTCCACTTCATTACCTAAGGCGGCAAATCTGTTGGGATGGACAATCTGGGAAGAAGCCCCCCTACTCTTCCGTCCCCCACTTCCCCTAGTAACCCTAACAAAACTACCTCCTTCCTCATCCTTTCTTGTCCCTCTTCCACCCACCTCTATACTGGCCCCAGCCAGTGCCTGCTGACCCCCCAGTTCTGCCAATTCCCGCAATGCTGCAAGCTGCCCCCTTAGACTCTCCACCTCAGCTTCCAAACGGGCAACCCACTCACACCTGACACAGACATAGGTTCCCCGGAACGTCTGCTTCAGGTTCCTATACATGTGGCACGATGCACATTGCATGGTACTGACAAAACTGTCCCTTCTAATACACCACACCAGCACAGTGACGCACAAACCTTGTTTAATTGCCCTTCTTGTTTCAATGTCCTTTTTTCTATGTCCTAAGAACAAGGGACACTCACTCTAGTTTTTTTTCACTCACAGGAAACTTCCTTTTGTTAGGTCCAAACCACAGGCCCAACAACTGTGAATCCTATTTAACTAATAGGCCCCAACCTCCACACCAATTAGTGCAAGAGTCAGAAAGAGAGGGAAAAAAACACAAAACACTTATTAACCCTTTCACAGCCTGTTTGTGATTACAACAGGTACAATATTAGAATAGAATAGAAGTCCATCGCACCCCTTTAACCGGAAGAAGAAAGATTAATCTGCTTACTGCACACACAGTCCTGCACACACAGTCCTTAACAGTACAAACAATCCTTATTTTCAAACTTATTTTCAAACTTTCACACACACCATACAACCATCAAATGATTAAATGTCCTTTTTCTATGTCCTTGAGAGCAAGGTCCTTAAGAGCAAGGGACACTCACTCTAGTTTGTTTCACTCACAGGAAACTTCCTTTTGTTAGGTCCAAACCCAATATGGCAATACAGGATCAACTGTTCCCTGACATGATATATTCCAGTGTAACAAGGCAAAAAAAGTAATAAGCATGTTGCAATTGTATGAAAGAGATTGTATTTGTAATTTTATGTATACAATTACTTACTGGCTCCTAGTTTAGTTAGTGCTAATCTTTTCCTGAAGCGTTTTTCATCCTGCAACCAAAGAAAACATAGTAATGATTAAAATACAATATTTTGAACATCTTTAGATAATTTCAGAATGAATCAGTCGCAGCAGAAAAAGTCAGTAAAATATTTGGGAGAAAAAGGAGTGGTTGGTGCTCAACGCTCAAAAAACGGTCAACATCTGAACAGCATCTTAATTTCTTAATTTTGCCACAAATTACATTTTGTCAAATATAATTAGTAGGTATAAGCATTAAAACACAACAAACAATGCGCCAGCGTAGATATAATGGCAAGATGTAGATATACACTTCCTCAAGCCATGCCATGTAGTCATTGGCATAGGCAGGGGCGACATTGGATCCCATAGCCGTGCCTCGGCGCTGTAAATAAAACTTACTGCCAAAAGAAAAGTAACTCCTCCTCAGGATAATATCGAAACATTGAATATAGAACTCAATATCCCTCTCGTTGTGCCGGCCACTCTGCACCAACACCCGTCTAACAGCTGAAATCCCACCCTGATGCGGGATGGACGTATATAATGAGGACATGTCCAGGGTAGCTACACAAGACTACACAATCGGTAAAATCGAGGGTGTCCCAGCATAAATCAAGCATAAGGCTCAAGGATATCAAGTTCCCAGTCCCGAAACATTTTGTGGAAAAGGGACATGGGGATGGGGACATTAGATATATGGTGTTGAAGGTGGTCCCAATGCCATCTAGGGGAGAAGACCGTGTTCGTAGATTAAAAACAGAGGAAGACCTGGTGGATACATTGAATACGCTGTATCCAGCAGGTCTCAATAAAGACTATGACTTGCATCTGTGTATTTGAAAGGAGTGTCCAGGCTGTTTTTTGGTATTAATATGTATGCATTACGAGCTATAGTGAGTGAGTATGTATATCTCTTATTTATACAGGTTACAGGTCATACAGGGGGGGTCTTACCCATTAGGAGGAGGAGCAAAGAAGTCACTTCCTGTGGGGCTCTATATATGTCTAATACAGATACACTGTGGATGTGTTATTTTTCTTCATTCGTGAATGCCTGATGAAGGGGACTGTAGCATCCCCGAAACGTTGCTATATGTAAACGAATAATGTATTGATACAATAAATATTTTCTGCATATTAAAATCCTGGGTGCGGTGTCATATCGAAGAATATATATATTCCAAAAGATACGGAGCACTCCCTGAGGACAGCCCTGCACATGAGCTGGAACGCGTAGGCTTTCAGACCTACTTTTCTGTATAAATTTTGTTGTTCCAGACCTCGGAATGCTCCGTATCTTTTGGAATATCTAAAACAGCAAGATAATTAACAGTGCACAAGGTATATAAATGAATGTCCAAATGGACGGGGGGTGCTCATGGTAAAAGCAATAAATAATATCAAAAAACCTAAAAGAGAGAGAAAGACCAGGCACTCACCCCATGTATGAGTTATAGAACAATCCCTTTATTGTGCAACATTGGGCAAAAAACATAAAGTGCTCATAAAAACATTTAAAAACATATATACATATACCAATATGGATTCAAAGGTTTAAAAAAATTTTACTGTGAACCAAAAAAAAAAAAAACAAGTGTACTCTGAGGGTTATATATCAAACTGAATCCCATATACTCATCTGTCAAAACGTCTCAGTCACAGTCAAAAAGTCGCCATGGGATATCCCAACATCAGTGGAGGCAAAGAGAAAAGGTAAGTGGTAATAGCACTGGAATCACATCAGGACAAGCAGTAGAGGACGCTGAACGCGTTTTGCTACTTCAGCTTTCTCAGCAGCGTGCGTGTATCCACATCGGGAACCTATTTATACCCTAAGGCTGTCCCATAATGATGACGTCAGACGTTCAACGTCTGACCGTCCCATAATGATGCCGTCTGTGACGTCCGTCCTCCACAACGTAGAGACGGGCCGAAATCACTATGGTAACCCTCGTAAACAAAATAGATCGCGGAGGGTTATGATATAAAATAGGTCCACCGATGTTAAACATAAAAACAAAATATATATACATAAACATAGCACTCATGTCACAACAAGAAATATCCTGACAAAACAAGCAGAAGATTAATCCAATAGGTAAGTGTCCATAGTGTATAAATAATACACGAAGTGGGTCCATAGAGATCACTGATATAAATATCATTCTATGTAAGTACATGCCCCAAATATATATGGGGTGACATACAACAATGGCTGATGCTATGGTGGAATCTGAGTAGTGGTAATCCATATGGTATATGGACATGTAGGTACACATTCAGTCGCCAACCTCAGTAGGTGTGGGGAAGATGGGGTTAGATGCTAAATCAGAGTGCTCAATAATCCTCAAAAAAAGGGGTTTGTGCGAGATAATGGAGCGTAACATAGTCAGCTGTTGATCTAACTCCAAGCCAAAGCCCAAATAATGGTTCCAAACTCATTCAATACCGAGAAATAAAGTACATGATCTTCCAGGATAACTGTATTCCTATCCAGGAACCCTCCCGGTCTTCCATAAATCTATGAAGATTGTAGTATCCAATATATAAATTTACAATTTTCAAGGTAGAAGAAGAGGTGATATTAATCCCAAAATATATTCACTTGCACTGTGAGTCTCGTAGAAGACATCTGAAACATAATACAAAAGTCATAGTAATAGTCAAATAAAAGGAGAAAAATCCAATTCCTCATTTAGTCCATTGGGGGTTAAAGTTTTAAGTTTAAAGATCAGGCGGCTCTCCAATCTTAATAAATGAGTTTCCATATCGCCACCTTTAATGGTAATATTGGCTTTCTCCAATCCAATGCATCTTATGCCCTTAGAAGAACCTCCATGTTTTTCAAGGAAGTGTCTGGCAATCGTCGTCACGGTCTTACCGTCCAGAGTGTTACGTAACGCTAAACGTATGTCAGATAGATGTTTACCTAATCTATGTTTGAATTGTTGTTGAGTTTTTCCCACATATAATAAACTACAGGGGCATTTATCTGTTGTATTCAATTAGATCAACTGGACATGAAATGTAGTTCTTGAAGACGTTTCGCTAGTCATCCGACTGGCTTCTCAATTCAGAATGACTTGTACAAGAATCTGTGGCAATTATGTACCTGGAAAATCCCAATTAGCATATCACAGCCAGGTGTTAAGGGTGTGATTAGATAGTGGCTAAGAGGTGTTATAGGAACGCCCAGAGTAAGGTGTTAAAACAGCATTGTACATGGCAGAATGGATAAATGAGAACCTTCACAAGCATACAGGGGCATTGTAGTGCATAAATCATATTACTGGTCTTACAATTAAAGTAATGTTTGGGATAAAAGGTATAATTATCCTTGGATGAACATACCTTCTCAGTGTGGTGCATAAGTTCACAGTATGTACAATTCCCACATGGGTAGGTACCCGAAATTTTCCTGCCCCTCATTTCCTTGTTGATGTATCTTACAATCATTACATAGTTAAGGATCCTGTAAGGTTCTTACATCGTCTTGCTGTTATGGATGGTTTCTCTGAAACAAAATGACCAACCTCTGAATAGATGTAAGAAGAAACCTATAAATATGGGGGGGTTCAAAGGGGACTTCCAACATAGGAGTACACCTACAGTAACTAATGAGAACAAGACATCTGAGCTACAAATTATCAATTTATCTACACGCACTCTTACATCTATTCAGAGGTTGGTGCTCACTAAAGGCCTCAATTTCTGTCCAAACATGCATATAGATAAGTTTACAGCAGTCAAAGACCTCTTTTTGTTTTGTAGGAAATTGGCTTTAAAGGCACACTTCACAGCACATATTGAGGATGAACAGACTACTCTCAATACGCTTAACGATCTTCTATTAGAGACAGAGGATAAACCTATCAGTAAGTTCAAACGTAAATCTAAATTCACACCCGCATTTTCTGACTTTCCAAGTATTCAAACATTTTACCATAACACCCTAATTGAAATTGATAAAATGAACACAGCTACTGGTACACATCAAAATCTCACTAGAAAAGAGAGAGAAGCGATCAAGGAGATGAACTCCTGGACAGATGTAGTCATTAAACCTTCAGACAAAGGGGGCAATATTGTCCTCTGGCCCGACGATATGTATAGGGAGGAGGCAATGACTCATCTGAGAAATCCACTTAATTATAGAATGTTACCTGCCAACCCCACTAATATCTTCTCTAAACAACTTTTACATCTTATAGATGATGCGGTAGAACACTTGTGCATAACATCAGAAGAAGCAGACTTTCTTATGGGTTGATAACCCAGTAATACCTACATTCTATCTCCTTCCGAAGATCCATAAAAACTCGGCTACTCCACCAGGTAGGCCTATTGTCTCGGGCATTGGAGGACTCAATGAGAAATCCTGTGAGTTCATTGACTGGCATCTGCAGTCACATGTCACAAGCCTTGATTCATATATTAAGGACACATCGGACTTGATTATTAAACTTCAGAATATTGATATAACATCTGAACATTTGCTTGTGACATGTGATGTAGAATCTCTGTACACCAATATCGCCCACCTCAATGGTATTGAGGCTGTGCGATATTTCCTATATATGGAACAGAGAGGACTCACGGAACGACATGATTTTATTTTACAACTTTTGGAATTTGCCCTTACCAAGAATTATTTTGTTTTCGATAGGTCTTTCTACATCCAGACTAGGGGCACCGCGATGGGTGCGAGATGCGCTCCCTCGTACGCCAACCTGTTTTGGGGTTGGTGGGAGAGGGAGCGCGTCTTTGCAGAGGATCTAGCACACCTCACTGCACATGTTGATGTCTGGTACCGCTTCATAGATGATATTTTCTTTCTGTGGAGCGGTACCAGACAAAGTTTGTTGGAGTTCATTGGACTTCTCAATTCCAATGACCTAAACATTTTTCTGACTCATCACATATCTACTACAGAGGAAGAATTTTTGGATGTCCTCATAAAAAAAAACACGCAGGCCACCTTATAACTACACTATTTAGAAAACCCACTGCCACGAATTCTCTTTTACATTTTGATAGCTCCCATCCTGAGACATTGAAAAAATCAATCCCTAAGGTACAGTATTTACGTCTCAGGAGAAATTGCACATTAACTGAAGATTATGATATGGCAGCTGCTGAGCTCACTGAGAGATTCCTTGAGAGAGGCTATCCTCGAGCCCTATTGAGAAAGGAGTATTTACGTGTTAGGAAACTGAAACAATCAGAATTACTCAAATCTAGGGTTAAAAAAATCAGACTCACAGACACGTTTTATAACTACCTTTGGCACAGAGTGGCAGTCACTTAAAACTGCCTTAGGCAAAACATGGCATGTTCTAAGGAATGATGTTGACATTGGTCATTTTGTTTCAGAGAAACCATCCATAACAGCAAGACGATATAAGAACCTTACAGGATCCTTAACTAGGAGCCATTATGTAAGATACATCAACAAGGAAATGAGGGGCAGACAATTTTCGGGTACTCCCCATGTGGGAATTGTACAACTGTGAACTTATGCACCACACTGAGAAGGTATGTTCACCAGGATAATTATACCTTGTATCCCAACCATTACTTTAATTGTAAAGACCAGTAATATGATTTAAGCACTACAATGCCCCTGTAGTTTATTATATGTGGAAAAACTCAACAACAATTCAAACATAGATTAGGTAAACATCTATCTGACATACGTTTAGCGTTACGTAACACTTTGGACGGTAAGACCGTGACGACGATTGCCAACACTTCCTTGAAAAACATGGAGGTTCTTCTAAGGCATAAGTTGCTTTGGATTGAGAGAAAGCCAATATTACCATTAGAGGTGTCGATATGGAAACTCATTTATTAAGATTGGAGAGCCGCCTGATCTTTAAACTTAAAACTTTAACCCCCAATGGACTAAATGAGGAATTGGATTTTCTCTCCTTTTATTTGACTATTACTATACTTTTGTATTATGTTTCAGATGTCTTCTACGAACTCACAGTGCAAGTGAATATATTTTGGGATAAATATCACCTCTTCTTCTACCTTGAAAATTGTAAATTTATATATTGGATACTACAATCTTCATAGATTTATGGAAGACCGGGAGGGTTCCTGGATAGGAATACAGTTATCCTGGAAGATATCATGTACTTATTTCTCGGTATTGAATAGTTTGGAACCATTATTTGGGCTTTGGCTTGGAGTTAGATCAACAGTGGACTTCGTTACGCTCCATTATCTCGCACGAACCCCTTTTTTTTGAGGATTATTGAGCACTCTGATTTAGCATCTAACCCCATCTTCCCACCCCTACTGAGGTTGGCGACTGAATGTGTACCTACATGTCCATATACCATATGGATTACCACTACTCAGATTCCACCATAGCATCAGCCATTGTTTTATGTCACCCCATATATATTTGGGGCATGTACTTACATAGAATGATTTTTTATATCAGTGATCTCTATGGACCCACTTCGTGTATTTATTTATACACTATGGACACTTACCTATTGGATTAATCTTCTGCTGTTTTGTCAGGATATTTCTTGTTGTACATGAGTGCTATGTTTATGTATATTATTTGTTTTTATGTTTAACATCGGTGGACCTATTTTACCATAACCCTCCGCGATCTATTTGTTTACGAGGGTTACCATAGTGATTTCGGCCCGTCTCTACGTTGTGGAGGACGGACGTCACAGACGGCATCATTATGGGACGTCAGACGTTGAACGTCTGACGTCATCATTATGGGACAGCCTTAGGGTATAAATAGTTTCCCGATGTGGATACAAGCACGCTGCTGAGAAAGCTGAGTAGCAAAACGCGTTCAGCGTCCTCTACTGCTTGTCCTGATGTGATTCCAGTGCATTACCACTTACCTTTTCTCTTTGCCTCCACTGATGTTGGGATATCCCATGGCGACTTTTGACTGTGACTGAGACGTTTTGACAGATGAGTATATGGGATTCAGTTTGATATATAACCCTCAGAGTACACTTGGTTGACTAGAGACATCACAGTAATTTTTGTTAACACTTTGGAATCCATATTGGTATATGTATATATGTTTTTAAATGTTTTTATGAGCACTTTATGTTTTTTGCCCAATGTTGCACAATAAAGGGATTGTTCTATAACTCATACATGGGGTGAATGCCTGGTCTTTCTCTCTCTTTTAGGTTTTTTGATATTATCTTTTGGAATATCTGTTACTGTATGGATAGCACCCAGGCACGTATTATTGGACGGAGTGTGGTGACTATATTTTATATATTATAAATAGATCAAACAATTTATTGTGACAATCGACGCTTTCGGCAAACACAGCAGCCGTCCCAGGATATGACATCACTACAAACAGGTGGTATTTAACAATACTATGAAACCCAACTCCTCCCCCTGTGCTCCTCCCTCTAAAGTCTTAACCCTGTCAGTGCCTCATTCGATAAGTGCTACTGAAGTGGGCAAATACATTCCTCATATAGTGCAGGAATAAAGTGCTAAACTGTATTGATTAAGAGTAAAACATTAAAATGAAAAAGATTACTCGTCTATCATAAAGTGCCTAGTGCTTATAAAAGAATACACCATATGATATTAAATATATAGTGCAATGCCTGTGTTAAAACACAATAATAAAACATACTTATAAGTTACATTCTAATAAAGTTATAATGGTTCCACTTCGCTAATTTTAGATTTCTACACAATGTACATTTCATATGTTAAAACAGTAATCATTGGCGATGCTAGAGGTAACAAATAATAATCAAAGGATACACTGTTCCATTAGGAGACAATGTATCATCTCATAACCCTATCTGGCTCAACTCTTATACATTGTAGCAAATGGATCCTTTGTAAGGAAAAGAACTACAGTTAGTTAAAGGGCATGTCCATCCAAAACTATAATCCCCCAACTACTGGCCCCATTAGTAGTGTAGTGTAATCCTTACCTCACATCCCAGCTCCATAAGGTTCTCCTGTAGTCCCCCCCCAAAGTCCCAAAAACTGCCCACCAGAGGGCTAGCAAGTCAATATAGGACTCTGCCTGCTACCTGGCCTCCGGGAGAAGTTTGGCATGCGTACTGCAGCCCTTCTCCCCCTCCCTCTCTCTCCCGATTCCCTCCCCCTACGTAAAAACTTAATATATAAGATTCCCCCTGGGCCCCCAGCCCCAACCGTATCTAGTTTTTATCTTCAGAAAGCCCCAACTTTACTTACCTCTCCCTCTTCCTTCCGCGAAGTGAGCTGCCGCAGCCGCGTCCATGATTGGCTGCCGCTCAGCCAATCACACGCGCGGCCAGTCCCGCCCTCTGCTTGCATTTTCTCGCAAGCAGAGGGCCGGGACCGCGGCGAGGAAAGAGGGGAGGTAAGTAGAGCTTGGGGCTTTCTAAAAAAAAAAAAACATAGCGGTTGGGGCTGGGAGCCCAGGGGGAATCTTATATAAAAAAATGTTATTTTGGGTGGACATACCCTTTAATGTCAGGTAACCAAAGTATTGATACTTTGGTTACCTGACATTAACTAACTGTAGTTCTTTTTCCTTACAAAGGATCCATTTGCTACAATGTATAAGAGTTATATATATATATTATGAAAAATAGTTATAAGTCACGATTTAGAAAACAAAATATTTTCATCAAGCATGAATAATGAACTCACAGCAAAACCTTAAAGCCAATTACAGGGCAGGAATACTTATGTTTACCTCCCATGAATTTGACATTTAAAGGGGAATTTAAATCAGATGACATTGTCCCAAAAGAGTACACTCACAAAGATACAACAAGCTTTGTCTCAGTATTCAATTTGCTGTTGCCGATATATGAACTTAACCTGTGGGTACTAGAAGTCGGCTCCTGTAATTCATCTCTTTGTTTTGGTGTAGTAGAGCATTAAGCATGGTACACACCATGGGACATTTCTTGCTGACCAACCAGTCGTCCAGGAGGAAGGACTGTTGGTCGTGACAAAAGTGGCTGCGACCGATAGTTTACCACGACCGAGCGCGTGGTCCATAAAGGACCGCACGATCGGACATGGTTTTTTTAGATACTCATGCTCAAAAGGTTCTATGTGGACTGTGAGTTGTACTGGCAACATAACGAAAGCCTTCTTAGTTAAAGAATCTACTTCCTGCATATATGTAAATACTAATTTTTAAAATTTTCGCTTTACATTCCTTTACCAAAAATGCTTCTAATAATATTTACACATGCAGATCCCATGCTGGCTGGAAGAAGCCTCCTCTGCAGCTGAACATGTAATTAATGTGGCACAGCAGCAGAGGAGGCTTCATCTCTACTGCCAGTGACGCAAGAGTTAAAGAGGCTTTAACTGACTGACTACCTGGACCAGAAGCTGCAGAGGAAAGAGAAGAGCCATGGGTAGGGATCAAGCTGTGTTAGAAATGTTTGAAATATTTTTAGCAAAGGTAAGAATACAGTAGCAAAAATTGGGGGGAGGGTTAAGCTGATGTTAAGGTACTTTGTTTTTAAGAGTCAGACAGGGTTATTCAATAAAAGTTCTTCTTTAAAATGGTGCTACTTTTGCCCCAACCAATCAGATATTAGCTTTCAAATGTTAAATAAGATTTGATTGGTTGGGGCAAAATTAGCACCATTTTAAAGAAGAACTTTCAATTAAAGAACTTTTATTGAATCTCCCTGAGATCCTATTTTACCCATTTACCTGTTACGGTAATTTTGAAATGAAGGCTATAAATTTAAAGAGGAAAACGTCGAATTATAAACTTGCCAAAATGTATTGTGTTCTATTCTTGAGAAACCTGCTTAAACATTAGCATCACTGTTTACATTACATTGTTGCCATTTCAGAGGATATGCTAATAAAACACACTATATTATAATATTGCTATGGTAACTGTAGTTTTGATTCACATTTTTGATGAAAAATGTTAGCATTGCATGTATTTTTTTCCAAGAATTAACAAGGTTCCCTTCATAAAGAAGTGAATAAGACAAGCCTTTTTCATGGCACAGGAAATTTGCTTTGGGTATTTCTTTTGTGCCCTCCAAGATTTATGGTACTTTGTTTTAGTCTTTATATTTTTGAAGTGACCACACAAACAAAAGGCACTCAATTTGTCGATTCATTAATTGCCATGAGGATTACACTGGCATCTCATTGTAGTACAGTACATGGCAAACTGCCAAACTCCTTTCAAAAAAAAAGTTCAGCTTCCAGCACAATATTGTTAATTATGGGTTATAAAAATGGCTTCCTCCTTCCTGAGGGCAATTTATGGTTAAACTAAAAGAAGTTATCTATATGCACAGACATGAAAGGGTTGGGGGGATTGTACCAAGGAACTCAAATTCTTGGCTTTTTGTTTACTTAAAGAACTGACACAGAAGAGTAGAATGTCAATATACTTGTTTATGGGTGTACTGAATAGTTTTGGGAAAAACAAAAGGTCCAGGCCCTAGTTTAGGGAATTATGGTCATTTTCTGTAATTCGGACATATACACATCAAACCGACCTCCATATAACTGCTGTATGGAGGACTGGTCACCCACACTACAACTGCTACTTGCTATTTAGTTAGCTTGAGCCACAATAGCGACCAATGTTATTTTTCGTTCCAAATTAACAGATCCTCCGGCTGACATACCATATATTACAACAAAATAAATAGAGAGAACATCTTCATATAGTAGGTCTGACAATCATTCCCAGATATAAAAATAAAAACAGTTGAACATAGTGTCATAATTGCTTCTATAATGGATTTAACATTGTGATTGTTGTGCTCATTAAAAGGCATTTATACGTTTTTGGTGTGTTTTTACCGTTTATAAAACACAGTTTGTTTCACTGTATTAAGGATGGCTGTGGAAAAGTAACCTTGCTACACAATTTTGCACAAACCATTAACTTGCACATATACTGGTTTAAATAATATACAGATTGTCACATGCAATTACATAAAACCTGCCTTAATTTGAATAGTCAACTCAAACTTTTTGTAAAGCATAAAAACAAAAATATTTGTATGCAATTGGAAAACCTTCATAGTCACTGGATGTCATTGGATATCACTTCGCAAAGCATTCTTCAAAGGAAGGGAAATTTGAGCCGAACTACAGAGAAGATATCATGACTGTAACCATGGCATTGGTTTTTAGTGAAAGAAAATTTAATACAGTGCAGGCTATGTGATGTTTAAAAGGAACCTTAAATGTTGATTTTTGTGTTTTATGGAACCAGATTTAAAGCATACTAATATGTCATACCTTAGCAGTGTAGACATGGAGAGAAGAATACAGTATACAGTACCTATTTTATAGTGCCACCCCTGCCTTTTACTGCTATCAACAGTACCCAGGACCTAAACTCCTCAACTGGTTTTATCATAGGTAGGCTGTAAAGCCTCGTACACACGTTCGATCACGGGTGCCGACCTGTGACGCATGATGTGTCCGAGCGTTCGTTTCGGCCGATAATTGGCCCGTGTATGGGGCCTTTATCTGCCGAAACAGACTGGAGATCTGCCAGGTCGGTTGGGCAATAATCCCCGACCGAACGGCCGATAAAGTGCCCATACATGGGCCGATTATCGGCCGAAACGAACGTTTGGATTACAGTTATGTATTGTGGGTGGGTTGGCCCTGCTTTCATATGTCTGTACTACAAGAGAAAATAAGACGGGAAAAAATGTTATAATGTACTATTTACAAATGACAGGAAAAAACGAAAAATGAAAATGATGTTAGGAGGATACAAGATGAGTGAAAAAAAAGGGTGGGCATGCCCTTAAGAAGAATAAAATGGTTAGGTATAAATAACTATAATTTACGGATGCCCACCACCCTCTGCAGCCTAAATCTTCTTTAAAGGGCATGTCCAACCCCAAAACTATAATCCCCCCCCACTACCGCCCCCATCCTGTAGTGTAGTTTGAACCTTACCCCCCATCCCCACAACCTCCCGCCTCCCCCCCCCCCCCCCCAAAGTCCCAAAAACTTCCCACCAGGAGGATAGCAGAGTCCATATAGGACTCTGCCTCCTACCTGGCCTCCGGGAGAAGTTTGGCATGCATACTGCAGCCCTTCTCCCTCTCAGGATTCCCTCCCCCTAGCGTAAAACCCTTAAGATATAGGATTCCCCCTGTCCCCCCAGCCCCAACCGCTCCATTTATATTCTTAGAAAGCTCCCCAATCTTTACTTACCTTCCCTCTTTCCTCCGCCGAAATGAACTGCCGGCAGCCGCGTCCTTGATTGGCTGCCGCTCAGCCAATCACAGACGCGACTGCCGTTCCCGCCCCTCTGCTTGCATTTTCTCGCAAGCAGAGGGCCGGCAGTGCGGCGGAGGAAAGAGGGGAGGTAAGTAAAGTTTGGGGCACTTTCTAAGAGTATAAATAGAGCGGTTGGGGCTGGGGGGACAGGAGGAATCCTATATCCAAAATTGATTTTTAGGGTGGACATACCCTTTAACTCTCAGTTGATGTGCGAGAGCTTTCAACCAGTCTGTCACATGGCCGAAGTATTTAGCAGTGGAATGGCATAATGTCCAGGCAATTAGAGAGGTTGAGGCCAAGGTGGGACCTCAACAAGGCAAATGCATTTAAACAGTATGCCCTTAGGTTTTTCTATAAAACTTATTATTGAAGCATGTATCAAAGAATCCTTGGAGTTTTCCAAATGAGAATCCCAACCAGGATGCTCATTTTTGAGAACAAAAAATATAGTGTCTCATTTAATATTTTTGCTAGAGGATAAACTAATACAAAACACTAAACCCCTAAAATATATGTGAATATTTTTATTTTTAAATTAATAAACATGACATTTCAATAAAATGGATAGTTTGGTTTGTTACAGGATCTCTGGCACAATCAGTTTCCTGCAAAAACTCATTGGCTGTTGATCAATTTAAATTAAGAATTTACCTTAAAGGGTAACTGTGGTCCAAAAATGACCAGGTAAATTGACAGGAATTGCTTTCCTGAGGATTTTTGCAATTTACTTTCATTATTTATTTTACATAGTTTTGAAGATATTTACATTTATATGTGTGATATGGTTGCAGCATTACCAGATCAGTGCATCAGGGCATTTCCTGCACTGAAACCATGTGACAGTCCCTCTTCCGTATTTCCTCCTCCTTGTGGGCCCCCATGGTCCCTCCCCTTGCAGCCCCTTCTCTTGCAGCCACCCGTGGCCCCTCCCACTTATGTGCTCTGTGGTCGCTCCCACTCATGGCTCTGGGGCCCCTCCCACTTGCGGGCCCCAGGGCAAGTGGGAGAGGGGCCACAGGACCCACGAGTGTGCGGAGCCACAGAGTCAGTGAGTTGGAGGGGCAACAGGGGGCTGCAAGGGGAGGGGACACAGGGCACACAATTGGGAAGGGCCAGTAAGTGGGAGGCATTAAAAAAGCAGTGCTGTGGGCTGTGCTGTTCTCCCCACCCCACTCCTACCCTTCAGTCATGCACGGAGCATGTGCCAACCGCATATTAGAGGAGGAAATAGTATTTCTGACCGCAGATTCAGAACCTCCCACCCCCCTAACTTTCTTCATATTTTGGGCTGTGCAGCACGTAGAGGGGTGGTTGATGGCTCGTTGTAAAGGCATGAACCTGGACTTTCATTTAAAATAAACTTGTTCAGAGACCACTGTTACCCTGGGCTAGGCCACACACTATCGTATGCGATTGCATTTCCATTTGCAATATGCAATCACCATTTTAAAGCACAATCGCATGCAATTTCGTATCTCAAAAGTAGAAATTTCATGCGCAAACGCAGCGGAATCGCATACGCAATCACGTACAATTACGTGTGTGATCGCGTTTGTGGCGCAGTGTGGCCGTGCCCTAAGTGCAAATGCAGCATGCATTTTAAATAAATAGGGGAGAAAGTTACAGTGCAAAAAAAAATCTCCACTTAAAAGTCTACTTTATGAGAAGGAGGATATATACCCAGACAAACAAATCTTGTTAACTGCAAATTAAGGGTAAATAACTAGTTATTTCTGCATGTTTTCCAGTATTTAGACATGGTACAATAAGTTATCACATCACTCACCCACATTCCTTTTAAAACTGTAAATTTACATCTAAGAAATACTTTATAAACAGACAGAGCCACTAACCACCTGTTAAGACAATAGAATGTTGTGTCTTATTATTAAGGCAACAAGTCTAACAGGGATTTCTAGAATACTAAAAGAAGTCCTTGGCAATGAAGATGAAAACTACAAGAAACTTTGTTATTCATAGTTGCAAAACCACAACATTCCCGAAAAAATATAGTTTTCTTATTTATACATCAAATACCTTTCTTGTGCAGTTTATTGATAAAAATCAGTATCGTGGGAATAGAACCCACGTTTTTTAAAAGCATGGTTTACGATAAAACAATATGTGAAAACACTCGCTACATACTAGGGTAAAAACTCCCAGTGCTTCTAGCCCTTTTTTTAACCACAGGTTTTCTGGCAAATGGTTTTGAAAGCATTATCCCCACCATTTCTCTAGGAAAGCTAGAGTGAGACATATGTGTTTATGTTAGATTATTAGGGCAATGCTATTATAATACTCTATTTCATTTTATAGTCTGTGGGGAGCTTTTAGCTCCTTTAACCCCACCTCACCTAACCTATAAAGCTAATCAGTATAATGTGTTCTAACCCCATAGCAACTGTAATTCAGGAACTTGCCGTGGTAAACACAAATGAAGTATGAACCTAGCATGTTAATCTGGATCCTGTATAGGTTTCAGGTTGCCCAATGGTGCTGTTTAGAATGAACTGCACATTGTTGCAGTAATGCCTGGGCCTTTTCTCAGATCAGCAGGTTAATTCCACTTAGATCCCCAGGATTCTAGCTGGCAGGTAGTTGGAATAGGAAAGGGAGGGCAAGTTTAATAAGGTTTATGACTCTTACTGCCTAAAGTGACCTATATAATCCTTCCCTATTCCAATACTGTAATAGCTATGGAAAGGGCAGATGGATCACTTGCAAGTGTGAGCCCTTGCATAGAATCGCTTATCTCACACCTGCAGGTTTATCCTGTATGGTTCCCCTGGATGCTAATGACTGTTAGAATAACAGTTTAAAATATCTGTGTAATAAATGCAAAACATACACACAAATTCCACTATGAACCAACTTTCTAATATATCCCTTATATTATATAACAAATATTAATATCTTCATAGGAGATTGCATTGAGTTTTAAGAAATTTGCATTGAGTTTAGGAGCTACCAATTGGTGGGGGGTATTTGATATTACATATGGAAAGTTGAATTGTTGTGTGTACTATCTCACTATTAACATTTAAATGACCATCATGAAATTGATATAAAAGTATAGCGCTGACTTATATTACCGTATATACTCGAGTATAAACCGAGTTTTTCAGGCTGTAAAATCAGCCTGAAAACTTGGACTCGGTTTATACTCGAGTCACAACTTACCTTAGCATTCCGGCAGCCGCATGATCTTTCTGTACTGGCGCGCCGGCCTGACGTCACTGCCCGGCGCCAAGCCCGGCAGTGATGTCAGGCCGGCGCGCCAGTACAGGAATGAGGCGCGCGGATGCCGGAATGCAGAGCAGGAATGAGGATACCATACCTTCAATGCTGGCAGGAAGCCTTGGATGGAGAAAGCCCTTGGAGGGAGGAGAGCCACAAGGGAGAAGAGCCCACAGGTACAAACTTAAGGTACAAACTTAACTGGGTGGGAGGGTGAGGGTGGCATTCAAGATGTTTGGGAACTACAACTCCCAGCATGCTTTATAGCTGGGAGTTGTAGTTCCCAAACATCTTGAATGCCACCCTCACTTGGCATTCAAGATGTTTGGAAACTACAACTCCCAGCTAATAAAGCATGCTGGGAGTTGTAGTTTCCAAAAAATCTTGAATGCCAAGTGAGAGTGGCATTCAAGATGTTTTGGAAACTACAACTCCCAGCATGCTTTATTAGCTGGGAGTTGTAGTTTCCAAACATCTTGAATGCCAAGTTTCTACCCTCGGTTTTACTCGAGGTAAACAACTTTTATTAGGATTTTAGCTGAAATGGGTACCTCGGTTTATACTCGAGTATATACTCGAGTACAACACAAAATATACAAAATACATACTTACTTACAGAGCTGAGATCTCTATTTCAACATGGAATAGTCAAAATGGGAGGTTAAACCACACCCCTGGGTCTGCTCCATGTGAAAGGAAGTGTAATCCAAAAAAAAGTTTCTGTTTGCTACACAGGATGTGTACAGATTATTGGACAGACAATTTACCTTATTGGACACAAACTCTGAGGCAACAGATAAGTGTACACCAACTTACAAGTACACACAATTTACAGGCCTGGTTAATAGTCAAAGTGGTGCACCATAGACAAGGACACCCCTGATTACTGCACATGTGGGGAACCAGTTTATGTGCACGGTCTGCTTTGTGCCAGACCACCAGAGTAACCCGCTGTGCGCCATTCTACCCATAATCGTTCCATAAAGCAGTGATCTGGTACAAATTGGTGGAAGTGGTGCTGGTAATACCATTTATTCTCCCTGTTTTCTTTGTATGTTTGTTCTCTGTATTAAGCTATGGAGGCTGCTACTGAAAGTATTGATTTAAATCCTCCCATCCTTGTACCTGCAGATGAAATTCCCCAATTAGACTCAGTAGCTCTACCAGGCCCAATTGCCAAAACTATTTTTAAACCTGATCCATTTGATGGGGTAACTAGGGAGTGGACTGATTAGCTAGAACAATTTGAATTGGCAGCCACTATTAATGGTTGGGATGAAGGTGCTCGCTTGCAAGTCCTTAGCCGTTTGCTTAGAGGTAAAGCCAGGCAGGTATACCAAGGATTTACTGTAATACTGAAATAAAAAGCAGTTATCAGTAATTAAAAATTGCTCTGAAGCAATTTTTTTAAAATTAGATCTGTATAAAAGTATATAAAGGATAAATCCATTTCTTTAGGCAAACTGGGAATGAGAAATGTTTGTTTATACGCTAGATTGTTAGGGCAAGGCTATTATAATAACATGATGCTGTGAGGTACCTTCTGAAACTACCCTTGTTTTTGATTTTTAGGGCCCTATTTATAAAAAATCGGTCTCGTTATCGTAAAATACCGATCGTTATCGTAAAATAACGACCAGGTTTTTACCAATAACGACTGTTATTTACCGATAACGACCGGTATTTACCGATATCGTTAAATAACGGTCGTTATCGGTACATAACGGTCGTTATTTACCGATAACGACCGTTATTTACCGATATCGGTAAATACCGGTCGTTATCGGTAAATAACGACGGGTATCGGTAAATAACGGTCGTTATCGGTAAATAACGGTCGTTATCGGTAAAAACCCGGTCGTTATTTTACGATAACGATCGGTATTTTACGATAACGATACCGATTTTTTGTAAATAGGGCCCTTAGACCATAAAACTACCTTTGTTGAAGGTTTATGTATGGTTGCCATGGAAATAGAAGGGTAGGTTGGGTTGTGCGGGTTTATCAGTAGGTATGTGTACCTGTGAATTTGTGGTGTTTGGGGGTATGGTTTTGCATTTTAGACTATAAAACTAACCTGTTTTGATCAATTAGGTATGGTTTGGTTGTGAGGGTGAATCAGTAAATGTGTACTTGTGTCTGTTTGGTGTTAGGGGATATGTTTATGCATTTTAGACCACAAGACAACCTTTTTTAATGTTTTTGGTGTGGATGGCATAGAAATGAAGGGGTAGGTTGGTTTGAGAGTATGTATCAGTTAGTGTGTGTACCTGTGTCTGTATTATGTTAGGGGTATGTTATTGCATTTTAGACCATAAAACAAAACTTTTTAAAGGGCATGTCCACCCCATTTTCAGAATTTTGCCATATAATAGCTATCCTTCCCCCAGCCAAAAACGCTATAAAAGATTTTACAGGAACTCCCCTGATCTTTACTTAACTTACCTCTTTGCCGTGGCGTACTGTACAGGCCCTCTGCTTGCATGAAAATGAGAGGCAGCCAATCACGGACACGGCTGGTGGCGGCACAGAACGCCGGGGGAGAGAGGAAAGGTAAGTAAAGATCGGGGGAGTTCCTGTAAAATCTTTTATAGCGTTTGTGGCTGGGGGAAGGATTGCTATTATATGGCAAAAGGGGTTTTATGGTAGGGGGAGGGATTGCAAAACGGGAGGGAGAGGGAGGGGGGAGGCCTGCAGTGCGCAGGACAAAAGTCCTATATGGACTCTGCTATCTTCCTGGTGGGCAGTTTTTGGGACTTGGGTGGGGGGGGATTACAGGAGAACCATTTGGTGCTGGGATGTCAGGTAAGGATTTTTACACGTTACATAGTGGGGACAGTCGTTGGAGAAATTATAGTTTTGGGGGTGGACATGCCCTTTAAAGGTTTTTGTATGGTTGCTATAGAAATGGAAGGGCAGGTTGGGTTGTAAAGGTATATCAGTTGGTGTGTATACTTCTGAGTGGTGTTTGGGGTTATGTTTTTGCATTTTAGACCATAAAACTAATTTTAGATGGTTTAGGTATTGTTACCATGTAAATTTAAGGGTAGGTTGTGTTGTGAGGGTGTATCAGTAGGTATGTGTATACCTTTTTAGTTTTTTTAAATGGTTTTGGTATTGTTGCCATGGAAACAGAATTGTAGGTTGCTTGTAAATGTGGATTAGTAGGTACCTGTGACTGTGTGGTGTAAGCTGGTATGTTTTTGCATAGGGATTTGATCAAATGACCCTGAAACCCCAGAACATTCATGTTCCCATTATAGTTAAAAGGAAAAAATATACCAAAATTCACCGATAACGTTGTAATGCTTCCACGGATTCCTTAGCTGGACGATAGCATACTTCTATGCGTCCCACGCTTCTGTACTTAATTTCATGTCTGTAGCCCGAAAACTGTGGAGGAGATACAGTCCAAAAAAGCAAAAAAATAAAAAAGAAGAAATAGAAAGAACAGTAATATGGCTCTTTAAGCCAAATTAATTAATAAAGATGAAACAGGGCACAAAGAAAAAGATTATTGATCTCCACCATGTAGGGTACCACGCAATTACACTTGCCCATTTTCTTATACAAATAATGTTGGCTATACATTGTTTAGACATTTGATTGATTACACTTTTGATCAACAAATGTATCTAATATCAAAAGATATAATCAATCACTAAGCATTCATTAATTTGGCTTGAAGAGCGAAATTACTGTTCTTTTTATTTCCTCTTCTTCTTTTCTTCTTCTTCCGTTTTATTCTTCTGCTTTTTGGACTGTATCTCCTCCCACAGTTTTTGAGCTAGAGACATGAAATTCGGCACAGATGTGCGGGACATATAGGAGAAGTGTGCTATTACCGAGCTAAGGAAGTTTTAAGGCATTATCTGCGAATTTCTGGACATTTTTCCCCCATAGACTATAATGATAACAATCCTGAAATGTGAAATATTTCAAAACAGTTTGTTTCATGGTCATAAACACAAATGCTGATACCCCCCCACACAGACACAGGTACACCCACCTACTGACCTACCTTTCCATTCCCAAGAAAGCCATACTTAAAGGGTAACTTTAGTCAAAAAAGTTGATTCCTGTGGCAGCCATATTTAAAGGGTAAATAAAGTTAAAAAAAACCAATTTTGATATATCCTCATTAAAAGTTACTTTTATGGTTGTAAACAAAAAAAAGACATACCCCAACCTCACATAGGTACACACACCTATTTACCTTCCCTTCGATTCCTGTGGCAGCCTTACTTAAAGGGTAACTAAAGTCAAAAAAGCTAATTTTGATTTATCCTCAATAAAAGATAGTTTTATGGTTGCAAACACAAAAAAAGACATACCCCCTTAACCGACACAGGTAAACACACCTACTGATATACTTATCCATTACTGTGGCAGCCATACTTAATGGGAAAGTAAAGCCAAATAAACTAATTTTGACCAATCATCAAAAAAGTTTTTTTTTTAACCTCCAACCTGACAAAGGTACACACACCAACTGAGGTTACCATTCATTCATGTGGCAACCATATTTAAAGGGTAAGTAAAGGGTAAGGGTAATGTCCTCATAAAAAATATCACAAAGTTGGTTACCATCCAGTTGTTTGGTGCAGCTTCCCAAGCCCTGTAATGTTCTAAACTCCCCAGACATCTGTTCAAAGACCTTTACAAAACCTTTCCAATCCTCCACTGTCCCAAAATGTTGCTCTTACATTAGGTTAGTGCTTGAAAGCTGAATGTTGCCCACCTGTGGTTCCATCTACATATGCAAACACCCATATGGATACCTAGGCTACGTACAATTTTTATGAGGCAGTGACATATATGTTTTGCAATTAATTTGTAAATGTACAGTTTGTATATGAATAACTGGATTTTACTCCAAACCCCAATATCTTTGTACATAAAAGATAATATATAGGTATTAAATTAAACCCCACCAATAGAGATTATCACACACTATTAAGAGTGGGTGCTATGGGTGTAAGAATAACAATAACAAAAAGAAAGGGTGGGTCCAAGAATGATCCATAGTCACCCATTTTAACTCCCCTTAAGGGGAGGCACTCCTCCGAACAAGTGACAAGGGGAAATAATGTCACTATACTAGGGCCAACAATAAATAAAGTATGGATTAAAATCTTCAAGGTCTTTATTGATGACCACAACTAAAACACTAGCCATAATGACAATGAACACAAGAAGTACAAATATTAAAACAAACCACTTGTTCGGAGGAGTGCCTACCATTAAGGGGAGTTAAAATGGGTTACCCAATATCATTGTACCCATCACTCTCGATAAGAACAGGAGAGTTACTACAGAGTTCCATCCTGTGTCTACACTTGCAGACAGGAAATGATTTAATTTACATTCCACTGCTCACCCCTCCTGTGGATGTCAGGAAATTACAGGATCCAATACTGTTGGTAAGTATGACTGATTATAGTAAAAACAGGTTTATAGTAAAACATTCAAGTCAAAACACAGTCTAGTATTTTGGGTTTTCACTTTTTTCCGTTAACCCACTTGAGAAGATTTATGTAACAATGCGTCCAAGCTGTGCCTATTCTGGAGAAGGTTTACCATTCTAGGACACACTATACAAATCTAGGAAGTCCTGACTCCCTGCTGAATTTGGGAGCTATTTTGCGGATTTTGTTGTGTGTAAATAGGAATTTCATAGAAATGATGTCAACTTCCAGCCCAAGCTAAAAATTGGTGCCACCTAATGCCTCTATTATAGAATTCAATTAACTTGCTGTATCTTAGGTTCATCCCTCCCCATGCTGGAACTTTGTAAAATGCTGACTGCAACATCTAATTATGCCGTCTATGACAGGATTACTATTAATATTTGAAAATCTTAATCTTTGAAATTAAACTAGTTTAAAAAGCAACCATTCCGTTGTATAATTACAGTACCATACCTTTCTGTCACTTCTAAGGAGAATTCAGAAAGCTCTCCTAACATTGTAAGGTAAATAAAGCTCAAGGTTCAACGGCTGCCTTTTGTGACGTGTCTGAATATTATTGCTTTTAAAAACCGATAACACACAGTGTGATTGCTGTGTAAATAAGTGTGGTGTTAGCAACCAGCCGTGTTAAAATAAAATGCTTATCATAGTAAATTATACATTATAGAAACATGGATATGTTATGCCTTTCAAATACATTATATCTGTTGTTTTGGAGAAATACACATTTTCTGGTGTATTCCATATTTGTCTTTTCTTTGCTTCTGATTCCTTGCCAACAATTAAGGGATTGAACTGTAACTCATATGGTACTGACACACACGGAATTCTTATTAATTTGGCTTGAAATTTCTTCTTCTTTTTCTTCCGTTTTCTTCTTCCGCTTTTTTGGACCGTATCTCCTCCCACAGTTTTTGAGCTAGAGACATGAAATTCGGTACTGACATGCGGGGCATATAGGAGAAGTGTGCTATCTTCTAGCTAAGAAATCCACGGAAGCGTTACAGCGTTATCTGTGAATTTCCGGAAATTTTTCCCTATAGACTATAATGGTAACAATCCTCAAATGTGGATATTTCAAAACAGTTTGTTTCATGGTCATAAATACAAAAGGAGATACCCCCAACCCCCCCACACAGGTACACCCACTGGTACACCCACTTCCCATGGAAGCCATATTTAAAGGGCAACTAAAGTAAAAAAAAACTAATTTAGATTTATCCTCAATAAAAGATAGTTTTATGGTTGTAAACACAAAAAAAGACATACTCCCTTAACCAGACCCAGGTACACACACCTACTGATATACTTATCCATTACTGTGGCAGCCATACTTAAAGGATAACTAAAGTAAAAAAAACTAATTTTGATATATCCTCAATAAAAGATAGTTTTATGGTTGTAAACACAAAAAAGACATACCCCCTCAACCAGACCCAGGTACACACACTAACTAAAGTCAAAAAAACTAATTTAGATCAATAATCAAGAAAGTTTTTTTTTTAACCCCCAACATGATACAGGTATACACACCTACTGACCTACCAGCCATACTTAAAGGGTAACTAAAGTCAAAAAAACAAATTTTGACCAATCATCAAAAAAGTTTTTTTTTTTTAACCCTCAACCTGACACAGGTACACAACTGATCTACTTATCCATTACTATAGCAGCCATATGTAAAGGGTAACTAAAGTAAAAAAAAACAAATTTTGATCAATAATCAAAAGTTTGTTTTTTTAACTTCCAACCTGATCCAGGTACACACACCTACTGACCCACCCTTCCATTTCCATGGCAGCCATATTTAAAGGGTAACTATAGTAAAAAAAACACATTTTGACCCTTCATCAAAAAACGTAGTATTTTATCCCCCAAGGTGATATGAATATACACACACCAACTGACCTACCTTTAATGCATGTGACATATTTAAAGGGTAAGTAAACAATGTCCTCTTCATTGGCATTATTGAGTTTTAAAACCTGCAGCACAAACACACAAATTCCCTTCCAAAATGCAGTCTTTCAAGCCAAATTCAAAGTTTATACTTAAACTTTCCCTTTCTAGTTATGTACTGTAGTACAGAGACAGACAAATGAGCAATTCCAGTGCATGATACAAATTGTAGAAGTAGATAGAATAGGAATTTGTTGTTCTCATGACAAGTCAGGGACGCATTATTACGGGACAGTAAAGGTTCGTACACATGTGCGATCGTGGGTCCCGACCCGCGACACACAATGTGTATGAACGTTCGTTTCAGACGATAATTGGCCCGTGTGTAGGGACTTTATTGTCCGAAACAG
Source organism: Hymenochirus boettgeri (assembly GCA_019447015.1). Taxonomy (NCBI): domain Eukaryota; kingdom Metazoa; phylum Chordata; class Amphibia; order Anura; family Pipidae; genus Hymenochirus; species Hymenochirus boettgeri. Next base: position 243,884,576 of record CM033469.1, read on the forward strand.
GCGTTCGGTAGGGGATCGCCGAACGACCGACTTGGCAGATCCCAGAACAGGGGATAAAGTCCCTATATGGGCTGATTATCGGGCAAAATGAACATTCGTACACATCGCGCGGCGCGGGTCGGGATGCATGTGTGTATGAACCTTAAGTTCCAACATTTAAGGTTGTGACAAAATTGTTGACTCTCTACTTTATCTAATAGAAATCTACCAAACAATGTTTTATCTTATTAGAATGCATATAACATGACACAATATAACACAACAGGTGAGCCATAGCTCGGGTAAAACATTTAGAAACCACTCCATATGTAGTTCTCAAGGGATACTTACCCAGGAATTTTAGGTGGCCCAGGCTCAGCCCCTGCAAGGTAGTACAAATACAGGAATAGAAATAAAGAAGCGTGTGATTCTCCTGCACCCACCACAGGAACAGGTGTAAGTGAGGCAATTGTATTGCTACAAAAAAGACATGCTAGATCCACTGAGGAGTTTCCAGCTGAATCAGCACCTACTCATAGAATTAGCAATAGAAAAAAACTGACACACCCTTCATGGACCCGAATCTCATGTAGTTAGTTTAAGCAAGTACTGCAGCTAGTTATACACTTCTGCATCACGCTGGTGGGGAGTAGGTCAATCAATAAACCTACCGCAAAATAAGGCTGGGTACACACAGGCAGATATTTCAGTACAGCTGACCGTAAGCTGCTATCGACTGGTCCGCAGGGCCAAATCCATTAACAACATCAAAAAACTGAAGTGCTGCAGACAGGCAGTTATATTCCTATATTCCTATAACACTTGAAGTATCTAAGTATATATAAACAAAATATTGATGGTAAATTTGATCTTTAAATGACACAATTCACTAAATATGACCATACGTGATACCTAGGTTATTATGTTCATCTTTGATTAAAGATGAACCCCATTTACAAAAAAAAGGCCACCACAGTCTAATAGGATTCAAATTATATTCAAAATTATATTATAAAATTCTTATTATGCCATAAGGTGTGCTAGTTTAATGTGATTTAGATACAAAGAAAGAAATACCAACCACTAACCTGAATGAAATCATCCTGTTTTTTTTATTGCCTTTGACCACCCCTCAATTTTGCATTTTACCCATAAAGCTCTCTATAAAGCTCTCTAAATATGTCAATCAATTTTTTCTCTGGGAGACCCCAGATAAAATAGTACAATAATCATGTATTTTACTGATAACATATTGGTTTCTTACTATTTCTAGAGTTTGATTAAAAACTAACAGGGTTATCCAATAAAAGTTCTCATCGTTAAAAATGGTGCTAATTTTAAATAAGATCTGATCGGTTGGGGTAAAGTTAGCACCATTTTAAACGATAAGAACTTTTATTGAATCTCCCTGTTAAAGTAATATAAATGGCTGTTAAAATGTTGATATTTCAGCTGGGCTATTAAGGCCGCCTGTAGGGAGGAGTGTTTTCCTAGGGAAGTAAATGAAATTTAATGGTAAAATAAAAAACAAATATAGGTGTGTGAAATGATACAACCACCTATCTGCCAAGGACTTTTGGCAATGTAAAGAAAAACATTTTATATTATCTTTATAAGTTTTTAACCAGGATGTGTAGAACCCTTTCAATAGTGATATCAAAATACAACATTGTAAATATATGAAAATAATTTTACTGGAGAATGCAACTTAGCCCTTCTTCAAGCCTCCCCTTAACATAGATGGATACAGAGTATCATTTGAGAGCTCCTTTTCCTTTCCATGGTGGAAGTACACTAAGCATGTCTGGTTCAGTCAATCCGATGGTGGGACATATCCACTCTCAATATAAAATTCCATACTTTCATTCTCCACCTTCCCAAGCCCTGAGATTGTTATAGTTACTCACCATCCTGTGGTCCCTGAAGCCCAGAAACTTTCTGCCACAAGAAAGATGGGATATATGCAAGATGGCAACTTTTTATTCAGTATGCAGACATCAGTCTCGCCTGTGATGGCACCATCTTAGATTTTAAGACAAAGCTTATTGTAGCTTGCAAGGTAAAACTGAAGTTTGTTTCAATCTCCCACTAAATTATAGAATGGATTTTATTTTTTAAAGTATTTTTTGGGGTTTTTAAAAGTATTTTCTTTGGTAGTGACATGAAATATGCATTTTACTAATTTTACTAATCTATAAAAATTAAATGTTATAAAATGCTAATTACTCACACTCACTGCAATTTAACATCCCCTTTCTTCCTCCCAACATTCACTGAGTCTGCATGAGGCATTGTGATGAGGAAGGTGTGCCAGGAATGACTGGAGTGCTTGGTATCATTCTGGACCATAGACTACAGCACCTCTAGTAAGGCATTACACAGATAGAAAGTTTAATTTCCCATTTAGCATCTAATAATGTGTCTGTATTTCAGATCTGGCCTTTTAATAGTGTTAAAGGAGAACTATACTTATATTTTTTAAATTCTAATGTTAAAGCTTTTCTACCCAGAACACCTATACATTGTAAGATTCTTCGCTAGCAAGTTGCATTTACGTAAATGTAGGTCATAGATTTTATAAATAAGAAGGCTTCTTGTGCCAGTACCCATTTAGTCTTTAAAGAGACTGGTGAGCCCCTAACCCCAGTATTCACTGTATATGTATGTATTTTTTACAGATGTCTCCACCCCAATATGATTGCTGTATCTTTATGCATAGCTTGTTATTTTCTTTACTAGACATTAAGCCCATTACAATAGCAGATGCTAGAAGCCCAGGGTGCCCCCTTAGTGGCCCAAGGCCATAGCCCCCTCCTCCATGTCCCAAGGCCATAGCCCCCTTCCTCCATGTCCCAAGGCCAGAGTCCCCCCTCTGTCCCAAATCCAGGGACCCCCCCTCTGTCTCAAATCCAGCCCCCTCTATCACAAATCCAGTGTCCCTCCCCTCTGTCTCAAATCCAGGGTCCCCCTTATGTCCCCAAATCCAGGGTCCCCCCTTTGTTCCAAATCCAGCCCTCTTTCCCAAATCCAGAGTTCTCCTCTGTCCCAAATCCAGCCCCCCCTCTATCCCAAATCCAAGATCCCCCTCTGTCCCAAATCCAGGGTTCCCCCCTCTAGCCCAAATCCACCCCCTCTGTCCCCCCTCTATTCCAAATTCAGGGTCACCCCCTCTGTCCAAAATCCAGGGTCCCCCCTCTGTCCCAAATCCAGTTCCCCCCTATGTCCCAAACCCAGGGTCCCCCCCGTCCCAAATCCATCCCCCCTCCCTCCCCCCAGCCCCCCCCTCTATGTCCCAAATCCCGGCCCCCCTCTGTCCAAAATCCAGGGTCCCCCCATGTCCCAAATCCAGGGTCACCCCTTGTCCCAAATCCAGGGTCCCTCCTCTGTCCCAAATCCAGCCCTTCCCCCTCTGTCCTAAATCCAGCCCCCCCCCTCTGTCCCAAATCTAGGGCCCCCTTCTATCCCAAATCCAGGGTCACCTCCTGTCCCAAATGCAGGCCCCCTGTCCCAAATCCAGCCCCCCCCTCTGCCCCAAATCCAGCCCCCCCCTCTGTCCCAAATCCAGGGTCCCCCCTCTATCCCAAATCTAGGTTCCCCCCCTCTGTCCTAAATCCAGGGTCACCCCCTCTGTCCCAAATACAGGCCGCCCCTCTGTCCCAAATACAGCCCCACTCTGTCTGTGTAATTGCTGTTTTCTGCCTCTGCTTGTTTCCTGTGTTTCTCTCTCTAGTGGTGAGTCCATAGGAACTGCAGTGACACACACACACACACAATCACATAATTTAGGATTTTATATCCCTTATATTATATATATATATATTTATATCTTTATAGGAGATTGCATTGAGTTTTTAGGAGCTACCATTGTGGTGGGGGATATATGATATTACACACAGGAAAGTTGTATATGTATGTGTTTACTATCTCACTATTACCATTTAAATGACCATCAGTAAATGTTTATTAAGTATTGCACTGACTTATATTAGGTACAACACAAAAGATACAAAATACATAAACTTACAGAGCTGAGATCCCTATTTCAACATGGAATGGTCAAATGGCAGCTTAAACCATACCCCTGTGTCTGTTCCATGTAAAAGGAAGTGTAATCCAAAACAAGTTTCTGTCTGCTACACAAGGTGTGATGTGTATTGTAATGGACATATACACCAAGGCTCCTCATATACCACCTCCAGCCTGCAGGTGGTGTCAGTGAGTGATAAAGGACAAGACATCCCTGATCTCTATGGCTAGGAGGAGAGAAAGTGAAAGTAGACTGTGGTGTGTGTTATGGAGAGATATTGACTGCAACACAAGACCCTGTGTATAAGATCCTGTTACCACCTGTTGGGAGGACAGACAATTTACCTTATTGGATACGAAATCTGAGGCTATAGATAAGTGTACAACAACTTACAAGGACACACAATATACAGGCCTGGTTAATATTCAAATTGGTGCACCATAGACAAGGACACCCCTTATTACTGCACATGTTATTCGGAGAACCTGTTTATGTGCACTGACTTCTTTGTGCCAGACCACCAGAGTAACCCACTATGTGCCATGCTACCCATAATCTTTCCATAAAGCAGTGATCTGGTACAAATTAGTGTTGCAGCGGTGCTGGTAATACCATTTATTCTTCCTGTTTTCTTTGTATGTTTGTTCTCAGTATTAAGCTATGGAGGCTGCTACTGAAAGTATTGATTTAAATCCTCCTGTCCTTGTACCTGCAGATGAAATTCTCCAATTAGACTCAGTAGCTCTACCAGGCCCAATTGCCAAACCTATTTTTAAACCTGATCCATTTGATGGGGTAACTAGGGAGGGAACTGATTGGCTAGAACAATTTAAATTGGCAACCACTATTAATGGTTGGGATTAAGGTGCTCGCTTGCAAGTCCTTAGCCTTTTGCTTAGTGGAAAAGCCAGGCAGGTATACCAAGGATTTACTGTAATACTGAAATAAAAAGAAGTTATTAAAAATTGCTCTGAAGCAATTTTTTTTCAATTAGATCTGTATAAAAGAGTATATAAAGGATAAATCCATTTCTTTAGGTAAACTGGGAATGAGAAATGTATGTTTACAAGTTAGATTATTAGGACAATGCTATTATAATAACATGATGCTGTGAGGTAGCTTTTTTTATAATATATGAGGTACCATCACTACTTGCCACGGTGAATACTAATAAGTATTAACCTAGCATGTTTAGTTTTAACCACACAGTGTGGCAGGATTGCCTGGGTCTACTCTCAGACCTGCAGGATTATCCTATTTGGTTCCTCTGGAAGCTGGTGACTGTCTGAGTAACAGTTTAAAATATACCTGTGTAAAGATTCTATATCCACTATATCCACATATAGCAAAACATACACACACATAATTCCATTGTGCACCAACGCGGGCACACTTTTGCTAGTATATTGATAAATGTCTGTTAGGACAATACTTAAAACCCATCCTATTTCTGTCTCAATCCATACAGAGTATCTTATGCAATGTAGAATCACAAATTCTCAGGTTCAGGTGAATTCACTGAATAGTTGTTAAATAACTGGTAACCACAGAAATGATGACAGTTTGTTCCATAACAGCTCTCAAATCCCAAAGAACGCATTTTAGGAAGGCAATTTTTAAAATAAGAAAAAAGAAATTTTTGTATGGCTTTTTTAATACAACAATTTGCCCATGATATTAATCACAAGCAACCAATCAGATGTTAGCAACTGTATATATATGAGTAGAAATCGGATTTTTAGCAAATTAACAGCTCAGGCAAAATTTTGTGCCTCTTATTGAATAAGCCTGCATATATTTTACTAAATACTATTAAAGGAGAACTATAGTGTGTATAAAGTTTTTTTTTTGTACTTGGGACAGGGATATAGGATTGGTAATTCCAACCTCCCAATATTGTTTCTGTGAGGAGCACCAGGCTCCAGCACTATCTTTAGTACAGGACTAGTCCAGGACTAACCTGGAAAATGAAAACTGTACATGCTTAGGATCCTCAAAACTATGTTAATAGGTAGGAATGATCAATCCGACCTCCCTCCCCAGGTACTTTCTATTTTCATTAAGTTACTTTTTAGTGCATAGTTATCCTTTAAGCTGTTATGAAAGACAAAATATAACACTTTCACAGTCATACAATACAGCACCATGCAATTCATCCCTTTATTTCTCTAAAAGATATTTGTCAGATAGGTTTAGATAGCTGACATCACACAAACCAACTGGCAGTGCCTGTCTTCACAATGCCAGCTACTGTATTTTTAGTAAGTGGCAGAGGAGAGAGGTGGATAGGGATGCTATAGTATGTCATAGGCTTTTGATTATAAAACTGTGACATTTAAAGCATTAATTCAAGTATACACTGTTGGAAAACTCCACAGTCATTATTTAATAAAACCAGAAATGTGCTGATTAATTAATATGACCCATAGTCCCTCCATCCTTACTTATTGGAAAGATCCAACAGACCTACTGTATAGATCCAGGAGATGACCTTATGTGATACAAAATTGTACATTGTATAGATTATACACAAGAGGCATGGGTAGTTGGATACAGACTATTTTCCCCATCACCTAATATTCGTAGCTTGTTGTTTTATAGAGCCTGATTAGATTGTTAAATACTTGTCCTCTAGACTTTAAATGATGGCTGTATTCGTCATGACTGCACCATTATAATTTAAGTGTGTGATAAGAAGACAGGATACCAACACTATACAAACATTGTATTGCCATGCAGAATAAATCCCAGGCCAGACAGTGAGCATGCTTCAAGATTTACACTGAACTTGCATCAAATAAAGTAAAACTCATTATGGTGCACCTTAGCACCTAGCCATTAAGTTGGCATCATTCTTTGATCAACCAGGTTGGATCACTAATGATTTCCAACTGAACAGCCAAATGTCAGGCTCTCACGCTTACCTGCCTCGCTGGCTTTGTGAATCCTCGGGCATCTTTACAGCATCCTTGTCCACAGAAGTCATCTGTGCACATCCAGAATCTTTGGGCGCGCGCACACCCAAGTGAGACACGACAAGTCTCCTGACGATTCAGGGCTTGTCTATAGGTGATGACAGTGGCTGTAGATTAGGGTACAGGTGCTGATGGTATACTTGGGGACTCCGGGCATCACATTATAACAGGCCATGGAAGAAATTCAAGAGCAACTACGACTCTTAACTGGGGCTGTTAACCAACTATCCCAAAGGGTAGTAGCTCAAGAAAATAGGTCTCCTCCAGTCGCTCCACTTCCTGCTTTCGAACGCCATGGCCATCCTCTTTACTGATTCTAATCCTGATCGGACTGCCACTGCTGAGGAAACCTCCATCAAGATAGACGTTCTGCCAAATAGTATGTGGCTGAGTTTTGCCGGTTGGGTGAGTACCCACTGGAATGATCCAGCTTTGCATAATCAGTTTTTGTTTGGCCTTTTGGAGTCTATTAAAGATGCTCTCTTGAATTATCCACCTTCTCATTCCCTTGACGAATCTATGGCGTCGACCATCAAAATTGACCGTAGGATCAGGGAGCATTACCAAGAGAAATGAATGGTTACTTCATGGCCTTCCAGGTCATCCCTGACAGCTTCTGCTCTCTCTCCACCTTCCCTAGAAGAACCCATGTAATTGGGTATGTCCAAACTCTCTCTGGCAGAAAAGAACAGAAGGCGTCAGGGCTCTGTCTATATTGTGGCATGGTTGGTCACTTCGCTAAGGTGTGTCCTAAAAAGTGGTCCAGGAAGGTGGAAAACTTCAATGCCTAGGAGGGTTAGAGGAGGACCACCTAGGCGATCAGGTAATTCCTCCCAATGTTCAGCCCAATAAAATATTGTTACCTGGGGTTAAAAAATTTCCTGGGGTTCTAGCATTTTCCATTCTCATGCCTTTTTGGATAGTGGAGTGGCTGGTAATTTTATGTATCATATTCTGTCCCTTTCCATCGGTATTCCTTTGAAACTGCTCGCTAACCCCATTCAAGTCCTAGCCATCAATGATACCCCCCTTCTTTCCAGCAATTCCGTATGTATGACACCAGAGGTTACTGTCCAGGTTGAGTCGGGTCACCCTGAGGTTTTAACATTCTTCCTCTTAGACATCCCATCTAACACAGTCATCCTAGGTTTACCCTGGTTTCTCTTAAAAATAACCCAGTCATAGATTGGCCTACTGGTCAGATCATCAAGTGGGGGGTTAATCATAAAAACACTGCCAACATGTTATTATGATTATCTTGATTTTTTTTCTCCCGAAGGCTGTCGATAAACTCCCTCTACACCGGTCATATGATTGCCCTGTAGATCTGTTACCTGGTACTAAGCCACCACGAGGACATCTTTATTACCTCACCCTTCCTGAGACTCATGCTATGAGGGAGTATATTAAAGAGAATTTGGAGAAAGGTTCGTTCTGTCTTTCACCTCGCCTGCAGGGGCAGGGTTTTTCTTTGTAGAAAAGAAGGATGGAAGTCTGAGGCCATGTAATGATTTCTGTGCCCTGAACAAAATTACCATCAAGAATAGGTATCCGCTGCCTTTAATTGATGATCCTTTTTCCTAGATAGTCGGAGCTTTGGTTTTCTCTAAGCTAGATCTAAGAGGAGCTTATAATTTGATTAGAATACAGCAAAGATAAGAATGGAAGGATGGCCATTACAAGTACCTTGTCATGCCCATTGGCCTCTGTAATGCCCTGGCAGTCTTCCAGGATTTCATCAAAGATGTGCTTCTTGAGTTCCTAGGCAGATTTGTCATTGTGTATCTTGATGATATTCTCATTTTTTTCTCCTCTTTAGAACATCGTCTCCATGTGAAATTGGTCCTTGAAAACCATCTGTTTGCCAAGCTGGAAAAGTGCTACTTCGAACTTCAACAGATTCCTTTTCTTGATTTATCATCTCAGACAAGGGCCTCACTATGGATCCCAAAAACATTTCTGCAGTTCTTGATTGGGAGATTCCCACCAACCTCAAAGCCCTGCAGAGATTTTTGGGATTCAACAACTTCTAAAGAAGAATAAGTGTTAGGGTACCCACCGGGCGTCCAACCCCTCCCTGGCCACCGTATTGCCAGTATATATATCCGATAATTTAATGAAATGAGGGTTGTCCAGTCCTTTAGGATGCCATTTGGGGTGCTCCCATTTATTGGTGCAGACACAGCAAAATACGCACAACGTTTCGGCAAACAGGCCTTTGTCAAATGTTACAGTTCAGTGAAACCCACTGCCTTATGTACCCAATGTACACAGTGACACCTAGTGGTGACATAACCATTATAATACACACTCCAAAGATATAGCTCCCACCAGTGGTAGCTTCCAATATAACAAATCCTATCTCCTGAATCTGTGAACTCAGTGCTCCCATTTCTTCACAAAGCGCCGAGGGAGCCTTCCTTCTAGTTTTCACTCCCTGCTCAATCCCTCGCATATCCTATAAAACAAAGTAACTCATAGCCACCATTCATTTAAAGTGCAGTACATATAAAAGTGCTATATTCTAAAGTGCATAAAGTGCATATAAAAATACTATGAACTACAATGGTAAATCGCTTAGAATAAATATTAAATGTTTAAAAGTGCTGATATTATAAAAAGTGAATATTATTAAAAGTGACATACATATATATATATATATATATATATATATAAATAAATAAACAATAGTAAAAATCAGTATTATAGGTATATATCCTCATGCCTAATTTTCTACAAAAAACAGGAGTAACTCAATTTCTCATTCAAACCCTTTGGGGTGACAGTGTCCAGTTTCCACATCCAATATACCTCTCTTTGTAATAACCTTTTTTCTGTGTCACCTCCTTCTAGGACCTGTTCAAGCACCTGCCACCTTAGCTGGCTTACATTGTGTCTTTTTTCTACAAAATGCCTCGCTACACTTGACCTTTGTTACGAATATAACCCCTGTGCTCACTAATCCTCTGTTTGACCATTCTTTTGGTCTGTCCTACATACACAAGGCCACAGGGACATTTAAGGCAATACACTACCCTTTCTGTCTGACAGGTAAAATACCCCTTTATCTTAATTGCTTTCCCATTCCTTGGGTGCCTCACCACTTCCCCATTTATTATACCATTACAATTTTGGCAATTCAAACAGGGAAATGTTCCTAATTTGGGCGTCGACAGGAACCTTTGCATCGTGGGCACCTTCTACCGGGGTTCCAGATCACTCCTAATCAATATATCCTTTAGGTTCCTTCCTTTTCTATATGCGAACATAGGTTTCTGTTTAACTGCCTCACTCAGATGTGTATCTCCTTCCAGCACTGACCAATACTTCCTAATAATCTTTTTAACTTCTACAGAGTGCTCTCCGTATTGGCTGACAAACGTGAGCCTCTCTGTCTTGTCCTTCTGTGCCTTTCTTTGTCTCAGTAAGTTCTCCCTTGGTATGTCCGACACCTGTCTCCTAATTCTCTCTAGCTCACGGCTATTATATCCTCTCCCTTCAAACATTTCTTTCATAGTCATGCTCTGTTTGTCATATATCTGTTCCTGGGAGTTAACTCTTTTACACCTAATAAACTGACTCTTTGGGAGACTTCTAACACATCCTGGGGGATGAAAACTTTGAGGGTGCAAGAATGTGGGTCTGTCAGTAGGTTTTCTATAAAGGCTACTCTGCAATTTCCCCTTTTCCAGTCTGACCTCCACATCAAGCAAACAAATGTTCTTATTACTATGTTCTAGTGTGAATTTGATTGTATCATGTACACTATTAACATATTCCTTAAATTTCATCAGCTCTTCTTCTCCTCCCACCCATACAAAGAACACATCATCAATGAAACAGAAGTATTGTTTGATCTTGTCAGTAAACAGTTCGTTATTTAAAACCAATTTTCCCTCTAACCCATACATAAAGATATTCGCATACGTGGGCGCCATGTGTGCACCCATACTTGTGCCTTGTATTTGTTCATAGAACGTATCCTGGAACCTAAAATAGTTTTTAGATAGTACCAATTCTAATAGCATCACCAAGAATGTAATCATTTGTGTATCCCCTGTAAGTTCTTTCCATAGTTGTTCTTCTACACTCCTAATTCCTTCTTCATGGGGTATGTTTGTGTATAAGCTTGTAACATCCATGGTGCACAATATGACATCCTGTTCTCCAAAGTCAACATTCTTTATGGTGTTCAAAAATTCCGTAGTGTCTTTCAACACCGTCTGTAACCTGTTAACTATAGGTTGGAGATAGCTGTCTATATATATAGACAGTGGATGAAATATAGAGTCACATGCTGATACTATTGGTCTCCCCGGGGGGTTGTCTGGATTTTTATGGACCTTAGGTAGATGATAGAAGATGGGCACATGGGGATTTTTTAAGGTTATTGCTTCCCTTAGTTCATTACTTATTAACCCACTTGTCATGGCTTCGTTCAGTAGGATGTCAACCTCTTTCTTAATTTTGGACGTAGGGTCCTGTCTCACCTCCTTATAATGGGACTCATTCCCCAGATGTCTCAAGGCCTCTGCAATATACTTTGTCTTGTCCATGATCACAATTCCCCCTCCCTTGTCTGCCTTTTTAATTACAATGGAGCCATCTTTTTGTAATCTATCTAGTGTTTCTTTTTCCTTTTTACTCAGATTCCCAGGTTTTTTTTCTTTCATTTTCCCAGAGTGCTCTACAATCCCTTATCACCAACTCCTGGAAAATTTCTATGGGTTCACTTTTTATCTCCAGATCAAACTTACTTTTCTTTTTCAGTTTGTGTGGTACATCACTTATTTTCATATTACTAAATGAATGGTTCTGCTTAAACCAAGTTTTAAGCCTAATATTCCGCACAAACTTAAAGAAATCAATCTGGAAGTCAAACAGTCCTACTTCATATGTGGGGATGAAGGTAAGTCCTTTATTAATAACCTGTTTCTCCATAGGGGTAAGCGTTCTGCTTGAAATATTAAATACCAAATCCACTTCTTTCTTTTTCCCACTATGATGCCTTGTGCTCCCTTCCTTTTAAACATTTAATATTTATTCTTAGCGATTTACCATTGTAGTTCATAGTATTTTTATATGCACTTTATGCACTTTAGAATATAGCACTTTTATATGTACTGCACTTTATATGAATGGTGGCTATGAGTTACTTTGTTTTATAGCATATGCGAGGGATTGAGCAGGGAGTGAAAACTAGAAGGAAGGCTCCCTCGGCGCTTTGTGAAGAAATTGGAGCACAGAGTTCACAGATTCAGGAGATAGGATTTGTTATATTGGAAGCTACCACTGGTGGGAGCTATATCTATGGAGTGTGTATTATAATGGTTATGTCACCACTAGGTGTCACTGTGTACATTGGGTACATAAGGCAGTGGGTTTCACTGAACTGTAACACTTGACAAAGGCCTGTGTGCCGAAACGTTGTGCGTATTTTGCTGTGTCTGCACCAATAAATGGGAGCACCCCAAATTGCATCCTAAAGGACTGGACAACCCTCATTTCATTAAATTATCGGAACTTCTAAAGAAGGTTTATTAAAAACATTTTTTCCACCTTAGTGGCCCTATTGACCAACTTGACAAAAGAAGGTGTCTTTCATTCTCCTTGGTCTCAACAAGAAGTTAAAAGAAGCTTTTTGTGATGCTCCTGTTTTGAGACATTCTGATGTTAATTTACCTATTATAGTGGAGACGGATGCCTCAGAGATAGGTGTAGGGGCTGTCTTGTCCCAATACTTTCTTTCCAAGAAGTTCTCCCCAGCAGAAACTAATTATGATATCGGTAACAGGGAGCTCCCGGCTGTTAAAGTGGCTTTTGAGGAATGGAGACATTGGCTAGAGGGGGCACTTCATCCAGCCACTGTATATACTGACCATAAGAACCTTGATTATATTGAAAGTGCCAAGAGATTAAATTCTAGACAGGCCTGTTGGGCTCTGTGCAGTGTCCTCTTACTATACTATAACACAAAATCAGGGGGTAAGGGGCTTCTTCGTATGCCTAAAAGGGGCCTCTTTTAGACATATGAGGAAGCCCCATACCATGGTGCGGCAAAACGCATCTGCCTGTCTGCTGGACAGTACCAGTTTTGCACTACTGTGTAAGCCAACACAGTTACCTGTCCACGATCCTGTCATGAACTAAATCTCGCATGGTGATTTTTGTAGCGCAGGACCTCAGGCACGTAAATTGCATTGGCTTATGATATTGCACCACCCCATAAAAACACAATATTGTGTCACAGGTTTTTTATGTTCAGCTGGAAAGGCAAATTCTATATTAATTTGATGTGTGGTTTCTGGGCTATACATCAGGATCTGGCAGATTGTGATACTGCACTTTAAACTTGTAATAAATCTATGCTTGTACTTTTCTTAGTAGTTGATAAAACTAGTTGGTACGGTCACATTGACCTGGTGCACAATTGCATACACAATAGCATACACAATAGCATACACAAAAGAATACACATTGTTCTTGCAGGATTTACCTATTTTTTTAACTCTCTAAAGGACATCTCAACCCCCCACCCCACGAAAAAATTCACTATTCAACTGGTAATGGCCAGGTTAATTTCCCTCAGTTCGCTATGGAAACTAACTTACAAGTCTTCGCTTTATTGCCAGCCTTCTGCTGATTTTCCCTATCACGAAAGCAGCAGAAGGTGCCGGAATGGCAGACGCTAAGTGATTGGCTGAGTCTATAGGAGAACTTAATGCAGCAGAATAGAAAGGTAGGGGTCATTTAATACTACACAGTGTGCCCAACATTGGGACAAATTTAGTTGGAGGGGTGGACATGCCATTTTACTTTATAACAGTATAAACAGTGCAACATTTATTCAAATAAATAAAGGCTTTCGGTAACATTTTAACCCCTATTATATCTTTCATGTAGTCATGCTAATGGCCATGTTGTGTTATGGTATACATTAATAAATAATAGGGTATTTTTCTTTTGTCTGTAAGCCCCAATATAGGAGGGGTTTGCATCAGTGTTGACATATTTTGGAAGAGTGAATAATGTGTTCTTCGTTTCAAGAATTTTTAATTTTTATAATGTGTGTACAGTAAAGGCAATATAAAATAAAACAGCACCTAGACAAAAATGTTAGTTCTAAAGTTTGACTGCCACCTATTGGAAGTTTAAGTTTCTTCCTTTCCACTTGTCTATACAGACATCAGAGTATACATTGTTAGACACAACAAATATTTTCCTAATTTCTGTGCTTTATCACTGACCTGCACCTGTACAATACAGATTTGGTCCATGATGCAGGGCTAAAACAAGAAAATAATATCACCATAATATCTAGAAAAAAATCCAGCAAAACAATATCTTTTTTAAGCTTAAAGGATAAGTGCACTGTAAAATCAAGTTATGTTCATTTGGAAGCTGCAGCTTTAAAAATACTGTTGCCATATTTTTTTTTAACCTATGTCCCTCCAGTGCCTACCTTTCTGCCTTGGAAGTTGCTGACATCTTGTTACTGGTTTGCTGAATGTTAAGCTCCGCCCCTCTGAGATTTCCTCTGCTTTCTCCTGCTTGAGCCTCAAACAGTAATGCCTGTGAGTTCCGTGCACGTGCGTGCGTGGATTCAAGAGAAAAAAACATAATTCTCCCTCTTTACAAGGCACTGCTAAGGCCTCATTTGGAATATGTGGTGCAGTTTTGGAATCCCATATACAGTTCAGAGAAGGGCAACTAACATAATAAAAGGAATAGAGGGGCTTGACTATGCTGTCAAATTAGACAAGTTAGGGCTGTTTACATTAGAAAAGGAAAGTTTGCGCGGGGATTTGATCACTTTATACAAATATATTAATGGGCCGTATAGTAAACTTTCTGGTGCATTGCTTACTAATTGATCATAACAGGACATGTGGACATCCTTTAAGATTGGAAGAAAAGAAGATCCATCTTCAGGCTAGGATTCTTTACAGAAAGGATTCTTTACAGTGAGAACTGTGAAACTGTGGAACTGTCTTCCAGCAGATGTGGTAATGGCATGTCCACCCCCAAAACTATAATTAAACCCACTATTGGCACCATTCTGTAGTTAAAAATAAATCTTACCTTACATTTCTGCTCCTTATGGTTCCCAAGATACGCCTTTTAAAAGTCTAGGAAACTGAAGAGTCCAAGCTGTCTGTGAGGCTTCTGATCCGCGCTGAATCCTCGTCCTCGTCAAGGTTTGGAGCATGCGCAGAAACCCCCCCCCCCATCATCCGGATCCATCCTCAGCCATCGTTGCACCTAGCGTGTAATCCTTAGGATGTAAGGTAAGTAATCCGTGCCCCCCCCCTAACCGCTGCAATATTTCTTATAAAAAGAAGCAGGAGGCCGGATCAGATCGCCGTGGGAGGGAAGGCATTCTAAATAGAAATTTGGGGATTTTTTTTAATGAAATATTGTGGCGGTTGGGGGTGGGTAGGGGTTACCAACCTTACCCCCAAAGTTGGTTTTGGGGGGTGGACATGCCCTTTGAAAGTGGTCTGGATAAGTTTCTAAAACGTCACATTTTGTGTGAATAACACAAATTGTTTATTTAAGACTGGTGTGCATTTGGAATCTTTTTATATTTTGGAATACGACCATTGGCTGTGGCATCCAAGTAGCACCCAGGGGATATACACGAAGGTATAGGTTGTGCGAGTGAAACCCTGTTATCATTATAGGTATTAATACATATACTGCAGACCTGGTTGATCCAAGGATACTCCGATTGTCTTTTGGAGTTAGGAAGGAATTCCACCCACCCACCCCTTTATTTACTTATTTATTTATTTTTTTGCCTTCCTCTGGATGAACTGTTAGGTAGGGTTAAAATTGAGTATGAAAAGATGGGACTTGATGGACATATATGTCTTTATTTAACCTCAATTACTATTTCTATTTTACTACGTTACAATGTTAAGCTGTGCAGCGCCATATACTTCCCTTGCAACACTTCCAGGTCGCAGCTCCCAAGAGATTTTTATGCCCCCCCCCCACTCACACGCACAGACATGCAAGAGGGGCAGGAGAAAATGCTCACAAGCTTCTCAGGCACTGGTCTCCCCGTGTAGATAGTCTTTTGTTTTCACTGATATGAATTTCCTGACAGAGCTGTCCTCTGCTCTGCAAACAGTGCTTTAGACAAGGAAACACTAGGTAAGCTTTAAAAAATAATAATTGGAAATGCACATAAAAACCCAATAGTAGATACACTGCATTAAACAAATCGAATAATGGAGAATGAATAGTTTAATAAAGTGCCGCAATAAAATGCCGATTTTGGCATATAACATTGCTTGCGGCTGTTCTTTTAACTTTCACGTTAGTCACGCAGCCGCCGCAAGGAAGGAGTTTAAGTCACGCTAACCGATATAACATCGGTTAGCGTGACTTCAACTCCAAATCAGGAGCGATGTGCCCGTTGGTGCATCGCCCTTTATAAACCAATGATGTTCTGTGGTCCTTCTGTGGTCCTAAAAAAATGTAAATAATGATCACTTAAAAATTCTTCCTTGTTGGAAATATTTGAAATGATTCCTTATGTAAAGTTCCTTTACAGACGTAGTAAAGTACAGATGTTAGCTGAAAAGTAACCAATGCTATTTCGGTCTAGCTGACCAGTTGGTATCAGCAAACAGCCAACCAGACCAAAAAAAACGCTCGCATGTCTGCCTATATTTTTATGGAATTGGAGTAAAAAAATTTAGAGATTTCCAGTGCCATTTATTAGTAATGAAATAAAATGTGTATTCATTTTCCCATAATTAATGGGTTTCTGAACACCAATCAGAGGTTATTCCGAAACTTTACCTAACAGGTGCCTTATTCGCCCTACCACAATAATTCTTATTCCCCGAGATGGACAGTACTTCCTCATATCGGCAAATGACCTTTATCAATCTGCCTTTTTGCCCATATTCTCCAAAGCAAAAATATATTTTAGAAAATGTAAAACATTTTAACCACAGACAAAGCCAATTAATAGTGATAAAGTAGAAAAGCATTGTTTAATTGGTTGCTGCAGGGGGTATACAATTTTACAGGAGTGAGAGAGATTGATAATGAATTGCCTGAGGAGCTATAACTGTTATATGCTTGTTAGGGATCAGATTAAGACATACTTATGACAAAGTGCATTAAAATAGATGGCATTCCTAGTAATGCTGCTTTCTCTGGAAATAAGAGATTGCTTGGTTTGTCATTCATTGGAATATAAAGATAATTTCATTTTAGAATCTGCTTTATGCTACAAATAAGATCATAGGAGAATGTGCCAACATATCATAGTATTCCCTGGGCTGCACGTGATGATCACACACTCAATTAGAACTGATGGACTATAGACATGACAATTTTACGGTTAAGTCCATATTCTCCATAACATAGGAAGACGTATGTAACAAAAATGATGCAGAATTATGCTAAATATTCACTAATAGTCTTAAAGGGTTAATGTAGAGTATAAGGAAATATTTGTGGCTGTGCTAGCTACACAATAGTTGGCTGCTGCATTTCACATCAGACTTTCACATCAGACTTGTGGCTTTTTCACTGTGTCTTTTGACCCCAGAAAATACAGCTGTTAGTAATGTCAGGGTAAAAAAGGGTCAAAAAGCAGTGTCCGTTTGGTCCATGAGCACGCGCATGTGATATCGCGGCGCATGCGATGTGATGTCAGTGAGTGCACAGATGCGTGATGATGTCACGTGTGCACGCTTCCTTGCACGCACTGACGTCATATCGTGTGATGTTACGGCGCATGCGACATGAAGTCACATGCGTGCACATGGACCAAACAGACACTACTTTTTGAGGCTTAAGAAGAAGGAGGTCCAGGAAGTCTCAGAGGGGCGGAGCTAAAGAGTATACAGTGCAGATCCAAGATGTCAGCAACTTTACATCAGGAAATTCAATAATCAGTTAGCGCGACTTATTTGAAGCCAAGTTTCAATGAAACCTTTGCCGCCAGCGTGACTAATTCAATATGCATTGCGGTTATTTGATGCCAGGTTTCGAGATTAACCCACATGTGCAAAGCGCATATTGAGTTTGAACAGGGAGATTTACCAGGAGCCGCAAATAGAGGCTAAAATTGTTCTATTTACTGCTAGAAATGAAAGAAACTGACGAGTAACGTTAAACAGCGGTTCCTCCGTGGAACCTAATAAAGTTTAGAAATTTCGATTACCGATTTCCAAACAGTTTTCCCAATCTACCGGTAATTTTTGCAATTTAAAAATAAAGTTTTCAATATAATTTTCAATGATCTTATATTCACAAACAAAAAATATATTTTGTAGTATTGTAATTGTGCTTTTCATATTTTTAGTTATTTTTTTGGACTGCTAACACATGATAGCAGGGGTGAATAGAAAGTTTTACCAAAACTAAATTGCAAATTCCCCCCCCATACTGTTTATAAATCTCTTATAGTGTTTAAATGGTGATCTTACCTTTGAAATTATGTTTTGCATTGAGAAATTTGCCCTTACCATGCAAATCTCAGTTTAATGGAAAACTAAACTTCATTTTTTTAATCCTTACATTAAAGCTTTTCTCCTCTGAACACCTATGCATTAAAATATTCTTTTCTAGTTAGTTGCATTAAGAATATGTAAGTAATAGATTCTATAACTAAGAAAGCTTCCATTTTTTTGCCAGTATAACCTACAGCCCACGTTGGCTGCAAAGAGCCAGGCCTGCTGACCCCAGTATTTACTGTTTTCATACACAGAGTTTCTAGCTTCTGTTTCTAGTAAAATATAAAGTTTCTAAATATGCTTGTATATGTCGTTGAGTTGCTGGTGGTGCACCATGTAAATGCTGTGTTTTTAGGAACACACAGCCCAAGGAGTTACAAGTTCAAATCACCTAGCTTTTATGTTTATTTCCATCAAGTTTGTTCTACATATGTAGAAACTTTATATATAGCAGCTCTTTTATATTTACCAACCAGTGTGAAATGCTGACAGCATTCCTGGAGCCATACAAAATAGTGAACTGATTTTACTGTGGTGGCGTGCTGCTAAATTCCTGGGTTTGGAAACAAACAGACCATTGGGACACAGGTTCAATCCCCCAGGCTTACTTTCCCCCCTTTGTTTCTTTGTTCCTAGCAAAAGATAAAGATTCTACATATATGGATTATTATCCCTTGTGGGATAGTGGTAGGAATCTTTCTTTTTAGCAAGAAACAGTATAGCAGGTATGCAGGTTTGTATGCAGGTTCGATTCCCCATACTTCTATTTTTTACTTAAATGCTCATCTGTTTCTTACAGTACATACATGCTAGCAAAGAAATAAACTGCTATGATTACTTTTTTTTTTTTTGCATGAAATCTGTGTTCTGTGTCAGAAGGAGGGATAATCTCTGAGCTGTAACATGATTGGTTTTCAGCTTCCTGGAGGTAGGGCGGCAGCTTCCTGTGAAGTGTACACTGTACACTTCGCTGGGTGTTCCCAGCTAAGGGGGAATTATTATTTTAATTATTATTATCCACAGCAAAGGGAGAGATGAAAAACAGTTTTTTGTATCTTTGAGAATGAGCTCTTTCTAATAGGGCAATGTTGTCTAGAGACTTTAGTTCTGCTTTAATTATATTTTATGTGCAGTAAACTAGAGTTCATTTTCATTTATACTTCAAACCAACAGGTTTAGACTGCTATGCATAAAAAATAAATGTTAGCACATATGTTATCTTCGATAAATAAGTCTTTTTATTTGTTGGTTTTGCATTGTGTTTAGCTGTTCCATGAGCAATAATGTATTAATAATATACTATACTATATATAACCTACTATAACCTTGTTTCACAGAACAGTTTGCAACTACATTGTATTTATTATTAAATCCTGAGGAATTTAGCTATTACATAAGCATTTTATAGTCATGTTCAGTAACGAGTGTTTTGCTGTATCTAATAAAACTTTTCTACCTGTATATTACAGCCTTTGCAGATCAATGCTTTATTTATGTATACTGCCTTATTCTGTCCTGATTGCTAATAAACCATATATACTCGAGTATAAACTGGGGTTTTCAGGATTTAAAAAAAGCCTCGGTTTATACTCGAGTCAGCCTATCTACCTTGTCCGCCGGCCGCGCGATCCGCATCCTCGGTGAGCATCCGGATGATGTCACTACCCGGCGCCTCTCACTTTGCGGCGCAAAGTAGTGACATCATCCGGATGCGCACCGAGGATGCGGAGCGAGGAGTGAGCGTCTGCCGGACAAGGTAGGAGAATTATCTTCAGAAACTCCCCAAACTTTACTTACCTCTCCTCTTCCTTCCGCGAAGTGAGCTGCGGCAGCCGCGTCCATGATGGCTGCCGCTCAGCCAATCACAGAGCGGGCTCCAGTCCGCCCCTCTGCTTGCATTTTCTCGCAAGCAGAGGGCCGGGACCGCGGCGGAGAGGAAAGAGGGGAGGGTAATAAGAGCTTGGGGGGCTTCTAAAAAAAAAAAAAAAAACATAGCGGTTGGGGCTGGGAGCCAGGGGGAATCTTATATAAAAAAATGTTATTTTGGGTGGACATAACCTTTAATGTCAGGTAACCAAAGTATTGATACTTTGGTTACCTGACATAATAACTGTAGTCTTTTTCCTACAAAGGATCCATTTGCTACAATGTATAAGAGTTATATATATATATTATGAAAAATAGTTATAAGTCACGATTTAGAAAACAAAATATTTTCATCAAGCATGAATAATGAACTCACACAGCAAAACCTTAAAGCCAATTACAGGGCAGGAATACTTATGTTTACCTCCCATGAATTTGACATTTAAAGGGGAATTTAAATCAGATGAATTGTCCCAAAGAGTACACTCACAAAGATAAACAAGCTTTGTTCAGTATTCAATTGTGCTGTTGCCGATATATGAACTTACCTGTGGGTACTAGAAGTCGGCTCCTGTAATTCATCTTCTTTGTTTTGGTGTAGTAGAGCATTAAGCATGGACACCCATGGGACATTTCTTGCTGACCAACCAGTCGTCCAGGAGGAAGGACTGTTGGTCGTGACAAAAGTGGCTGCGACCGATGTTACCACGACCGAGCGCGTGGTCCATAAAGGACCGCACGATCGGACATGGTTTTTTTAGATACTCATGCTCCAAAGGTTCTTTGTGGACTGTGAGTTGTACTGGAACATAACGAAAGCCTTCTAGTAAAGAATCTACTTCCTGCATATATGTAAATACTAATTTTTAAAATTTTCGCTTTACATTCCTTTACCAAAAATGCTTCATAATAATTTACACATGCAGATCCCAGCTGGCTGGAAGAAGCCTCCTCTGCAGCTGAACATGTAATTAATGTGGCACAGCAGCAGAGGAGGCTTCATCTCTACTGCCAGTGACGCAAGAGTAAGAGGCTTAACTGAATGACTACCTGGACAGAGAGCTGCAGAGGAAAGAAGAAGAGCCATGGGTAGGGATCAAGCTGTGTTAGAAATGTTTGAAATATTTTTAGCAAAGGTAGAATACAGTAAGCAAAAATTGGGGGGAGGGTTAAGCTGATGTTAAGGTACTTTGTTTAAGAGTCAGACAGGGTTATTCAATAAAAGTTCTTCTTTAAAATGGTGCTACTTTTGCCCCAACCAATCAGATATTAGCTTTCAAATGTTAAATAAGATTTGATGGTTGGGCCAAAATTAGCACCATTTTAAAGAAGAACTTTCAATTAAAGAACTTTTATTGAATCTCCTGAGATCCTATTTTACCCATTTACCTGTTACGGTAATTTGAAATGAAGGCTATAAATTTAAAGAGGAAAACGTTCGAATTATAAAACTTGCCAAAATGTATTGTGTTCTATCTTGAGAAACGTGCTTAAACATTAGCATCACTGTTTACATGTACATTGTTGCCATTTCAGAGGATATGCTAATAAAACACACTATATTATATTGCTATGGTAACTGTAGTTTTGATTCATTTTTGATTGAAAAATGTTAGCATTGCATGTATTTTTCCAAGAATTAACAAGGTTCCTTCATAAAGAAGTGAATAAGACAAGCCTTTTTATGGACAAGGAAATTTGCTTTGGGTATTTCTTTGTGCCCTCCAAGATTTATGGTACTTGTTTAGTCTTATATTTTTGAAGTGACCACACAAACAAAAGGCACTCAATTTGTCGATTCATTAATTGCCATGAGGATTACACTGGCATCTCATTGTAGTACAGTACATGGCAAACTGCCAAACTCCTTTCAAAAAAAAGTTCAGCTTCCAGCACAATATTGTTAATATGGGTTAAAATGGCTTCCTCCTTCCTGAGGGCAATTTATGGTTAAACTAAAAGAAGTTATCTATATGCACAGACATGAAGGGTTGGGGGGATTGTACCAAGGACTCAAAATCTTGGCTTTTTGTTACTTAAGAAACTGACACAGAAGAGTTAGAATGTCAATAACTTGTTTATGGTGTTGACTGAATAGTTTTGGGAAAAAAAAAGGTCCAGGCCCTAGTTTAGGGAATTATGGTCATTTTCTGTAATTCGGACATATACACATCAAAACCGACCTCCATATAAATGCTGTATGGAGGACTGGTCACCCACACTACAACTGCTACTGATTTAGTTAGTTGAGCCACAATAGCGACCAATGTTATTTTCGTTCCAAATTAACAGATCCTCCGGCTGACATACCATATATTACAAACAAAATAAATAGAGAGAACATCTTCATAAGTAGGTCTGACAATCATTCCCAGATATAAAAAATAAAACAGTTGAACATAGTGTCATAATTGCTTCTATAATGGATTTAACATTGTGATGTTGTGCTCATTATTAAAAGGCATTTATACGTTTTTGGTGTGTTTTACCGTTTATAAAACACAGTTTGTTTCACTGTATTAAGGATGGCTGTGGAAAAGTAACCTTGCTACACAATTTTGCACAAACCATTAACTTGCACATATACTGGTTTAAATAATATAAGAATTGTCACATGCAATTACATAAAACCTGCCTAATTTGAATAGTCACTCAAACTTTTTGTAAAGCATAAAACAAAAATATTTGTATGCATGGAAACCTTATAGTCACTGGATGTCATTGGATATCACTTCGCAAGCATTCTTCAAAGGAAGGGAAATTTGAGCCGAACTACAGAGAAGATATCATGACTGTAACCATGGCATTGGTTTTAGTGAAAGAAAATTTAATACAGTGCAGGCTATGTGATGTTTAAAAGGAACCTTAATGGTGATTTTTGTGTGTTTTATGGAACCAGATTTAAAGCATCTAATATGTCATACCTTAGCAGTGTAGACATGGAGAGAAGATACAGTATACAGTACCTATTTTATAGTGCCACCCCCTGCCTTTTACTGCTATCAACAGTACCCAGGACCTAAACTCCTCAACTGGTTTTATCATAGGTAGGCTGTAAAGCCTCGTACACACGTTCGATCACGGGTGCCGACCTGTGACGCATGATGTGTCCGAGCGTTCGTTTCGGCCGATAATTGGCCGTGTATGGGGCCTTATCTGCCGAAACAGACTGGAGATCTGCCAGGTCGGTTGGGCAATAATCCCCGACCGAACGGCCGATAAAGTGCCCATACATGGGCCGATTATCGGCCGAAACGAACGTTGGATTACAGTTATGTATTGTGGGGGGGTTGGCCCTGCTTTCATATGTCTGTACTACAAGAGAAAATAAGACGGGAAAAAATGTTATAATGTACTATTTACAAATGACAGGAAAAAAACGAAAAAGAAATGATGTTAGGAGGATACAAGATGGGTGAAAAAAAAGGGTGGGCATGCCCTTAAGAAGAATAAAATGGTTAGGTATAAAATAACTATAATTTACGGATGCCCACCCCCTCTGCAGCCTAAATCTTCTTTAAAGGGCATGTCCAACCCAAAAAAATATAATCCCCCCAACTACTGGCCCCATCATGTAGTGTAGTTTAATCTTACCTCACATCCCAGCTCCATAAGGTTCTCCTGTAGCCCCCCCCCCCCAAAGTCCCAAAAACTTCCACCAGGAGGATAGCAGAGTCCATATAGGACTCTGCCTCCTACCTGGCCTCCGGGAGAAGTGGCATGCATACTGCAGCCCTTCTCCCTCTCAGGATTCCCTCCCCCTAGCGTAAAACCCTTAAGATATAGGATTCCCCCTGTCCCCCCAGCCCCAACCGCTCCATTTATATTCTTAGAAAGCTCCCCAATCTTTACTTACCTCCCTCTTTCCTCCGCCGAAATGAACTGCCGGCAGCCGCGTCCTTGATTGGCTGCCGCTCAGCCAATCACCGACGCGACTGCCGTTCCCGCCCCTCTGCTTGCATTTTCTCGCAAGCAGAGAGCCGGCAGTGCGGCGGGAGGAAAGAGGGGAGGTAAGTAAAGTTTGGGGCACTTTCTAAGAGTATAAATAGAGCGGTTGGGGCTGGGGGGACAGGAGGAATCCATATCCAAATTGATTTTTAGGGTGGAAATACCCTTTAACTCTCAGTTGATGTGCGAGAGCTTTCAACCGTCTGTCACATGGCCGAAGTATTTAGCAGTGGAATGGCATAATGTCCAGCAATTAGAGAGGTTGAGGCCAAGGTGGGACCTCAACAAGGCAAATGCATTTAAACAGTATGCCCTTAGGTTTTTCTATAAAAACTTTATTTGAAGCATGTATCAAAGAATCCTTGGAGTTTTCCAAATGAGAATCCCAACAGATGCTCATTTTTGAGAACAAAAAATATAGTGTCTCATTTAATATTTTGCTGTAGAGGATAAACTAATACAAAAACACTAAACCCCTAAAAAATATGTGAATATTTTATTTTTAAATTAATAAACATGACATTTCAATAAAATGGATAGTTTGGTTTGTTACAGGATCTGGCACAATCAGTTTCTGCAAAAACTCATGGCTGTTGATCAATTTAAATTAAGAATTTACCTTAAAGGGTAACTGTGGTCCAAAAATGACCAGGTAAATTGACAGGAATTGCTTTCCTGAGGATTTTTGCAATTTACTTTCATTTTATTTTACATAGTTTTGAAGATTTACATTTATATGTGGTGATAGGTTGCAGCATTACCAGATCAGTGCATCAGGGCATTTCCTGCACTGAACACATGTGACAGTCCCTCTTCCGTATTTCCTCCTCCTTGTGGGCCCCCATGGTCCCTCCCCTTGCAGCCCTTCTCTTGCAGGCACCCGTGGCCCTCCCACTTATGTGCTCTGTGGTCGCTCCCACTCATGCTCTGGGCCCCTCCCACTTGCGGGCCCCAGGGCAAGTGGAGAGGGGCCACAGGACCCACGAGTGTGCGGAGCCACAGAGTCAGTGAGTTGGAGGGGCAACAGGGGGCTGCAAGGGGAGGGGACACAGGGCACACAATTGGGAAGGGCCAGTAAGTGGGAGGCATTAAAAAAGCAGTGCTGTGGGCTGTGCTGTTCTCCCCACCCCACTCCTACCCTTCAGTCATGCACGGAGCATGTGCCAAACGCATATTAAGGGGGAAATAGTATTTCTGACCGCAGATTCAGAACCTCCCACCCCCCTAACTTTCTTCATATTTTGGGTGTGCAGCACGTAGGGGGTTGTTGATGGGCTCGTTGTAAAGGCATGAACCTGGACTTTCATTTAAAATAAACTTGTTCAGAGACCACTGTTACCCGGGCTAGGCCACACACTATCGTATGCGATTGCATTTCCATTTGCAATATGCAATCACCATTTTAAAGCACAATGCATGCAATTTCGTATCTCAAAGTAGAAATTTCATGCGCAAACGCAGCGGAATCATACGCAATCACGTACAATTACGTGTGTGATCGCGTTTGTGGCGCAGTGTGGCCGTGCCCTAAGTGCAAAGCAGCATGCATTTTAAATAAATAGGGGAGAAAGTTACAGTGCAAAAAAAAATCTCCATTAAAAGTCTACTTTATGAGAAGGAGGATATATACCCAGACAAACAAATCTTGTTAACTGCAAATTAAGGGTAAATAACTAGTTTTTTGATGTTTTAGTATTTAGACATGTACAATAAGTTATATACTCAACATTCAAAACGTAAATTTACATCTAAGAAATAATTTATAAACAGACAGAGCCACTAACCACCTGTTAAGACAATAGAATGTTGTGTTCTATTTTAAGGCAACAAGTCTAACAGGGATTTCTAGAATACTAAAAGAAGTCTTGGCAATGAAGATGAAAACTACAAGAAACTTTGTTATTATAGTTGCAAAACCACAACATTCCCGAAAAAATATAGTTTTCTTATTTATACATCAAATACCTTTCTTTGCAGTTTATTGATAAAAATCAGTATCGTGGGAATAGAACCCACGTTTTTTAAAAAGCATGGTTTACGATAAAACAATATGTGAAAACACTCGCTACATACTGGGTAAAAACTCCCAGTGCTTCTAGCCCTTTTTTTAACCACAGGTTTTCTGGCAAATGGTTTTGAAAGCATTATCCCCACCATTTCTCTAGGAAAGCTAGAGTGAGGAACATATGTGTTTATGTTAGATTATTAGGGCAATGCTATTATAATACTCTATTTCATTTTATAGTCTGTGGGGAGCTTTTAGCTCCTTTAACCCCACCTCCTAACCTATAAAGTATATCAGTATAAGTGTTCTAACCCCCATAGCAACTGTAATTCAGGAACTTGCCGTGGTAAACACAAATGAAGTATGAACCTAGCATGTTAATCTGGATCCTGTATAGGTTTCAGGTTGCCCAATGGTGCTGTTTAGAATGAACTGCACATTGTTGCAGTAATGCTCGGCCTTTTCTCAGATCAGCAGGTTAATTCCACTTAGTCCCCAGGATTCTAGCTGGCAGGTAGTTGGAATAGGAAAGGGAGGGCAAGTTTAATAAGGTTTATGACTCTTACATGCCTAAAGTGACCTATATAATCCTTCCCTATTCCAATACTGTAATAGCTATGGAAAGGGCAGATGGATCACTTGCAGTGTGAGCCCTTGCATAGAATCGCTTATCTCACACCTGCAGGTTTATCCTGTATGGTTCCCGGATGCTAATGACTGTTAGAATAACAGTTTAAAATATCTGTGTAATAAATGCAAAACATACACACAAATTCCACTATGAACCAACTTTCTAAATATCCCTTATATTATATAAAATATTAATATCTTCATGAGGATTGCATTGAGTTTTTAAGAAATTTGCATTGAGTTTAGGAGCTACCAATGTGGTGGGGGGTATTTGATATTACATATGGAAAGTTGAATTGTTGTGTGTACTATCTCACTATTAACATTTAAATGACCATCATGAAATTATATAAAGTATAGCGCTGACTTATTACCGTATATACTCGAGTATAAACCGAGTTTTTCAGGCTGTAAAATCAGCCTGAAAACTTGGACTCGGTTTATACTCGAGTCACAACTTACCTTAGCATTCCGGCAGCCGCATGATCTTTCTGTACTGGCGCGCCGGCCTGACGTCACTGCCCGGCGCCAAGCCCGGCAGTGATGTCAGGCCGGCGCGCCAGTACAGGAATGAGGCGCGCGGATGCCGGAATGCAGAGCAGGAATGAGGATACCATACCTTCAATGCTGGCAGGAAGCCTTGGATGGAGAAAGCCCTTGGAGGAGGAGAGCCACAGGGAGAAGAGCCCACAGGTACAAACTTAAGGTACAAACTTAACTGGGTGGGAGGGTGAGGGTGGCATTCAAGATTTTGGGAACTACAACTCCAGCATGCTTTATAGCTGGGAGTTGTAGTTCCCAAACATCTTGAATGCCACCCTCAATTGGCATTCAAGATGTTTGGAAACTACAACTCCCAGCTAATAAAGCATGCTGGGAGTTGTAGTTTCCAAAAAATCTTGAATGCCAAGTGAGAGTGGCATTCAAGATGTTTTGGAAACTACAACTCCCAGCATGCTTTATTAGCTGGGAGTTGTAGTTTCCAAACATCTTGAATGCCAAGTTTCTACCTCGGTTTTACTCGAGTAAACAACTTTTATTAGGATTTTAGCTGAAATGGGTACCTCGGTTTATACTCGAGTATATACTCGAGTACACACACAAATATACAAAATACATACTTATTACAGAGCTGAGATCTCTATTTTCAACATGGAATAGTCAAAATGGGAGGTTAAACCACCCCTGGTTGCTCCATGTGAAAGGAAGTGTAATCCAAAAAAAAGTTTCTGTTTGCTACACAGGATGTGTAAAGATATTGGACAGACAATTTACCTTATTGGACACAAACTCTGAGGCAACAGATAAGTGTCACCAACTTACAAGTACACACAATTTACAGGCCTGGTTAATAGTCAAAGTGGTGCACCATAGACAAGGACACCCCTGATTCTGCACATGTGGGGAACCAGTTTATGTGCAAGGTCTGCTTTGTGCCAGACCACCAGAGTAACCCGCTGGCGCCATTCTACCATAATCGTTCCATAAGCAGTGATCTGGTACAAATTGGTGGAAGTGGTGCTGGTTAATCCATTATTCTCCCTGTTTCTCTTGATGTTTGTCTCTGTATTAAGCTATGGAGCTGCTACTGAAAGTATGATTTAAATCCTCCCATCCTTGTACCTGCAGATGAAATTCCCCAATTAGACTCAAGCTCTACCAGGCCCAATTGCCAAAACTATTTAAACCTGATCCATTTGATGGGGTAACTAGGGAGTGGACTGATTAGCTAGAACAATTTGAATTGGCAGCCACTATTAATGGTTGGGATGAAGGTGCTCGCTTGCAAGTCCTTAGCGCGTTTGCTTAGAGGTAAAGCCAGGCAGGTATACCAAGGATTTACTGTAATACTGAAATAAAAAGCAGTTATCAGTAATTAAAATTGCTTGAAGCAATTTTTTTAAAATTAGATCTGTATAAAGATAATAAAGGATAAATCCATTTCTTTAGGCAAACTGGGAATGAGAAATGTTTGTTTATACGCTAGATTGTTAGGGCAAAAGCTATATTTAATAACATGATGCTGTGAGGTACTTCTGTAATAATATATGGTACCATCACCACTTGCCGTGATGAATACTAATAAGTATTAACCTAGCATGTTTTTGTTTAACCACACAGTGTGGCAGGATTGCTGGGTCTACTCTCAGACCTGCAGGATTATCCTAATTGGGTTCCTGGATCCTGGTGACTGTCTGGGTAACAGTTTAAAACATACCTGTGTAAAGATTCTATATCCACTGTATCCACACATAGCAAAACATACACACACATAATTTCCATTGTGCACCAACGGGCACACTTTTGAGATATATATATATATATATATATACATATATATATATATACACACACACACACTGCGGCACTCATGGGTCTTAAGATAATACTTAACTTTTATTGCACAGAAAAAGTCACTTCTGTGCAACAAAAGTACGTTTTATCTTAAGACCCGTGAGTGCCCCTATGTATGTATGTATGTATGTATGTATGTATGTATGTATGTATGTATGTATGTATGTATATATATATATATATATATATATATATACATACATACCCTACAGAAAAATATTTAATGGTAGGTAGAAGAGGCAGGATTTTTTAACACTGTACAGTGGTGCCAGTAGTTAATTTTAGTTTTGGGTGGACTTGCCCTTTAAATTGTGTTCCATGAAATAATTCAATATCCAAATAGCATGATACAATTGCCTATAAATTGCACTATACATGTGTTCCTACAACCAGTGAGTTTTCTTTCATTATAGGGACTGTAAAATTAAAGTATTCCTCTATGAAAAGTCTGATATTCAACATGTATTATTACATCAGATTTGATGAAAAGACAACTTTACCTCCACCCCTTCAGACAGTTTGATTGAGTGGATTCATTCAGGAGCTATGTGTACAGATCTCTCTCTTCAAACAAGTTCTCCAAACAATACCAAATAGGCATTATTGGGCTAAGAGACAACATTTGGAGACCAACCAACTTTAATTACAAGTAAACACCAGCTAAAATTTGCACCCTGTACACAAGAGCACACTACACTATATAAGGCACATTACAAAGCTGCCAACATAAACAGTACTTTTAGCGTGTATATATTTTTTCTTTACATCGAGTTTAGTTAAAGGGAAAGTCCACTTAAAAAAAACTTGTTCCATAATGTAGATTTCTTTCACGATATTCAAAGTTTCCAAAGACGCTCCTGAACTTTACCTGACATGGCCCCTCGCTGTCTAGGTGCCGCCCGCTGCTCCTGTTTCTAGCCTTACTTCATGGTCGCGGCTGTCAGGAGACTGGGCATGAAGTCACGTCACACCTTAACTGACAGCAGCAGCGGCAGAGTAGGAGTGGTGAGGGACCGAGTCAGGTAAGGAAGTTCAGGAGCTTCTTTGGAAACTCTGAATATTGCGAAAGTGGGGGTTGGGGGGGGGTAATCTACAGTGTGGAAAAATGCCCTTTTATACTTTTTGGCGGAGGCATTCCTCCACTGGTCCTATTTTTATCCTTTTAGAATAAAAGTTAATTATTGTGTTGTTCATGCAAACCTATCAAGCAATCAACCTAAAGTAGGAATATTAAAATCTAACTACATTGCACTGTAAAAAAAAACTAATCCTTTTGGCAATCCAAAGAAGAAAGTTTGGTCATGCCAAAACAAAAGTGAAACATTACATTTCTTCCTGGTGATAGACTCTCAATCACATTTTACGCAGTTTATCAATCGAAAGCCAATCAGGGATGTCGATTAATTTTATTGATCTGGATAGTGGTGGTTGCATAGCTTCATACTATACATGGCAGTACGAAAATAGTAGTGGCAGCAGTTTAAAGGGTATCTATACTTCCAAAAATCAAATTTTCAAAATCATAATTTAGATAGTGTAATGATCCACTACTCCAACACATTTTTCAAATTTGAAATCTGAGCTGTGGATTCTCAGAAATCTTAATTTTACATAACAGCATGTACAGGGAAAGACCTGTCACTCAAACCAGGTATGCTAATTTGTGTCCCTCCAGTGACCTATTACTAGGTTCTCCCAAAACATTTGTTAATACAAACCCTAATATAATGAGCAGATTAGTCAAATTGGTCTCCTGTCTAATCTATATGTCTGTCTATCTATCTCTCTATTTATCTATCTGTCTGTCTGTGGCGGTCTATCTATCGGTCTACAGAAGGGAGAAGTTGGCATGCGATTGCGCATCCGTTCGCATTTAATAATTTTTTGCGCAATCACATGCGTTCTTTGCAAATAGCGAAAACGCATGTGAAAACGTGAAACGCACACAAACGTACATAAATCGCAACTGCAATCGCATACGATAACGCTCGCGATTATGTGCATTGTAGTGTGGCCTTGGCCTGAGAAGTGTCCAACCGCCGCAGCCACACCCACTCTCAGCAGTGTCAGGAAGATATATTAATGAGCTCTATAGTGTCGGGCTGAATAGGCTCATTATGTAAATGAATGTATCCATTGTTGGCTGGATTACAAGTGGGCAGTGACTAAGGGAGGTGGGGGCCAGATTGGAGTAGTTACTAAACAAAGCAGGCACAGACACACATGTAACATCATTTTACTACCCATTTTACTATCAGGAGAGCAATTCCTATCAATTTACCTAAAGTCATTTATGGACCACAGTTCCCCTTTAAAGATAAAATGGTGCAATGAACTGAACCTCCTAATTAATTCCAAACAGGGTGTTTTGCTTGTACCATTACCATGAAACTGTATATAGATATCTTAACACATTAAAGGGAATCTATAGTGGGAAAATTAACTTTTTTTTCCCTTTCACTTGACCCCCCTTTCACTGGTTGATGATGGGTCTTAAAGTGAGAGATCGTAAACTGTACTGTTCTCCTTCTTCTTCCATGTCTCCAGGACAGGTTGCTTTCTATTGGCCACTGTGCATGGGTGTGTTTTTCAGGATGTTGAACTTTTTACTGCACAGGATAAGCTTGTCGGTTAGCCGGAGTTGAGACATGGAGGAAGTAACAGAGGGGAGGGGGAAGGGGGAGTGCTGCACAGAGATCTGACACCATGGTTAAACAAAGTCACTGACAGAGATAGGATTAAGGCAACACAGAGTACATGAATTTAACTTTGCAAAGGGGCAATGTGTTTTTTTCACTATAGATGCCCTTTAAGTCACAGCAACACAAATAATAAACAATGAAATCTATGGGTACTGTTACTGCTTTTTTACCACACATGCCAAAACTTTTAAGCAGCAAATGGAAATTTGGATTTTTTTTTTTATGCAAATCTTGTATTTCGTGTTCCTCACTTATGACATCATTGGAATGTTTAAGAGACTTGTAATTTTCATTAGAATTCCGATAACATGCAACTTATGCAATCCAAAGTTTCCATTATAAATGCTATTGGAATCTATAGGTTTCAAATAAAACCTTCACATTTGATTTGCACTTTTACTTACGTGAGCACTTAGCAGTGCTTGCATCCATAAGCATGCTTATAGAGCATTAGAGTCAGGCATACACAAAGGAACTGATAAGGTAGTTCTATTTTGGCTGCTATTTACTAGTTCCTTTGAGTTCATAGATCCGTGTATGAGAACAGCATTATTTATTTAGAATCTGTCTAGTCTCTCACACCCTGCTTTGCTCCGATTGAGAAGGCTTTGTGCCAATAAAACAGACTTCATCTACCCATGTGAGCTAATATAAAGAAGAGGAAATGGCAGAGTCACACAGAGGAATACTAATTAAAACTTTTAAGAAGGATCATGTGCAACCAAAACATTTTCCAACCACTCATTTAATAATATGCTTGAACATGGAAGTAATGCTTTGCACAAGGCAATTGTACCGTAAAATCAACAATTTCATGATTTAAGATTAACATGCTTTCAATCAGAGTTTGAGCATAACGGTTTAACTGCACTAAAACAAAAGATTTAGGCAAAAAAATTACCCAAATCCAGATCAGAATTGAGCTAACTTCTTCATTACTTTAGGTTACAAACATGTCATAAGTATACTGTTGTATTCAGTTATATCAACTGGATGTTCAGTTCTTTAAGACTTCTAGTCATCTGACTGGCTTTTCCATTCAGAATGACTTGTACAAGAATCTGTTGCCAATAAATCAGTGTCAGGAAACTACTGAATGCAAGTGTTGATTGTAGCTAAAAGTTATCAAAACTGCTCAGGGTAATGCATCAAAACCGCTTTGTACACGGAAGAAAATTGGTGTTGAAACCCCACCACGCACATTTATTTAGGCTTGGTTTCTTTATTTTGACATAAGTGGCCTTCTTGACATTTATTTTGAACCAAACTTGTTCTTTGGCCAAGATGTGCACATTACAATCTTCAAATTTATGTCCTTTTTCCTTAAGGATGCAAGAACACAGTTGAGTCCTGACCCGAGGAATAGGTTCTTGTGTGCTGGGCCATACATTGGTTTAACTTCTTTTTTGTCTCCCCCACATACAAATCAGAGCACTCTTCACTGCACTGACTGCGTATATGTTTCTCTTCTTGAGATTTGGGTCTTTTGGATGCACCAGTTGTTGCCTTAGTGTGTTTCTAAACTAAAAAATATTGAGAATTACTGGTATTAATACATATACTGTAGATCTGGTTGATCCAGGGATACTTTCCGATTGCCGTTTGGAGTCAGGAAGGAATCCCCCCCTTTTTAACTGGGTTTTTTGCCTTTACCTGGATCAACTGTTAGGAAGGGTTTTAAAAAAAAGGGACTAAGGGCTAGGCCACACTGCTGCGCTTTTTTTGAGTTTGTCCCCGCGTTGAAAACGCGGCAACACACCGAAAACGTGCGTTTTCGGGTGCGTTGCGATTTGCGTTCCGCATTTTAAATCGCAATCACATGTGTTTTCAATACTTAATGAAAAAATGCATGCGCAAACGCAACGAAATCGTACATGAAATCGCATGCGATTCCGTGTGCTACTGCGTTTGCATTGCAGTGTGGCCGTGTCCTCAGTTTAAAAACAATTAAAAAGAACATATTTACAAACTCCTGACCTCATGTTGGTAATATTAGTCTGCATAGCACATATGTAACATATTACAAGTACACAGTGGGTCAAAGTTTATAAATAACAGTGGAGGTCAAGAGTTTGTAAATATGTTAATTGTTTTTAAACTATGTCCATAACTGTTATAATAAAGGACATTTTTATTTATTACAATTAAGGCAGTGTTATATTCTAAGTTTTCTTTTTTCTAAACTTAGTAACTTTATAGACTAGCACCTGTGCTTTACTGATAGCTCTGAATAAGATTTCAGTGCCCTGATTATCTCTACTCCCGCTAAATATAGGATGACCATGTTCTTTCTCCTTGCTTCCCACCTTCACTGGTGGTATTGGTGTTTTTTCCTTTTTTTTTAGTTTTGTCATAATTGTGCAGCTAATAGCCTGACATAGCTGCTGGCAAGTGTAGTTAAACTTTGCTCTTGACATAATTTCTCAAAAATTATTTTGTTCTTGCGCACATATGGGCCACTTTAGATAATAAATAATAATGGGAATGGAGGGGCTTGCCTATGCAGGCAGATTAGTTAGGCCTGTTATCATTGGAAAACTGGAATTCATGCAGGGGTATGATCACTTCATACAAAAATATTAAAGGATAACTGTATTGCCTCAATGCATTTTTTTTAGTTGCATTATAAAGAGTAAGAGTAAAAGTATGCAACCCTCCCCATACATTTTTTTCCTGATTTCGAGCCTCACTCTTCCTTCAATTAGCTATACTGTGAAGGGGGAGTAATGATTCTGTCACTCAAAGCTAGCATGCGAGAAAACACTCCATCCACCCTTGATCAGCTTGATTATGTAGGCTGTATCCTAGCAACAGGGCATTTCAAGTTTGTTTGACTGGCAGAGGAGGAGGAGGAGGAGAGAGGTTGTAACAGACATTTCCACCAGCCAATGACAAGTGTTAAGTTAACCATGGCCCTGGGCCGTCTAGGAGGTGGGCTTTTAGAACTCATCTTTGCTGTATGATATCTAAGGGAGGGCAAAAGTCGTAAATGGGAGTAAGCAATTTCAGCTGCTGAAAGTGTGGACATGTAATGGGGGTGATGTTATTTTTTTTGTTGATATTGTTGTCCTTCAATAGGCCAACTTCTCTGGTGCATTGTTCACCAATAGGTCATATCAAAGGACACGGGGACATCCTTTAAGACTAGAAGAAAATAAGTTTCATATTCAGCTTAGGAAAGGTTTTTCTACAGTTAGAATGGTGAAACTGTGCAAATGTCCGCCAGAAGACATGGGAATAGCAATTTCATTGAATAGCTTTAAATGTGGGATGGATACATGTTTAAAACTAAATATTGAGAACTAGCAGTTGTACCCGGCGTTGCCCATGTACACTTGTGGGTAAAGTATTTTTTACATGCAGGTGTGCATTTGGCTTATGGGAGAGACAGGCAGAAAGTGCACAGTTGGTAATGTATGTCATGTATTTTATAGTTAGGAGTTGGAGGTGACATTGCTTGAGGGACGTATAGCACATGTTTATTGTAAAACCTTATACGTATACAATGTTATCAGTTTCTCCACTTGGAGCGTAAATATACAAACGTTGTGGTAAACCTACTCGTGAACATGCTACATGGAATTTGCCGTGGGGAAAACATGTTGATTACAACTGAATATCGCAGCAGTTGAGCGAATGACGGGCGTCAGTGTCTGATCATGTGATGTGCGGCTCTTTGTCTGTGTTGGTAAAGTCGGGCTTCATTCTGTTGCGCTGTCTGAGATCTTTGTGTTTTTATTAAGCGTGCTCAATTTTTTGCACATTAGTTAGCAGTATGTTTTTGCACATTAGTTAGCAGTATGTCACCTTGTTTGCATGTTAACACTTTATCCTTGCTCAAGGACCACTTTATATCGACTATTAGATCCCAATCAATAAAGTTACTTTCTGGTCCAAATTGAAAGTGCCATGATGTCTTTGTTCTTTTAGTTGTAACGGTCTGTGAAGTGTGTGACATGTGGGCAGTGGGTGTCCAGGTAATGCAGGTAATTCCCATGTAATCCATACCCCCCAACCGTCCCGGTTTGAATAGGTGCATGGGGCATGTCTGCGATGTTGCGGTTGGTGGGGGCACGGCATTCTAGCGTGTGGACAGTCTGGGTCGTGTCTGTGATGTTGTGGTGTCCACTGAAGTGGACTCTGTGTCTGTGTTGTTGAAGTCGGGCAGCAACATAGACCCAGGCCCTTAATCCGAGTTACTGAATTGGGGAATCACACTCTGCAAGTGACGTGCAGGCTTTTTATTGGTCAAACTGGACTTCATGGGCGTCGACCCTTTCAGAGGGTGTTGCCGTTATGGGGTGTGGCTGTGTGGTTAGCAAATACATACAAGATTTCTGCTTTATATAGTAGATTACTGGTATATATATATATATTAATATATATATATATATATATATAACTTCCTTCCAAGAATTAGAGCACGGCTGCTTGTGTCAGCTGAAACGCGTAGATGCACAAATAAATGTTTATATGAACCCACGTGCTCTAATTCTTGGAAGGTGTATTTGTAACTTATGAAGCACCGGGGCCTGAGAAAATTGAATGACTGACCATTATATATATAATCTTCTATCAACTCCACGTGCACTCCACCTTCGGTTAACTGCCCGGGTGCCTAACAGGAAAACAACCATAAAACTCCAGAAACCAGGGCACTCACGGTCTTGTTGACATGATATTAATTAAAAGGTGTCGGAACAAGCGATCTACGAGTTTCAGCCATTATACCGACCATCCTCAGGGCGGCCGATATAATGGCTGAAACACGTAGATCGCCGATATCGCACACGTGTTGCCTTTTGTTTGGCATTTAGCCATTTGGATGGGTGTCGTTTGTTGATCTAGATCAACGAACGTCCCCCAAACGTTCAGCTTGCATGTACCGAATGGATATATGAAGATATGTAAGTTGCACTTCCGTGATGCAAAATTAGCATTCCACCACATCCCAAAGGTGCTCTATTGGATTGGGATCTTGTAAATATGGAGACCATTAGAGTACAGTGAACTCATTGTCATATTTAAGAAACCCATTTGAGATGATATTAGCTTTGAGACATGGTGAGTTTGTTAGGACTCTGAATCTGATTGTAACCAATTCTGATTAGTTACAATCAGATTGTTCCAGAAAGCATGCCAATAAGATTCTTTCTGAAGGTATCTGATTGTAACCAATTCTGATTGGTATATTAAACAATCAGATTATTTTCAACACAGAATTTGTTACATTCAGATTTGTTAGTATACCAATCAGATTCTTTTCCAATTGGAATTAGTTACAATTGGATTCTTTCAGAAATAATCTAATTGGTTAGTATACCAATCTGTTACTTTCTGAAAAAATCTGATTGTAACCAATTATGATTTGAAAGAATCGGATTATCTGTTTCCCAGACCATTTCCCAGGTCCCAGAGCCATTTACAGTAAGTTACTGTATCATTTTTACAGTGTTCTCCCCAGAATTTTTTTCCTGCCGGGTGGCATGAAAAAGTAGCCGGGTGGCATGAAAAAGGTGGGCTAGGATGGGGAAATTTGGTGGTAAGCGAAAATGTGCACTGCATCATGCTCATTATATAGGTCAGGGATGTCTAACTTTCGTCCCACTAGAAAACTATAACTCCCAGCATGCCGTGGTTGTAGAATGCATGGCGTTGTAGTTCGTCAACATCTGCAGGTAACCCATGTAACATAGCAGCACAAGCACATGTGACACCCTTTTGTGGCCTTGGAGATCTTGGAAAAGCTAGTTAACATACTAAAATAATCTTGCAGGTGTAAAAAAGGGGTCTGGACTGAGCAGTTTTGGCGGGAGTTTTTACTGACCTATTGGCGTGCACCTATGAAACCTATATCTAAATTCTTTTAAATCACAAGTGTTCTCTCAAGAATTTTTTTTCCAGCCGGGTGGCATGAAAAAGTAGCCGGGTGGGCCGCCCGGCTAAAAGACCCTAGGGAGAACACTGCTAATGCCAAAGTTAGTCACTAAACAAACAAGATGCGGGGAAGCCAGGACTGGGACCCGGTATGTGCCTTCCCGAGCTCCCAGATGGACCACACTCTTCACCCATCCAGCTGCTTGTGCCTCCCGAGGGGGATTGTTGACAGTGCCTGTTGCAGATAAGTAAATCGGTCCAACGCCGCGTATCCTCCTGGTCCGGCACAGGAGAGCCCGTTGAGTACAGCATCTCAGCCACACCACTGGAACACCACTCCTACCGACACGTGTTTCGCCCAGCATAATTAGCATAACGGGCTTCATCAGGGTCACAAACCTTATGACCCTGATGAAACCCGTTATGCTAGGTCACCAATAAACGCTTAGCACTTCATTCAGCCATAAGTAGCAGTGCATTTCTTTGGGGGTCTTTTTTAGAGGGAATACTTTGGTTCCCCCAACAGTTGGTTTTTGAGTGGATCCATGTTTTAACATTGTTTAAGTCGAATTCTAACCCTATCATCTGAATGTTGCAGAGGATATAGATTGTTGCTTTTCGATCTTCTCAAACCATCTTGTAATTCTCCCCTGATCAACAAGGTATTATCATCCACACAACTGCTGCTCATGGGATATTTTCTCTTTATTGGACCATTTTCTGTAAACCTTAGGCATGTATATGTGTGAAAATCTCAGTAGATCATCAGTTTCTGAAAAACTTTGCCAACTTGCCAGCCCTTCTGGCACCAACAACCATGCCATGTTCAAAGGTCATTTAAATACCCTTTTACTGTGTCAAATAGTCTTCACAACATGTAGATGCCTAAATGCATTGAGTTGCTGCAATATGATTGGCTGATCAGCTATTTGTGTCAAGGAATTGAACAAATGTACCTAATAAAATAACCAGTCCGTGTACATCCCAAAGACACAATAATACCAGAATGTCCATATAAACTATCAGGATATATCTTTATTAATTGTAATTTTTCTGACAATCCCTGTTGGGTGCATTGGGGGGGAAATTGTCTTCCGGGAATCACACAATAAGCTTTTACTTACACACACACACCCCCAGTGTTCCATATATGCATATGTAAATATTACAGTAAAATAAAGGAAATCAAACCAGTTAGCAGCATAGTGCATATCAATTGTTATGTATATTCAATGTGGAGTACAATAATGAAAAGAGATCTCCAGGTATTGGTAAAAAAATGTATTAAATTGTTTATTGACCCCTCTGTACACATCATGACAACATTTCAGGCAAAACTGTGCCTGAAAGTTTTGTCCAAAACGTTGCCATGCTGTTTTCATAGGGGTTGATAAACAATGAAATATATTTTACCGATACCCGGAGAATTCTTTTCATTATTGTACTCTACATTGAATATTGGAATTCCTGGTAGTGGAGTCAGAAATTCAGAACCTTCAGAATAGTGAGTGGTTATTTTTTTGCATAGGTAATGTATATTGGCACAACAAACAATCATCTGTAAAAAAAAAAAAATGCTGAACAATTGTTACTGAGTATTTGTGCATCAGGCAAATTTATGATCAGATTCTGATGGAAACAGACTTGAATTTGGCTGCCGCTCAGCCAATCACAAACGCGACTGCCGGTCCCGCCCCTCCAGCATTTTCTCGCAAGCAGAGGGCCTGGCAGCGCGGCGGAGGAAAGAGGGAAGGTAAGTAAAGTTTTGGGCATTTTCTGATAATACTAATATAGCGGTTGGGCCTGGGGGGACAGGGGGAATGTTTGGTAAAAAAAAATTTTTTTTAGGGTGGACATACCTTTTAAGTATTGTCTTACCAACAATTCTTGAATGCATAAGAAATATCTGATTATAAAAATTGTGGCTTCCACAGAAATTGAAGTATTTTGACAGAAAACATAATACACATGAAATCTAAAACAATACATAGATCATCATCAATCACTAGATCATCGATGAACCTGAACTGCGTTTTGATTGTATAACCCGAACACAATAAGTAATAATAGTGCCAACACAGAATATTCAGATATTATATATATATATATATATATATATATATTATAACACTTGGTACAGGTCTGATAGCCTATAAATACAAATTAGAAATTAGATCTTTAGGTTAATTGCAGTACCAATCATTACATAATAGTCTATATATAATATTACTTTTTTTTTGCAACACATTTTCTTCTGTTCACTTTATGTATCTACATCGGTTCCTGTCTTTCCAGCACCGGTTAGCGCAACTTAAAAAACAGAACAGCGCAGCTTTGTGGGTTCTGCAAAAGTCATCCACACAGCAATTCAATATTGTGGTAGTGGCGTTTTCTGGGAATGGTCTGTCCTGCCTTTGTTCAGAGTCTGGCCTATGGGGATCCGTGCTCTGTGGCAAAAATATCTCTTTTAAATTGAAAGAGTTCCTCTAGTAGCTGCTTTCAATAAACATAAAAAACAAACTTTGTTGACAATTTTTATTGCCTAAAATCATGATTGCACTGTATATTTTCATAAAATCCAAGACAAAACACATATTCCCAGCGAAACATCAGTAAAAGCCAAAGGTCAGTGAATGTCCAAAATGCTTTCAAAGCTTATAAACAAAAGGAGAGCTAGTATTTATCTAAAGACCGAGCCTGGGCTTTGGCCAAATATTCATTCACCCGAGCAGCTCTTTGATCTCTCAACTAATCATTTCCTCATACATGTTAGGACACTACACAAGGTCTTTAACCATTAGCCAGCTGTCACACTGCACTACAGATCTGCCAAAAAGCTAACCCACATAGTCATATAGCTTTGTTTTCCAGCAGAGTTTAACTGAAGAAGTTAACTACTATTAAAATCAGAGCAAAGTACTTTACGGAAAGAGTCTAAACAGAAAAACAGCACTGTATACAGTATATTTTAGCTTAGGAAAAAATTAACACACATAATGAAAGATGTTGAGACTGCTTTTATGCAAAAGTGTTCTTTTCACATTGCAAACTCTTTTCTTTTTTTTTTAAATATAATAAAAGAAACTAATTATATTGGGAAACAAATTAAGTGTTTTGAACTTTTGCTGCAATGTACAGCTTATATACAATATTATTGTATATAATATACTGCTGCAATACTACAGTTTAAGACCGCCTTTTCTTCTAGCTGTAATGTTGAAACTAG
Organism: Hymenochirus boettgeri; assembly: GCA_019447015.1. Lineage (NCBI taxonomy): Eukaryota > Metazoa > Chordata > Amphibia > Anura > Pipidae > Hymenochirus > Hymenochirus boettgeri. Next base: position 243,925,649 of record CM033469.1, read on the forward strand.
CAATGCTCCCCCCCTAAGATATTAGTCACATGTGTCCACATAAACAACAAACTCTCCAGTGCCTCCTCATTAAGATCTGGTGCGTAGCTACCAAGGGTGCAGGGGATGTGACCGCACCAGGGCCCTTTGCCAATAATTTTGTGCTAAGGTTCCAAAACTACCAGTCTGTGTGCCAACTGTTTTACCAGTAGTCTGTGTACAAAGCATTTTACCATTGTCTGTGTGCCAAGCATTTAACCAGTGCCTGGCTGTGTGCAGTGCCAGTTTCCCAACCAGTTTATCAGTGTCTGCATGCCAAGCATTTAACCAGTTTTTGTGCCAACTATTTTACCAGTGGTTATATACAAAGCATTTTACCACTCTCTGTGCCAAGCATTTTACTAGTGTCAGTTGGTTAGTTAATTTAGAAGGTTTGAGGATCTAAGTTTAGAAATACTGTTTGAATCTAATTGAATAGTTTTGCTAGGTGTATGGGTAAAGTATGTTTTTCGGTTTTAAAATGAGTGCCTTTAAAAAACTGTTAATCATTTCCAGAAAAAACATCCAATTTCATCATTATTTGGTTTGCGGTGCCGATTTGTGTTGCGGCAGTGTTGGGGGGCCCATGCCCAAATTTTGCATCAGGGCCCATAAGTCTGTAGCTACGCAACTGATTAAGATGACTGATGCTATGTTACTAGGATGACCAGGTGGGCAGGGCTGATATCTCTGGAAAAGACTCTAGCAACATTTGAGTTTAGTTCTCTTTTAAAATCTCAATTTAGAGATTGTTACTTGCTGTCACACAGCTTAGGGCCCCTCTGATAACCAGGCTAGCCCCTAAAGTTTCGTACACACATGCGATCGCAGGTGCCGACCAGCGACGCTCAATGTGTACGAACGGGCGTATAAGCTGATAACGGGCTTGTGTACGGGGACTTTATTGGCTGAAGTGGCCGCTCGTTTGGGGACCCCGATCTGCCAGGTGGATCTCCAAATGAGCGACCGTTTCGGCGGATAGAGTGCCAATACACATGCTGACTATCGGCAAACCTTAAGGCTGGGTAGACACAAGCCGATATTTTGACAGACAGACCGATTGTCTTTTTACAGATGGCCTGGACCAAATATTGACGGTTGCAAATGTGCCACAGGCAAAATTTCTGTACAACCGATCCAGCAGTAAATTAAAGGTTGCACGATCTGCCAAAATGTACCAACATGCACGATCGACCCTTCAGTTAAATTGGCTAGATTAACAGAAATTTTGGTCATGAAGGTCAGTCATTTTCATTCGAAAATACAACCGGAAGATTTTCATGTAATAATCATTATTTCTTGAGAAATGGATATTACCCATTTTTACACATGTAATTTTTCTAAACTACATATTAACATTAATTCTCTCTTTTTTTTTATTAAATCAAACAGTGCTATACAATTAGACAGTTCAATAATAAAGTGATAGACAAGATTATTTAAAGAAAAGAATTTTAAAAAATAATTCTCATTTGATCTGAATAATTTTAAACGGACTGCACTTCAAATCTGGTGCGATTTACGTGCAATAGCATTTGCAATTTTACCTTTTGAGATATGGAAACGGATGCAAGTGTGCAAAAAAATGCAGATCTCAAAATCTCAAATCGCAAACGGATGCACAATCACAAAGCACCCAAATTAGCACTATTTCGGTGCGTTTCTGTAAGCACAAACGTGAGTGCAATCGCACAAAAATAGAGCTAGTGTGGCCTAGCCCTAAGTACTCGATATTAGATGTCATCAAGGAGTTCCATAACCATATAGCAGAAGTACTTCTAATACCTTAAGTAACAAGCAATTATACCCCAAGACAGTACCTGCTTAGTAATGACCGCGTCTGTGATTGGCTGAGAGGCGAGGGAACAAAGAAGTGTTAACTACATTTCTGCAGCTTATTTACAAAATTAACTTGGCTGTTGAATTTGGGCGTGTTCCGTGCACACACACATGCACGGAACTCACAGGCATTACTGTTTGAGGCTCAAGCAGGAGAGTGCACGGAACTCACAGGCATTACTGTTTGAGGCTCAAGCAGTCGAATGCAGAGGAAATCTCAGAGGGGCAGAGCTTAACATTCAGCAAACCAGTAACATGATGTCAGCAACTTTCAAGGCACAAAGCTAGGCTCTGGAGGGGCATAGGTAAAATGACCTATGAACATAACTTGATTTTACAGTACACTTATCCTTTAAGAGAAGGCAGCAATAATTTCAGAAGGCAGTAAGAGGGAAAATGGAAGATTGTGGTGAATAGTAGCTAGTTTATCAGAAATTTAAGTAGCTTGTGTAAGTTTGCAACATACAATTTATGGCAAGCATTTATCATTTCTATACAATATGTCCGCAGGCATCTTTAACACAGAGTATACTAGAGAAGATCCTGAAAGGAGGGAGGCATGAAAATACAAAAAGGAACAACAACTTATAGTTCTTATATATTGAAGTCCACATCTAGGGACAGATGCATAAAGACAGAAAGGGGCAATAGCAAGCATACCTAAAACATATAAAATAAAAACAACCAACCAAACAAACATAAAATGTAATTTTACCAAAGCCCGTATTGTATCTTTTGTGAAAAAATTTAACTAAAAGCACATGTGGAACCCACAATTCCCACCAGGTATGTCTATATAAGCACGACAATACTGGAGCATAGAAGGAATCGAAAGACCACTAACTCTTTGGCAAACAGATCATTCATTCACCTGGGAAAAAGCAAAAAATAAATATAAACTAGCACAAAAAGACTGGTACTCCTTCTTTCAAATGCCAAATTTTCTTAATCAATATAAGACAAAACCAAATAATTTACAAATCCAATTTACACATTACGCTTTGAAATCCCCAAGGTTTAAAGGGTTAATAGCAATGATACAACATTTATACTCTTATGAATCAACTAAAGATGCACCAAAATTTATGCCTAAATGGGAAACAAGGCAATCTGGATGCAGACATATACCATTGTTGGTGGTCTTGGCCCATTGATCCGCAGTTTTCGGGAGAACTGTCGAGACTGGATGAATAACCTATTAAGAATCTCAGTGGTTCTCTCCCCATGGAATGCCCTATTTAAGATATGGCTGAACCTAAAAACACATCCCTGCCCCAAATGGTTCGCCTGTAATGTGTGTCTAAAGTCCCAAAAGCTGACCACCAGAAGCCTGGCCGAGTCCATATAGGACTCTGCCTCCTGTCTCTCCTTCAGGAGAATTTTGCCATGTGCACTGCAGCCCTCCCCCCCCCACCCTCCCGTTTCTCTCTCCCTACCTCTATCTCAAATCCCCTTTTTTGTAGTGTAGGGCTCCCAACCCCAACAACCATAGTTATTTGAAGGAAAACTTCCCCGATCATTACTTACATTGCCTCTTTCCCCCGACGTTCAGAACAGCTGGAAGCCGCGTCTGATTGGCTGCCTCTCAACCAATTACGGACATGGCTGCCTGTCTGACTGAACGTCAGAGGAGAGAGGCAAAGTAAGTAAAGATCGGGGAAGTTTTCCTTCAAATAACTATGGCGGTTGGAGTTGAGGGAGGGAGCCGTACACTTCAGAAAAAGTGTAAAAAAGGGGTGAACATGCCCTTTAAACTGTGCATTTGTGCAGGACTTTTCTTTTAGGCAAACCTAAAAAGGTCCACATAGCACTAAAGCTTGGTACACACCTTACCAATCTTTCAAAAATGACAGAAAGAACCTGTAAAATTTTGTCAGTTATTTTTCAAACATCCAGCAACACAGCAGTCCCTATATACAGTATAGGGAGAATGTTCAGGACTGACATTTCTCACGACTGTTTATACTTGGCAGTGGCTGAGGGAAAATTTCCAAACGTAACAAGCGATCCCGACGCCCACAATGAATGGTTGTTGTCATTGGGAACGCTCTTTCGCAGGACACACACATTGCAGAGAAAGTGGCAATTCTGTCAGATCCAATGGAATTGTCCCTTTCTTGCTCATGTACCCAGCTTTAACCCTGTAACAACTCTTCACTATTAAAACTTGTTTAATGTTAATCAGATTTACGCTCTTCTCTATCATACTGGTTATTTACAAAACAAAAAGGCAGGACTGGCTTACTGGAAACAGTGGAAAAGAGAAAATTCAATTATATGGGATATATAAGGGATAAAACACTACCTACAGTGTAATATAAGGAGATTACAGCGATGAGTTCCCTGACCATATAAAAACATGAGGCCGTTAGGCCTAGTGCTTTTATACAGGTCAGGGAACTCCGAGGTAAAGTAATATCTGTATGTTATTCTGTAGGTAGCGTATTATTCAATATAAATATAAGGTCAAAAAAAAAAAAAAAAAAAGAAATATCTGGCACAGAGACTCTGTGCCCCCAGTCTCCCTCTTTATATTAGTAATGTACATAAGAAGCAAATTTTCAAACACAAATAGTTAACTGTCATTTGTATTTCAAACTAAAAGATGATACTAAACATCGTCTGTCAGGAGGTCCAGTTCTGGTTCTGAGGAAGCGCATTCATATGAGTCATAATTGACTCAACTGCTTGCTCCTCCTAATCTGCACAGTAATTCATTCAGTCAGTGCAACAAACAAACTGCACTGGATGAGAGATGAGGTTTATTCTCTTATTTTAGTTTGAAGTACAAACGGCAGTTAATTATTTGTATTTACAAAAACAGGCTTCTTATCTACATTACTAATACAGGTAGGGATAGACAGGGGGAGGTGACAGTGACATCCCTGAGTCTGATTATATAGATTCTCCTATATAATATATTCCTATATTCACCTCCCCTTTGAAATGCCACAGCCTTATGTATTATAACCCACCCCTTCCATTGAATAAAAGGGAAGGCAAAGGGAACTGTAATACTGCGTATTAGCGCACCGATTCTAGGAAAACAGAAGTGACAGTCTCTATTCCACCACCCCCACCCCTCCTCAGTACTTACTGTTTGTAAGCCACATGAGAGAGCATCCGGGAGAAAAATGGGAGGGGAATGGAGCAGGGAAATTATTTACTGTGCAAGAGCATCTGTAAGGAAAGTGTGAGCCCGGAAAGTTGATTTGCGAGTGGTGTTTTTTTTCCTTTATTGCAACATTTACAAAACCTGCCTGGCCTGATCACTTTGCGCCTATATACAGCCACAAAGTCAATCAGAATTCATGATCAGGTTGAGAAACACTGTGGAAATGGGAAGCACCAATGCTATGATCACGAGAGTAGCACTTCGACAATTCGACATTCATGTCGGATCAAAAGGTAAATCTGTGCAACATTGATTCAGTGTATGGCCAGCATAAGATTCCATTGACCTGCATGCATGTGATGTCTCAAACTGCACAGTAGGCCCACAGAGAAATAGATGCCCTAAGCTCATATCATCTTAATCCCCAAACCTGGTAAGGACCCTTGGAATGCGGATCATACAGGCCAATCTCCCTAATTAAGGGACAACTCCACCCTCATAAGAATATCTTTTAGAAAGAATGGCCTCTTTAAAATATGTTGATATATCATACTTTGTCCTATGAATTCATTACTGTATGCTTGCTATGCTTCTGGATGCCTCATGGAAACTGAGCAATTTAGAAACCTGTACTGAGCAGGTACTGAGCCTGGGCATGCTCAGAAGAGGCAGACAGGGGATTAACATTCAGTCATTGGCTGTGATGTCAACTGTCAAAACCATAACTGACAGTTACTAACTGGAAGAACCAGGAAGCAGAAACAGGAAACAGGACATTGTGCAGGGTTTCAGGTTAGACTTAGATATTTCACATTTCAAAATATTACCTTTTGGGGTTTTGGGGGGTGATTTACCTGTATGTAAGTTTTCATTTTAGGGCTGGACTTGCCCTTTAACTTCAATTTAATTCAACTTCAAATTATTATCAAAAAATCTCGCCATTAGAATACAAATGGTAGAATGACTATTATTCATTCGACCTCCATAAACCAGAAAAACACCTATCATCTAGCTAGTAGATATAGACAATTCTGGGAGGCGTATGATAGTTTAAGATGCTTAAAGGGTCTTGGACTCGGCTCATTTGCCGAGTCAATTATTATACCCAATGCCATAGGCAGCTATCCATGTCAATGGCAGATCATCTCCATACTCCATGTTAGCAAGAGGTTCCATACAGGGTTGCCCTTTATCACCTTATCTGTTTGCATTAACAATCAAAACCCTGGCAATTTAGCTATGTACTAGTCCCAATATCCAGGGTCTCCAATTAGGATCTTACACCTGCCTCCTCAGTATGTTTATTGACAATATGATTTTATACATTGCGGACAGGAATTTATGGTGCGGAATATACTCCAGATACTGGATCTAAACAAAATTAAAACATTGGGAGTCTGAACAGGGGTAGCATTAATATGGAAAGTAACTTTACTTGTCCTTTGAAAGGGACAAAAGGACAAGTAAAATTATTTAACGTATGTACGAGGCTTTGCAGTATGGTTTGCCAGTGATCCAATAAAGATTGATTTAAGGGTAGTGACCCTTTACCAATTGGTTATCGGTACCAAAGAAGTATTTTCAGATACTTGGGTATACTCAGATAGATGGGTATCGGAGGGTTTCTAGCTTTGAAGTGGTTTGTTTAGAGCAAAGCAATAACTAATTACATTAACAATTAAGTCAAGTGTGGTGGCAACAGCAGAAACAAATGTGAAATGCTCCAGAAAAGTAGCTTATACATCAAACTAGTAAACGGATTGAGTAGAAACAAACCTCCTTTGTGCTGGAAATGTTATGAACTTTCTTTTGTTAATATATTGTAGTTATGCTATAAATCAAAGAATTTGCACAAAGCCTTAGAATTCCAAACACATCTTGAAGGTTCAGGCAAGCCTTTTTGTGTAAATTTCATTAGGTAATGACTTGAAGAGTCACATAAAAGTATTTATTAAATCTATTAGCACATCATTCATCAAAATGAAAATACCCCTTAAAATTGCTAGCACAGTGATCCTGTCCGAGAATCAGAATATAAGAGATTATACAGTGCTTTAAAAAAAACTCAAAATGTTCACAATACTTCACATAATAAAAAGGAGAGATCTTTACATCTAAAAAATATATACCTAAATATTTTTATGTACACATATTACTACATACCATATATTATTTTTGCAACTTTTGTCATTTTTTTGTGCCTGTTCCAGAAGTCCAACAAAAAAAATCCATTAAATGACGAATTATACTTTGATCAGTTTGCCTTTTTTTTGTCAGAACTGTTCCTTTTGAAATCTCCCTTTGGTAATTTAGTAACAATATACAAAGGATAAATAGGTACCTAGAGATTAAAGGTCAGGAAAGTCAATGACATACTAGGGAGCTGAGTCAATATTAGTTGCATCCTATTACAACTATTAAAGTATGCACTGAAAAAAAAAACGACAGGTAAGTCAACTGAAATAAGCCAAATCTATGCATTTAACGGCCAGGTAGCTTAACACTGAAAATGCCCTTGCTTACTCTTTCCAAAGGGTAACTAACTTGCAATTATATATATAATATATATATTATATATATATATATATATATATATATATATATTATATATATATATACACATCCAAAGAGCCGCACTCCTCATCAACTAAGCGAATGCCCTGGTGCTATCCCCAAATCAATATATAATAACGTCCGTATGGGAAGCACTCGCAAGGGACTAGATGCATCAGTAATGAAAAAGTTTATATATATATATATATATATAAATAAAACCCAATCCTAAAAGAACAGAGACAGCCCACAGCCCACAGCCATGGGATACTATCAATAGATAAAAGTTGTAAATATTCATATATGAATTAAAAAGCCAGATGTTAACTTGGCCTGTATAAATCACAGTCACACATACGGTCAACTGATGGGCATGGAACTTTTCCCTGTAGACACTCTTAGAAACCTCAAGCTACTGTATATACACATATTAAGGGCTAGGGCACACTAGTGTGTTTTTTGCACATTTGCAACCGAGTTTTTCGCTCACGATTTTCGCTAAAATGGAAATCACGGGAATGTGAAAATTTCTGGTGTGCATGCGACTGTGGGTCCGTTTGCCTTTTGGCATTCACCATTTTTGGTGAGTTAACGCATGCGTTTCTATAACTGAAAATGGCAAAATCGCATGCGCAAAATCCACAAGAATCGTGCACACAATCGCTTGCGATAACACTCGCGATTGTGTGCGCGATTCCTTGCGTTACAGTGTCGCCTCAGCCTCAGTCAGTGTAGGCTTCTCACTTCTCCATGCCTTAACACATCTTGGCTTCCTATGATGCATACTTGCCATGTATGAAAAGATCAGAACCATATGTCGCACTCAGTTTCAAATACAGGTCAGTTTGTCGGCTGTCCCGCACACTATCCACATCCACTTTCGAGTCTTTGTGCTGGGTGCTACTAAGCCACAGGTGTATGTATCCAAATATCTCCAAAATATTAGTGCACACCAGACTTTGCAACAAACAGTTGTTTTATTAACACATGTGACGTTTCGGTGTCATGTCTGAAGAAGGTGCCATTTTGACACCAAATGTCACAAGTCAATAACACACCGTTTCTTGCAAAGTCTGGTGTGCACTGATATTTTGGACATATTAGGTTCCAACTACAGTGTAGAACACAACCTAGAATGTTGACAAACACCAGGCTAGGTACACACAGACAGACATTTCTGGCAAACCAGCCAATATTTTGGTTGATAAACCTAAAAGATCAGTGGTAGTTCAGGAACTGATGTTGGACGTTCTTTCAGCCTAATCGGATGAAGGGATGATCAGACATGTCGGTAAATCAGGACTGCGCCTCTTCTATGGGCTGTATAATCAATCGTATCAAAACATCGGAAATGGCTACGTTCACCCCAGCTGTTTTAGCCTGGACAGCCGAGTCATGAGACATTGATGTGTCAAGCTAAGCACTGTTTATAAAGTTAATAATGCACCTACCATGAACATATAATTAAATGAGAAACTGGGGCTAGTTTTTTTTATACAGGTTATGGAAATCTGAAGCTTGTACTATTTCTAACATATTTGTATGTAAACTCCTAGTAAGTACCCAGGGATGATCAGATTACCTATATGTGTGCAGAGGGAATTGAATGAAAAGGCACCTTGTCCTGCAAACTCCCATTCCTGAAGGTGAGACTGTTGTTTGCAGGCCACAATGTTACTCACAGGACCTGACATTTCCTAAACATTCCTGTGGAATTCTGGATCACTTGTGAGCCTCATTTTAGGTTGATTATGCAACCTGTAGCCATTGTCTGTCATTAAACATTGCTACTTCCAAGTTCTGAATACACAATGTCACTAACCAGCTACTTTCTAAGCTTCAATGTCACCTGCTGCCTCGGGAACAGACGCGGGTTGCCATCCACCCCCATAAAGTACTCGCACACTCCACTTCATTCAAGAGGGGTGGATACAAAGTGTAACCAAAAACTGCAGCCTTGAATTAGAGCACGGGCAATAAACAACTTCTAACAAAGTAACCCCCTCCCCCGTCACGGTAATTACATGGTACAGTCCCATATTCCACACTCACACAGTGTATCCTGCACCACCGGACCGCAGAGCTGATATGAGGTTTGGTTCCTTAGTCAGTGTGAAGGAGCAGTGAGTTACACGAACAGGGGGATATGGGAACCGACTCACCTCGCAGGATGATTGCCCCCAACGCCAGTTATTCCAGTCAGGCTTTATACGTCGATATGGAAAGCCGTACAACCAAATGGATAGGGAAACTTCTGTCCGGCCGGGGATGGAATTGGCAGGGACAATTTCAATTCACTTGGGACAGGTCCCGCATCCTTCTCACAATGCACCTCACTCCCCCTCCTGCTATCTGTAACAAGATGATGGGAACGCATGCGCAGTACAAGTCCCCCAAGCCTGCCCTCCTGTCCAGGCTTTCTTAGTGTGAATGGGGGAGTTAATGGGAGGGTCAGTCTGGACACGGGAGGGAGGCTGAAGGGGATGATAAAGTGCAAGACAATAGGGAGCTCTGCTACTTGAATGGCTTGGGTTTAATTTGACGTTGCTGGAGCAAATATCAATACAGGTGTAGAAATCTATTATTAAAGAGGCAAACAGAAGCTCAGGGTAAGGTGTACCGTCTACCCATGTCAGGCACAGCTAGTTCTGGGTTATTGTTTGCTGCTTTGTCTCTGCTGCTTTTCTGTTAATAGAGAATTAAGCTAAACTATATATATACACACGAAAAATTCAGTGCACTCCAAGGTCTTCTTAACAATGGAACTTTTTATTAAAGTGCAATTTGCAACGTTTTGGTCGTGTTTCTCCAACTTTTATCATGCTTGATAAAAGTTGGAGAAACACGACCGAAATGCTCTGAAATTTTCGTATATATGGTATATGTATATTTCAAGTAGCACCCAGGCAGTTGTGAAGGCTTTGATAGAGTGCCTGCACCAGTGCCTAAGGGGGATCTAACCTGGAAAATTAATGTTATATATATACATTCATTCTGAAATCTGTTAAAGGGTATCTAACCTGTTTTTTAAATTGTCCGTAACTGGAAACTAATTTTTCCCACCTGTAGAACTTTTTGTTGTAATGGAAACTATCATTCTTCCCAACTATCACTTTACCATTTTTTTGTTGATCTGTCCCCTGAGGGTTGCCACCTTTAAACCTATATTAAATCATGTATCCCACCTGTCACGGGAGTCTCCTAGATTTTAGGGTGGTCTCCTACACTTCCACAAGACCACCCTAAACTCCCGCTATCCGCACTTACCTGGAGACTACAACTCCAGAATACTCCCTTTTCGGATGCCACGCCCCCTAACGTTGCCTCTTTTGTGACGTACCACACATCATTCCCACCAGCACGCCCCTAACTCCCCCAAAAAACATTTGGCAGGGTGGGATGTCTGTAAAACTAACATGCTGCAGTGCTGCAATTGCATTAAATACACGCTATATGGCTTCACTGAAATCAATGCCATACTGTCTGCATCATGCATCTAATGCTAATGCTAACATCCTATTGTCATATAAATTTCAGACATGTTTTGGTCTTAAAGACCTTGGTAACCTTAGTGCCATATTTATAAAGGCACTAATCATATAATTACTTTAGCAATCGTACAATTACGATCATGGTTGTACATTTGTGATCGTAATTGTATGATTGCCTATACTTTAGTACCGCATGGTATTGTACGTCCTTTTGCTATAACTTGCAGTATTGACGTTTCTGATGCTGTGGGTTATTAAATATGGCCTCTATGGTGGCCATAGATGCTACAATTCAATCGTACGATCCGCAGATCGTACGAATGGATCGCCTGGCAAAAATTGTATTTCAACTGGCCACACAAAAAAAATATTGTACGATCCGACCGAAGATCATACGATATTCGGATATCCCGATTTCATGCTACCAGGATCTTAGCGTCTATAGCCACCATTAGTCTCCTGTTTCTTTAGATAATTTTTGCTATGTGCAGTTAGGGGTGACAATTGGTATGTGGGAAATGACTTGATAAAGGAGGTGTGGGTTAAGAACTGTATTAAAGGCATGCAGCAACACACACTACTCACAACAAGGGGTACTTACATGTTTCTAGTTTTCTGCAGCACTCCTTTGTTGCCTACATTTAAGGACACATTTATTAAGAAAGTGGTGAAAAATATAAGTGCATTTTGACTACACCTTTGTTCAAAACACCACACCTACTAGGACACTAGGATAGTAAGACATTTGTGATTATTAGCAGATCACCTAGTATCTACATAACAGCTCTAGGTATATGCAAAATTATTGGTGGCCATAGATGTAGCAATTTACTTTTTTCGGTTGCTAATTGTTCAACGTCATTTGATCAAAAAAATTGGCCCGTTTTTGTAATCGGCCACTTAAGATGGCCATAGTTTGCTTTAGCACTTTTTAAAGATGTAAAAATTAAAATTTTGTGTAAGTTATGCTGGTGTATATATTTTAACATTATTATTATGCTCTGCAGATTTATTATTATGGTTATGATTTATTATATACATTTATTAAAGGGTAGCTGTACTTAAAAAGAATACATACCCCCTTTCACATTAATTGAAGAACGCTTTTCTTCAATTAATGTGAAAAAGTATATATTTTTTTATGTGAAGAAAAGTAATATTAAAAAAATGATGCTGCTAATTCACTAAACATACAGGGTTATTAAAATAAATGTTCTTACCTTTCAAAATGGTGCTAATTTTGCCCCAACCAATCAGATTTTAGCTTTCAAATGTTAAATAAGATCTGATTGGTTGGGGCAAAATTAGCACCATTTTAAAAGATATGAACTTTTATTGAATCTCCCTGATTATAAGAACGGTACTTTAATGCCCATTTTCAGGAGTATTTTGCACTTACCGTAATAATTAACTTTGTAATTTACTGACCAGCTTGTTTTCCTTTGATTTGCTATAAGTGTTACCTTGAATTCAATTACTCTAAACGTCATGGTTAGTTTTTGGGGATTTTTTATTTGTAAAAATTCTGTCTCAAAGAGGAAAAATCCACATTGTGTTTCTAAAGGTGGCCTTACCTGCAGCACTATTATTGTACAGACTAACTATAATATTTGCGATGATAAAACCTTTCCAGCAGACCAAAAGGAATAATTTTCTTTGTCCAAAACTCATTATAAATATTATAAGGTAATGTATATTGTACAATTGTATCATAATGTGAATGGCCACCTTAAATTTGGCCCTATACCCTTGATTTTCATTCATCCAGGCCATGCCCTCTGATCCTCGCAAGGAAATCTTCTCCACAGACCCCTAACTAACACTGCTGCTTTCTGCCTTAAACCGTTCTCACTTGCTGCTCCCTACCTTTGGATCTCTCTCCCTCTCTCGCTTCGCATGGTGACATCCATTAATACTTTCAAATCTAGACTGTTATCCTACCTTTCTGATCATCAGCGCAACAATTGATTATTGATTATTAGCCCTTTTTACCACTTTGTACCCATCCCCTCCACTTGTATCTGTATGTTGTCCCTCCCACTTAGATTGAAAGCTCTTCGGGGCAGGGATCTTATTCCTAATGTGTTGAGGCCTGTTGCACTTATATTATTTTATACATATGCTTTCTTAATCGATCTAATTTAATTTCTATCTGTCTGTTTAATGGCTTGCACTTATCCCCTTGTTTGTATATTCTGTATTTCTAATGTGGCGCTTTAGAAATAAAATTGTATATACATATATACATCATATCATAGTCATAGCTATGAGCACCCAACTGACTGGATTTTATTTTAATAGGTTGGAATAGATTTGAAAAAGAAAACATCTGCACACATTTTTACTTCTTCATCCCTGGAGCTCACACAATTCCCGGTTATTATACAAATAATATATAGATTCTTCTGTCGAATTGTTATTGTGACATAGCACAATACTTAATTGTCCCCTTGCTATTTCACAAAAATTGTCATAAGATCTCCCTATGGATTCAAACAGATTCATAGCCAGTCAATTGCACAAGAAATGTACTATAAACTTGTAGGATGCCTGGCCAACTTAAAGTAGGCTGTCAATCTAAGCATTATTTTGTTATTGTTACCATGCAGTGTGCTAGATTTTTTCTAATTTAACACTGATTGTAAACAGAAGTAGAAGTAGTGTGTACATTACATTGTTACAAGGTATAGGGCTCCTGAAATCCCCTACACAAGTGTTATACTATAATCAGAATGAAACATTAAGAAACCACACACTGCTAAAGATAACGTGAATGTTTGTGGCATTATTTAATGGTGTGATGTTACTTAATTTTGTATTCATATTTTAGCACACACAAATGATGTGTGGTGGTTACTTAATTTTTTATTCATATTTTAGCACACACACAAACTGTTTACATGGACAGAAAGTGGACCAGGATGTATATGGCAACATTGGTTTTTATTTTTAATGAATTTTGCACCTGTAACAAAGGATTTAGTATACATACTTACAACTCACACTTTTATATGATGATATAACTACTATGACTTCTAATTTACCAAAATGTTAAAACAAAGGGGAGCATTATACATGTAGCGAAAACAGTGGCTTAACTAGGAACCACTGAGCCCCCCAGCAAAAATTTGATGGGGCCCATATCTGTGCTTCAACTACAGTGGTTTTCTGGGAGGAGGATATATTTGTCATTGGAAAAATAAAAAAGATGGGGCCCCCTGAGGTTGGAGAATCTTCTCTTCTGGTAATTATGCCATGAGCGAAAAATCTAGGAGCAAAGAAAATTAAATGAATTTATACTTTAAAGGAATAGTTCACTGCAAAAGTGAAACTTTCCTTTAATGTATTGATTAGTTTTCGAGTGAACTATTCCTTTAACATGGGAGTTGCCATTAAAAGAGGATGTGGCTAAATGGGGGTGGGGGGGTTGTGTGTTTGCATTGATCTTAACATTGTCCATGGTATCCCTTTAAGGAATCCCTCCTTTGGAAATCCTACACTTGTCCATACATTAGACTGTTGATTAAAGTATTAAATCTTTCAATGTTTGTCAGTCACTTTGATCTACATTACCTTATATGCTTACACGGCTTTAGTCATGTGACAAATAACATTCCCCTGCGCTCCACGTATTGTATTGATGGTGCTATACATGTGTCCACTAAATAGTCAGCACGTAAATGATATGTAACAGCATAACTAATGAAAAGCATGCAGAACAGATTATTTTAGAAATTAAAGTTTGTATAAATGAAAGTATAGGAACAGAGGTAATTTACTATGTATATAACAAATTAATATCCTTAAAACTTTTACTCATAAAAATATATGGATTTACATGGTGTCAAATATTTATGCACCAACATGTAGACTTTTCATTGTACAAATAGTTTCTAGTGACCTTATTACTTGTGCTGCTGTAGCAATGTATACTGCTCTTGGCTCATGCTCTTTTGTTTGTGCCCTATCAATAACAGGGGCTAACTGATTCACTGCATGGGACATATTGCGTAACTTTCTGCCAGTTTCTTGCCCCCAAAACATAAAAGATTGTGGAAGATTTCAACACAAAAAGTGACATCTGGTCTGCTCTTTATATGAACACTCATTGTGTTAATATGCAAATACCATGTATCTTGACATTTCTTTCTCACTCTGCTAGACACATTTTCCCTAGAGCATATCTATTATAGCACCATATTTTGACAAAAAGCTCCTAACAAAATCACAGTGCTTTGACAGATGTTTTGTGTATTATTCCTTACCATTTCAGTTTAGTTATAATGGGTACTTGTGAGATTTAGAGATTTAGCTAACAGAATTGGTATTAGCTGATTACAATACATTACTTTGGTAAACTGGGTATCTAATGAGGTAGGATAACCCACATACACAAATAGGAATTTTGCTGCACACTTTGAAAATGTAATTTATTTCCACTTGTCTGTTAATTGAATGTTGGCTACCATTCTGCTTGCTATGCTGTTTGCTAACAAATTGCACAACCAATGCTAAAAATATCTTAGAACCAGCATTGGACTGGCCTACAGGGTTACAGGGGAATCCCCTGGGGGGCCCACTCACCCAAGAAAATAGCTAAAATTTAAATACAGAGACAAAGGGACAGTAAAAAAAGGAATTTTAATAAACAAAAGGAGCCAGTAGGAGTAAACATAAACTTGCATTCATGGGGGCTGACCGGCGACACACAATGTGTATGCACGGACATTTCGGTTGGGGCTCGTTGATGATCTGCTTGGCAGATCGGGCAACAAGCCCCAATCGAACTGCCATTTTGGCCCACAAAGTGCCCGTAAACGGCACTATTGTTGGCTGAAACGGCCGTGGATACACCTTATGCACCTTAATATAGATATGCAAATTATAATAATCATTTAGAGATGTGAAATTTTTGGTGGGCCCCTAAACTTAGGACAAGTGTTATGTTATATGGGCCCCTGGGCTCGGATTTGCTGGTGGCCCCCAACACCCAGTCCGACACTGCTTGAAACAGTAACACGATAATATACTTTAAAAATGTATTAAAAATCTATAGTTGGTATCCAAACTTTTTCATACTACAATTTCCTTGTCAATATAGAACGCTTTATTCAACCAGCCCTATGCCCTATTGCATACCATCAAAACAACCTACTAACCTATATATGTACAAGATGCTCCCTAGCTGCACAATGGAAAAGCCCACACCTAATTCTGAATAGTAAGACAAACAAATTATGGTGGATTTACTGCAACAAACTGATCAGATATACCTTAAACATCAAAGTTGACATATTCTACAGTATCTGGGAACCATGGATCAACAAAATGCAAATAACTATATGAACAGATATCCCAAACAACAATAGACCAAAATTCCATTTAGGTTTTCCTTTTTGTATAGTATAGTATAGTATTTGAGGTTGAATAAAGACATACGTCCATCCAGTCCAACCCATCTAGCAATATCCTCATTTCCTAACTGTTGATCCAGAGGAAGGCAAAAAAAACCCACCAAATTTATGAAGGGGGAAAAAATTCCTTCATGACACATGCCAAGTGGCAATCGGAAATTTTCCTGGAACAACTTTACTTTATGTATCAATACCAGTAACTTGCAACATTCCTTGTTTGTAGAAACCCATCCAGCTTTTTTTTTAAACTGACCAATGAACCTGTAATAACAACGTCCACTGGAAGACAGTTCCATAGCTTTACCGTTCTCACAGTGAAAAACCCTTTCCGAGCTTGAAGCCTAAACCTTTTTTCTTCAAGTTTTAAGGGATGTCCTCGTGTCCTCTGACATGTTCTATTGGTGAACAATGCCAAGTTTATTGTTTGGCCCGTTAATGTATTTATACACAGTAATCATATCCCCACACAAGCGCCTTTTCTCCAGCATACATAATTGTAATTTTCCAGTCTCTCTTCATATTCAAGCTCCCCCAATCCCCTTATTAATTTAGTTGCCCTTTTCTGAACCATTTCCATCCTTTCCCTGTACACAGGATTCCAAAATTGCACTGCGTATTCCTTTTTTTTTTCTTTCTCTCCCCTTCCCCCTACATCATGTCTAGAGCTTAATAGGATAACAAGTTTACTTTTATATGAATCAAATGTATGCCATTTAATACATGGTGACTATGAACCAGAAAAAATCGATAGTTGGTTATGTTTAAGAAACATAAAGGGTAAATGTGCTGGAAACATTTCTAGGTGAGACCCTTTAAGGGCTTAAAAAGGTACTGCCTTCAAATAATACCAGACCAAGATAAGCTGAATAGATTTTAACCAAATATAATCAAGTGCTATCAGATCCTACTGGATCTTCTGATTTTTGGGCATGCGTATGCATTAAGAACGACAGAATGACAGATCATAATGCATAGGAACCATTACCGCCAGCTGCAGAATGTCATTTCGGATAGACATTTTCCACCGGGCAGTAATTGGCTCCCCATACTACAGTATGAAGAGCCAATAATGATCATGCCTTGTATGACAAGTAAGTGTACATTCAATGACTGTTGCATATTTATTTTGTTTAAATTAGCTTTGATTGCCCTCCAATGCACCATTAACCCTTAGGATTCATCTACAATTGTTTAATTTTATATTTTGTTTAATGTAAATTATTGAATTGTTTGTCACACAAAAACATGAAATGTGTTTTGTATGTTTTAATTGAATTGATATTACAAATAACAACAGTTAAAGAGGTTAAAAGGTATCTCCACCCTCAATATAAATTTTTCATATAATGTTGGCCATCCCTTCCCACCCCGAACCGCTATATTAGATGCGTAAAAAAAGAATCACAAGACTACTTACAGCCCCTCACTCCAGCTGCGTTTTGACCCGGCTCCCTGAACTACAAGCAGGGGGTTGGACCGGCAGTCATGGCTGTGATAGGCTGAGAGGCAGACAATCACAGCTGCGGTTTCCAGCAATAGAGAACGCCACAGGAGCGTGAAGCTGTAAATAGAGTTGTGATTCTTTTTTTACATATCTAATATAGCGGTTGGGGGTGGGAAGGAATGGCCAACATTATATAAGATAATTACAATTAATATAAGATTTTACACTAGGAGAAGGGTGGGAGGGGGTAAAAGGGCTCCCCTGCACATGCCACTGTCCTCTCAGACGACAGCGAGGAGGCCGAAAACCTTTTACACAGGAAGACAGCGCCTACTTTTTCGTTTCCTGGACTTTGGACAAGCACTGCAGGAAAGGCAAGTATCAAAAATCAATCAGTTTATGGTATGTACCATTCCACATATTGGTTAAATATAGCAGTCAAGCAGAAGAGGTTAATTCAAAATGTATAAATGTGGAGTATGTGTTAAAAAGCCATGCAGTCTAACAATACCTTGACTTAAAGGGCATGTCCACCCCCAAAACTATAATCCCCCCAACTACTGGCCCCATCATGTAGTGTAGTGTAATCCTTACCTCACATCCCAGCTCCATAGGGTTCTCCTATAGTCCCCCCCTAAAGTCCCAAAAACTGCCCACCAGGAGGATAGCAGAGTCCATATAGGACTCTGCCTCCTACCTGGCCTCCGGGAGAAGTTTGGCATGCGTACTGCAGCCCTTCTCCCCCTCCCTCCCCCCCCTCTCTACTATCCCTCCCCTAGCATAAAACCCCTGTAATATAGTAATCCCCTGGTCTCCAGCCCCAACCGCTGGTTTTATTTTTAGAAGTTCCCAAACTCTACTTACCTCTCCGCTTCCTCCGCTGCACTGAATGACCGGCAGCCGCGTCCGTGATTGGCTGCCGCTCAGCCATCACAGACGCGACTGCCGTCCCGCCCCTCTGCTTGCATTCTCGCAAGCAGAGGTCCGCAGCGCGGCGAAGGAAAGAGGGGAGGTAAGTAAAAGTTTGGGGGGCTTTCTAAAAATAAAAACCATGCGGTTGGGGCTGGGGGACCAGGGGGAAGGCAATATTAAAAAATAGAAATAAGGGTGGACATACCCTTTAATACGATGAGCAAACTGGATGTGCAAAATAGCAATAACATGCCTTTAATGATTGTAAAATTAAGATTGTGTTCGCGCAATTTTATAAGTCAGAGGTAGTAAAAGATTGTATTAAAAAAAATATTTTCTTTATTGTAATTTAAAATTTCTAAAAAAATATAATGTGCAATTTTTTTACACAGAATATCAGTCATCTAAATTCTTTCAGTTCTCTTAACAGACGTTATAATATAACTATCACAAAAAAGTCAAAACAATGCTATGACATATATATTACTCATGAAAAAAATAACAGACTGCTGTACCATTTGTATTTACATCAATGGAAAATTTATAAATGTTTACTGTTACATATCACTCTTTTTTATTTTCCTGAAAAAAAAATTAAATTGTAAAGCACTTAATAGTAAATTAAGTGCAATAACTACTACTTGGATTCAAAACACTCATTTTATACAGTCTATAGTCTACTTTGCAGACATAAAAGTAAAAGCAATTTCTTTTTGTAACAGACAGTTGCTTCATATACTTTATATGATATACAAATAATGCAAATCTTAATTTACAATCAATCACATGTAGAAGCAAGCCCAAGAAATAGGCAACAGATCATACTTAGAGATAAATCATGTTTTGGCTTTCAGCAGCTGCTGACAAGATATTCATCATTTTTTAGGATTTCTTGGCAAGAAAACTATGTTACAAATGAATAAAGACATTTACTCTTTACAGTCCTGAAATGTAAAACTGATGCAATCAAGTAAAACAGTGGGAATGAAAATGCACTCCTCATACTTCAATAATATACTTAACAATGCCCATCCTTTCATTCAACTGAATCATTAAAGGGCAAGCCAATCCCTTAACTGAAAAATATATATAGATAAATCACCCCTTAATCCCAAAAACTGCCATTCTTAGAAAGGTAAAAGATAAAAGACTAACCCAAGATGCTTCACAATGTCATGTGGCCCTTGCTTCTGCTCCCTGGTTCTTCCAGTTAGCAACTGTCAGTGAAGAGTGTGACACATGACACACTTAATCCGAAAGCTGGCACATCTGAGCATTTAAAAGCTCATAACCAGCTCCCAAAATTGCAGAAGAGGGCATAAACTAACATAGTTGTTCACACAAACTAGCCCTTAGGCTGGGGTACACACCAGACAATATTTTCGGCCGAAAATATCAGATCGGACAAATGAATGATTGAACATGTCGGAAAATTATGATTGATCGTGCAGTTCCCTATGGGAACCCTCATTTTATTGTTCGCATTTTTGGCTGCGGCCGAATTTGCCACGACCGACAGATATTGTGCCCGGCCGAGCGCTCGCCGGGACAAATAGTCCCGCAGTGTGTACCCAGCCTTAGTTTCCACATGGCATCTAGGTTCATAGCAGGCATGTGCTAATGATTTCAGAGAACGAAGATATATTCAACATATTTTACAACTTCTTTTTAAAGATTATTTGGGGTGGAGTTGTTCTTTAATAAGACATTAGACTGTATATAACACTGTACCTAAAACACCTTGGTTTTTGTGTGTGTGTTATTTATGATCACATCTGTATAGTCGGGTTCCTACGGCATTTCAGCATCAGCTGTTAGAAAAAATTGTCGAGTCCTGTTTTCGGAAGCTTGTTCTATGGTTCAACCCCCTGTAAGCAAAACCAAAAAATATGTTATTAGCTACTATATATTATTATGTTATATTTATTACAGAATACCAAAATGTTTGATTCTTTCAATTACAGATTTTGGTTAAAATCTAAATTGACTCTTACCCTGTTTTATATAAATTATAACCAGCAGATAATGATTGCATTTGCTATGTGGTCAAATGCCATCTGAGACAGGTGGCATTTTGAGAAACCTGTTATAGCAAACTATAGATGTTTGATTTCACTGTTGCTTTGCAGCAATGGCTTTTTTTGAATTTCTCACCCGCAGAAAATGCCGAATGAGTGCTGCTAGTGTAGTTGTATAGAAATTGTGTTCTGTGCTTTCAGTGTAGATAGTAGGTTACAATTTCTCCGTAGAGGACTATGAAACTAATTTCTAACAGTTATTAATCTGATGAGTTACATATACTCTTTTCTTTAATGGTTAGTACACATTGTCAGACTTCTACCCAATCTTTCCAACCAACTAATATACTAATCAATATACTGATCAATAATCTTGTTGGTTTGGAATTAACTGATGTGGGATTTCGATTGATTATGCATAAAAATGTAAGGCTGGCCGCGGCTGACAGTTTGTGCAACTGATCGTGTGGTCCCATAGGGAACCACACAATTGGGCGCGATTTGCCAACACATCTAATCACCCATTTGTCTGATCCAAATGAACAGGCGACCGATATTGGTTGCAGTTGTGGACGAAAGCAGCACAGATTTTTCGGCCCAACCAACCGATACACGGAAGTAAGTATTGGTCGATTGGGCCAAAAAATCTGCCCGTGTGTACCCAGCCTAAAGGTCTAAGATAATAAAGGCAGCCAAGTACAGATTTCACTAAGTATGTTGTACCCAAACTGGGGTCCTCCAGATGTTTTAAAACTACAACTCCCAGTATTCCTTGGTTGCAGAATGCAAACAAGAAATGCTGGGAATGGCAATTTTCAAACATCTCTACTTGTATTGTGTTATGCAGGGGTGTAACTACAGGGGCCTGGGGCCCTGACCCACCCCCTCCACGATCAGCTGTTTACAAACTGCTGGTAACATACGTGCGATCAACTGTAAAAAGGACCCGAAGAAATCGTTTGTGAGCCAAATTTCATTCATCACCTAGCCAAACCAGCATGTGCAGTGACTAGCCTAAAACACTGACAAGTCTATCATACCAGCGCTAAGAAACACCATGAGGTAGCTAAGGTTTATTTATATAATTGCTGAATGGTACACATATGTCTTTGGCAAATAAAATCACTTTATTTCTAATTATTGGGTAACTGCAATTTCTCATTTAAAATGAGAAACTGCAGTCTCTTTGCTAGATTTACTGCATTGTGGTCAGTTAAGAATCAGTGTTTCCGCAAGTTGGTAGCGCAAAACATAACTAAGCCTTTTCTTGCACAGGCCACGCCATGTGATTTAAAAAAAACTTTGGAAATGGTGTAGTGCAAAATTATACATAAAATACTCTATCGGGTAGCATGGGTATCGGGCTTTATTGGACACTCACTGGCCAATGTAACTGGCTGTTTTTTTCTGCTGTCTCCCTGAATGAGGGCTAGGCCACACTGTCGCGCTTTTTTTGCGTTTGCGCGTGCGGTTTTTCCGATCACTGAAATCACGGCAACGCACCAAAAATGCGCGTTTTCAGGTGTGATGCAATTGCAATTTGTGTTCCGCATTTTTTTAGCAAATCGCATGCATTTTTCTATATCTAATGAAAAAACGCATGTGCATGCGATTCTGTGTGCAAATGCGTTTGCGCCGCAGTGTGGCCGTGCCCTGAGTATAGCAACTTTTCCATCATTATGGTCAGAAATATTTACAACACATTTACAAGGAAGAATCTTACTACAACTGTAATATTATACAGTATTATATTAGGCTATCTTGTTATATAATTAACTAATAAAATGTGTAATTTGATAAAGAAAAAGCAGAGCTGTGCTTACAATATCATTACACACACAGCTTACAACCACTATTGTCACTCTTAGCAGTTGGTAGTTAGAAATGAATGAAACAAACCCCTTTTTCAATATACTATCACTGAAGTGTATATCACTACCAGGCTGGCAATGACATTGATAATGGAACAGCTGACAAAGGCTGCAGGACAGTAAAACTGCATTGTGGATAACCTTGAAACATGAATGCCTTCAACATGTGTGGCCCAGTATATCTTTGTCACATACTTGTTATGTCCATTAATGGATCCAATCTGTTAGTTTCTATTGGTACATCCATGGACAATAAACTACAATTAAACCATTTTTAGTGAATTTATCTTAGTATAAACATTAATTAAATATAACATCGGCATTGAGAAATAAGTGCTTGATGATAGTATTATTCCCGAGTAAACTCATTAATCAGTGCCCACATTTTTCGATTTGCCTCATAAACGTGATTTGGACACTATAGGAGAGACGCAAAACAAGGCAGAAAAATATTACCAAATTGACTGATTAGCAGTAAATAAAAAAGGGAACAGTGTATTAGGCTGGTACAAATCAGCAGCTCGGTTGGGACAAAAGGCTGGTGTGTACCTAGCCTTAATCATTTACCTGGGATCACTGCGGGGCTTGACAGCATTCTTATATAGCTCTGGTATTTTGCGTTCAATCATGGGCCTCAGATTCTCCTTCAATCTGTTATAGTTTTTCTTTAGTTCTTGCTGATATTCTCTCTGATCAGGTGTGATAAGCCTCTTGTTTTTTTCTACTGCCTCCCCACACCTGTTGAAATAAAGTCATTAAAAATCAGAACACTGTAAGAAAACTGGACAAAAACACCAAGTATTACAGTGATACATAAAATGGTTTGCTCTATCAAGGCGCTATTCAATTGGTGTTGGTCTTCCTACAGATATATTTATATTAATAGTGCTTATCCAGAGCCCATCAATATTTCCTGCACTGAGAAACACAGACCACGCCATCTTTCTCTTGATACCCAATACATTAAAGGATTTTCACACAATCTTCCTGTCCTGAATTTGCAGTCCCTGATCATTCTTCCTAATACCACTTATCCTGTTGAATGTTAATCTCCTCATATGTCTCCTTCTCAATACCACTTCCAACTACCTGCTGAAATCTTTTGCCCAGTCATGTCCTCAGATAAACCCATCTGTTAAAAACGTGGCTTTATTGCAACCATCTGGTTTTTTCCTGCAACATAATAACCTCTCCTACAATATCATTAAACAGCAGATAATCCATTGGAAACACATACAACCAACTATAATGTATTTTTACATATGAGCTAGTCTGCCTCTGGCAAAGATATGACTATAATACTACAACACACGCCTAGATTAAGCTTATATAAAATGATATATGTCCCATTTAACAGCTTTATATAAACATAATGTTGTTACCTGTTCTAAATGTTTTTCAGTTTATCTGAAGCAAAAAAAAGTTACAGGGCATGTCCACCCCCAAACCTATAATTCCCCCCACTACTGGCCCCACTCTGTAGTGAATAAAATTCCTTACGTTACATTACATCCCAGCTCCAAGTGGTTCTCCGATAATCCCCAAGTCCAAAAAACTGCCTACCAGGAGGAGAGCAGAGTCCATATAGGCCTCCTGTCTCCCCTCCAGGAGAATTTTGCAGTGCAGCACTTCTCCTCCTCCCTCCCTCTCCCACCCGCTCTGGTCTCCCTCCCCCTAGCGTAAATCCCTTTATGTAGATGATAGTAAATGTGGCCCCAGTCCCAGCCGCTATAATAATTTTCTTAGAAAGTCCCCAGATAGTTACTTACCATGCCTCGCTCCTTCGCCGCACTGAGAAGCTGGCAGCCGCGTCCATGATTGGCTGCCTCGCAGCCAATCACAGACGCATCTGCCGGTCCCGCCCCCCAGCTTGCATTTCCGTGCAAGCAGAGGGTTGGGGAGTGTGGCGAAGGAGCGAGGCATGGTATGTAACTATCTGGGGACTTTCTAAGGAAATTTTTATAGCGGTTGGGGCTGGGGGCACATTTACTATTGTATACTAAAAATGTTAATTAAGGGTGGACATACCCTTTAAAGGACCCTGCACTGGTTCTGTTAAAATGATTTAAAATAGATATAAAAAGCAGTACTTTATTTGGTCAATGTTGGTCAATGTTCACTTTAAGCTGTGCACATCTGTAGTTAAAGAGTTAAAAGATCATTAGGAAATTAAATTCAGCTGGATGAGCTAGATCAAGTTTACACCTTTAACTTTTTCTCTACTGTAGTGCACACTTTAGAGCGGAAGACTGCGGTTTATTTGGCCAAAAGTTGGCAAATGTGTACCGGGCCTAAATTTTACAGGTTCTACACTTCTGTGAAGCCTGCAATCCACTTACTAAAAAAACATTCTACACACATAACATAAGAACATATGAGTGGCACTATCATAACCCTAACAACAAACACCAGCAAATGTATTAAGAGTGTGCCTCTCAGATAAGATGTCTGGCAACCGAGGTGCTATAGTGGCCTGAACTGTTTGTGTTGTAGATCTTTACTGTTGCAGATACTTGGTCTACAGACATTTACAAAAGCCACTTTTTTTGCTAAATCTGATGGAGGCGTGCATAGGTCACAAATCTCTACTGCACACCTGGTCAGGTTTGGTGGAAAAAATTTGCAAGCCACAATTTACAGTTGTCAATGTGCACTGATGTACCATATTGAATTTACCATTTTTCTAATTATTACTAAAACATTACTGGAGTTACCTTATTTTACATTCTTACAGGGCAATGCACCAAGAGCCGCTATCAGCAACCTGGTGACAGCCCGCCGATGTTATATGCCGATAGCTGTTATTCCAGCTATTAGCTGATGTTTAAAGTGCCACAATAGAATGCCACTTTCGGTATATAGTATCACTTGCGGCAGCTGCATGGTTAACTTTCACATTAGCTACGCAGCTGCCGCAATGAGGGAATTTAAGTCATGCTAACCAATATGAAAACATTTTTGGCCACTTCCCCTTTTGGTGCATCTGGCTGATTTTAGCAAAAAGAGTTTAACAGGAAATCGTAACTGGTTGTTTTAGAGTTTTGTGGTTGCTAAAAGGACTTTTTTCAACAATTTATACAAAATAAAATGTAATATTTAAAAGACTTTACAAGAGCTTTGTGGTTGCTAAAAGTGAACACAAATGTATATGATATAATGTGAAATGATTTACAAGTCTAGGAACTAATATGCTATAAAGTCTTGATTGGTCAGTAACATTTAATGAAGATCTTCATTTCTATAATACTGCACACTAAAAGCTTTCTATCCAAAAATAGCTATAGGAGAAGATCTCTGCCAGAAGACTCTCTTGTAACATTGACAAGAGCCTCTTTGCTCCCTTAGTATAAGAAGCTACTGAATGTTATTGTCCGTAAGAGCCAATTTCTATTTCCCAGCATAATCGGTTCTAATTTTATATACCTTATCCCATACTTACCGCATTATAAACTCTTTAAAACACAATCTCAGCTTGTTGTGATGTCGATACAGTTTAGGGTCAGCTGGAATTTCAGCAAGAAACACTTGGGCTACCTCTAGTGGTCCCTGTTGTAAACAACACATATAAATGTATAATAAGAATGTGAAGAAAAATATAATATAGCTTACCGGTAACAGAGCCAAATGACACACAGCTAAGGGGGAGTATAGTGGGCAAATTTAATGTTTAAAAAGATTAAAGAAAAAAGCAATATATTCAAAATAGATCAATCAATATTAACCTCACCTGTACATATGCAAATATCTGTATATTTGGCACAATATATCATAAACAGCATTCTACAAGGATTTTAGTGCTCTCTGATGGTAAAGAAGGAAGGAAGTAAAGTACATCATGGAACTCCAAAGTGTAGTTCCAAGTACATCATAGACATCACGACAGCTGACAACTCCCCCAATATACCCACTTCTTGTATATTATGTTGGGTAAACAAACATATTCAGAAAAAGCATAACAGAAGCCGCAGTGTTTATTATGTTCAAAATGCTGACGCTATGCTCATAGATAAGAATGAGTGGTAGGAATACTCACCACCATTTATTTCTGAGTACAAATAGTCTTTAATATAATTCAACTATAATCAATGTTGTGCAAAATTACATGTTTTAAAATTTATATTAAGCTGGTTAAACATATATTCAATATCACTATAGGCACACCTATGGCTTTCTCAGGGCACACCATCTGTAAAATTGGGGAAATGATTCTGAATTAAGTTTTATTGTCCTGGCCACGTTGAACTGGTTTGTTCGCACCTTTTTACTAGATATTTTACTTCAGTATGAAGGCATTTTGTGCATTCTACATGCTTCTCTACATATCTCCAGCAGTCAAGAAGTTAATTTATCAATGAAAAAATAATTAAAGATAACATACATAAAAACAATAAGAGTAAGATGTGAAGTGGCTGTCAGAGCACTAAGCAACATTACAATTTCAAAAATGAGTACAAACAGGGCCCAACGTAATAAAGTATCTATGCTAGTGCATATAGTAAAACAACATTGATTTTAGTTTATGATTAGAATTAGGAAAAGACTTCAAACCACCTCAAGGTAACCCAAATATCCTAACTTATTACCTTGGGCCATTTTTCTGGGTTGACACTTCCTTGCTTGGTTAAATTTTCTTGTGACAGGTTGTTCCAGACCTTAACCTCCTTCCACACACACACATTGGGGGAGACTTACACAGAGCCACAATCGCTCTGGGTAAATCTCCAGTACACAATTTAAAATCACATGTGCGCCTTCCGGTGAATGGCAAGATGGCCTATAAGCTGGTGTTAAAAAATCATGCAGAAAAACAGCGCACACTTGATATTTAATTGCTTGCCCTGGCTGTGTGGCTGTACCTGTGATACCCACTCAGCTGGCACAAAAATGGAGTTAAAGTTGTGCTAAAGGTTATTGAATCGGTTAGCGCAACTTGAATAGGTAAATACGGCTGATTGCCTTTTAGCGACAAGGGAAATGTCCTTTTATCCAGTTCTTCAAATCAAAGACTGAAGACCTTTAATTAAACAGCTGGGTGGGATTGCTACTACCACATGGAAGCTTGGCATATCTTTCTACCTGATGGTTTACTATTGCATGTAAATCTCCAACAGTGCACTATTTTAATATGAGGCATAAGCTTCACATTTTAAAACTCAGCAAAGCCCTCTAGCCTAAAAATCTATGGCAATAGTACCTGGTTTACAGTAGCTCCTACTGAGCCCTGAAGCAGCATCTGAAGCATCTTGGCATCGGGTGGCTCCTTGTTCGTTGCAACAGCCAACTCAAGTGTTTTTTTCTGCATATCTTCTATAGCAACTTCTATAGGAGTGAGTATGAACTTAAGAAAGAAAAATTACAACCTTCAAATTAGAAAATTAATTTTACAGTGAAAAATAATGCAGATTATAAATACCATGACATAAATGTGCACCTTCATATTTGTAGATTATAACACTAAACCCCCAAAGACCAGTGCTGGAACAGTGATAGGCCCAAATCATTCAGGCCTTTTGGTCTTTACTACATTCCTGTGACAGTTTGTAAACTTCCTTAATAAATAAATATTATCTATAACATTTCACTGACACATATAACATGAGAACTATACCTCCTCTTTTTGGATGACGTTAATGCGGGTTTTAATATAAGGAAATGCATGCATTGTGGTTAAGATTGTTTTCCTCTTGTACTGCTCATTGAGTTCCCCTCTGGGCCTTCCATCTAGAGTAAATGGAGTTGTATACATAAATCTGCGAAGGTTGTAGTTCTTCTCAAAATGAGTCAATCTGTTTTTCATTTCATAGTCCTCAAAGTAGGGTTCCACAAATGTAATCTGTATGTAGGCCTGAACAAAGGAACTGTGTGAAAAAACTAACCACCTTTGCCAGCTAAAATGTAATGCTAACAACAGTACAGAATATAAATTAAATATAA
The DNA here is from genome assembly GCA_019447015.1 of Hymenochirus boettgeri. Classification (NCBI taxonomy): domain Eukaryota; kingdom Metazoa; phylum Chordata; class Amphibia; order Anura; family Pipidae; genus Hymenochirus; species Hymenochirus boettgeri. The sequence goes on from CM033469.1 coordinate 243,954,258, forward strand.
ACAATATACCTTTGTGTTACAAGCTTTTCACACTCTACACCAATATCAACAACAATAAAAAAAAGAAGAAAGGGAAAATAAAAACATGTAAATATAAACTTTCTATTCTTATGAAAGAGGACATTTAAATTTCATAATCCAATCTGATTAAAGGGCATGACCACCCCTAAAACTAAAATTTGCCCCAGTGCTGCTCCAATGTGTAGATTTAAAAAATCCTTACCATACATGCCCCTGCTACTTATGGTTCTCCTGCAGTTCATGTTCAAAGTCCAGGAAACTGACCAGTAGGAACTCTCTTCCTCTGTGAAAGGTTTCTGCCTCTGATCTGTCCTCTGAAAGGACAGTGGCATGCACAGGGGAGCCATTTCCTCCCCTTCCTCCCTCCCTCCGGATCCCATCTCTCTGCCTCTCCACCTAGCATACACCCCTTTTAATTTAATGCTCCTCTCCCTTGCCCATCCTCAACAGCCGTGTTAAAACTTGAAAAAAAAATTCCAATGCATACTTACAGCCCTGCGCTTCCACGGCTATCTTCGCAGCCGCGTCTGTGATTGGCTGACCGGCAGCCAACCACAAACACGGCTGCCAGTCTGGCCCCTCTCTACTGTTTCCGGTTAGAAGGGGGAGTAGATAGCCCTGGAAACTTTTTTTGGGGGGGCAAGGTTGGGGGTGGGCAAGGGAGAGGAGCATTATATTAAAAGTTGGACATGTCATTTAAATACATATATTTTTAATATTGTGTGTATGGTTGCCATGGAAACAGCAAGGTGGGGTGGGTGTTGGTGTTGTATCAGTAGGTGTGTCTACCTGTGTGATGTTATGGATTATGATTTTGTGTTTATGACTGTAAAACTAACTTTTTTGATAGTTTAGGTACTAGGGTAGGTTGAGTTTTGAGGGTGTAACAGTAAATGTGTGTTCCTGTATCTGTGTGGCGTTAGGGGGTATGTTTTTGCATTTTACACCACAAAACTAGCTTTTTTGATAGGTATAGTTGCCATGGAAACAGTAGGATAGGTTGGCTTGTGAGGGTGTTTCAGTGGGTTTGTGTACCTGTAGCTGTGTGGTGTTAGGAGGTATGTTTTTGTGTTTGTGATTTTCAGTGAGAAAGGTTAGTATTGTGAAACAGGTGTATGCGGGGGGGCTGGTAGGAGGGTTAAAAGAATGTCAGAGAGGTGGACATGCCCATTTCTGCATTGATCATACATTGACTAAAAATATTATGCTGACTCAACAAGAAAAAAATCCTCAACTACGAAAAATGATTATATAGTACTAGTAAATGTTGTGTTCACTTTAACACTAATTATGTATAATATTCCTATTTTTAATAGTCTTTCAGCAATAGTATTAAAGGACAACTGTAGGGTCCACCCGCCTCAACTATGTCTGGGACTTACCTAATCGAAAGAAGTTCCTCTTGCAAAGAATGTCTTCTCAATGGTTAGGCCCTGGGCTAAAAGGGAGGGCAGAGCAACAACACTACATTTGTCCTTTAACATACCTTGTTTGGTTCCAGTTTGGATTTGTCCACAGGAACAGAATCTTTAATCACTTCTACTGCAGCCTCTCCGAAACAATGACCATAGAACCCCTATAATAAATATAAAAGTTCTTAATATAGTAATTTTACCAATAAAAAGAGTTTCAAGAAACATCTTGTTAGATTATATATGAACCCATAAGATAAATACGCTATCTATAATTTGGCATACATTTGTTAGCATTAATATTAAACAGAAGATTAATTACTGCATGACATTTGTGTTTATTTTACCTCCAATCTATGAGAAATTTCAGCAAGTTTAGTAATTGCAGGTTCCTTATAAATATATTCCTGCTCATCCAGATCTCCAAGTTTGGAACCATAGAATCCTACCCGGAAATATGTTCCAAACATTCTTTTTTGACCCTGATGCACAACAGGAAAAAGAACACAACTTTATTTGGAGAAATAGGAAATATAGGAATAAAAAGTAAAAAAGCAAGCAAAAAAAAAAGTTTAGACTTAAACACATCAAGACAATGCTATGCTTCATTTTCTAACAGGGCGATGCACCAAGAGGCTCACTGCTCCTGTTCTGGAGTTTAAGTCACACTAACTGATGTTATATCGATTAGCTTGACTTAAACCCCTTCATTGCGGAGGCTGCATGGCTGATACGGAACTTAACGGTGCAGCCACCACAACCAATGTTATATGCCGTAAGCGACATTCTATTGCAGCAGTTTAAAAAGTTAAAAGTGCCAAAATAGTTACCAGCACTTAGCGATGCACCAAGAGCCGCTATAGGCATATCACCGGCTGTTTGCGGCTCATGGTGCATCAGCTGTAAGTGTTCCAAAATAAGTATATTAGAATTGCACCAAAATAAACTGCCTACTAAAGGGCATGTCCACCCTCCAATTTAACTTTGCATACTGATTAAGCACCTCCAGAAACACATTTTTGCTATATTTACTTTTGCCAAAAATGCTCCTAAACTTACTTAAACAGCAAGAAGATACATTACCAATACTGCACCAGAGAAGGCATCATTTTGTTAAAGGTAAGTACAGTGTAAAATGTGCTTCTGGGGGTGCTTAATCCTTAAAGGGGAAGTTCAGTGGAAATACATATACTTTTCAGAAAAAGAGTAGTATTTTTCCATCCTAATGACCTTAACCTACCCATTCAGCATTTTGTCTGTGTATAAATAAATGCTTCTGAAATACTGACTTCCTATTTGCAGGACCCCTAATAGAGACCATTATGGTCTTGCCTTTGACCCAGTGCCTGGGTTGATTCAGTTGCTCAGTAGAGATCTGAGCATCTTTGACCCATCCAACAGCCAATCAGTAGAAATTACTGTCAGGAACATTGCAAGGATGTGGTGCATCCTGGCAAGAAAAAGGACCATTAGAACCTGAAATGTCAGCTCACTAATGTCAACAGCAGGGAACAGCAAAGGGTATGAAGTCAACTAATTTTTCAAAATGAGAGATAATATGTAGAATAACTAAGGCATCACACAAACTAACAATTTAACAAATATTGATAATTTCCACTGAACTGTCCCCTTAAGTAAAATTTAAGAGTAAACTTAAGAGGGTGGACATGCCACTTAAAAATATATCCCCTACTCAAAAAAAAATTACTCAGGAGCACACTTTTTACATATTTGTACGTGGTGCTTTCTGTAAACCACCAATCATCAGAACATTTTAAAATAAGAGATGTATACAGTAAGAAATTATATTGCCTTGTTTTTTATTGTGACAGTATGTGTATCTCAACTCATTGCAATTTGAATATTAAGGGTTCAGTGACTTATAAAATTCAGCCTGAGTCTTTGAGTGCTGGTGTATTTACTAATATCACAATAGCTTGCATTGCCTTAAGTTATTAGAAAATACATGCTTTTAAACACCCGACTATGGGGAATTTTCTACATGATACACAGCATTTGTTATCACAGTGAAAAATGGTAAACATTTACCTTTTCTGATATATTGTCAAAGGCATTCTGCAGCTTTTTATGGGTAGATGTGAGCTTGTGGAAATCTCGATGTGCTTCAAGAACAGGAATGACAATTTTGTATACTTCATTTACAGTTTCATAGAACCGTGCCTTCAGAAAGCAGAGACATGGTATGGGTTAGCTGTACCATAGAAGAGTATACAAGTTTTGTGCAAAAAATAAGGTTTGCACACAAGACATTCATAATCTGCAATACTGATTAAAGTATTACATTTTGTCCTTTTTAATATATGATTATGATGCCTTTTTTCCCATAAAGGATATTCTCTGTACCTCTGTCCAATAGCCTATGTAGTGATATAGTATATAACCAATGCTAATATCACTGTAACAATGTATATATTGCTATAAATAGTTTCAATGGCAGGATATTTCAGCTAAAAAGAGATATTGACACATCCACCCTCAGACCCTACACTTTCCCTGGACGCATGCATAAAGCAGCAATCAGAAATGCAGTAAATATAGCAGGGAGACCTTATATTGGGGATTGGCTTATTATCTGCATATTTTTTCGGTCTATACTTTAGTATAGGCAGCTGATTACAGCTGGCCATCTGAATGATCTCCCTATAAAAAGTATAGTGAGAACATCAGGAAAATGTGAAGCCATTTTTATATTTTTATATCTGATGACAGTGAAAGTTGTCATCTGCTATAAAACTGCACTTTGTGTACCAAGCTTTAAAAATAATGACTCAAACATGAAAATAATGGCTTTATTTTGTTGCCACTTCCCTGCCAGCCTTTGATGAATTGAGAATTTTGGATTGCAGCACAGTGTAAATAGCAAACACTTTCTTTAAGTTGATTCACAGGTATACAGGCGATTCTCATTTTTAAAGCCAAAACAATGACTAAGAGAAACCAGACAAAATGTTCTGTAATGTGTCTACCACACACAGATATAAAACTTACTGTGTTAAATAATTCTGCAGCCTGCTCCAAGAGCCCAATCAGCCCATTTTCTGAGAAATACCTTCCAGAGCACACACCATCATCATCTGGAGTAAGAATGTCATCAGAAACTGCTGATTCCTCTATGGCATTGGAGGAGATGTTCTGAAATGATATAGCAGACACAGTTAGGTTTTAAGATGAATGTACTGTATAATGAACTATCACTTGATACTGTTACTGTACTTCTCGGACTAAGTTATATCTGTGTATAAGATATATGTCAGAACTTTAAGACTTTATTATGATCATGGCAACTAACCATCATTTGCGGACATTTTAATTTTTGAGAGTACTATTGTATAGACCAAACTAGAGATGGCCGAACTTTCGAAAGTTCGTTCCGTTTTCGAACTTTCGAACTTCTAAAAAAGTTCGAAAGTCCGAAAACGGACCAATTAAAGTCAATGGGGGGTAAATAGTTCGGAAAGTTTGAATGAACTTACCTTACAGGCCCCTGGGACCTGGGAGATGGTCTGGGGAACACGTCCGTGCGCGGGGAACAGCATAAAAATGTTCAATCTCAAACGTCTGCCTCCGAAAATCCCAGAACGGTCAGAGATTCCTGAAATCGTCCGTTCGTGCATTGCCGAATGGTCGACAACCTGTCTGGACATTCGGGGGTCCCGTGGCTCGAAACTGGGCCCCCACCTGTGTCCTTACAAGGAGCTTTGTGGCCCGTAGCTCGAGCCCCAGTGAGTGGCTCTTAAAAGAACCCTTGGGCGACATGTTCTTTCTTCTATCCGGTGACACCAGCTCCGCTGAGGCCACCGACCCCAAGAAGTACCCCTGCGGCTGCCAGGGGTACCTCCGGCACTGGTGGCCTCAACGAGGCCGATGTTACCGACGTCTTGATCCGACATGACGTCTTTGGGCTAGGGACACCAACACCACTGAGGTCGCCGATGCCAGGCAGGCTCACTGTGGCCAACAGTGAGCCTGCTGGCACCTCCGGCCTCAGCGGAGCCGATGTTGCTAGCCGCTTCTTTATTCTGCCATCTACTGCGATGACTTCTGAGCTCCGCGGAGGTGTGCACCTCTTTATATAGGTTTGCAGAAAACCCTAATCCGTTTCTGATTGGTCAATTTTTCAATGCTTGGTTTACATTTCAATGCTTGGTTTACATGGTTTACATTAACCAATCAGATTTCAGAAAATCTGAAATCTGATTGGTTAATGTAAACCATGTAAACCAAGCATTGAAAATTGACCAATCACAAACAGATTTGCAAACCTATATGAAGAGGTGCAATCCTCCGCGGAGCTCAGAAGCAACATCAACTCCGCTGAGGCCGTTGGTGCCAATGGGCTCACTGTCGGCTGCAGTGAGCCTGCCTGGCATCGGCGACCTCAGTGGTTGGTGTCGCTAGCCAGAAGACGTCACATCGGATCAAGACGCTGGTAACATCAACCTCGTTGAGGCCACCGGTGCCGGAGGTACCCCTGGCGGCCGCAGGAGTACTTCTCGGAGTTGGTGGCCTCAGCAGAGCTGGTGTCAGCAGATGGAAGAAAAGAAGATGTCACCCAGGGCTCTTTTAAAAGTCACTCACTGGGGGTCCTGGCTCAAGCTGCGGACCCAACAAAGGCACTTATCAGTGCCGCAAGGGCCGGGGAGGGGGGGCCCAGTTCGAGCTGCGGGACCCCTTAAGCCCCAAAGGGCATTTGTAGGGCCGCAAAGGCACTTATAATAGACGGGGAGGGGTGCAGGTTCGAGATGCGGGACCCCCTTAAAGGAGAAATAAACCCAAAAAATCAAAGTTTAAGTTTAAGTACTTGCCTCAACATCCTCTCAGCATGGAAGGTTCCACTCAGGGGCCTTTTCAATAAACCTGCACTATTCACAGTTACAGGCCTGTGTCTTGTATGTTTTACCTGAAATGTAATGTTTAATTGGGAGGGCCATTTTTAAAAACTGCGATAACGCGCTGGTTTTCTTACTGTACGACTGTGGCAGTAGTATACCATAACATGTGGTAATAAACTACCATAATGATATTCCACGGGCTGTCATAGATTTACGTTGACTATCGTACATTTACGAGATTTACGATAGTGATCATAAATTGATGATCGCCATAACGATCGCTAAAGAAGGCGATGCCACACCTTTATAAATATGGCCCGTAGTGTGAAGGTCTCTAGCTCTCCCTGTCAGCGCAGAAATATTAGTGGAAAGTGTAGCTTCTTAAGGGGAATGTTGGAGGGTAGGAAGAGTGTGTTTTTATAGGAACCACATGGTGCAGAACTGTAGGGGGGAGGATAGTGAAGTGAACCTGAATTTAGCACCAGCTCTGTGCAATGCATTTCTCATCAGTGTACCTTATTAAAGGGAATGTTGGAGGGTAGGAAGAGTGTGTTTTTATAGGAACCACATGGTGCAGAACTGTAGGGGGAGGATAGTGAAGTGAACCTGAATTTAGCACCAGCTCTGTGCAATGCATTTCTCATCAGTGTACCTTATTAAAGGGAATGTTGGAGGGTAGGAAGAGCGTGTTTTTGATTCAGCTGTCTGTATAAAAACAACAAGCTAAGAAATGCATTACACAGAGAAATGCATTGCACAGAGCTGTGTTAAGATCAGGGTCATTATATTATCCTCCACCTGCAGCACTGCACCATGCTCTTTAGTGTATGTATTAAGTTGAATGTGGAGAGTATGCCATTTGCAGCTTTGCACCATGTTGTTTATATAAATGTGCATATAATAGGAATTATTGGAGGGAATGCCAATTAAGAGGTACTGTTAGAGGATCGCAAACATGTTATATAAAATTAACTAGGGTTCCCACCTTTGCCTTTAAGACCCAACACATATACAGGCCTATGTATTAAAAGTTCTTATCGTTAAAAATGGTGCAAATTTTTCCAATCAGATTTTAGCATAAGAACTTTTATGACATAGGCCTGATAATATCTACACAACAAAAGATTGTTAGTATTTTCTTTAGAAGCATGGTGCAGGCTGATACAGTTTGTATTTAATGCATGGTACTTAACACTGCAACATATATATTTAATACGTGTTTGGGTCTTAAAGGCAAAGGTGGCTTTGCCTTTACACTACTTCCAAAACTACTCCAGGTCCAACATTCCCCTTTAAAATGCATTGCACAGAGCTGTACGTCAATATGCTGCACCTGCAGCTCTGAGCTGTTTTGTTTTTATAAGTGTACCTTGTAAAGTGGCCAGCTCAATTCTACTGGGGTTGCCACCTTTCCCTTTAAGACTCAAACACTTAGGGCTACTCCCACTATCGCATTTTGGATTGTGGTTTGTGATCCGATTGTGCTAGTGGGAGTGCAGGCATGTAATAGTCTATGAGACCAGCCCCACTACATGCGATGCGTTTCCGTGTGTTATTAGAGTGCATGCGATCACCATTTTTTTGTCTGTATTGCATGCTCTCTGCTAGGGTCCAATTGCACTTAAGTGGGGCCACGCCTCAGGAATTTGCTAAGTTCCATTGCATTATACATGCTGTATTGCTAAACTGAAATAAATGCAACTTGCCACAAGCTAGGCCACACAAGCGCGTTTTTAAAGCGATTCCTATTTTACAATTGTATTTAAGCCGCAGCAAAGCACCCAAATCTTGCGATTTTGGCTGTGTTGCGATTCACGCATGTGTCAGCAATTTGGTAACACATGCGTTTTTTGTGCAATCGCATGTGTTTTCATAATGACAATGGACAAATCGCAAGTGCAAACGCATGTAAATCGTGTGTGATTCAGGTGCGCTGCAGTGTGGCTGTGCCCTAAATATACATTTCAGTAATACACACCACTAATGGTAGAGTGCAGAAATAAACACATACAAAGACCAGTCTTGCAGAAATGCTCACAAATTAAAGGGTTAACAATTTGCTTCCAATACATATGAAAAGGGTTAACAACTTATCCTACATTGTTTGAGCAGGAAAACCAGCTAATAATATTCACTGCTATCTCTGATGATTGGCTGGGAGACACTGGCAGGTGGGAACTCTGAGTTCAACAGTTACATGCAGCTTAGCATAAGGGAGTGGGAAACAAGGCAGCTAGTTAGCATGTGCAGAAGGAGTTTTGGTACCTGGACCACCAGGAAGAGGCAACACTAGAAGGCAGCCGTGACATCATAGATTACCAGTACTCAGAAATGTTCTATAAATGGTTTCTACACTAAGAGGCTGAATTCAGAGGTGAGAAACAAATGATTTTACAAAGTGACAGTATAGGGTCTGTGGAGCTGCCTTTGTATTTTGGGTTTAGTTCTCCTTTAAGCCCCAAAGGGCTCTTGCAGGGCCACAGGGCACTTATAAGTTCTGCAAGGGCCCTGATAGGGCCGGGGGGGGGGGGGTCCCGGTTCATAATGACAGGTATTGCATTATGAAAAAAATGTAGCACTTAATGTTCCAAAAGGAATTTTAATTGAAGCAATGATTATTGACAATTGTCTTGTGATGACCAACATCCTATTTTAAGCATGTTCTTCATCCAAACTTGATCAGTAAATATATTTTTTAGGAGTGTGTTTGTATATTGAACTAAAACAGTCTGGAACAATATGCAATGCACAATCAACCAATGCCTTTTCGTGGTGGTATCCAAAAATGTCTCACTTGTCCCAATAGTCCAGTGATTGTTTAAACAAAAAAGTTTCTTCAAGAATCAGCAGAAACTGCATTAGTCCATGATAACTAAAATGTGCTCTTTATAAATAATTATGCTTACCTGGAGCTGACACTGCCTACTGGGAGATAACTGCAGTCCTCTAATATGCTCAAGTACTCTGCAACCAGTGTGCAGCATGCACTAAGCACATGGCTGCTTCAGTAAGCATTTTTCTTGGCATGTTTCTCTGCCATGTTCTGCCACCAGGTCAGTCTGAGGTCGGGGATGTCTGATAACCTTTGGCAATTCTAAAACAAAGAAAACGGAAAAAAAACCATACCGTGGATGATTTGGTATAAAGCCACATTTAAACAACTGGTGACTGCACATTGTAGTGAAATGAATCAGTGGAAAGCAAAAACACTCTTTGTTGTATATTTTTCTGTATAGTTACAAATAAGAAAGGTTATAAGCAATTAAAAAACCTGCAATGGTTAAACAGAAAAATGATGGTGAAGAGTACAAAGTTTACCCATATTTTATGGTTGCACATTTTTGTACCTATTCCATGTATGATAATGATCTCACAAAACCTATCCAATTAACATGTTTTGGTATACCTGCCGTCCTGCACTATGTGGATTAGTGTGGTAAGCAACCTGTAAAACCCCTCAGATTGTTGCTTTAAACCAAGTCAGACCCTCACAGAGTTAAATATGTGCACATAATGCACATAGCTATTTTGGTTGGAAAAAAAAAAAAGAACAGCTTCCTTCACCCACTCAGTCTGTGCCTCTACCAGGGCAACCAAATCCATAAAGTTGAAAATACTGCTCACTGCAAGGCGGTCTTACACAAGTCAATTGTGGAGCGTTATTGAGTGAGGGAGCATGCCACCATTGCTTCTATTGTAAGTGGAGTGGTGTCGGAGGGAAATGCTACTGGCACTGACCTAGGGGTGCTACTGACCCCTACATAAAACTCAACAAGAATACAGACAAAACTCATATGCTCAAACACGGATACAGTCAGCATCTGTAACCCTGGTAGACTGCCTGTCCATGAAGACATCCAAGCCTCCTTTCAATGTGATCAGAGCTTCATCCAACACAACATTTTCAGAACATTCCACAACCTTACAGAAAAGAACCATTTATGTTCCATAATCTGAAATCGCCTATGTGGTGGCCAATTGTATTTTGTGCTTGTTCACCCCTAATGACAGAATAATAAAACTCCTGCTGGTTGGCTGTATCCTATTAACATATTTTCATAGGGTTACTATATCACGCCCCAACCAGCAAACCCCCCCCTTTTTTGTTGCTCTGATTTGGCATTTAACATGCAGTATTACTTGCACTATACTTTTAATCTGGGATTTAGCATGGCTGCAACTGTTCTTTGCCTCATTGCAGAGAAATTAACATTGTTGGGAAGTATGGATTTGAAATGCACATGAACGAACAAACTTTTTTAGTGTCGACTTTAACATACTGTACATTAGATCCATAAGCATTTCTGGGTCCTCTTGGAAAGCCCGCATTTTAACTGTGTCGGAAAGTATACTTTTTAGATTATAAAAGGTCATCAACCTATAATGAAAACAGGTCATTTTTTAAAATGTCTTTAAGTAGAATGACAGTCTAAAACACATTCTTTACTGAGTTAGACTTCAGAAACGACTAGTTAAAACATAACAGGACAATGCAATAAGGCTAAGCGGTGTTTTGAGATTTACTGAGTTGCGGGATTGCGGTCAGGTAAGAAGAACCAGCTTACACCTCCATTGAAAAGGCGTTAAGTTTCGCACTTATAAAAACTTAAGCTGTACTGCCCCCAGGTTAATTTGATCATACATCCGGTAGTGTGAGTTTTACATTGATTATTATCCGCTTAAAGGGTATCTCCACCCTGAAAAAAACTATAGCGTAGTGTAGACCACCCTAGCCCAACCCCAACCCCAAGTTGTTTTGTAAAAGAAGCAGCAGAAATGTACTTACACTCCTTTGTTCCCTTCTATTTGCCGGAAGTTGCAAGCAGGGACCAGACCAGCAGTCTCGTCTGTAATTGGCTGTAAATCACAGAAGCAGCTTCCGGCAATGCAGAGAGCCGAGGGAACAAAAGAGCGTAAGTATATTTCTGCTGCTTGTTTTACAAGGGGGTGGGCTACACTACAGCAAAAGCTTTTATAGGTAGGGGTGAGAAGCCAAGATGGATTAAGAGGGATGGACGGAGGGCTTCCCTGTGCCTGCCAGAAACCTCAACAAGGACAAGGAAAGAGCAGTGACCGGAATGACTTACAGATGGCTCCTACTCTTTACTTTCTGGAACTTTGAACAAGCACTGCAGGAGAACCAAGAAAACAGAGACGGTAAGGATTTTTGAACACTAGTGGGGCCAGTAGTGGGTTAAGTTTTAGTTTTGGTTGTGAACACTAGTGGGGCCAGTAGTGAGTTAAGTTTTAGTTTTGGTTGTGGGCATGCCCTTTAACTGCCTTTGTTGCCCCCTAAATCACTAGACTAAGTAGCTCAGTCTATTCTATTATTGTGCATCATTAGAATAAACAAGTATGTCTAACCATTTTGAGAAATGAAGATAGCAATTATAATTTCAGAGGCAAACTAAGTTCATTCCATTTTCATTTTCATTTTTTTCCTGTAATTGTATCACACTAGTGGTGCATATTTTAATATAGACTCTTAATTTAGATGTTTCACTGTATAATTATATACTTGGAAAAGTCACAATACTTACATTGAAACTGTAAGCAAAGAAACCAATTATTAAAATAGAATTACTAATGTTATTTAAATATTTCTCGGAGTCACTAAAACATGACAACTTGATAAAGGCCATTTGGGACTGAAACATGTTTTGGAAATTGTGCAAGCCCCACAAAATAAGTGGAATAAGCATTGGATTTTAGACTAGTGTATTGCACCTTGTATTGCATCGCCCCCACTGTGTTTTACTGCTTTGACTATTAATGTAAAGGCATTATTATATTTTGGAAGGAAATGTAGTACAGTATATCTAAACTGATAGAGATGATGTATATTGCAATAAGTATAGAATTATTTTTCATACCTGTGCTGGAAAAAGCGAAGGCTGCATAGCCTCATCCTCTTCTGCATAGGCCAGAATTGTTCTCAAGGATCTGCGCAAATACTCTCGTTAAAGTCTTGTGCTTTTCCAACCAAGGATGCCAATGACATTGTCACCTGCATCTTTACCCTGGCAAAGTTCTGCATGGATTAAAAAAGAAAAATTGGCTTCTATGTAAAGCATAGGATACAAATACAGTATTTCTTCTTTTTTCCTTCAAGTGTGAGGACATAAACCTCCACCTCACCCGGTTGTTCTTAGTTAAGGAGCTTTCTTGCCTAGAGTTTCCACACTGCTCTGGTCTCCCTTTCCAGGATTGCGCAGTGTATGGGACCAATAGGAAGACACGCTACTGCAAAGAACATCTTTTAATTGACCTGATGGATCGAGGGTGGCGGAGAGAGCAGTGAAGGCAACTTTAGGTACATAAAGCTCCTTAACTAAGAACAACCCAGGGATGTAGTGGAGGGTGAGTAGTGTTATACTTTAAGTTTTTTACCCTGTAATTCTATAACTCTATAGGAGGTATGAACAAGTATTCTTACACCCTTTTAGTTTTTAGTAGAGTAATTAGCTAGAGTAGAGAGTAGTCATGGCTTACTGTCTCCCTGTTTAAGTTTAGGCAGACAAGGAGAGCAGGAGACTAAGAGTCACAAGTGATCATGACAAAAGTTGTTAATTACAACAAATTGAGGAAAGTTATACCTTCTTTTACAGATGCAGATTTTTTTTTTTTAATTTATGGATAATAATTTAATGTGAAGTACTTTTCACATCTGACAGCTGTAGTCGATGTGAGATATAAGTAACCCAACCATGGTACTACACCCTTTCTCTGGCCATAAATGTACCAAAACTTGTGGCCACTATTGGAATATTTATAATTACTAAATACTATTCTCAAATGTATTGTCCCATAGGAATCCCATGTTAAGTCTAAAGGGCATCTTTGAAATTTTATTTGCATGCCACAAGCATAAATCATGGTTGGTTTGCAATTCTGACAGAATGAGAGACTGTGCTCTATAAATTGTCCAGGATCATAGTCTGCCTATGGACGATTTTTATTCAACATTTGAGATGGTGGTTGGATGTAACTATACTCCAACTTCATGTAGTAGTGTGTTAAAGGTAAAAAAAGGCAGAAGTGCAGAATATACTGCTCAAAATTGCTTTATTCCATGTTAAACCGACATGTTTCAGCCACACAGACCCTTTTTCAAATGTTGAGCAATTGTGAGCATTATATTCTGCACTTCTCGCTCTTTTACCTGTAACACACTACTACATAAAGTTGGATATCTGTGCATTTGGATGGATGCACAGTGGAGGAATCATTGTGGATCACTGTTTAATGGATGTAACTATAATGCTAATGTTACAAATGGAAAATATTGGTATCATTTATAGCAATTAAAAAATATGGTTACTAAGGTCTAAATATGTAATCACTTTTGATTAATCTTGTATCAAGAGTATCCTATGGAAAAAAACCTGCTTTAGACTTTGAGTACAGTGTATGAGCTTTGGTATGAGCTATAAGTCTTACGCTAATATGGCTGAAGCTAAATTTCATGATGAGGTACAAGGTAGCACAAGCCTGGGTCCGAGTGCTTTCCATGGCGCTACTACAATGGTGCAGGACCTTCTGGCATAGATCAGAGCATTGTTCCACTTCCTCCTCAAACAGGAAGTCTCCAAACTAAACAACAGTAAAAAGCAAAAACACAATGTAAAACCAAATCTAATTGTAGCAGACAAAAAATTGTCTACCTTGCAAATAATAACTCTAATTATATACTTGTATTATTGAAACGAGATGTCACTTTTTAAAGCAATGCTGACATATTTTTACATTAATGTGCTCTTTGCAGGAATCATACCTTTGCTTCCCAAATGGCTCTTATGGGTGGAAACCACTAACATTTTCACAAGCCAATGTTTCTCTCATCACCATTGACTTTATAATTTGGTAACAAAGTGCAGTAAGTGTGATTACTCCCTAATGTTAGCTTTGGGAAATGTTTTGTGTATTGGTAATACATGAAACTTTGCCTTGAAAGAAATAATAGCAACAGTAAGTATTATATAAGTGAGGAGTAATTTCTATTATTAATACTTGTGCAAAAGTAACAATAAAATAGTAACAATAAATAAATAATATATTGTTCACTAAATACCTAGTACAACTTTGGCATCATAATAACTTTCCTTAATGTGAACAAACAAAATAAAATTAATATTCTTTTTACCTTAATAATAAGAAGACGGACGGTAGAAAAACAATGGGACAAAGGTATTACTCTGGTTTGTACTCAACGAATGTACAAGAACTTTTAGGACTCCTCCAGAAGATTATCTTTGCAATCAATGGATTGGCTGGTCTAAGATGAGAAATAATAATAATAAAAAAAAAATATTACCTACTAATCAGTATGTCTGAAACCAGAAATTATCAATAATATAATCTTTGACTGCAATTCAAAGACTTCCATTTTACTGAAAACTAAGACTGGTACGATTTAACTACTAGTAGTTAATTGTTATTGGATTTATAATATCCAAAACGAGTAGACCACTGATAAAAAAATAGATTCCAGGCATTTCCTATAAAATAATATATCAATATTTATGCAAATGAACCCACATTTTGGGAGGTGGGTTTACAAATCCTGATAGCCTGTTTGTTCAACATTGAAAAATCCGGCTTAAATTATTTAAGTCCTTGGCCTGGCCAGATGTTTAAAGAAACTAAGCCCCCCCCCAACATGGAACTAATTAACAGCCTATCAGCACAATCCTTTTAAATGATTACCACCCACACGGATATGAAATCCTATTATATCCACTGTTTTGAATCTCTTTCATTTATTTCCAGTACACTACAAAGAATGTCTATGGTGCACTATTTTGGCTTATAAAAGTGCTCTCTCTTACATTTCATAAATAAAACATACAATATCCTAATAGAATGAGTTATACTGTACCTGTATTATAACTTCCAGTATATCCAAAATAATTAAATTAGCCTCTGTGGCAAGGCTCCTGCACATTATAGCTTCTTGTTCAATTTCAGCTTTTGTCCTGTTATTAATAAATCGAAAAATGTAATGGAAATGCAAAAAACCCCAATAAATTAAAAAAAAATTCAATCTTGAAACAACATGGCTAGAACTTTTAGTAGGATTTTAAGGCACAGTTACTTGGGGTGGGAAATGCTCCCTGTTCAGTTCATTTTATAATATAATATAATATAAATAAAATGCTCTCTTAAGGTGGGTACAAACCATCCAATAATTCGGCCCGACTGAGCAACATTAAGTGTATCAGACGAACAGGTGATCAGACGCATTCGAAAACAACATGTGGTCCTCTATGGACTGCACGATTGGTCATGGCCGACTGGTCGTAAGTGCAGAACGGTCGGAAGAATCAGCCTTTTATTTTTAAATTACTAATAATTCTGAAACATTTTTAATACTGGTGTGCTGCATATTTGGGAAATTTTGATCATAACATAGTTTCTTTTGAGATCTGTTTGCAGCCAATTATTGGGAGCATATATTCATGGGGCTTAACAAAGAAGGCAAATGAAGTGCCTACTAAAAAAATAGTCTACTAAAAAAAATAGGGAGACCTGGTGGATAAAAAAATTAGTCTCTCTTGCGCCAGGGGAATGAATAGGGATTATAATTTATATATTCCTATGATTGGGTATTTCCGTCTGCCACATAAGCACCTACTGCTTTAATTATTGCTGTTGACCATATTACATTTTATCTTGCTTGTGGAGGTTCTCGTTCATCCAGGTCATGGTATATCTGTTGTATTCAGTAGATCACTGGACTTAAAGTTAAGTTCTTGAAGACGTTTCGCAGTCATCCGACTGGCTTTCTCCAAGTCAGAATGACTTGTACAAGAATTAACAACCTGGCTGTAACACCTGGCTGTAATATTCTAATTGGGACTTTCCAGTGTACATAATTGCCAACAGATTCTTGTACAAGTCATTCTGAATTGAGAAAGCCAGTCGGATGACTAGCGAAACGTCTTCAAGAACTAAACTTTAAGTCCAGTTGATCTAACTGAATACAACAGTTATACATTCAGGGTTATTCAATAAAAGTTCTTATCGTTTAAAATGTGTGCTTATTTTGGCCAAACCAATCAGATCCTATTAACATTTGAAAGCTAACATCTGATTGGTTGGGGCAAAACTAGCACCATTTTAAACGATAAGAACTTTTATTGAATAACCCTGATAGTATCTTATTATATTATTATATATATTGACTCCATTTCTATTGGATAAAAGGTATTTGCGTGATGTCATTTCCTCTAAGGGAGGGGATATCCCTTAAAAGCTGTATGAGAGATGTGTGCAATCACCATATATATATATAGGGTAGATAATGAAAGCACTCCTGTTTCATTCTTGGTATCTGCCTGGGGGCAACTTCAAATGTTTGTCATAGTCCTCTCGAAATTGAATGCACTCAAAGTATTTCATATCAAAAATAGTTATTTATTCACTCATGCTGAGTCGTTGACACATTTCAGCTGCCACTCCTTGAATCTGAGGATGGCTCGAGTGGGAGCTGAAACGCGTCAACGACTCAGCATGAGTGAATAAATACATTTTGATATGAAAGACCTGTGAGTGCGATCTTGCTGTGGAAGAAGCCTGTAGTTATCAGGCAAAACGCGTCCAGCTCTGTTCCCAACATGGTCATGGCTCCCTGTGGACTCGTGGCATACCTACATAAGTATTTGCTCCTTTGTACATCTTTTCTCTGCACTTGCATATAGTTGATTTTCTGGCTCCCATGTTTAGATACTTACCATATGTCTCCTGTACCATTCTCCCCCCCCCCCCGTTCTCTGATTGTGTGGGGTAGTGGGGTTCATTTACCTCTACCACTGAATTCAGATATATTTATATCTCAGTGAGATATATATTCATGGGGGTTCAAAATCCTTTAGCTTGTAACATCTAGGTCATATGAGATTATCTATATACTGACAGTTACCACGCTTACTAGCCGTACTGAGCCTTTCTGCCTGTTGGGATGTAGTTTCTTTTAATGGTGTGTTGTTATGGTTAGCACTTTATTTTGCACTATATCACTTTAGTATGCACACTGGCACTTTAGTGCAGTGATTATATCTGTATTTATTAGCATTTTTGCCTTTTATTCCCCTCCTTTTGAGCCTTGTTCCTGGTCTACCTATGAATAAATTTTTCAAATAAGAGTGCCATGACGTCTGTTGTTTCTCTGTGACTCATATGTATTTATCCTCTGTCATTAAGCACCTTCTATGTACACATTACTTCATTTGTATAATTGTAACTATCTAGCTTAGTACTAGTGCCCCTACTTCTTTGTTTATATAGTGCATTCAATTCCGAGATATTATATATTATATGAATAAAATAAGTGACAAATTGTTTTAAAAATATGAACATGGGTATAGGCTTACATATTTCCCTCAGTCAATTTAAAGAAACATAAATCTTTAATATGAAATGGCTGCTGCATATTTAGGTAAGACATAAAACACAAGCAGTGTGTTTTCACTGACGCTAAACATCTAGACCCCCCCAACAAAGATTAAATATATTTAACATAGCTCCAAAATTCATGGTATTCACTTACATATTAGCTTCTCATTTGCTTGGCGCCACTGGGTTTGCTCTTTCCTCCACCTTAGGTTTCATTAAGCCCGGCAAACCTCTCATTTCCTGAAAGGGACAAGATGAGTCTGTCAATACTGTACGGCATAATCATAGAGATAATGTATCTCACTACATGGGCCACGTTTGTAATATGGTCTTCAGCTTTCTGTCTCAGAAACAATGATAATTTACATACATTTTCCTATTAAGGTAGACAGCTCTAAGAACATAATTCTTTTTTCAATTACTTATAAGGCTGATTGCAAAAAGACAAACAGGGAGATTCAATAAAAGTTCTTATGTTTAAAATGGTGCTAATTTAGCCCAACCAATCAGATATACCTTTCAATATTAATAAGATCTGATGGTTTGGTGGAAAATTAGCACCATTTTAAACGATAAGAACTTTTATTGAATAACCCTGAAGTTTATAAACATTTTTATTTCCTAATGAATATTCTTTATTTCATCAACAATCAAATATTTTTATGCCTCAGGTTAGGCTGTAAGTATAAGTAGGTTGTAAAATACAAAAAACAACACCGCATTATCTGTATTCAATTTCAAATTTGTTAGATATTACCGTCATTTACAGGGATCAATGCAAAAACAATTCTTCTGGATTTTAAACCCGATAAACCCAAATTGGTTTTTGCGACAGAGAACCGGGCCTTAATATCAGACACTATCAGTCTCTCCAACGCTCATCATTTCACCTCTGGCACCTTCACCCCTGTGTGTACATAGGTAAGGCTGCTGAAAATCAATCTGCTAGAAGCTCTGTATTGTCCCTCATTGGATCCTGATGAAAAGTGGCCATGTCCTATGGACATAAGCGGGGGTACAGAGAAGGAAGCTTTTCACTGGGATTCACAGTATTGAAAGAAGCATCTAGCGGATTGTTTTTTACAGATCTGCCTTAGGCTCCCTAACACTGTTTGATTAGCTGTACAATTGTGCAAACAATCAATACTTCTTATTGAAAAACCAGGAAGAGGCAATCAATGTACACCTTGCACCATTAATCTTCAGCATAATTCAGCTTGAATATGTTTAAGATGCTGAGGGCAGGGGTAGTATCCAGAGTAATCAAAATGTTGCTGTGCCTGAGTATCTTGTTTTAATAAAGTACTTGAAATCAACAAGCACTATATCAATTGTGAAGGTAAATGTGAATACATTTTACCAGACTAAAGTGATCAAATCAATAGAAAAATAATGGTTATTCTTGTATAGGCAGCATTAGAATTTTAGCAATTTGAAACACACCTTTACCACAATGCTGATGCTTACCATACAAGCAAACTGGTCTGTTCCCACATACGTATTCATTCAAAGCTCATTAATATTCCCATTGAGAATGAATTAAACATGTTAGCAAAGCTAAAGCTCAATGTGCATTCAGTGGGAAGGAAGGAAAAAAACAGCCAATCAGTGTAGTGTTAAGGGTGTAGTGTTTTTTTAAACAAGTGTTTAACTCAAACAAGTGTTTTAAGAATTCATAATACTTTTAATTCCCACTATGTGTATAACGTTATATTTGATTCAACATAAAAAGTCAAAATGTGATTTACTCTTTGTTTCTTGCACTTGCACTAAAATGTATTTTTTTTTAACGTTTCATTTTTGCAATGTTTTAGGTGAAGGAAAGATTGACATTGATGTCAGATATCAACTCTGCTGGTCCTCATGTAACATGATCATGGGCAGGAGAATTCAGAGATGTGACTGTATCAGAAGCCTGAAAGGGTCAAAAACTCCAAATTTCAAAATAGTGGCTAACATGAAATCAAAGCTTAGGGAAGGGACAGTATCATTCAGTTCAGCCACCTTACATCTGATCATTAGATAAAACATTAAAATAGAAATAAAGTTAATTTTGGAACATGAAAAGATAAGAATGAAAGAGGAGTAGCAGAAGAGATCAGCATAGGAAAGTAGAACAGAATTGAAACAGGAAAAAAAATATAGCATGGCTGGATAGAGAATGTTTATTCTTATCAAACCAGGCAGAGGCAGCTGCAAAGGGTGCTTAACATAGCAAAGGATGTTATTGTCAAGCCTTTGCTCTTTCTTAATTTTTTTCTGGCTACAAAGGCTTGTGTATTTGTGGGAACCTGTGGGGAAGGGGGCCTATGTGCTAGTGTGCACAATCTTGTGATACATTCTTGATTAACCTTTCGTTAATTACCATAAAATTACTAAATTACAATTCTCACCATGACCTGGATTATTTGAGGTGTAAATGTGAACACAGTGGAGTGCAACCAAAAAAGGTAAGGGAAAGCAAATTATTCTGTCATTTCCTGTGAAACTACTGGAGTTTTTTGAACATGCCAGTAGGCAAATATACATTACCAGTCTTCCAGCGCCTCATCATTTCACCTCTGGCACCTTCACCCCTTAGCAACGCTTCCTCAAGACGAGCCTTGACATCCCTTGACTTCTGAAGAACCAAGGTGCTCACTTTATCTGATGTTTGCCTTCCCTGCTTCAAGCAACAGGTCACCGGTTACATAAACTCTTGCTCAGACTACAATGCTTTTGATTTTATTGTACAGACACAGTACATTACAGAATAATTTAAGAATACAAAGTATCTTTTGTTTCTGGTAATGTGAATATTTTTTGGTTTTCCAGCATGTGAGCTATATTAAGCTAACTTGAAAGGTCTTGGACAGCAGGGTGGAGACGTTGAACTCTTAAGACCTACAAGGCCCACAATGAACACTATTGTGAAGTCACTACTGATAAAAAATACAGTTTTATTACTTTTTTCTTATAGAATCTTATTTATGAACGGCCAATAATAGTGCCGTAAAATTACCGCTGCAACATCGCAGAGTAAAAATACCGCAATCGCCATCTTTCTAATGGCGAGTGACATTGCAGCAAAATGTTTCGCGGCCGCGATGTGCGGCAGTAATTTGAAGTGTCTTCATGGTGATACTGCACTTAGCGCTAAGTACAATACCACCGGTGAATCCAGAACGGAGCAGGGGACTAGGAGCAGATTGCCGGGAAAGGATCGCCGCCAGAAAGGATCGTTCCCCCTTGATCAGAGGGGCGCGGCGGGGTGGTACGCCACCACCCCCCCTCACCCCCCCGCGGCAAGGTGGGGGTGTACGCCCACCCTGCCCTCGCCCCATGCAGTGGATGCAACCACCCGCCGCGCACCTTCACACGCAGCCCTCCCAGACCCTATCAGGGCCCTTGCAGCACTGAGAAGTTGCCTTTGGCGGAGGTCCTGCAGTTCGACCTGTGAGCATCTCTTAAAAGAGCCCTTTGGCGGCGTCTTCTTTCTTCCATCCGGCCACCCCAGACTCACCTGAGGCCGTCGACCCACGAGAGGTACCCCTGCGGTCGACAGGGTTACCCCTGGTGGGAGCGGGGGCCTCAACAAGGCAGATGTTGCCGGTGTCTTGATCCACTGCGACGTCTTTGAGCTAGCGACAACAACCCCACTGAGGTCGCCGGTCGCCGATGACAGGCAGGCTCACTGCGGATTCAGCAGAGCCGATGTTGCTAGCCGCTTCTTCTTCAGCCATCTACTGTGATGGCATCTGAGTTCCGCGAAGGCCGAAGGGGGGGGGTCCCGGTTCGAGCTGCGGGACCCTTTAAGCCGCAAAGGCCCTTCTCAGGGCCCCAAGGGCACTTGTAAGTGCTGCAAGGGCCTTGACAGGGCCAGGGAAGGGGTCCCGGTTCGAGCTGCAGGACCCCTAAGCCCCCAAGGATTCTTGTTAGAGCCGCAAGGGCACTTGCAAGTGCCGCAAAGCCCTGATAGGGTTGGGGAGGGGGGTCCCAGCTCGAGCTGCGGGACCCCTTAAGCCCCAAAAGGCTCTTTTCAGTGCCCCCACTGGAGGGTCCCTCGCCCCCCCGCTGCGCCCCTCTGATGAGAAGTTAACGAGGCGTTAACTTTTCGCGGGCGGGTTTCACAGATTTGTAAGTTTGTGTTATTAGCGAAAATGGCGGGAAACTTGGACGTGAAAACTTACCGCTCGTTTATAATTATGCCCCTTAGTTTATAACATAATATAGATTTTAAACATCAACTGCATTGAATATTTTTGTTTTGTATTAAGACCTTTATCACAGTAAGCTTACTTTGTATTCAAAACAGGAGACACATGTAGAGCAAATCCTGGATCCTGTTAAGCTGCAGGGTAGTCATATATGTTATCCACTTCTGATCAGACTCTGATCAGCATTTTTCATGATCCACAGGAAGCAGGTTAGGAGAATTCTGCTTGATTCAGCACTCAGTATGGAGTATGCTTTAAGAGGCTGAAGGTTAGACCAAATTTTGCATTATTACTTGGTTTGATCATTCATGGTTGTTCTAAAAATAAACTTTACTTTCTCCATTTACTACATAGCCAGCAAAAATAAATATTTTAGTACTGCATTTTTTTCTCTTGTCCATCTCCCAAAATAAAAGGTTGTGTTGCAAAATATTTAAAAACATTTGTTTGCTGGTTGCAAATAGCACAAATTATCCCAGAGAAACCCTTTCTTCAGCACTAAATTTGCATACTGTAAGTAGAGGCTTATTAGGATGTGGGAAATCGGTTAGTTACATTGATGGTAATATAAGTTGTAACATTCAAAGGGTGCATTCCCCTCAGTTCACCAAACTAACCATGATACAGCCAAACAAACATGCCAAGACTCAGAGCAGTCACCAGCTGTAACTGGTGTAATTTGCCTGTCCAAGAAGCCTCCTTGGAATGTGTTTAGAGATTCAGCAACACAACATTTTTAGACATTTAAAGTGAAATAATTTTCCTTAGTCTAAAGGGGTGGCCTCTAATCTTTTCTTCACCCCTATGAAAGAAAATATGCCCTGCTAATTGGCCGTAGTTCCCTCTGACATATTTTGTATAGGATTATGATATCCCCTTCCAAACGCCTCTTTTCTAGGAAAAAAAACCTTTGATAATCTATATAGTTAACAAATCTCTATCCCTTTTATCAGTTTAGTAGCTTGTACTCTTTTTTTAATAATTTATATCCTTTCTGTGGACTGGCGACTAAATCTGCACTACATACTCAAGATGAGGCCTTGCAAGTACCTATACAGAGGCAGAATTATGCCCTGCTCCTTTGATGCTTTGCTCCTCTTATAAAGGAAATCATTTTATTGCTTTAGTGGATAATCATGACATTGCTTAGAGTTAAAAGTCTATGGTCTGCAATAACTCCCAAGTCCTTTTAAAGAGTCAACTCCTAATTCTATTTCATTTGGGTATAGCTAGCTTTTATAGTCCTGCACAATTAGAATCATCAGCAAACACAGAAATCATATTCTCATTCCCACACAAGGTCATTAATAATAGGTTAAAAAGTAATCTATCCTTTAGCCGGTTCTCAATTAAAATATCTGCTGACATCCACTGACATCCCCCCAAGATCTAGGTATGACTCATCTCCAATAGAAGGCAATCAGATTATGTGTGGTAGGATCTATTGCCTATAAAAACCATGCCTTATTATAATTAATCTAAATATATTTAATATATTTGCCTCTTAAAGGACAACATACCCAAAAAAAACAACATTCCCTCATTACATGTCCACACTTCCAGCAGCTGAATTGCTTACTCTCATTTTCAACCGTACTGCCTTCCCTTAGATATCACACAGCAAAGATGAGTGCTAAAAGCCCGCCTCCTAGACGGCCCAGGGCCATGATTAACATATCACTTGTCATTGGCTGGTGGGAATGTCTGTTACAACCCTCTCCTCCTCTCTGCCAGTCAAACAAACTTGAACTGTTCGGTTTCTAGGATCAGCCTACATAATCAAGCTGATCAAGGATGGGTGGAGGAGTGTTTTCTCACTGCTAGTTTTGAGTTACAGGCAGACAGAATGTTATACCCCCTTCACAGTGTGGCTAATTGAATGAGAGAGAAGATCGAAATCATGAAAAAAACATATGGGGAGGGCTGCATACCTTTACTCTTTTGAAAGCAGTTTAAAAAAAATGCATTGAGGCATACAGTATCGTTTAATGTTACTTCTAAAAGCTTTCCCACCACAGATAGGAAACTGACAGACCTATAACTACCTGGCTGGGGAGGGAATCTCTTAAATGTAGGTACCAATCAGCAAATCTCTCACTCAATTGGAACCAGACCAGATTTAAGGAATCCAAAATATATTAGATTGTTTCTGGCAATACTAATGAGCTTTGCTCCTTTATAATCCTGAGATCCATACCATCTGGCCTTGTACCTTTACTTACATTTAAGAGGGCTAATCTCTTTTGCACTACTTCCTGAGTCAGCCAATCTTCTATTTTTAATGAGCTAGAAGTGTATTTGTTGCCTCACATTTCTGATTTGTTATTATCCACTAGCTTACCAATCTTTTGAAAGCATTTTAAATTAAAACATAATTTGGGATTTGATCTACTAATCATAGCAATACACTTCTCATATTAGGATTTGCTTTCTTGATAAAGTGTTTGAAATGCACATTTTTAAATCCCTCTCAGAACTAACCATATATCGCACCACAGAGCCTTATTCTGTTCTTTTTGTTAACTGAAAAATACTTTAAGATACAATACAGAATGCATTTTGTCAAAAAGTACAGTAAACATTTAAAATACAATTGGTCAATTCAGGTGTGGCTTATTCTGTTTATTTTGCTTATAAGGGGAGTAAGTTGTAATGTTCATTTGCTCACAGTAGTAGAATTTTCAAGGCACATTTACCTTCTGTGTTAAGCCCTATGAAAATAGCCCCCATTAGTAGACTGCAGAGCTGCTTTTAACTTGGTTTGGTTTTTCAAAAAAATTCTCCTATATATTGTTGGTTGCAAAATTAATCTCAAAAGTAGTCATATCAGTTTCAGCACAAGAACAAATTCCCCAATTTAGATTGACAAGCTCATTGCATTTACGATGAGACATTGTAAGCTGCCCATCTCTAGTCCTTTGTGCACCTTTCTTTTTGCTGTTAAGTTACATTAGATTGTAATGGTGGAACCTCCCTAAAAATTTATAATCCCTCCCTCTTCTCCACCCCTTTGACCTAGTTCTTATTCCTGACTTTAGCAACTTACTGACTGATATCCCTCTGTCAGACAGTTAAAATTTCAGAAAAAATCCCCTGGAGGACCTTCCTTAAGCTTATGTACTAAGGCTTGGTCTGCTCAGCCTCTCCCAATATTTTTTCTACCCAATCCACCCATGTCTATCACCTTGGTTTCAGGAAGACAGCAAACTGTTTAATTGAATGACCCTAACAAATTACCCTGTCCCTTTTCCTAATAATAGAGTTCCCCATGACCAGAACCTGCCTAACTTTGTCCCTGTTTACTTCCCCAACACTACTAGAAGAACTGGTCTTCAGATCAGAGATCAGACCGAGCAGACCTGAGTTCACACCACCACATCTTTCACACAACCTGGCAATCTGCCAAGCAAAATTAAATGGCAGGACTCACCACTGAAGAAATGGAAGACAGTTTTTATGTTGAACTGATTTCCAGCTACAGCCATTGCTACACTTGGGTTAATAGTACTAGGTGTCTCTGGGTCTTCATCTAAATTTCGAGCTTTAACATTCGTGTGTCTGCAAGTAAAACAGAAATCTATTTAATTAAGGTTCCAAATTATTGAAGCTTGAATAATACAGTGAATATTATATCTTATAATACTTATAAGTATATGCATATACAATGACTCATTGGCATATGTTACTCTTCTGCATTGATAGTTTACCTCACTCTATTCCAATTTACATATTTATTTACTCTTTGAATCTTGTCTTATTTGTGATAATAAAAAAACAGGAATTGTGGGAAGGACAATCCTGATACTGCTTCTATAAAGCTGTAAATATTTTTTTTATTTAGATGGCACTCCAAGTGGAACACGTACATCTGACGATATACTATTACCAACAACAGAAGCATTTTTTCTAGGCTTCAAGACATGTACCTGGATCTTACTTGGAGTCTTGTGAAAAGAAAACAATGTGCATTACTACACATAACATAAGGCAATAAAATGGCTAAACGTTGCTTGTTTTTATAAGAAATATGTTTAGTGCTCTTACCTGAAAAATCATGTAGCTGAGGAAGAGCATCCAAAATTGTGCAACCAAAGGTAGGTAAAGAGCAGAAATTCTGCTTTTAATCTCTGTTCTTTGGTACGTGGGTCCAAGTCATGAGAGCTCAATAGGTTGTATATAGCTCCTATAGCTTTCCTTTGCACCTTATTGATTCTGAAAACATATGCACATTAAACAACTGAATTACATATGAAATTGCATACTGCACCTTCCCTATTCTGTGGATAATGCACCCCAAATTATAAAATATAAAGATTAACGTCACCAAGGAGTTTTATGATCACAAACAACTAGTATAAAGCTATTCATTAGCTAATGCAGGTCCGGTAACTCTGTCTTTTACATTCAAATATTTAAATTTAGGGGAATATTATTTCCTATAATATACACGTTTTAATGAGTTCATGTGACACTGATGATCTAGCCAAACACGATCTCATATTAACTGATAACAGGTCTTGAAGACATTTCACTATCATCCCGACTGGCTTTCAAATTCAGATGAATTTGTACAAGAATCTGTGGGTAATAAATAACATAGAAAGTGTCCAATGAGCATATACACAGGTGTTAGGGACCTCCTCAATGCAAGATGTTGATTGGAAAATGCCCGGGTAAGTTGTCAAAATAGCATTTACATGGCAGACAATTGTTGTTGAACTCCCAACCTCATTCAGGCTTGGTTTCTTATTCTGACACGGTTTCTTTATTACTTTATTCTTATAATAATAGCCTCCTTGACAATTTTTTGAACCAAGCCATTACCTTGGCCAAATGTTCACATTACAATCTTCAAACATATGTCCTTATTTCCTTAATATGCAGCAACATAGTACATAGGTTGAATAAGACATATGTTCATCTTGTCCAGCCCCAATTTATATATATATATATATATATATATGGCTGTGTCCTAACTGAAGGTATTGGTGCTGGGCCATACGTTAGTGAAGCTGTTTGTTTAGTTTCACCCAACACACAAATCAGAGTACTCTATACTGCACTGTACTGGTTATATGATGCTCTTGTGTTTCAGTATTGGACTTTTGTTATTGGATTTACATACAGCATCATCAATTCTTCTTTATTTTTCTGAAATCTCGCTATATATGATGAATATGTTCTCTCTCTTGTTTTGCTTTCCCTTTTCACTGGTAGTATTCTGTTCCTCTCTTTCCTTCTTCCAATTTTGACAAGGCCCAGTCTGGATATCCACAAGTTGCAAAGGGCGACTCTGAGGTGTTTAATTTCCTTAGTTTTTGCCTCTGTGCTAGGGGGATGTTCTCTGCTCTGTGTTGCAGGTTCTGATGACACCCAGCTTGTGATCTAAAGTGGTGGTGGGAGTTAAACGTTAAATACTGGCCTGTGTGCATTGGTTTCTTAAACCTCTACTACCCAGATTACCATTCTCTCTCTGACTTTTAGAAAACAGAAAGCCAGTGTGTGTTTTGTACTCTTCCCGGTAAATCTGATGTTTTGGTCCACTGCGTTGATGTTTCTGTGAAGGCTTATCTTAGGGCCATCTCTACATGAGGCTAAGGGAGCCTTTTGGATCAGACAGCACTCCTACCATTAAGAAGAGAGGCGTGGCTGGCTGCAGTAAATAAATAATTTTCTTTACATATACTAACTCCTCTGCCTACGGAGGTCACCCAAAGCTGATTTCCCATTTGATGTAAGGTGCAATGTGACCAGAATGTGTTGGTCAGATGTTTATCATGTACTGTGCAGTTATACTAAGCAGGGGATGTCAAACTAGTGAGACTCCAGATGTTTGATAACTACAACACCCAGCATAAGGGTTTTGGGAGTTTGTAGTTTGAAACATGTGAGAGCTGCAAGTTCGACATCCCTGGGCTAAGGACTCGACTGCTTGTGAGACTGGTGGAAGAAGTGTTGGGGCCCTACTCCCCACTGTATCCTTGCATCCTTATATGTAACAGGTTGATGCTGCTGGCTATTGGACTTGAGTAGGGCCCCTTTCTTGTGAATCTTAGGGAGTTGAAATATAACATAGATGTTCCCCACCAAAGTAGAGGCCATGATATATTGCTCAATCAAGGCTTTATCCTTTTGTGTCGTAAGTCGATGACCTTTGGGAACTCTTGTTAGAGCCTGCATGGTAACCAAGGTGTTGAGTGTCTCTGTGCAGTGGCATATAGCTCATTATACAGTATACTGTATATTCATCTAATATAATTTACATACCCTTCAGTCTCAGATTCTAGGGCAGCATCCAACTCTGTAAAAGAAGCCTGTCAAAAAATGCTTTGCTTGTAATCTGAAGAGAGGTCAAACATGCTCTGCAATTTTCTGATCCTGGAAGCTGGAGCAAGAGCTAGAATTCTGAAGATATATTAATGAATAATATTATGTTAGTTACTGCAATATGTACCTTTGCTATATATAATGGGGCATAGAAAAAAGCATATTTGTCCAGAGTGATCATGTTTTCCAAATACATGTAAGTGCACTTAGCCTAATCAGCTAATCTAGATCTGTCAGGGACATCAGTCAGGTAATATGGGGAATATTGCTGCCTAAAACTACTTTTACTTCAAACCCAGAAATCTGCTTTTTGGGTCATTAATACCCTCTATATTTGAAATCTATCTCTCCCAGACACATTGTAATGTTTTTTTTAAAAAAAGATAAAATGCCTCAGCAGCTTTAAGCTTGTTACGCGCCATCAATGAATCTTCAGGTGTGTACCCAGCTTTTAGGAGAAGTCACCATAAACTCATTCTCCTGACATAACAGGCCAAAACTTGCCATCAGTTTCGAAATGTTGCTGTCTACACACTTAAATATAAAAGTGGCACACTTATCTTTGTCTTTCATATTTTGATTTAGTAATAAGATCCTATTGATACTAATATGATAGCATTCTTTAATGGGAACCATTAGTCTCAGTGGCACATACCTCTGAGGAAGTAGAGGGGCATGGAGAAGCAGGTGAAGATGATGTCAGAAAGAAAAGGTTTAGGCTTAGTAATGTTCATGACTACAAAGAATCCTGATGAATTCCAATCTCATAGAATCAGGGTTGGGAAAGAATTAATTTTGTGGTTGAGCTGAAGAAAGCAGGTTAATAGCAATTAAGTAATTTTAAAAGTCAATATATAGTTCAGAAAAAAATTAGATTAAATTAAATAATCTTTTTAATCCCAAACCATAATTAGTGCAATGAATAGAGAATCACCACTGGCATTAAATATAAAAGACTATACAATTTTACATCCTAGCAACTCTCTAGCAATATAGTATGATAGTATGTGATGATAACATATAAATATATAAATGACATCAGTGAATCTGAAAACAAGCACTACACTACCATTCAGGTTATCTACTGATAATGTAGTAGTGCTTATTTTTAAACATTGTAAAGATAATATTTGCTCCTAATGTCTGTTAATAATAGATCCATTTTGTTGGTCTGATTTTGTTGTGGCCCCCCACATCCATTGAAATAATTTGGTCACCTTTAGAATATTATTTTGGTGTTATATTTAAGGGTATTGTGTCCCCCGCTGCCTTCTGCTCAACTTTTCCGTGACGAAGTAAAGCAGGAGGGGCTCGATCAGCACCCACTCCTGTGATTGGCTAAGGCATTGCACCATAGCCAATCACAGGAGTGGATGCCCGTCAAGCCCCTCCTGCTTCACTTCCGTGCACGGAAATTAAGCAGACTGCAGCGAGGTTGAGGTTTATAACAATTCCCGGCAACATATCAAAATTTTGTTTGGAAGTGGACATCCCTTTAACTTTAAATTATTATGCAAGCGTTTTCGTTTTTCTTTAAACATGGCAAAGGTGATATAATTTAATGTAAATAACCTACCCCCAGCCTCTTCATATATATCTGTGCATATCACAAAAATAAATAATAAGACAACATGTGTTACCTGATTACAGTAATGCTTGACGAGGTTAAAAACGAAGCCTCTGTCCATCAGAGAATAAATCATATAGAAAAATGCTAGAACTAATGTTCATTTTCTTGCTTGTTCTGTCTCCCTAAAAAACAATAGAGGATTGAATAAAAGATTTCTGAAAGCTGCAATGCAAACACATTGATGTTTCCAATCTAGAAGTTATGCAGAAATGCTACTAAAACCAACTTTTCTAAACATTTAAAAAATCTAATCTATATTGATGTAATACGTCCCTCTGCTAACACAAACACTAAAACAGTGTAGTATAACATTCTGCACAACCACAGATCACGTACACACGCTAGAGGGTTGTCGGTTGATGATGTCATTGAAATTATTGCTTTTCATATATTATATATATAAACATCAAGAAAAACAAATGGCCATATAGATTTATTATATGCTTACAAATGCATCACGTTCGGGACATGACATCCTTTTTTCAAGTTTCAAAGCACGTGATTACAACATCTCTAATAAGCTTTTAAAGGGATATCCCCTCCCCTAGAGGAAATGACATCACACAAAATAAATTTTATCCTATAAGAATAGAGTCAATGAATATAATAATATAATAAAAACAGTTAAATACGGTCAACGCAACCAGTTAGACGGTAGGTGCTATAGGGGCGGACAGAAAAATGTCCTAAATCATAGTTAAATCTCATAGGAATAAATATAAATTATAGCCCCTATTCATTCCCCTGTGAGAAGAGTACCAGATATAAGGCAGAGCAAATCCTCTGATTTCTTTAAAATGTAACATTTTATTGGATTAATTCATATCAATGCATTTCGGCCATGCTTGGGCCGTCGTCAGGATATGGCATGGCCAAATGCATTGATTTAGATTAGTTCCAATAAAAGTTACATCTTCGGTGTATGCAGAGATTGTGTCCACAGTCTGTTCAATTGCCTGGTGCTGCTGACGGTATCCAAACATACAACAATTTCAACAAATTATCAGCTTTGTATATTACTAAATAAAAACCAAAGAGCAATTTTAAAGGGCATGTCCACACCCCAAAACTATAATCCCCCAAACTACTGGCCCCACCATGTAGTGTAGTTTAATCCTTACCTCACATCCCAGCTCCATAGGGTTCTCCTGTAAACCCCCCCCAAAGTCTCAAACTAACCACCAGGAGATGCAGTGTCTCTGCCTGCTATCTAGCCTCCGGTAGATATTTGCCATGCGCACTGCAGCCCTTCTCCCTCCCCCTCCCTCTCCCTCCCGTTCTACTATCCCTCCCCCTAGCATTATTCCCCTTAATATTATGCCCCCCATGTCCCCCAGCCCAACCGCATGTTTTTTTTTTTCAAAAAGCTCCCCAAACTCTTACTTACCTCTCCGCTTTCTCCGCTGCACTGAATGACCGGCAGCCGCGTCCGTGATTGGCTGCCGCTCAGCCAATCACAGACGCGACTGCCGGTCCCGCCCTCTGCTTGCATTCTCGCAAGCAGAGGGCCGGCAGTGCGGCGGAGGATCGAGGGGAGGTAAGTAAGAGTTTGGGGAGCTTTTTGAAAAAACGAAACATGCGGTTAGGGCTGGGGAATGGGGGAGCATATATTAAAAAAACGATTTTAGGGGTGGACATGCCCTTTAATGCCAGTGAATAACTAAAACCTTATTCCTCCACAATGTACATACCTTTGTGGTTTACTTAAAAGAGCTCCAATCTCAGAAGTCACAACATTAACAATGGTTGCTTATATCATCTTTAAAGCGGTCTGAGAATCGGCTTCGTCTGGGATATCCTGTGTTGTCCATGCTATGAACATACTCGCCATGCTTTTCACCTACATTGCAGAATAGTAATAGAAATTGGGTTTTTTCTTAGAGCAGTTAAACTTTTTTTTTTAACCCAAAATTAACTATGTAATTATGTAATGATTCATGTTTATTTCAGTCAATTTGATCTGTATAGTACAGTGTTTGTTGCAATTGCCTATAGAATGTCAGACCAAAGCATTCTAGATGTGCCGACATTTAAGGATTTCATAGCCGCCTTCATATACTTTGCTTTTGAGCTCTTACCAGCAGTTCGAAGAAGAACCAGGCATACTTGAAGATCACTTTCTCTAACCATGCCAGTTACTGACCACCATCGAAGGCCATTTCTTCATGGAAGTGCTAAAATATTAAAAAAAAATTACTATAAATGCACACTATAAATGTACTACATGAGGATTTGTTGCTTTTAGAATGCATGCATTAAAATGAAATTAGTTTGCAAAAAATACCCCCCAAAATTACAATCTAGTGGATATACCTTCTTCTGTGCCACAATTACATAAAGCAGACACAGCTGTCAAACAATGCCATACTGTAGGTGAAATAATGATTCAGCCAGGGCCGCCATCAGGGGGTACAGGGGGTACTCCTGTATGGGGCCCGGACTTGAAAGGGGCCCAGAGAGTGAAGGAAGAAAAAATAATAATTTTTTCCCTAATTGTATCTTCTGTGCTGTGATCCCATAGAGAGCAGGAGGGAGTAACGTGTAAGTTATACTGATCCCATTCTCATTGTGAGAGTCCATGGGGGGAATTGTTACCCCTCTGTCTCACTGTGTACAGGGACTGATAAACTTCTCTATGGGGCTGCTGGGCCAGAAACCTATATAGCAGTGATGGAAAACCTTGTAACTTCCCATGTTAAAAAACTATAAACTCCCAGCATGCCTGTTGTTGCAATTCTGCTACTAAGGCATGCCTGCACATGGGGTAGGTAATAGCCTAATAGGGCTACTGGGCTTATTATACCCCATGGGGGCAGCTGGACAGATCCACAGCATCTCTATCCGACCTATATACATATCTCCATCTCTGTCATAGCACTATGGCAGCTCCACACTGAGATGGCGATATGGATATAAGCAGGATAGAGATTGCTTAATAGCAGTATGGCAACTTCACACCATCCCTTTCCTGCCATATCCAAATTCTTCCTCTGTGTTCTGTCACATTGCAGCAACACCATCTCTATATCAGGATATAGACAGGATAGAGATGGTGTGTGGGCTGCAATCTGAGATAGAATATGGATATAGGCAGGACAGAGTGTGGAGTACCAGCTGTGTGGCAATAGTGGCAGCCTTTTTCCAGACATGCACAAGTGGGTAGGTGTAAGAATTTGAGCATGAAGAAAGGGGTGAATTATCAAAGAAAATACTTTAAGCAACACTAATGTAGAATATATTATGGGGTCTAATATGGGATCCAGTCTGTGTGGGCTTGGCTTACAGGAACCGTATATACTCAAGTATAAACCGAGATTTTCAGGCTAAAAAATAGCCTAAAAAGAGGTCTTGGTTTATACTCGAGTCAAACATTTGAACTGCTCCGACGGCCGCGCGCTCCGCATCCTCTGCTGGCTGACGTCACTACTCTGCGCTGGGAAGTGAGGCCGGCGCTGAGTAGTAACGTCAGCCAGCAGATGGAGAAAGTTGAGCATGTGGCCGCCGAGCAGAGAAAGGATCAGAGCAGCCGCAGGGAACACGTGCGCACGGGTAGCAGAAGGCAACTGTGGGGACTCAGAAGGGGGGGAGTAGAGTAATTCCTGCAGTGGCTATTCCTTGCCACTGCAGATGTTTGGAAACTATAACTCCCAGCACTAAAACCATGCGCGAGGTGTAGTTTCAACACATTGGAGTGCCAGAATGTGCTTTAGTTGCCTTTTAAATGGAATAAGAATTCCCATACAGTAATAGCCAAATCCAGTATGGTTATACTGTATAGAGACCTTCTGATGTTCATTTAAAGGCATAAAGGCTAAAAACAAATACAGAATCGAAGGAGTTGATATATATTGCTGCCTTCTGATCTGTATTGTTTTGAGGGCTTTAGTTGCCCTTTAAATGGACAGCAGCATTCCCTACAGTAGTCCCATACAGTAATAACCATACAGGATTTGGCTATACTGTATGTGACTACTGTATGGGAATTCTGCTGTCCATTTAAAGGGCACTAAAGCCTTAAAACAATACAGAATAAGAAGCAGTTGGTTTATACTCGATCAATCACTTCTTAAACGCCTTTTTAGAGGTAAAAGTAGGTGCCTCGGTATACTCGTTCAGTTATACTCGAGTATATATATGGAGTTATATTTACCAGTCCTGTGCCATTGGGCATGAGGGCATCTTAAGGTGTGTGCGGGACACGGGTACATTTTATATTACCGGTTGTGTGTGCGTCGGGGAGGTGGAGCATGTCTCGCGCCTGTTAATTTAACGGGCTTAATGTCGAGTTGACATATAAATTGCAGGCACAATGTAAAGGGAGGGAACAATGGTCTTTAAATGGTGTAACCTAACAAAGTGGGCGTGGTCTCTGAACAAAGTGATTGTGGGGAAAAATCCGCATTTGCCGCTTCTCTTCTCCCCATGGGTCCCTCTTTTGTGTTTAAATATTGGACTGTCTGAGTTGGTTCGTGTATGGGGGGCCCAGAAAATGTACCCAGTATGGGCCCAGGAAAAGTCTGAATGGCGGCCCTGATTCGACCAAAAGTGTGCCTAATATTTGGACAATCAGCAATTGCAACCAGAACTAGTAGGGAAACAAGTACATAAAATTTGTCAAGATTTTACTTGAGGATGGTTTTACTCAAGTAAGGAATCCCAGTTTCAATAGAACCTAGTTTAGATTCAAAATCGCAGTTTCGAAAATTCGCAGATCCAACTGTTTTTTGTCACAAAAAAAAATCAAAACTTTCATCTAAGTAGAAAACTAAAATTAAAAAATTTCAGTCGAAACTAGAAAAAAAATCTACAAAAAATCTATATGTATTGAAATTTTAATAATTAAGATTCAATCGGATTTTCGGATCTTCAATAGGTTTCCACAGGACTGCTATTGACATTTTGTTTATTCTCTACTCCACGGCGCCCCCTCTTTATAAACTGAAAACCTAATTTAAAAATATTGATATGTTGCAAGTAAAGTATGTAGCCTGAAAACCATGAACATAAGAGGTATGGAAATCAAAGAGATGAAACGGGTAGGATGGCAAAGGTGAGTGGTCGTTTGTTGGACACAGGGTTTGCAGATGAAAACTTAAGGTAGTGATTTTTCCATAAGGGGAGAGAATGTATTTTATTCGTTCTATCGCCTATGGAGCATTAAACCACATCCTTGCAGATAATTATGTATACAAAACAAAGATATTTTTTAGATCTACTCACACAGACACCTTCAATCATAAATTGGTGATATCAACTTGTCCTTTAAGTAGCAGAGAAGAGTAAAAGAAAAGAAACGAAAGTCAGAAGCAAGAAACAGGAAAAATGGGAGCAGGAAAACAAGTACAGGAGAGGAACATGGCCCAGAGGTGGAAGCCTCATCAGAGTTTCACGGATAATCATCTGTATTATAACCATCTCTCTAGTATGCATTATTTAGTAATTGGGATTAGAGGTTTACTAATACAGTAAGTTTTAAATTGAAATAAACATGATAACATTTATACACAAATTTGGAACTTTTTTGCACTATAAACCGATGATAGGTAATGTAAACCCGATATGAACTCATCAGTGGAAGCAACTGAAATAATGGCAATGGTCTGTTCAAGACATTTTGCATTCCAGTGCCCACTTTACAAGGTTATGCTTAATCATCCTTTAGTAGGGAACACATTCCTGGAATATGGTCAAAGTCATGTTCCAATCTGTTTACTCCTTTCAGAAGATGCACTACAATACTTGTAATGCTTAAGCTCGTCACAAGCACGATCGGCCCCAAGACGAACGGCGTTTTCGGCCCAGGAATCATCCCGGTAATGTGTTCGGTACTCACGGGCATAAATGAAACACCCCTGACCGATAAACTCGTTGTCTCGGGGGAAGCGGTCGTCGTGTCTGAGTCGTGCGCTCAGGCGACATTGAGCGTTGTATGAGCCTTAGATAGACATTCATGATTTCCTATCAAAACACATCATATCACAAAAACAACTGTTACAGTTCACCGTAACTGGCTACGTAAATTAATTCTTTGCAGCTACAAGAAACATTCTCAAAGCAATGCAAAGAATTTGATAAAACAAAGTAAAAGGTAAGTACAACCAAAAACATTAATTAAAACATCATTTTAAAGCTTAAATTCTAGTGCAGGATCTCCAAAGAGAGAGAGGGAAGGTTTAGTGAACGTGCGGACCAGACATTTTCTGCCGCATTGGGGTATTTTTGTTATGAATTGCGTGAAATGGAATCAAAAAGCAGTTAAGTGGTTCATGCAGATTCATACATATATCTAATAAAATTAGAGTTAGGTTCAGGTACACCAATAGTATAAAGTACCTTTTTGGCTAGTGTCCTTGTGCACACAATGATACGGCTGCATTTTAATTACAGTTTTCAGGGTAACTAGGACACACGATTGAGTCGCCAGCATACCTGAAGCAAACATGATCATCAAGCAACTGGAAAGCAAACCATACTCCCTATGTTCTGGGAACATGAGATATTTAGGAAAACTAAATTTGAAGCTACTAATGCCATCATAAATGTGGATATGAAGCTATAACAGCATATCTGCAGTATATATCTCACTTTGGAGAAATCGCTGTTTAAATCTGACAGGGTTTCTAGACTTTTGCAAATAGGTCCTGGACTCTGGCACATTGCTCAGTGCAGTTCCCTAAGTTTCCCTACACTGTCACGCCAGAGCTATTGTTCAGTTGACTTGTGATCTAACGTATCAAGAAGGACTGAGCGTATCATGCTGGCCATACACTAGCAGATGTTCATTGATCAAAGCCTCCACCATCTATTGGAAAATCTGACTGAAGAGATGGGGGACTGAAGATGGTGGGTTACGGCAAAACTTTCCCACCATACTGATCTGTTTTCCGATAAAAACTTGACGTCGAGTCGGTATGTTGGGGGGGGAACACAGTTTTTGACTTGTTGTAGCAATCCGATAAATTCGATTGGATCTTTCAATGTTGATCCCATGTAATAGGGAGCTTAGAAACAAATGTCACTACTAGGAAGTAATGTTCATAGAAAATAAAGTACCATACACTAGAACTACAGATACTTCTCACAATGCTGCTCATTTCGAAAAGGTAAGAACTACCAGCTGCCATCATTAGGCTTATATCATATATTCAGAGTCATTACTATTTACTCTTAATTGAACATACTTATGTTTTGTTCTGTTTGAGAACAGTCGGACAACTAGAACTAGAAAAATACGATATCATCGATTAGCAGGAGTGAAATGTTGCACTCTTGAACATACCCTTGTTAAGGGATATAAGACATTCCACTTTTAAATGTAAAAGATTTAAATGACTAATAAATATGGAACCTGATTTATTTACATTACAGTTTTCTTCTAAATTAAAGATATCCAGGGACGAATGTTCTGTTCTATTAGCTTACCGTTGAAATGACACTAAAGTTCTTCTCTGTCCTCCGGGGATTGTTTTGGTCCCAGTTAAATCAGGGTTGCTGGAGTCAGTAAGGTGTGACTGAATTAATTTAGATCCAACAGCAGCAGAGTTGATACGTCAACAGTATTGTAGCGTGGTCCTCTGCCAGATTCCACCTGTACAACAGATGAAAATAAGGATAAAAAGTGAGAGCTACTAATGACTGCAATGAACCTGTTAGAGAACTTAATTTAGGTAAAAGAGCGGTTATTGTAAATAGTATTTTATTAAAGAACCGCGCACCAGGACTTAGACCAAGATCAAGAAGTAAGCATTGCGCCTCAACAAGAGTGGGAATAAGAAATTAGGTTAATAGCTTTGCTTAACCTTGACGCCAACTGGTAATTTTGAGAGTTGGGCTTCGTATACCGAGTTCGGCTTGGTTATGTTGGTTTCTTAAGGTGAGGGGACGATGGGGGGTGGGGGGGGGGGGAAAACCCCCCATTTTTGCCTTTAAGTAGGGCTGCCACAGGAATTGATGGGTAGGTTCCAATAAGTGTCTTGTACCGTGTCATTTTGTGTGGTTAAAAAACAAACTTTTTTTATGATTGATTAAAATTGTTTTTGACTATAGTTACCCTTAAATTAGGGCTGGTCAGAAAAATGAAAGGTAGGTTCAGTAGGTGTGTGTACCTGTGTCAAGTTGGGGATTATCTAATTTTTGTTTATAACCATAACAAAAAACAATAGAAAAACTTTTAAAGGGCAGAGCCCACCCTTTTAACACCTTTTCTGTAGTGTAGGGCCAACCCCAACTGCCATAGTTATTTGATGGAAAACTCCATCGATCATTACTTACATGCCCTCGATCCTCCATGCTCAGCACTGCCGGCCCTCTGCTTGCAGACGGCAAGCAGAGGGGTCGGACCGGCAGCGCGTCATGTGATTGGCTGAGCGTCAGCCAATCATGGACTGGCTTCCAGTGTTTCTAAAACATGGGGGAAAGAGGCAAAAACGTAAGATCGGGGGATGTTTCCTTAAATAAACTATGGCGATTGGGGTTGGGGGAGGAGCCAGACCACTACAGAAAAGGGGGTTTACAATAGGGGCGGGAGAGAGAAACTGGAGGGAGATGGAGGGGGAGGGCGCGGCGGGGGTGCACCGGGGCTGCAGTGAGCATTGCAAAATTCTTCTGGAGGAGAAAAGGAGTCAGAGTCCTATAGGACTTGGCCAGGATCTGATGGTCAGTGTTGGAACTTTGACACAAGCATTCCTGCAGGAGAACCATGAGAACAGGATGACGGTAAGGATTTTTTTACCACACTAGTGGGGCCAGTAGTGGTTTAGTTTTAGTTTTGGGTGGGTGGACAAGCACTTTAGAATGGCGGTTACCCCCCAAAAGGAAATGGAAGGTAGGCCAGTAGGTGTGTGTAACCTGTGTCAGGTTGGGAGGTATGGTTTTGCATGTATGAGGAAAAATAACTTTTGAAGGGGTATTGTCAGACAAGGTTTCTGTGTTTGCTGACGACACAAAACTTTGTCGACCATTAAAACATTCAGAGGATGGCAATCGTTTAAGGGGGATTAGATAGATTATCACATTGGGCTGCTAAGTGCAGATGAAATTCAATGTTGATAAAGTAAGGTGATGACATTTTGAGACTTAAAAATACTTGTGCTATTATACTTATAAAATGGCTCTGTGTATAATCCTGGAAAGGGATCTTGGTTTTGTGATAAGCAACTGTAAACGCGTACCGCACATCAGTCCTAGAGCACGGATACGCTAAGCCATGACCAGTAGTCTTAGATACAACTATGATTTCTGGTTCAAGTCGAACATGTAATTAACTCATCTTTTACAATAAGAGTGTCTCTATAAGCCTCGACTTTGGGGATAGATGCAGTAATTTGGGAATCCTGTGTACAAAAAGGACATTTTTGGAAATGGAAAGTGGTTCAGAAAAGGGCAACTAAATAATAAGGGGATTGGGGGAGCTTGAATATGAAGAGAGACTGGAAAATTACAATTATGTATGCTGGAGAAAAGGAGTTTGGTGGGATATGATTACTGTGTATAAATACATTAACGGGCCAACAATAAACTTGGCATGTTCACCCATAGAACATGTCAGAAGGACACGAGACATCCCTTAAACTTGAAGAAAAAAGGTTTAGGCTTCAAGCTCGGAAAGGGTTTTCACTGTGAAGACGGTAAAGCTATGGAACTGTCTTCCAGTGGACGTTGTATTACAGGTTCATTGGTCAGTTTAAAAAAAAGCTGGATGGGTTTCTAAAACGGAATGTTGAAGTTACTGGTATTGATACATAAAGTAAGGTTGTCCAGGAATTTATGTGCCACTTGGGTGTCATGAAGGAATTTTTTTCCCCTCATAAATTTGGTGGGGTTTTTTTTGCCTTCCTCTGGATCAACAGTTGAGGAAATGAGGATTTGCTAGATGGGTTGGACTGGATGGACGTATGTCTTTATTCAACTCAAATACTATACTATACTATACAATGGTTGATCCAAAAATTAGTTTTTTGACGTAGGACCTATGGCTGCAACAGAAATGGAATGGTAGGTCAGTAGGTGGGTGTACCTTTAGTCAGGTGGATGTTGGTATAAGTATTGCATTATAACAATGAAACGAACTGTTTTTATCACATGATCCTTAAACCTTAAAATATATCCACATTGAGGATTGTTCCCAATCCCACTCTATAGGAAAAACAGGTCCCGAAATTCGCAGAAATGCTTCTGCGCGATTCCTTAGCTAGGTAATAGCACACTCTTTATATGGTATATCACAAGAAAGGTGAGAAAGTTGCACTCCAAATTTGATTTTATTAACTAGTGAACCCAAACACAAAGTTTCTGTTTTATTTAAACCCGAAATGTGTGCTTTTGTTGTTCACTATTTAATCAATTTCTCTGTACGGTGTGTTCCCAGCTTAGTGTGATTGGGACCTTTTGCTTGATACACTTCCTTTAATGCTCCGCACATTGCTACCGAGTTTCGTGTCTCTAACTTAAGAAAACTGGGAGGGCTACAGTCTAAGGGAAGAATTAAATGTTCGAAAAAGATGAAATAGCAAGAACAACTTAAAAAGGGAAAAGTTTAAGAATAAATTTTGATTTGTTTTAAAAGGGACATTGTGTGGGAATGTGTTGGATTGTGCTGCAGATTGAAAACTCAATACTGCCAAGATGAGGACATTGTTGTTGGTAACTTATCCGTTAATATGGCGTAACATGAATGAATGGGTAGGTTTCCAAAGTTAGGTGGTGTATCTGTGTCAGGTTGGGGGTTTTGATGAGTGGTCAAATGATTGGTCAAAATGCGTTTTGACTATAGTTACCATTTAAATATGGCTGCCATGAAACAGAAGGGTGAGTCAGTAGGGTGTGTTACCTGTGTCAGTTGGGGTTTTTAAAAATGAAGGTTTTGCGATGTCAAAATTTATTCTGACTTTAGTTAACCTTTAATTATGGCTGCAACAGTAATGGAGGGGTATGGTCAGAGGGGTGTGTACCTGGGTCTGGTAGAGGGTGTGTCTTTTTGGTGTTTACAACCATAAACAACTTTTATTGAGGGCTATATCAAAATTAGGTTTTTTTGAACTGTATATACCCTTAAGTTGGCCTTACCACAGGATAGAAGGAGTGGTCAGTGTGGTGTGTACCCGTGTGAGGTTTGGGGTAGTGTTTTGGTATGTATGACCATAAAACTAACTTTGATGAGGATAGATCAAACTTATTTTTGACTATAGTTATCTGTAGTATGGCTTTCATGGGTGGAAAGGTAGCGGCCAGTGGGGGGTGTAACTGTGTCTGTGTGGGTAGTGGGGTTCGTGTTTGTGTTATGGCCATGAAACAAACTGTTTGATTCATGACCATTAAACCATCGAAAATCCACATTTGAGGGAGGATTTTAACCATTATAGTCTATGGAAAAAATACCCAAAAATCGCTTGATAACGCGTAACGCTTTGTGGATTCTTAGCTAGATAATAGCACACTTTCTCCTATATGCCCCGCACATCTGTACCGGAATGTATGTTCTAGTTTAAAAACTGTAGGAGGAGATACAGAAAAGTGAAGAATACATCGGAAGAAAGAAGAACTAGAAAGGGAAGTTTAATGAAAACTTTGACTTTGGCTTGAAAGGCCACATTGGAAGGGAATGTGTGTGTGCTTCAGATTTCAAGGGCAATGATGAGGACATTGTATTTTTTCCCCTTACCTGTTTTCCCCCTTACCCTTTAAATAAGCTGCTCACCGGAATGGATGGGTATGGTTTTCTGACTATAGTTACCATTTAAGTATGCTGCCCACAGAATTGATGGGTAAGTCATGTTGTGTGTACCGGGTAGGTTTGAAAGATAATCAATGACACATTCTAGGCCCCATACAAACATATTATCTGCACCCTGGCACTTTACAAACAAAGGGGTTTTGGTATACATTACGTGATCACAGGAATGAAAAGCCTCCAAAACCACTCAAGGTAACCCAGTATGGAGATCCTAACTTC
Organism: Hymenochirus boettgeri; assembly: GCA_019447015.1. NCBI lineage: Eukaryota > Metazoa > Chordata > Amphibia > Anura > Pipidae > Hymenochirus > Hymenochirus boettgeri. The sequence continues at coordinate 243,996,041 of CM033469.1, forward strand.
TAACCTTTTTACTTCAATTACCAGTAGCAAACTTTTTGCATTTCTCATACTTGTGCACTGGATCATATAACAGGCTCTCACTCACCCCCCCAGCCCTTTGGCTTTTTAACACGGAGGGAAGAGGAATCATCCAATGTTATATTAAAGGCATAGGACTCCCATTAAAGGGATGTGTTGAGGGGCTATTGCCACATAGAAGCTTGAACCATGACTTCATAATAAATACATACAATACAAGGATTGTGGAAGGCACTCCCCAATTAGGCTTAATTACAACTAAATTTGCGGAAGTCGCTACTGATCTGGTCAAAATTTATTACAAACATAGAAAGGATACGTCAATGCCACATTCCTAGGCCCATACAATATCATATAGCTGCACAATGGCATACTTTATAAAACATAGGGGTTTGAGTATACATTACGTGATCACATGAATTAAAAAGCTTCCAAACCACAAAACCGCATTGTACAGGGCAGACAGTTGAGTGAAATAAGAAAACAAGCCTAAATAGAGGTGGGGGGTAAAAATCGAAAATCGAAAGTAGACGTTTTCAAAAGTCGAAATCGCAAGTAGTGATTTTTGAAAACGAACTCAAAACTTTCGAAAACTAAACAGTTCGAACACCTCTAATGTTTGTAGCTGAAGTCTGAGTTTAGATTCCAACTTGCCACGTTGTAAGGAGTTTGTAGGTTCGACACGTGCTGCATGGCGTTTTCCTCCAGGCACTATGGGGTCCCCCACAATCATAATACATACTGTAGGTTGTATCTGTCAAATAAATTGACTTACTTGTAAGCTTCGTTGCAGGGCCTGTGTTATTTTTTTTTTTTTACTTTTTTTATGGTACATGTAATGTAAGCGTAGGGAAGATGTTGGTGCTCTATAAACCATAATAATAATATGTATCTGGTGTAAATGCAAGCTTAACCCACACATCTTTGTATTGCTAGAGCACGGACCTGAATTAGGTGGCATTTGTAAAAGATCAATATCAGAGTTTCTGATCTTTTCTGATATGTACCGCCACTTGTTTGGCAATATCATTAACAAAGTTAAATCTCTCCTTATATCCCTAGAAATATGCCATTGTATTTCTGCATTTACTAATTTAGTTCTTCATTAATTTTTTAAAAAACGGAAAAACATCGAATTTGACATTGTTGGGCAAACAGTGATTACTTTTCTCCAGATAGGGATACCTTCTGCAAACATGCTTAGGGTAGGTTCTCGATAGAACTAATGGCAACCCCGTATTTATCACAAGAACCCCATTAAGAGGGAATATTATAAAACGAAATGAAGGTACTTATCATGAAACACCTCTGTTTATTGTCTGATTTATTATAGGCAAATAAAAGAGCTAAAAGATTTCATTTTGTTTCGTTTTTGTGAGTTGTTTCTATTTCCTCTCATTGTCCCAAACAAAAACAAAAAATATTGTGTTGAGCAGAGCAGTTTTCTGGGTGGTAATAGCAATAATTCTGAGGAATGAAAAGAATGTAATAAACCTTGCGATGAGTGCCAATAAAGGTTCAGTGCGGAGAGATTATTAATGCGCTGAAATTTTATTTTAGAAATGGAAATGCCTGCAAAATCCCATTCATGGTTATGGTGGTTAAGCAAAGCTCAGTTTAGATGTTGTTAACGCTATATCTGTCATAATGTACACATGCTTCAAAGGAAAACTACTAAACATTTTTGTAATCCTAAAGCACATGATTTTAGGAAAACACAGTATAAAAGGTCAATCAGATCCCCAGACTTACTACCCCCCCCCGTTATTTCCTAGCAAAAGATAAGTTCCTACATTTACTAGTGTAGGTGCTGAGGACACTGCAAGCAAGAATTGCCCACAAAATCGCGAGTGTGGTTTACATTAACCAATCAGATTTCAGAAAATCTGAAAATCTGATTGGTTAATGTAAACCATGTAAACCAAGCATTGAAAAATTGACCAATCAGAAACGGATTAGGGTTGTCTGCAAACCTATATAAAGAGGTGCGATCGTCCGCGGAGCTCAGAAGTCATCGCAGTAGATGAAAGAAGAAAGAAGCAGCTAGCAACATCGGCTCCGCTGAGGCCGGCGGTGCCAGCGAGCTGCCTGGCATCGGCGACCTCAGTGGTGTTGGTGTCGCTAGCCCGAAGACGTTGTGGCAGATAAAGATGCCGGTAACATTGGCCTCGTTGAGACCCCCGGTGCCGGAGGTACCCCTGGCTGCCGCAGGGGTACTTCTCGGGGTCGGTGGCCTCATAGGAGCTGGTGTCACTGGATGGAAGACAGAAGACGCCGCCCAAGGGCTCTTTTAACCGGGGGTCCTGGTTCGAGCTGCAGGACCCCCAACAAAGGCACTTATAAGTGCCGCAAGGGCCCTTACAAGGGCCGGGGAGGGATCTCCGGTTCGAGCTGCAGGACCCCTTAAGCCCCAAAGGGCCCTTGTTGGGGCCGCAAGGGCACTTATTAGTGCTGCAAGGGCCCTGATAGGGCCAGGGAGGGGGGTCTCGGTTGGTTAATGTAAACCATGTAAACCAAGCATTGAAAAATTGACCAATCACAAACAGATTTGCAAACCTATATGAAGAGGTGCAATCCTCCGCAGAGCTCAGAAGCAACATCAACTCCGCTGAGGCCGTTGGTGCCAATGGGCTCACTGTCGGCTGCAGTGAGCCTGCCTGGCATCGGCGACCTCAGTGGTGTTGGTGTCGCTAGCCAGAAGACGTCACATCGGATCAAGACGCTGGTAACATCAACCTCGTTGAGGCCACCGGTGCCGGAGGTACCCCTGGCGGCCGCAGGAGTACTTCTCGGAGTTGGTGGCCTCAGCAGAGCTGGTGTCAGCAGATGGAAGAAAGAAGATGTCACCCAAGGGCTCTTTTAAAAGTCACTCACTGGGGGTCCTGGCTCAAGCTGCGGACCCAACAAAGGCACTTATCAGTGCCGCAAGGGCCGGGGAGGGGGGGCCCAGTTCGAGCTGCGGGACCCCTTAAGCCCCAAAGGGCATTTGTCAGGGCCGCAAAGGCACTTATAAATGCCGGGGAGGGGGTGCAGGTTCGAGATGCGGGACCCCCTTAAAGGAGAACTAAACCCAAAAAATCAAAGTTTAAGTTTAAGTACTTGCCTCAACATCCTCTCAGCATGGAAGGTTCCACTCAGGGGCCTTTTCAATAAACCTGCACTATTCACAGTTACAGGCCTGTGTCTTTGTATGTTTTACCTGAAATGTAATGTTTAATTGTTGGAGGGCCATTTTTAAAAACTTGCGATACCGCTGGTTTTCGTTACTGTACGACTGTGGCAGTAGTATACCATAACATGTGGTAATAAACTACCATAATGATATTCCACGGGCTGTCATAGATTTACGTTGACTATCGTACATTTACGAGATTTACGATAGTGATCATAAATTGATGATCGCCATAACGATCGCTAAAGAAGGCGATGCCACACCTTTATAAATATGGCCCGTAGTGTGAAGGTCTCTAGCTCTCCCTGTCAGCTGCAGAAATATTAGTGGAAAGTGTAGCTTCTTAAAGGGGAAGGTGGAGGGTAGGAAGAGTGTGTTTTTATAGGAACCACATGGTGCAGAACTGTAGGGGGAGGATAGTGAAGTGAACCTGAATTTAGCACCAGCTCTGTGCAGGGCATAGTTCCACAGTGTACCTTATTAAAGGGAATGTTGGAGGGTAGGAAGAGCGTGTTTTTGATTCAGCTGTCTGTATAAAAACAACAAGCTAAGAAATGCATTACACAGAGAAATGCATTGCACAGAGCTGTGTTAAGATCAGGGTCATTATATTATCCTCCACCTGCAGCACTGCACCATGCTCTTTAAGTGTATGTATTAAAGTTGAATGTTGGAGAGTATGCCATTTGCAGCTTTGCACCATGTTGTTTATATAAATGTGCATATTAATAGGAATTATTGGAGGGAATGCCAATTAAAGAGGTACTGTTAGAGGGATCGCAAACATGTTATATAAAATTAACTAGGGTTCCCACCTTTGCCTTTAAGACCCAAACACATATACAGGCCTATGTATTAAAAGTTCTTATCGTTAAAAATGGTGCAAATTTTTCCAATCAGATTTTAGCATAAGAACTTTTATGACATAGGCCTGATAATATCTACACAACAAAAGATTGTTAGTATTTTCTTTAGAAGCATGGTGCAGGCTGATACAGTTTGTATTTAATGCAATGGTACTTAACACTGCAACATATATATTTAATACGTGTTTGGGTCTTAAAGGCAAAGGTGGCCTTTGCCTTTACACTACTTCCAAAACTACTTCCAGGCTCCAACATTCCCCTTTAAAATGCATTGCACAGAGCTGTTCACGTCAATATGCTGCACCTGCAGCTCTGAGCTGTTTTGTTTTTATAAGTGTACCTTGTAAAGTGGCCAGCTCAATTCTACTGGGGTTGCCACCTTTCCCTTTAAGACTCAAACACTTAGGGCTACTCCCACTATCGCATTTTGGATTGTGGTTTGTGATCCGATTGTGCTAGTGGGAGTGCAGGCATGTAATAGTCTATGAGACCAGCCCCACTACATGCGATGCGTTTCCGTGTGTTATTAGAGTGCATGCGATCACCATTTTTTTGTCTGTATTGCATGCTCTCTGCTAGGGTCCAATTGCACTTAAGTGGGGCCACAGCCTCAGGAATTTGCTAAGTTCCATTGCATTAAATACATGCTGTATTGCTAAACTGAAATAAATGCAACTTGCCACAAGCTAGGCCACACAAGCGCGTTTTTAAAGCGATTCCTATTTTACAATTGTATTTAAGCCGCAGCAAAGCACCAAAATCTTGCGATTTTGGCTGTGTTGCGATTCACGCATGTGTCAGCAATTTGGTAACACATGCGTTTTTTGTGCAATCGCATGTGTTTTCATAATGACAATGGACAAATCGCAAGTGCAAACGCATGTAAATCGTGTGTGATTCAGGTGCGCTGCAGTGTGGCTGTGCCCTAAATATACATTTCAGTAATACACACACTAATGGTAGAGTGCAGAAATAAACACATACAAAGACACAGTCTTGCAGAAATGCTCACAAATATAAAGGGTTAACAATTTGCTTCCTAAATACATATGAAAAGGGTTAACAACTTATCCTACATTGTTTGAGCAGGAAAACCAGCTAATAATATTCACTGCTATCTCTGATGATTGGCTGGGAGACACTGGCAGGTGGGAACTCTGAGTTCAACAGTTACATGCAGCTTAGCATAAAGGGAGTGGGAAACAAGGCAGCTAGTTAGCATGTGCAGAAGGAGTTTTGGTACCTGGACCACCAGGAAGAGGCAACACTAGAAGGCAGCCGTGACATCATAGATTACCAGTACTCAGAAATGTTCTATAAATGGTTTCTACACTAAGAGGCTGAATTCAGAGGTGAGAAACAAATGATTTTACAAAGTGACAGTTATAGGGTCTGTGGAGCTGCCTTTGTATTTTGGGTTTAGTTCTCCTTTAAGCCCCAAAGGGCTCTTGACAGGGCCACAAGGGCACTTATAAGTTCTGCAAGGGCCCTGATAGGGCCGGGGGGGGGGGGGGGCCCGGTTCATAATGACAGGTATTGCATTATGAAAAAAATGTAGCACTTAATGTTCCAAAAGGAATTTTAATTGAAGCAATGATTTATTGACAATTGTCTTGTGATGACCAACATCCTATTTTAAGCATGTTCTTCATCCAAACTTGATCAGTAAATATATTTTTTAGGAGTGTGTTTGTATATTGAACTAAAAGCAGTCTGGAACAATATGCAATGCCAAATCAACCAATGCCTTTTCTGTGGTGGTATCCAAAAATGTCTCACTTGTCCCAATAGTCCAGTGATTGTTTAAACAAAAAAGTTTCTTCAAGAATCAGCAGAAACTGCATTAGTCCATGATACTAAAATGTGCTCTTTATAAATAATTATGCTTACCTGGAAGCTGACACTGCCTACTGGGAGATAACTGCAGTCCTCTAATATGCTCAAGTACTCTGCAACCAGTGCTGCAGCATGCACTAAGCACATGGCTGCTTCAGTATAGCATTTTCTCTTGGCATGTTTCTCTGCCATGTTCTGCAGCCAGGTCAGTCTGAGGTCTGGGGATGTCTGATAACCTTTGGCAATTCTAAAACAAAGAAAACGGAAAAAAAACCATACCGTGGATGATTTGGTATAAAGCCACATTTAAACAACTGGTGACTGCACATTGTAGTGAAATGAATCAGTGCTAAAGCAAAAACACTCTTTGTTGTTATATTTTTCTGTATATGTTACAAATAAGAAAGGTTATAAAGCAATTAAAAAACCTGCAAATGGTTAAACAGAAAAATGATGGTGAAGAGTACAAAGTTTACCCATATTTTATGGTTGCACATTTTTGTACCTATTCCATGTATGATAATGATCTCACAAAACCTATCCAATTAACATGTTTTGGTATACCTGCCGTCCTGCACTATTGTGGATTAGTGTGGTAAGCAACCTGTAAAACCCCTCAGATTGTTGCTTTAAACCAAGTCAGACCCTCACAGAGTTAAATATGTGCACATAATGCACATAGCTATTTTGGGTTGGAAAAAAAAAAAGAACAGCTTCCTTCACCCACTCAGTCTGTGCCTCTACCAGGGCAACCAAATCCATAAAGTTGAAAATACTGCTCACTGCAAGGCGGTCTTACACAAGTCAATTGTGGAGCGTTATTGAGTGAGGGAGCATGCCACCATTGACTTCTATTGTAAGTGGAGTGGTGTCGGAGGGAAAATGCTACTGGCACTGACCTAGGGGTGCTACTGACCCCTAGTACATAAAACTCAACAAGAATACAGACAATAACTCATACATGCTCAAACACGGATACAGTCAGCATCTGTAACCCTGGATAGACTGCCTGTCCATGAAGACATCCAAGCCTCCTTTCAATGTGATCAGAGCTTCATCCAACACAACATTTTCAGAACATTCCACAACCTTACAGAAAAGAACCATTTATGTTCCATAATCTGAAATCGCCTATGTGGTGGCCAATTGTATTTTGTGCTTGTTCACCCCTAATGACAGAATAATAAACTCCTGCTGGTTGGCTGTATATCCTATTAAACATATTTTCATAGGGTTACTATATCACGCCTCCAACCAGCAAACCCCCCCCTTTTTTTGTTGCTCTTATTTGGCATTTAACATGCAGTATTACTTGCACTATACTTTTAATCTGGGATTTAGCATGGCTGCAACTGTCTCTTTGCCTCATTGCAGAGAAATTAACATTGTTGGGAAGTATGGAATTTGAAATGCACATGAACTGAACAAACTTTTTTTAGTGTCGACTTTAACATACCTGTACATTAGATCCATAAGCATTTCTGGGTCCTCTTGGAAAGCCCGCATTTTAACTGTGTCGGAAAGTATACTGTTTAGATTATTCAAAAGGTCATCAACCTATAATGAAAACAGGTCATTTTTTAAAATGTCTTTAAGTAGAATGACAGTCTAAAACACATTCTTTACTGAGTTAGACTTCAGAAACGACTAGTTAAAACAATAACAGGACAATGCAATAAGGCTAAGCGGTGTTTTGAGATTTACTGAGTTGCGGGATTGCGGTCAGGTAAGAAGAACCAGCTTACACCTCCATTGAAAAGGCGTTAAGTTTCGCACTTTATAAAAACTTAAGCTGTACTGCACCCAGGTTAATTTGATCATACATCCGGTAGTGTGAGTTTTACATTGATTTATCCGCTTAAAGGGTATCTCCACCCTGAAAAAAACTATAGCTGTAGTGTAGACCACCCTAGCCCAACCCCAACCGCCAAGTTCGTTTTGTAAAAGAAGCAGCAGAAATGTACTTACACTCCTTTGTTCCCTTCTATTTGCCGGAAGTTGCAAGCAGGGACCAGACCAGCAGTCTCGTCTGTAATTGGCTGTAAATCACAGAAGCAGCTTCCGGCAATGCAGAGAGCCGAGGGAACAAAAGAGCGTAAGTATATTTCTGCTGCTTGTTTTACAAGGGGGGTGGGCTACACTACAGCAAAAGCTTTTATAGGTAGGGGTGAAGAAGCCAAGATGGATTAAGAGGGATGGACGGAGGGCTTCCCTGTGCCTGCCAGAAACCTCAACAAGGACAAGGAAAGAGCAGTGACCGGATGACTTACAGATGGCTCCTACTCTTTACTTTCTGGAACTTTGAACAAGCACTGCAGGAGAACCATAAGAAACAGAGAACGGTAAGGATTTTTGAACACTAGTGGGGCCAGTAGTGGGTTAAGTTTTAGTTTTGGTTGTGAACACTAGTGGGGCCAGTAGTGAGTTAAGTTTTAGTTTTGGTTGTGGGCATGCCCTTTAACTGCCTTTGTTGCCCCCTAAATCACTAGACTAAGTAGCTCAGTCTATTCTATTAATTGTGCATCATTAGAATATAACAAGTATGTCTAACCATTTTGAGAAATGAAAGATAGCAATTATAATTTCAGAGGCAAACTAAGTTCATTCCATTTTCATTTTCCATTTTTTCCTGTAATTGTATCACACTAGTGGTGCATATTTTAATATAGACTCTTAATTTAGATGTTTCACTGTATAATTATATACTTGGAAAAGTCACAATACTTACATTGAAACTGTAAGCAAAGAAACCAATTATTAAAATAGAATTACTAATGTTATTTAAATATTTCTCGGAGTCACTAAAACATGACAACTTGATAAAGGCCATTTGGGACTGAAACATGTTTTGGAAATTGTGCAAGCCCCACAAAATAAGTGGAATAAGCATTGGATTTTAGACTAGTGTTATTGCACCTTGTATTGCATCGCCCCCACTGTGTTTTACTGCTTTGACTATTAATGTAAAGGCATTATTATATTTTGGAAGGAAATGTAGTACAGTATATCTAAACTGATAGAGATGATGTATATTGCAATAAGTATAGAATTATTTTTCATACCTGTGCTGGAAAAAGCGAAGGCTGCATAGCCTCATCCTCTTCTGCATAGGCCAGAATTGTTCTCAAGGATCTGCGCAAATACTCTTCGTTAAAGTCTTGTGCTTTTCCAACCAAGGATGCCAATGACATTGTCACCTGCATCTTTACCCTGGCAAAGTTCTGCATGGATTAAAAAAAGAAAATATTGGCTTCTATGTAAAGCATAGGATACAAATACAGTATTTCTTCTTTTTTCCTTCAAGTGTGAGGACATAAACCTCCACCTCACCCCTGGGTTGTTCTTAGTTAAGGAGCTTTACTTGCCTAGAGTTTCCATCACTGCTCTGGTCTCCCTTTCCAGGATTGCGCAGTGTAATGGGACCAATAGGAAGACACGCTACTTGCAAAGAACATCTTTTAATTGACCTGATGGATCGAGGGTGGCGGAGAGAGCAGTGAAGGCAACTTTAGGTACATAAAGCTCCTTAACTAAGAACAACCCAGGGATGTAGTGGAGGTGAGTAGTGTTATACTTTAAGTTTTTTACCCTGTAATTCTATAACTCTATAGGAGGTATGAACAAGTATTCTTACACCCCTTTTAGTTTTTAGTAGAGTAATTAGCTAGAGTAGAGAGTAGTCATGGCTTACTGTCTCCCTGTTTAAGTTTAGGCAGACAAGGAGAGCAGGAGACTAAGAGTCACAAGTGATCATGACAAAAGTTGTTAATTACAACAAATTGAGGAAAGTTATACCTTCTTTTACAGATGCAGATTTTTTTTTTTAATTTATGGAATAATAATTTAATGTGAAGTACTTTTCACATCTGACAGCTGTAGTCGATGTGAGATATAAGTAACCCAACCATGGGTACTACACCCTTTCTCTGGCCATAAATGTACCAAAACTTGTGGCCACTATTGGAATATTTATAATTACTAAATAACTATTCTCAAATGTTATTGTCCCATAGGAATCCCATGTTAAGTCTAAAGGGCATCTTTGAAATTTTATTTGCATGCCACAAGCATAAATCATGGTTGGTGTTGCAATTCTGACAGAATGAGAGACCTGTGCTCTATAAATTGTCCAGGATCATAGTCTGCCTATGGACGATTTTTATTCAACATTTGAGATGGTGGTTGGATGTAACTATACTCCAACTTCATGTAGTAGTGTGTTAAAGGTAAAAAAAGGCAGAAGTGCAGAATATACTGCTCAAAATTGCTTTATTCCATGTTAAACCGACATGTTTCAGGCCACACAGACCCTTTTTCAAATGTTGAGCAATTGTGAGCATTATATTCTGCACTTCTGCCTCTTTTACCTGTAACACACTACTACATAAAGTTGGATTATCTGTGCATTTGGATGGATGCACAGTTGGAGGTAATCATTGTGGATCACTGTTTAATTGGATGTAACTATAATGCTAATGTTAACAGAATGGAAAATATTGGTATCATTTATAAGCAATTAAAAAATATGGTAACTTAAGGTCTAAATATGTTAAATCACTTTTGATTAATCTTGTATCAAGAGTATATCCTATGGAAAAAAACCTGCTTTAGACTTTGAGTACAGTGTATGAGCTTTGGTATGAGCTATAAGTCTTACGCTAATATGGCTGAAGCTAAATTTCATGATGAGGTACAAGGTAGCACAAGCCTGGGTCCGAGTGCTTTCCATGGCGCTACTACAATGGTGCAGGACCTTCTGGCATAGATCAGAGCATTGTTCCACTTCCTCCTCAAACAGGAAGTCTCCAAACTAAACAACAGTAAAAAGCAAAAACACAAATGTAAAACCAAATCTAATTGTAGCAGACAAAAGAAAATTGTCTACCTTGCAAATAATAACTCTAATTATATACTATGTATTATTGAAACGAGATGTCACTTTTATAAAGCAATGCTGACATATTTTTACATTAATGTGCTCTTTGCAGGAATCATACCTTTGCTTCCCAAATGGCTCTTATGGGTGGAAACCACTAACATTTTCACAAGCCAATGTTTCTCTCATCACCATTGACTTTATAATTTGGTAACAAAGTGCAGTAAGTGTGATTACTCCCTAATGTTAGCTTTGGGAAATGTTTTGTGTATTGGTAATACATGAAACTATTGCCTTGAAAGAAAATTATAGCAACAGTAAGTAATTATATAAGTGAGGAGTAATTTCTATTATTAATACTTGTGCAAAAGTAACAATAAATAATAGTAACAATAAATAAATAATATATTGTGTCACTAAATACCTAGTACAACTTTGGCATCATAATAACTTTCCTTAATGTGAACAAACAAAATAAAATTAATATTCTTTTTACCTTAATAATAAGAAGACGGACGGTAGAAAAACAATGGGACAAAAAGGTATTACTCTGGTTTGTACTCAACGAATGTACAAGAACTTTTAGGACTCCTCCAAGAAGATTATCTTTGCAATCAATGGATTGGCTGGTCTAAGATGAGAAATAATAATAATAAAAAAAAAATATTACCTACTAATCAAGTATGTCTGAAACCAGAAATTATCAATAATATAATCATTTGACTGCAATTCAAAGACATTCCATTTTACTGATAAACTAAAGACTGGTACGATTTAACTACTAGTAGTTAATTGTTATTGGATTTATAAATATCCAAAACGAGTAGACCACCTGAATAAAAAAATAGATTCCAGGCATTTCCTATAAAATAATATATCAATATTTATGCAAATGAACCCACATTTTGGGAGGTGGGTTTACAAATCCTGATAGCCTGTTTGTTCAACATTGAAAAATCCGGCTTAAATTATTTAAGTCCTTGGCCTGGCCAGATGTTTAAAGAAACTAAGCCCCCCCCCAACATGGAACTAATTAACAGCCTATCAGCACAATCCTTTTAAATGATTACCACCACACGGATATGAAATCCTATTATATCCACTGTTTTGAATCTCTTTCATTTATTTCCAGTACACTACAAAGAATGTCTATGGTGCACTATTTTGGCTTATAAAAGTGCTCTCTCTTACATTTCATAAATAAAACATACAATATCCTAATAGAATGAGTTATACTGTACCTGTATTATAACTTCCAGTATATCCAAAATAATTAAATTAGCCTCTGTGGCAAGGCTCCTGCACATTATAGCTTCTTGTTCAATTTCAGCTTTTGTCCTGTTATTAATACATCGAAAAATGTAATGGAAATGCAAAAAACCCCAATAAATTAAAAAAAAAATTCAATCTTGAAACAACATGGCTAGAACTTTTAGTAGGATTTTAAGGCACAGTTACTTGGGGTGGGAAATGCTCCCTGTTCAGTTCATTTTATAATATAATATAATATAATAAAATGCTCTCTTAAGGTGGGTACAAACCATCCAATAATTCGGCCCGACTGAGCAACATTTAAGTGTATCAGACGAACAGGTGATCAGACGCATTCGAAAACAACATGTGGTCCTCTATGGACTGCACGATTGGTCATGGCCGACTGGTCGTAAGTGCAGAACGGTCGGAAGAATCAGCCTTTTAATTTTTTAAATTACTAATAATTCTGAATACATTTTTAATACTGGTGTGCTGCATATTTGGGAAATTTTGATCATAACATAGTTTCTTTTGAGATCTGTTTGCAGCCAATTATTTGGGAGCATATATTCATGGGGCTTAACAAAGAAGGCAAATGAAGTGCCTACTAAAAAAATAGTCTACTAAAAAAAATAGGGAGACCTGGTGGATAAAAAAATTAGTCTCTCTTGCGCCAGGGGGAATGAATAGGGATTATAATTTATATATATTCCTATGATTGGGTATTTTCCGTCTGCCACATATAGCACCTACCTGCTTTAATTATTGCTGTTGACCATATTACATTTTATCTTGCTTGTGGAGGTTCTCGTTCATCCAGGTCATGGTATATCTGTTGTATTCAGTTAGATCAACTGGACTTAAAAGTTAAGTTCTTGAAGACGTTTCGCTAGTCATCCGACTGGCTTTCTCAAGTCAGAATGACTTGTACAAGAATTAACACCTGGCTGTAACACCTGGCTGTAATATTCTAATTGGGACTTTCCAGTGTACATAATTGCCAACAGATTCTTGTACAAGTCATTCTGAATTGAGAAAGCCAGTCGGATGACTAGCGAAACGTCTTCAAGAACTAAACTTTAAGTCCAGTTGATCTAACTGAATACAACAGTTATACATTCAGGGTTATTCAATAAAAGTTCTTATCGTTTAAAATGGTGCTTATTTTGGCCAAACCAATCAGATCCTATTTAACATTTGAAAGCTAACATCTGATTGGTTGGGGCAAAACTAGCACCATTTTAAACGATAAGAACTTTTATTGAATAACCCTGATAGTATCTTATTATATTATTATATATATTGACTCCATTTCTATTGGATAAAAGGTATTTGCGTGATGTCATTTCCTCTAAGGGAGGGGATATCCCTTTAAAAGCTGTATGAGAGATGTTGCAATCACCATATATATATATAGGGTAGATAATGAAAGCACTCCTGTTTCATTCTTGGTATCTGCCTGGGGGCAACTTCAAAGTTTGTAACATAGTCCTCTCGAAATTGAATGCACTCAAAAGTATTTCATATCAAAAATAGTTATTTATTCACTCATGCTGAGTCGTTGACACATTTCAGCTGCCCACTCCTTAGAATCTGAGGATGGCTCGAGTGGGAGCTGAAACGCGTCAACGACTCAGCATGAGTGAATAAATAACATTTTTGATATGAAAGACCTGTGAGTGCGATCTTGCTGTGGAAGAAGCCTGTAGTTATCAGGCAAAACGCGTCCAGCTCTGTTCCCAACATGGTCATGGCTCCCTGTGGACTCTGTGGCATACCTACATAAGTATTTGCTCCTTTGTACATCTTTTCTCTGCACTTGCATATAGTTGATTTTCTGGCTCCCATGTTTAGATACTTACCATATGTCTCCTGTACCATTCTCCCCCCCCCCCCGTTCTCTGATTGTGTGGGGTTAGTGGGGTTCATTTACCTCTACCACTGAATTCAGATATATTTATATCTCAGTGAGATTTATATATTCATGGGGTGTTCAAAATCCTTTAGCTTGTAACATCTAGGTCATATGAGATTATCTATATACTGACAGTTACCACGCTTACTATAGCCGTACTGAGCCTTTCTGTACCTGTTGGGATGTAGTTTCTTTTTAATGGTGTGTTGTTATGGTTAGCACTTTATTTTGCACTATATCACTTTAGTATGCACACTGGCACTTTAGTGCAGTGATTATATCTGTATTTATTAGCATTTTTGCCTTTTATTCCCCTCCTTTTGAGCCTTGTTCCTGGTCTACCTATGAATAAATTTTTCAAATAAGAGTGCCATGACGTCTGTTGTTTCTCTGTGACTCATATGTATTTATCCTCTGTCATTAAGCACCTTCTATGTACACATTACTTCATTTGATAATTGTAACTATCTAGCTTAGTACTAGTGCCCCTACTTCTTTGTGTTATATAGTGCATTCAATTCCGAGATATATATATATATATATGAATAAAATAAGTGACATTTAATTGTGTATAAAATATGAACATGGGTATAGGCTTACATATTTCCCTCAGTCAATTTAAAGAAACATAAATCTTTAATATGAAATGGCTGCTGCATATTTAGGTAAGACATAAAACACAAGCAGTGTGTTTTCACTGACGCTAAACATCTAGACCCCCCCAACAAAGATTAAATATATTTAACATAGCTCCAAAATTCATGGTATTCACTTACATATTTAGCTTCTCATTTGCTTGGCGCCACTGGGTTTGCTCTTTCCTCCACCTTAGGTTTTCATTAAGCCCGGCAAACCTCTCATTTCCTGAAAAGGGACAAGATAGAGTCTGTCAATACTGTACGGCATAATCATAGAGATAATGTATCTCACTACATGGGCCACGTTTGTAATATGGTCTTCAGCTTTCTGTCTCAGAAACAATGATAATTTACATACATTTTCCTATTAAGGTAGACAGCTCTAAGAACATAATTCTTTTTTCAATTACTTATAAGGCTGATTGCAATAAAGACAAACAGGGAGATTCAATAAAAGTTCTTATTGTTTAAAATGGTGCTAATTTAGCCCCAACCAATCAGATATTACCTTTCAAATATTAAATAAGATCTGATTGGTTGGTGGAAAATTAGCACCATTTTAAACGATAAGAACTTTTATTGAATAACCCTGAAAGTTTATAAACATTTTTATTCCTAATGAATATTCTTTATTTCATCAACAATCAAATATTTTTATGCCTCAGGTTAGGCTGTAAGTATAAGTAGGTTGTAAAATACAAAAAACAACACCGCATTATCTGTATTCAATTTCAAATTGTTAGATATTACCGTCATTTACAGGGATCAATGCAAAAACAATTCTTCTGGTATTTTAACCCGATAAACCCAAATTTTGGTTGCGACAGAGAACCGGGCCTTAATATCAGACACTATCAGTCTTCCAACGCCTCATCATTTCACCTCTGGCACCTTCACCCCTGTGTGTACATAGGTTAAGGCTGCTGTAAAATCAATCTGCTAGAAGCTCTGTATTGTCCCTCATTGGATCCTGATGAAAAGTGGCCATGTCCTATGGACATAAGCGGGGGTACAGAGAAGGAAGCTTTTCACTGGGATTCACAGTATTGAAAGAAGCATCTAGCGGATTGTTTTTTACAGATCTGCCTTAGGCTACCCTAACACTGTTTGATTAGCTGTACAATTGTGCAAACAATCAATACTTCTTATTGAAAAACCAGGAAGAGGCAATCAATGTACCACCTTGCACCATTAATCTTCAGCATAATTCAGCTTGAAATATGTTTAAGATGCTGAGGGCAGGGGTAGTATCCAGAAGTAATCAAAATGTTGCTGTGCCTGAGTATCTTCTGTTTAATAAAGTACTTGAAATCAACAAGCACTATATCAATTGTGAAGGTAAATGTGAATACATTTTTACCAGACTAAAGTGATCAAATCAATAGAAAAATAATGGTTATTCTTGTATAGGCAGCATTAGGAATTTTAGCAATTTGAAACACACCTTTACCACAATGCTGATGCTTACCATACAAGCAAACTGGTCTGTTCCCACATACTGTATCATTCAAAGCTCATTAATATTCCCATTGAGAATGAATTAAACATGTTAGCAAAGCTAAAGTTCAATGTGCATTCAGTGGGAAGGAAGGAAAAAAACAGCCAATCAGTGTAGTGTTAAGGGGTAGTGTTTTTTTTTAAACAAGTGTTATTAACTCAAACAAGTGTTTTAAGAATTCATAATACTTTTAATTCCCACTATGTGTATACTACGTTATATTTGATTCAACATAAAAAGTCAAAATGTGATTTACTCTTTGTTTCTTGCACTTGCACTAAAATGTATTTTTTTTTAACGTTTCATTTTTGCAATGTTTTAGGTGAAGGAAAGATTGACATTGATGTCAGATATCAACTCTGCTGGTCCTCATGTAACATGATCATGGGCAGGAGAATTCAGAGATGTGACTGTATCAGAAGCCTGAAAAGGGTCAAAACTCCAAATTTCAAAAATAGTGGCTAACATGAAATCAAAGCTTAGGGAAGGGACAGTATCATTCAGTTCAGCCACCTTACATTCTGATCATTAGATTAAAACATTAAAATAGAAATAAAGTTACATTTTGGAACATGAAAAGATAAGAATGAAAGAGGAGTAGCAGAAGAGATCAGCATAGGAAAGTAGAACAGAATTGAAACAGGAAAAAAAATATAGCATGGCTGGATAGAGAATGTTTATTCTTTATCAAACCAGGCAGAGGCAGCTGCAAAGGGTGCTTAACATAAGCAAAGGATGTTATTGTCAAGCCTTTGCTCTTTCTTAATTTTTTTTCTGGCTACAAAGGCTTGTGTATTTGTGGGAACCTGTGGGGAAGGGGGGCCTATGTGCTAGTGTGCACAATCTTGTGATACATTCTTGATTTAACCTTTCGTTAATTACCATAAAATTACTAAATTACAATTCTCACCATGACCTGGATTATTTGAGGTGTAAATGTGAAACACAGTGGAGTGCAACCAAAAAAGGTAAGGGAAAGCAAATTATTCTGTCATTTCCTGTGAAACTACTGGAGTTTTTTTGAACATGCCAGTAGGCAAATATACATTACCAGTCTTCCAGCGCCTCATCATTTCACCTCTGGCACCTTCACCCCTTAGCAACGCTTCCTCAAGACGAGCCTTGACATCCCTTGACTTCTGAAGAACCAAGGTGCTCACTTTATCTGATGTTTGCCTTCCCTGTTCAAGCAACAGGTCACCCGGTTACATAAACTCTTGCTCAGACTACAATGCTTTTGATTTTATTGTACAGACATACAGTACATTACAGAATAATTTAAGAATACAAAGATATCTTTTGTTTCTGGTAATGTGAATATTTTTTGGTTTTCCAGCATTGTGAGCTATATTAAGCTAACTTGAAAGGTCTTGGACAGCAGGGTGGAGACGTTGACTCTTAAGACCTACAAGGCCCACAATGAACACTATTGTGAAGTCACTACTGATAAACAAATACAGTTTATTACTTTTTTCTTATAGAATCTTATTTATGAACGGCCAATATTCGTCCGTAAAATTACCGCTGCACATCGCAGAGTAAAAAATACCGCAATCGCCATCTTTCTAATGGCGAGTGACATTGCAGCAAAATGTTTCGCGGCCGCGATGTGCGGCAGTAATTTGAAGTGTCTTCATGGTGATACTGCACTTAGCGCTAAGTACAATACCACCGTGAATCCCATGACGGAGCAGGGGACTAGGAGCAGATGCCGGGAAAGGATCGCCGCCAGGAAAGGATCGTTCCCCCTTGATCAGAGGGGCGCGGCGGGGTGGTACGCCCACCCCGCCCTCACCCCCCCGCGGCAAGGGTGGGGGTGTACGCCCACCCTGCCCTCGCCCCATGCAGTGGATGCAACCACCCGCCGCGACCCCTTCACAGCAGCCCCTCCCAGACCCTATCAGGGCCCTTGCAGCACTGAGAAGTGCCTTTGGCGGAGGTCCTGCAGTTCGACCTGTGAGCATCTCTTAAAAGAGCCCTTTGGCGGCGTCTTCTTTCTTCCATCCGGCCACACCAGCTCACCTGAGGCCGTCGACCCACGAGAGGTACCCCTGCGGTCGACAGGGTTACCCCTGGTGGGAGCGGGGGCCTCAACAAGGCAGATGTTGCCGGTGTCTTGATCCACTGCGACGTCTTTGAGCTAGCGACAACAACCCCACTGAGGTCGCCGGTCGCCGATGACAGGCAGGCTCACTGCGGATTCAGCAGAGCCGATGTTGCTAGCCGCTTCTTTCTTCAGCCATCTACTGTGATGGCATCTGAGTTCCGCGAAGGCCGCAAGGGGGGGGGTCCCGGTTCGAGCTGCGGGACCCTTTAAGCCGCAAAGGCCCTTCTCAGGGCCCCAAGGGCACTTGTAAGTGCTGCAAGGGCCTTGACAGGGCCAGGGAAGGGGGTCCCGGTTCGAGCTGCAGGACCCCTAAGCCCCAAAGGATTCTTGTTAGAGCCGCAAGGGCACTTGCAAGTGCCGCAAAGGCCCTGATAGGGTTGGGGAGGGGGGTCCCAGCTCGAGCTGCGGGACCCCTTAAGCCCCAAAAGGCTCTTTTCAGTGCCCCCACTGGAGGGTCCCTCGCCCCCCCGCTGCGCCCCTCTGATGAGAAGTTAACGAGGCGTTAACTTTTCGCGGGCGGGTTTCACAGATTTGTAAGTTGTGTTATTAGCGAAAATGGCGGGAAACTTGGACGTGAAAACTTACCGCTCGTTTATAATTATGCCCCTTAGTTTATCAACATAATATAGATTTTAAACATCAACTGCATTGAATATTTTTGTTTTGTATTAAAGACCTTTATCACAGTAAGCTTACTTTGTATTCAAAACAGGAGACACACATGTAGAGCAAATCCTGGATCCTGTTAAGCTGCAGGGTAGTCATATATGTTATCCACTTCTGAATCAGACTCTGATCAGCATTTTTCATGATCCACAGGAAGCAGGTTAGGAGAATTCTGCTTGATTCAGCACTCAGTATGGAGTATGCTTTAAGAGGCTGAAGGTTAGACCAAACATTTTGCATTATTACTTGGTTTCTGATCATTCATGGTTGTCTCTAAAAATAAATTTACTTTCTCCATTTACTACATAGCCAGCAAAAATAAATATTTTAGTAATGCATTTTTTTCTCTTGTCTCATCTCCACAAAATAAAAGGTTGTGTTGCAAAATATTTAAAAACATTTGTTTGCTGGTTGCAAATAGCACAAATTATCCCAGAGAAACCCTTTCTTCAAGCACTAAAATTTGCATACTGTAAGTAAGGCTTATTAGGATGTGGGAAATCGGTTAGTTACATTGATGGTAAATATAAGTTGTAACATTCAAAGGGTGCATTCCCCTCAGTTCACCAAACTAACCAATGATACAGCCAAACAAACATGCCAAGACTCAGAGCAGTCACCAGCTGTAACTGGTGTAATTTGCCTGTCCAAGAAGCCTCCTTGGAATGTGTTTAGAGATTCAGCAACACAACATTTTTAGACATTTAAAGTGAAATAATTTTCCTTAAGTCTAAAGGGGTGGCCTCTAATCTTTTCTTCACCCCTATGAAAGAAAATATGCCCTGCTAATTGGCCGTAGTTCCCTCTGACATATTTGTATAGGATTATGATATCCCCTTCCAAACGCCTCTTTTCTAGGAAAAAAAACCTTTGATATCTATATAGTTAACAAATTCTCTATCCCTTTTATCAGTTTAGTAGCTTGTACTCTTTTTTAATATTTATATCCTTTCTGTGGACTGGCGACTAAATCTGCACTACATACTCAAGATGAGGCCTTGCAAGTACCCTATACAGAGGAAGAATTGTGCCCTGCTCCTTTGATGCTATGCTCCTTCTTATAAAGGAAATCATTTTATTTGCTTTAGTGGATAATCATGACATTGCTTAGAGTTATAAAGTCTATGGTCTGCAATAACTCCCAAGTCCTTTTTAAAGAGTCAACTCCTAATTCTATTTCATTTGGGTATAGCTAGCTTTTATAGTCCTGCACAATTTAGAATCATCAGCAAACACAGAAATCATATTCTCAATTCCCAACACAAGGTCATTAATAAATAGGTTAAAAAGTAATCTATCCTTTAGCCGGTTCTCAATTAAAATATCTGCTGACATCCACTGACATCCCCCCCAAGATCTAGGTTATGACTCATCTCCTAATAGAAGGCAATCAGATTAGTGTGGTAGGATCTATTGCCTATAAAACCATGCCTTATTATAATGTAATCTAAAATATATTTAAATATATTGCCTCTTAAAGGACAACAATACCCAAAAAAACAACATCTCCCTCATTACATGTCCACACTTCCAGCAGCTGAAATTGCTTACTCTCATTTTCAACCGTACTGCCTTCCCTTAGATATCACACAGCAAAGATGAGTGCTAAAAGCCCGCCTCCTAGACGGCCCAGGGCCATGATTAACATATCACTTGTCATTGGCTGGTGGGAATGTCTGTTACAACCTCTCTCCTCCTCCTCTGCCAGTCAAACAAACTTGAACTGTTCGGTTTCTAGGATACAGCCTACATAATCAAGCTGATCAAGGATGGGTGGAGGAGTGTTTTCTCACTGCTAGTTTTGAGTTACAGGCAGACAGAATTGTTATACCCCCTTCACAGTGTGGCTAATTGAATGCAGAGAGAAGATCGAAATCATGAAAAAAACATATGGGGAGGGCTGCATACCTTTACTCTTTTGAAAGCAGTTTAAAAAAAAATGCATTGAGGCAATACAGTTATCGTTTAATGTTACTTCTAAAAGCTTTCCCACCACAGATAGGAAACTGACAGACCTATAACTACCTGGCTGGGGAGGGAATCTCTTAAATGTAGGTACCACATCAGAAATCTCTCACTCAATTGGAACCAGACCAGATATTAAGGAATCCAAAATATATTAGATTGTTTCTGGCAATACTAATGAGCTTTGCTCCTTTATAATCCTGAGATCCATACCATCTGGCCTTGTACCTTTACTTACATTTAAGAGGGCTAATCTCTTTTGCACTACTTCCTGAGTCAGCCAATCTTCTATTTTTAATGAGCTAGAAGTGTATTTGTGCCTCAACATTTCTGATTTGTTATTATCCACTAGCTTACCAATCTTTGAAAGCATTTTAAATTAAAACATAATTTGGGATTTGATCTACTAATCATAGCAATACACTTCTCATATTAGGATTTTGCTTTCTTGATAAAGTGTTTGAAATGCACATTTTTAAATCCCTCTCAGAACTAACCATTATATCGCACCACAGAGCCTTATTCTGTTCTTTTTGTTAACTGAAAAATACTTTAAGATACAATACAGAATGCATTTTGTCAAAAAAGTACAGTAAACATTTAAATATACAATTGTCAATTTCAGGTGTGGCTTATTCTGTTTATTTTTGCTTATAAGGGGAGTAAGTTGTAATGTTCATTTGCTCACAGTAGTAGAATTTTCAAGGCACATTTACCTTCTGTGTTAAGCCCTATGAAAATAGCCCCCAATTAGTAGACTGCAGAGCTGCTTTTAACTTGGTTTGGTTTTCAAAAATTCTCCTATATATTGTTGGTGCAAAATTATCTCAAAAGTAGTCATATCAGTTTCAGCACAAGAACAAAATTCCCCAATTTAGATTGACAAGCTCATTGCATTTACGATGAGACATTGTAAGCTGCCCATCTCTAGTCCTTTGTGCACCTTTCTTTTTGCTGTTAAGTTACATTAGATTGTAATGGTGGAACCTCCCTAAAAATTTATAATCCCCTCCCTCCTTCTCCACCCCTTTGACCTAGTTCTATTCCTGACTTTAGCAACTTACTGATATCCCTCTGTCAGACAGTTAAAATTTCAGAAAAAAATCCCTCGGAGGACCTTCCCTTAAGCTTATGTACTAAGGCTTGGTCATGCTCAGCCTCTCCCAATATTTTTTCTACCCAATCCACCCCATGTCTAACCTTGGTTTCAGGAAGACAGCAAACTGTTTAATTGAAATGACCCTAACAAATTACCCTGTCCCTTTTCCTAATAATAGAGTTCCCCATGACCAGAACCTGCCTAACTTTGTCCCTGTTTACTTCCCCAACACTACTAGAAGAACTGGTCTTCCAGATCAGAGATCAGACCGAGCAGACCTGAGTTCACACCACCATCATCTTCACACAACCTGGCAAATCTGCCAAGCAAAATTAAATGGCAGGACTCACCACTGAAGAAATGGAAGACATTTTTATGTTGAACTGATTTCCAGCTACAGCCATTGCTACACTTGGGTTAATAGTACTAGGTGTCTCTGGGTCTTCATCTAAATTTCGAGCTTTAACATTTCGTGTGTCTGCAAGTAAAACAGAGAAATCTATTTAATTAAGGTTCAAATTATTGAAGCTTGAATAATACAGTGAATATTATATCTTATAATACTTATATAAGTATATGCATATACAATATGCTCATTGGCATATGGTTACTCTTCTGCATTGATAGTTTACCTCACTCTATTCCAATTTACATATTTATTTACTCTTTGAATCTTGTCTTATTTGTGATAATAAAAAAACAGGAATTGTGGGAAAGGACAATCCTGATACTGCTTACTATAAAGCTGTAAATATTTTTTTTTTATTTAGATGGCACTCCAAGTGGAACACGTACATCTGACAGATATAACTATTACCAACAACAGAAAGCATTTTTTCTAGGCATTCAAGAACATGTACCTGGATCTTACTTGGAGTCTTGTGAAAAGAAAACAAATGTGCATTACTACACATAACATAAGGCAATAAAATGGCTAAACGTTGCTTGTTTTTATAAGAAATATGTTTAGTGCTCTTACCTGAAAAATCATGTAGCTGAGGAAGAGCATCCAAAATTGTGCCAACCAAAGGTAGGTAAAGAGCAGAAATTCTGCTTTTAATCTCTGTTCTTTGGTAACGTGGGTCCAAGTCATGAGAGCTCAATAGGTTGTATATAGCTCCTATAGCTTTCCTTTGCACCTTATTGATTCTGAAAACATATGCACATTAAACAACTGAATTACATATGAAATTGCATACTGCACCTTCCCTATTCTGTGGATAATGCACCCCAAATTATAAAATATAAAGATATTAAACGTCACCAAGGAGTTTTATGATCACAAACAACTAGTATAAAGCTATTCATTAGCTAATGCAGGTCCTGTAACTCTGTCTTTTAACATTCAAATATTTAAATTTAGGGGGAATATTATTTCCTATAATATACACGTTTTAATGAGTCATGTGACACTGATGATCTAGCCAAACACTGATCCTAATTATAACTGATAACAGGTCTTGAAGACATTTCACTAGTCATCCCGACTGGCTTTCTAAATTCAGATGAATTTGTACAAGAATCTGTGGGTAATAAATAACATAGAAAGTGTCCCAATGAGCATATAACACAAGGTGTTAGGGACCTCCTCAATGCAAGATGTTGATTGGAAAATGCCCAGGGTAAGTTGTCAAAATAGCATTGTACATGGCAGACAATTGTTGTTGAACTCCCAACCTCTATTCAGGCTTGGTTTCTTTATTCTGACACGGTTTCTTTATTACTTTATTCTTATAATAATAGCCTCCTTGACAATTGTTTTGAACCAAGCCATTACCTTGGCCAAAATGTTCACATTACAATCTTCAAACATATGTCCTTATTTCCTTAATATGCAGGCAACATAGTAACATAGGTTGAATAAAGACATATGTTCATCTTGTCCAGCCCCACATATATATATATATATATATATATATATATATATGGCTGTGTCCTAACTGAAGGTATTGGTGCTGGGCCATACGTTAGTGAAGCTGTTGTTTAGTTTCACCCACACACAAATCAGAGTACTCTATACTGCACTGTACTGGTTATATGATGCTCTTGTGTTTCAGTATTGGGACTTTTGTTATTGGATTTACATACAGCATCATCAATTCTTCTTTATTTTTCTGAAATCTCGCTATATATTGGATGAATATGTTCTCTCTCTTGTTTTGCTTTCCCTTTTCACTGGTAGTATTCATGTTCCTCTCTTTCCTTCTTCCAATTTTGACAAAGGCCCAGTCTGGATATCCACAAGTTGCAAAGGGCGACTCTGAGGTGTTTAATTTCCTTAGTTTTTGCCTCTGTGCTAGTGGGGATGTTCTCTGCTCTGTGTTGCAGGGTTCTGATGACACCCAGCTTGTGATCTAAAGGGTGGTGGGAGTTAAACGTTAAATACTGGCCTGTGTGCATTGGTTTTCTGTAAACCTCTACTACCAGATTACCATTCTCTCTCTGACTTTTAGCAAACAGAAAGCCAGTGTGATGTTTTGTACCTCTTCCCGAGTAAATCTGATGTTTTGGTCCACTGCGTTGATGTGTTCTGTGAAGGCTTTAATCTTAGGGCCATCTCTACCATGAGGCTAAGGGAGCCTTTTGGATCAGACAGCACTCCTACCATTAAGAAGAGAGGCGGTGGCTGGCTGCAGTAAAATAAATAATTTTCTTTACATATACTAACTCCTCTGCCTACTGGAGGTCACCCAACAGCTGATTTCCCTATTTGATGTAAAGGTGCAATGTGACCAGAATGTGTTGGTCAGATTGTTATCAGGTACTGTGCTAGTTATACTAAGGCAGGGGATGTCAAACTAGTGAGACTCCAGATGTTTGATAACTACAACACCCAGCATAAAGGGTTTTGGGAGTTGTAGTTTTGAAACATGTGAAGAGCTGCAAGTTCGACATCCCTGGGCTAAGGACTCGACTGCTTGTGAGCTGGTGAAGAAGTGTTGGGGCCCTACTCCCCACTGTATCCTTGCATCCTTATATGTAACAGAGTTGATGCTGCTGGCTATTGGACTTAGTAGGGCCCCTTTCTTGTGAATCTTAGGGAGTTGAAATATACATAGATGTTCCCCACCAAAGTAGAGGCCATGATATATTGCTCAATCAATGGCTTTATCCTTTTGTTGTCGTAAGTCGATGACCTTTGGGAACTCTTGTTAGAGCCTGCATGGTAGACCAAGGTGTTGAGTGTCTCTGTGCAGTGGCATATAGCTCATTATACAGTATACTGTATATTCATCTATATATAATTTACATACCCTTCAGTCTCAGATTCTAGGGCAGCATCCAACTCTGTAAAAAGAAGCCCTGTCAAAAAATGCTTTTGCTTGTAATCTGAAGAGAGGTCAAACATGCTTGCAATTTTCTGATCCTGGAAGCTGGAGCAAGAGCTAGAATTCTGAAAGATATATTAATGAATAAATATTATTTAGTTACTGCAATATGTACCTTTGCTAATAATATAATGGGGGCATAGAAAAAAGCATATTTGTCCAGAGTGATCATGTTTTCCAAATACATGTAAGTGCACTTATGCCTAATCAGCTAATCTAGATCTGTCAGGTGACATCAGTCAGGTAATATGGGGAATATTGCTGCCTAAACTACTTTTACTTCAAAACCCAGAAATCTGCTTTTTGGGTCATTAATACCCTTATATTTGAAATCTATCTCTCCCAGACACATTGTAATGTTTTTTTTTAAAAAAAGATATAAATGCCTCAGCAGCTTTAAGCTTGTTACGCGCCATCCAATGAATCTTCAGGTGTGTACCCAGCTTTTAAGGAGAAGTCCACCATAAAACTCATTCTCCCTGACATAACAAGGCCAAAACTTGCCATCAGTTTCGGAAATGTTGCTGTCTACACACTTAAATATAAAAGTGCACACTTAATCTTTGTCTTTCATATTTTGATTTAGTAATAAGGATCCTATTGATACTAATATGATAGCATTCTTTAATGGGAACCATTAGTCTCAGTGGCACATACCTCTGAGGAAGTAGAGGGGCATGGAGAAGCAGGTGAAGATGATGTCAGAAAGAAAAGGTTTAGGCTTAGGTAATGTTCATGACTACAAAGAATCCTGATGAATTCCAATCTCATAGAAATCAGGGTTGGGAAAGAATTTAATTTTGTGTTGAGCTGGAAGAAAGCAGGTTAATAGCAATTAAGTAATTTTAAAAGTCAATAATATAGTTCAGAAAAAAATTAGATTAAAATTAAATAACTTTTTAATCCCAAACCATAATTAGTGCAATGAATAGAGAATCACCACTGGCATTAAATATAAAAGACATATACAATTTTACATCCTAGCAACTCTAGCAATATAGTATGATAGTATGTGATGATAACATATAAAATATATAAATGACATCAGTGAATCTGAAAACAAGCACTACAAACTACCATTCAGGTTATCTACTGATAAATGTAGTGCTTATTTTTAAACATTGTAAAGATAATATTTGCTCCTAATGTCTGTTAATAATAGATCCATTTTGTTGGTCTGATTTTGTTGTGGCCCCCCACATCCATTGAAATAATTTGGTCACCTTTAGACTATATTATTTTGGTGTTATATTTAAAGGGTATTGGTCCCCCGCTGCCTTCTGCTCAACTTTTCCGTGCACGGAAGTAAAGCAGGAGGGGCTCGATCAGCACCCACTCCTGTGATTGGCTAAGGCATTGCACCATAGCCAATCACAGGAGTGGATGCCCGTCAAGCCCCTCCTGCTTCACTTCCGTGCACGGAAATTAAGCAGACTGCAGCGAGGTTGAGGTTTATAACAATTCCCGGCAACATATCAAAATTTTGTTTGGGAAGTGGACATACCCTTTAAACTTTAAATTATTATGCAAGCGTTTTCGTTTTTCTTTAAACATGGCAAAGGTGATATAATTTAATGTAAATAAACCTACCCCCAGCCTCTTCATATATATCTGTGCATATCACAAAAATAAATAATAAGCAACATGTGTTACCTGATTACAGTAATGCTTGACGAGGTTAAAAACGAAGCCTCTGTCCATCAGAGATAATAAATCATATAAGAAAAATGCTAGACTAATGTTCATTTTCTCTGCTTGTTCTGTCTCCTAAACAAAACAATAGAGGATTTTGAATAAAAGATTTCTAGAAGCTGCAATGCAAACACATTGATTGTTTCCAATCTAGAAGTTATGCAGAAATGCTACTTAAACAACTTTTCTAAACTATTAAAAAAATCTAATCTATATTGATGATAATCGTCCCTCTTCTAACACAAACACTTAAAACAGTGTAGTATAACATTCTGCACAAACCACAGATCACGTACACACGCTAGAGGGTTGTCGGTTGATGATGTCATTGGAAATTATTGCTTTCATATATATATATATAAAACATCAAGAAAAACAAATGGCCATATAGATTTATTATATGCTTACAAAATGCATCAACGTTTCGGGACATGACATCCTTTTTTCAAGTTTCAAAGCACGTGATTACAACATCTCTAATAAGCTTTTAAAGGGATATCCCCTCCCCTAGAGGAAATGACATCACACAAAATACCTTTTATCCTATAAGAATAGAGTCAATGAATATAATAATATAATAAAATACAGTTAAATACGGTCAACAGCAACAGTTAGACGGTAGGTGCTATATGGGGCGGACAGAAAATGTCCTAAATCATAGTTAAATCTCATAGGAATAAATATAAATTATAGCCCCTATTCATTCCCCCTGGTGCAAGGAAGTACCAGATATAAGGCAGAGCAAATCCTCTGGATTTCTTTAAAATGTAACATTTTATTGGATTAATTCATATCAATGCATTTCGGCCATGCTGGGCCGTCGTCAGGATATATGGCATGGCCAAAATGCATTGATTTAGATTAGTTCCAATAAAAGTTACATCTTCGGTGTATGCAGAGATTGTGTCCACAGTCTGTTCAATTGCCTGGTGCTGCTGACGGTATCCAAACATACAACAATTTCAACAAATTATCAGCTTTGTATATTACTAAAATAAAAACCAAAGAGCAATTTTAAAGGGCATGTCCACCCCCAAAACTATAATCCCCCCAACTACTGGCCCCACCATGTAGTGTAGTTTAATCCTTACCTCACATCCCAGCTCCATAGGGTTCTCCTGTAAACCCCCCCCCAAGTCCAAAACTAAACAAAAAAACCCCCCAAAACCCCCCCCCAAAAGGGAGATAGCAGGTCTCTGCCTGCTATCTAGCCTCCGGTAGATATTTGCCATGCGCACTGCAGCCCTTCTCCCTCCCCTCCCTCTCCCTCCCGTTCTACTATCCCTCCCCCTAGCATTATCCCCCTTAATATTATGCTCCCCCATGTCCCCCACCCCAACCGCATGTTTTTTTTTTTCAAAAAGCTCCCCAAACTCTTACTTACCTCTCCGCTTTCCTCCGCTGCACTGAATGACCGGCAGCCGCGTCCGTGATTGGCTGCCGCTCAGCCAATCACAGACGCGACTGCCGGTCCCCGCCCTCTGCTTGCATTCTCGCAAGCAGAGGGCCGGCAGTGCGGCGGAGGATCGAGGGAGGTAATTAAAGTTTGGGGAGCTTTTTGAAAAAACGAAACATGCGGTTAGGGCTGGGGGACATGGGGGAGCATAATTAAAAAACGATTTTAGGGGTGGACATGCCCTTTAATGCCAGTGAATAACTAAAACCTTATTCCTCACAATGTACATACCTTTTGTGGTTTACTTAAAAGAGCTCCAATCTCAGAAGTCACAACATTAACAATGGTGCTTATATCATCTTTAAAGCGGTCTGAGAATCGGCTTCGTCTGGGGATATCCTGGTTGTCCATGCTATGAACATACTCGCCCATGCTTTTCACCTACATTGCAGAATGAATAGAAATTGGGTTTTTCTTAGAGCGTTAAACTTTTTTTTTTAACCCAAAATTAACTTGTAATTATGTAATGATGCATGTTTATTTCAGTCAATTTGATCTGTATAGTACAGTGTTTGTTGCATATTGCCTATAGAATGTCAGACCAAAGCATTCTAGATGTGCCGACATTTAAAGGATTTCATAGCCAGCCTTCATATACTTTGCTTTTGAGCTCTTACCAGCAGTTCGAAGAAGAACCAGGCATACTTGAAGACACTTTCTCTAACCATGCCAGTACTGACCACCATCTGAAGGGCCATTTCTTCATGGAAGTGCTAAAATTAGTTTAAAAAAAAAATTACTATAAATGCACAACTATAAATGTACTACATGAGGATTTGTTGCTTTTAGAATGCATGCATTAAAATGAAATTAGTTGCAAAAAAATACCCCCCAAAATATTACAATCTAGTGGATATACCTTCTTCTGTGCCACAATTACATAAAGCAGACACAGCTGTCAAACAATGCCATACTGTAAGGTGAAATAATGATTCAGCCAGGGCCGCCATCAGGGGGGTACAGGGGGTACTCCTGTATGGGGCCCGGACTTGAAAGGGGCCCAGAGAGTGAAAGGAAGAAAAAAATAATAATTTTTTCCCTAAATTGTATCTTCTGTGCTGTGATCTCCATAGAGAGCAGGAGGGAGTAACTGTAAGTTATACTGATCCCATTTCTGATTGTGAGAGTCCATGGGGGGAATTGTTACCCTCTGTCTCACTGCTGTGTACAGGGACTGATAAACTTCCTCTATGGGGCTGCTGGGGCCAGAACCTATATAGCAGTGATGGAAAACCTTGTAACTTCCCATGTTTAAAAAACTATACTCCCAGCATGCCTTGTTTGCATTCTGTACTGGCATGCACTGCACATGGGGTAGGTAATAGCCTAAAGGGCTACTGGGCTATATTACCTACCCCATGGGGGCAGCATGGCAGATCCACAGCATCTCTATCCTGCCTATATACATATCTCCATCTCTGTCACATAGCACTATGGCAGCTCCACACTGAGATGGAGATATGGATATAAGCAGGATAGAGATTGTCTTATATAGCAGTATGGCAACTTCACACCATCCTTCCTGCCTATATCCAAATTCTCATCTCTGTGTGTGTCAAATTGCAGACACCATCTCTATTATCAGGATATAGACCGATAGAGATGGTGTGTGGAGCTGCAATCTGAGATAGAAATATGGATATAGGCAGGACAGAGTGTGGAGCTACCATGCTGTGTGGCAATAGTGGCAGCCTTTTTCCAGACAGTGCACAAGTGGGTAGGTGTAAGAATTTGAGCATGAAGAAAGGGGTGAATATATCAAAAGAAATACGTTTTAAGCAACACTAATGTAGATATAATATGGGGTCTAATATGGGATCCAGTCTGTGTGGGCTTGGCTTAAAGGAACCGTATATACTCAAGTATAAACCGAGATTTTCAGGCAAAAAAATAGCCTAAAAAAGAGTCTTGGTTTATACTCGAGTCAAACATTTAACTGCTCCGACGGCCGCGCGCTCCGCATCCTCTGCTGGCTGACGTCACTACTCTGCGCTGGGAGTGAGGCCGGCGCTGAGTAGTAACGTCAGCCAGCAGAGGAAAGTGAGCATGTGGCCGCCGGAGCAGAGAAGAGGATCCAGAGCAGCCTGAGGGGAACACGTGGAGGTAGCAGAAGCGAACTGTGGGGACTAGAAGGGGGGGAAGTAGAGTAATTCCTGCAGTGGCTATTCCTTGCCACTGCGATGTTTGGAAACTATAATCCCAGAACTAAACCATGCTGCGAGGTGTAGTTTCCAACATCTGGAGTGCCAAGGAATGAGGCTTTAGTTGCCTTTTAAATGGACATAAGAATTCCCATACAGTAATAGCCAAATCCAGTATGGTTATTACTGTATAGGACTTCTGATGTTCATTTAAAGGGCAACTAAAGCCTAAAAACAATACAGAATCAGAAGGAGTGTTGATATCATTGCTGCCTTCTGATCTGTATTGTTTTGAGGCTTTAGTTGCCCTTTAAATGGACAGCAGCATTCCCATACAGTAGTCCCATACAGTAATAACCATACAGGATTTGGCTATTACTGTATGTGAACTATGTGGAATTCTGCTGTCCATTTAAAGGGCAACTAAAGCCTTAAAACAATAAGAATCAAAGGCAGTTGGTTTATACTCGAGTCAATCACTTTTACGCCTTTTTAGAGGTAAAAAGTAGGTGCCTCGGTTTATACTCGTGTCAGTTTATACTCGAGTATATATGGGTATGTTATATTTACCAGTCTGTGCCCATTGGGCATGAGGGCATCTTAAGTGTGTGTGTGCGGGACACGGGTACATTTATATTTACCGGTCTGTGTGTGCGTCGGGGAGGTGGAGCATGTCTCGCGCCTGTTAATTTAACGGGCTTAATGTCGAGTTGACATATAATATTGCAGGCAACAATGTAAAACGGGAATAATGGTCTTTAAATGTGTGTAACCTTAACAAAGTGGGCGTGGTCTTAACAAAGTGATTGTGGGGGAAAAATCCGCATTTGCCGCTTCTCTTCTCCCCATGGGTCCCTCTTTTGTGTTTTAAAATATTGGGACTGTCTGAGTTGGTTCGTGTTATGGGGGGCCCAGAAATGTACCCAGTATGGGGCCCAGGAAAGTCTGATGGCGGCCCTGGATTCAGCCAAAAGTTTGCCTAATATTTTGGACAATAAGCAATTGCAACCAGAACTAGTAGGGAAAAAAGTACATAAAATTTGTCAAGATTTTACTTGAGGAATGGTTTTACTCAAGTAAGGAATCCCAGTTTCAATAGAACCTAGTTTAGATTCAAAATCGCTAGTTTTCGAAAATTCGCAGATCCAACTGTTTTTTTCACAAAAAAAAATCAAAACTTTTCATCTAAGTAGAAAACTAAAATTAAAAAATTTCAGTCGAAACTAGAAAAAAAAAATCTATCAAAAATGCTATTGAAAATTTTAATAATTAAGATTCAATCGGATTTTCGGATCTTCAATAGGTTCCACAGGACTGCTATTGGACAGTTTTGTTTATCTCTACTCAACGGCCTTACTTATAAACCTGAAAACCATAATTTAAAAATATTGATTATGTGGCAAGTAAAGGTATATAGCCTGAAACCATGAAATAAGAGGTATGAGAAATAAAAAGATGACGGGTCAGAGATGGCAAAGGTGAGTTGTGTTTGTGGACTACAGGGTTTTGCAGATAGAAAACTTTAAGGTAAGTAGATTTTTACATTACAGGGGAGAGAATGTAATGTTTTATTAGTTCTATCAGCCTATTGGAGCTAAAACCAATGCATTGCAGATAACTTATTATCAACAAATAGAAATATTTTTTAGATCTACTCACAAGACACTTCAGAATAAATTGGTTCATCAACCTTGTCCTTTAAGTAGCAGAGAAGAGTAAAAAGAAAGAAAGTCAGAAGCAAGAAACAGAAAAATGGGAGGAAAAAGTAAGGAGAGGAACATGGCCCAGATGGAAAGCTCATCAGATGTTTCACGGATAATCATCCTGTAGTTATAACCATACTCTCTAGTATGACAGTTATTTAGTAATTGGATTAGAGTTTACTAATATAGTAAGTTTTAATGCAATAACATGATAACATTTTATATACACAATTTGAACTTTTTTGCACTATAAACCGATTGATAGGTATGTAAACCCGATATGAATGCACAGGGCAGCAACTGAAATAATGGCAATGGTCATGGTTCAGACATTTTGCATTCCCATTGACCACTTTACAAGTTATGCTTAATGCTCCTTTAGTAGGACACATTCCATTGGAATATGTCAAAGTAAATGTTCCAATCTTGTTTACTCCTTTCAGAAGAGTGCACTTATCAATACTTGTAATGCCTTAAGGCTCGTACACAAGCACGATGTGCACCCACGACGAACGGCAGTTTCGGCCCAGAATCATCCACGTGTATGTGTTCGGTATCCACTGGGCAGATAAATGAACGACCCCTGACCGAATAAACGTCCGTTAGTCCTGGGAAGCGGTCAGTGTCGTGAGTCGTGGCTCAGGCGCACATTGAGCGTGTGTATGAGCCTTAAGATAGACAGTCATTATCTTCCTATCAAAACACATCATATCACAAAACAAACTTTAAGTACCGTAACTGGCTACGTAAACATTTAATTCTTGCAGTACAAAGCAAACAATTCTAAAGCAATGCAGAAATTATGATTAAAACAAAGTAAAGGTAAGTAAACCAAAAACAATTAATTATAAAATCATTTTAAAGCTTAAATTCTAGTGCAGGATCTCCAAAGAGAGAATGATGGAAGTTTAAGTGAAGTGCGGACCAAGACATTTCTGCCGCATGGAGTTATTTTGTTATGAATTGCGTGAAATGGAATCAAAAAGCAGTTAAGTGGTCATGCAGATTATAATATATTATATAATAATTAGAGTTAGGTTAGGTACACCAATGAAGATTATAAAGTACCTTTTTGCTAGATGTCCTTGTGCACACAATGATAGGCTGCATTTTATTACAGTCTTCAGGGTAATAGGACACACGATTGATTCGACCAGTAACCTGAAGCAAATGATCATAAAGCAACTGGAAAAGCAAACCATACTCCCTATGTTCTGAGACATGATGATATTTAGGAAAACTAAATTTGAAATATAAATGCCACTGCATAAATTGTATAATTGCTAATTAACAGATATCTGCAGTATATATCTCACTTTGGAGAAATCAGCTGTTTAATTCTGCAGGTTTCTAGCTTTTGCAGAATAGGTCCTGGACTCTGCACATGCTCAGTGAGTTCTCTAGTCTTCCCTACACTTCACGCCAGAGCTATTGTTCAGTTTGACTGTGATCTAACTGTAATCAAGACTGAGCAGTAATGCTGGCCATACACTAGCAGATGTTCATCTGATCAAAGCCTCCCACCTCTACTTGAAATCTGCTGAAGAGATGGGGACTGAAGATGGGGTTAGCGGAAAACTTTCCACATGACCTGATCTTTGTTTTTCCGATAAAACGCTTGACTCGATCGGATGTATGGAAACAGTTTTTGACATTTTGAGCAATCCGATAAATTCGATTGGATCTTTCAAAATGTTGATCCCATGTATAGGGAGCTTTAGAAACAAATGTCACTCACTAGGAAGTAATGTTATAGAAATAAAGTACCATACACCTAAAGAACTACAGATACTTTCTCAACAATGCTGCTCATTTCAGAAAGGTAAGAACTACAGCTGCCTCATTAGGAATTATATCATATATTCAGAGTCATTTACTATTTACCTTAATTTAACATTTCATTGTTTTGTCTGTTTGAGAACTATGCGGACAAAAGAACAGTAAAAATACTGATAACTCACTGATTAGCAAAGTGAAACTGTGGCACTTGAAATACCCTTGTATAAGGGTATAAGACATTCACACTTTTAAATGAAAAGATTTTAAATGACTATATCAATATGGAACCTGATTTTATTTACATTACAGTATTTCTTCTAATAAAAATATCCAGGGAGAATGTTCTGTTACTATTAGCTTACCTTTGAAGACATAAAGTTCTTTACTTCCTCGTCTGGATTGTTTTGGTTCCCAGTTAAATCAGGGTTGCTGGAGCTCAGTAATCGTGACTGAATTAATTTAGATCCAACAGCAGCAGCAGTTGTACGTCCAACAGTATTGTAGCGTGTCTCTGCCAGATTTCCACCTGTACAAACAGGATAGCAATATAAGGTATAAATGGAGAGCTAACTGACTGCATGAACCTGTAGAACTTTAATTTTAGGTAGAAAGAAGGGTTATTGTAAATATTATTGTATTAGAACTCCTGCACCAGGATCTGACAAGATCAAAGAAGTAATGCATTTGCTCCTCAAACAGAGTTGGGGAAATAAGAAATATAGGATTAATGCAGCTTTGCTTAACCTTGTAAGCAATGTTACATTTTGAGAAGTTTGCTGCCTCATCTACGAGTTCGGCTTGGTTATGTTTGGTTCTTAAGAGTGATGGGAGAAGGAAAATGATATATATCTCTCCCACCATCACTACCACCTAGGATTCTGGTAGATGATGTAGCAGTCCAGTTCTATAACAATAGTTAGCAATATAACCTGAATTTTTAGCTTCTTTTTGTTGATACAAAGCACCCTCACATTACAAGAATAAGTGACAATGTTCTCTTAGACAAGAAACACTTACCTGCTATGATCATATCTTTCTGGATCTCAGGAAGGCGAAATACATAATAAACATAGGAAGCTAATAAACAGTTTCTGCCATGCTGGTCTTTTGCTAAATCTTTACTGTTGTGAAGACTGTTTACAATGGATACCACAGATTCAAAGGCATACTGGGAAAAGTTAGCTAAAAAGAAAAAAAATATATAATGTATCCAATAGGATGTGCTTTAGTAAATAAATATGGAGAATACAAACACTAACATAAGGCTTTAAGTAAAATGAAAATTGTGTTATGCGCCCCACCGCAATATACATAGCCTAATCACAAAGAAAGGTTTTCAAAAATCTGAATGAGGTATTGATGATGTGTGTTTGTAACATTCATGTCTCCTGTGACTCCATCCTTTCTATTGCAATAGCACTGATTACTCATATTAACACTTTCACTGTCCAGCAAAAATAGTAATGAGTAATGCATGTCTGAGGCAAGAGGAAGGAAGGGAGCTGAAATTTTTTCGAGACTGTTGAAGTTTTGTACAAATAATCCTTTAACCTGCTTTTTGGTGCGCTTGTGACCTCAGCCTTATAATACATATTTATGTAGAATGACCAAATCACTGACAAAAAAAGATCTCATACATTAACATTGAAACACATTTATTTCAATTTATGTCCAATCTTCTTGCATCATTGAACTTTTATACAGATCATCTTTACATGTGGCCTAAAAAAAGAACTAGGGTCTACGGTTTCCTTTTTGGTAAATGATACCGATTACATATTACAATGAAATCCTTTTTCTAAAAAAAGCTCTGAAAATCAGGTAAAAGGATTTTTTGCCCCCCCCCCCTACCCATTTTAAATGATGTTCCTTTCTATACCAAAGGCACACAGTTTAACACTAACTGTATTACTTTTAAAACCTTAGTGGTACCAACATGACAAGAGGTTTTAAGAAATATTAATTTACTTTAGAATGTAACTTGGTCTCCTTGGTTGTACCTGTTTGATTTCCAATTACCACTGGCTGCACAGTGAGATGAAACAGTTTATCCAGAACAATATGGAGAAACAGCACCAGTGGCTCTAATCTGGATGAACTTAAGCAGACAATGCTGAGCTTTAGCTCATGTTCTAGACATGATTCTGTAATCTTCTGTTCAAGCACTCTGATAGGAAAGGTCACTGGACATTCTAAAGCATGGCACAGGGTGAGAAACTTCTCCAGGTGGTTGTCCTGTAAATAAATAGCAACAGATATTTGTGAATAACCAGGTTTTAATGTAATGTTCAGCCATGAGCGAACCCAGATTTATATCATAATAGGCAACTATACTTAACATTCACAATAAAAAAGTTTTGCATAGTTTTTGCAAATAGGTTTGTATTGCACTTTTATATAATATGCATTTAACCATTACATATAGCCAGGTATTTGCACAGAAAATGCCTTGATATTTGCATTTCTTCAAGGCACTTGGTCATCCTTGATTCATTTAAGGTATTTACCAAGGTAGCTATTTAGGCTAGTTAGGCTATTGTCTTAACAGGAAAAGCAGCCTTCTAAAATATAAGCCCACCCAGTGATTGTATAATAGTTACTCACCTGAGTGTGCAAAGACGAAACAGCTTGAACTTCTAAGTCAAACACTCCTTTGTGCCCTTCAACCCATTTTATGGGGGGTGACTGCCCTGGAACTTTCTGCAAAATATGAATATTAAAGTATGCCCAAACATGTTATTCAACAGAAAACGTGTATTTTATTTATAGAACTTTACATCATATGTAAATATATTGTCAGTTTATATACAAAAATGCAATGGGGAAAAAAAAAAAACACTTTTTTTTAAACGTAGAAATCACATTATAATTTATCAAAGGCTGCCACCACATACCGCTAGAGGAAAACAGAGCATCAGAGTTTTAGTCAGTGTTCATACAATAGTAGACCTAGTGGTATAGTATGGTAATAGTGTTGAAGTGGTATAGTGTGGTAATAGTATCGAAGTAGTATAGCATGGTAATAGTATTGAAGTGGTTTATTATGGTAATAGTTTCTAAGTGGTATAGTATGGTAATAACACCCGTGATTTTTTTGTCTCATGTAAATACTTTTTATTTGCTTTCAATTTATGATATGCTGTTATATTTGTGTATATGTAAAAGGGCATGTCCATCCTGAAAATGATGCCCTTTAATGTTAGCTTGGTTTGGGTGTCAACTGATTTACAAACACATGTAGAAAATATTTCCACTTATACATAAATATTTAAACAGTGGATACATAATTGATATTACATAATAGAAATAATAAGATGTATATTCTGTATGTGTGGATAGTACATGTGTATAGATAAATGTGTTCATTTAATATCTGGAGAAACAGTTATATCATATAGAACATGCACATAAAAGTACTCTACACAGTTCAGCCTCTGTTTACATAACTTCCATTACCTCAGGGGTATGCATAGAATAATTCAAAGGCAGCTTCTCCATTGCAACAGGTAAGCAATATTGTCCTGTCTGAAGACGATCGTTTAGCAAGATTGGTAGCCACTAACAAACAAACAGTTTGTATTAAAGTCAAGATAAGAAACTTCCAACAAGCAGATAATTACAGCTTTGAAAATTTAATGTATGCAAGTCTGCTAATTATGTTATTCATAGTTCAGGAACCCATCCTTCTGGATTGCTGCCTTA
The DNA here is from genome assembly GCA_019447015.1 of Hymenochirus boettgeri. Taxonomy (NCBI): domain Eukaryota; kingdom Metazoa; phylum Chordata; class Amphibia; order Anura; family Pipidae; genus Hymenochirus; species Hymenochirus boettgeri. The sequence continues at coordinate 244,033,753 of CM033469.1, forward strand.
ATCTTTGTTACATTTTAAGACAAGTCTCTTTAATTGGTGGTTTTACACCTTGAATACTAAGCATTGGATGGCAGGTCTCTTCCCTCCTTGATAAAAGCCAGTAGGCGGGGGGAAGTGATAGACTTTAATACTAATGCAATGCAAGGTCAGGGAGACAATCTTCCCACAAAAATGCAACTAAGCAGGGAGTGTCAGCCCAGATAAATGACCCATGGTAAATTGTTAGGACCTTCCATTCCATACTGGGGTTACCTTGACGTGGTTGGAAGGCTTTTCACTTTTATGCATAAAATTGTAACTAAAAACCCCCATGTTTTTACTTTTTGCAATAGCACAGATATTATGATATATATATATATATATATATATATATATATATATATATATATATATGTTTATATCATATGGAGCCCAGGAATGTGCATTGATAATCTCTTTTCTTGTTTGTTCTAATGTTTTGGTCAGATCAGCAGCACTATATGTTATAATAATGTTGCCATAGGAGTGCTCCCACAGCCCCCCCTTTCTGTTTACATTTTAAGGCAAGCAGACAATAGCCAGTTGTCAGTGCCATGCTCCTCTCGTGATTGGGCCAGCTGTAGGCAAATCTGGTCTGTTGCCTTATCAGAAAAGTTTAAAGGACAACAATACTGTAAAAATGTACTTATTAAAAATGAAAAATGTACCTGGGGTAGGGAGGTAGGATTGATTATTCCTGCCTCCGAATGTTTCTTTGAGGAGCTACAGCACACACGTTTTTTATCTGCCAGGTTTGTGCCTTGGGTCTTCCTGTATTACAGACAGTGCTGAAGCACCCCGGGAGCCTGGCAAAAGTAGTTTTCTTTGTGCTACCATTCATCATAGAAATGTTATGGGGGAATAAATTTTAGCTGTTTTTGCAAAAATCTTTATACTCACTATAGTTCTCCTTTAAGCATTAAACATTTTGAGCATTATTTTTCCTTCAGGTAATGCTACGAAAAAGTCTATATGCTGTATAATTTACATCTCTATAGTAATCTTCTCTTGGCATTAATAAAATAAAGCTTCGCTCCTGTGAGTGAAGTTATTCTCTATAAAATAGAATTGTTTTTTTCCTAAATGTATTTTTCATTACTAGTGGTAATATCCATTTTAGTGGTGATGTTTTTACCAATTAAAGTATTAAATAAATGTACAACTCACTGAATATCCAAGCAGAGTTTCTACTGATGCTCCTTGTTTTGGTTGGCAGCTTACATGGTAAAATGTAAATAACAAATGATGTCTACTTGTGAGTTTAGCGGGTAGTTTAATTTTCACTTCTTCGTAAAAATCTGGAGTTCTAAAAAAAAATTAACACAAAATTAAAAAAAATTCTTTGAAACTAATATTTTTAAATCTACAATTTTCATTTGATTAATTCATATCAGAGCACATGTCTCTATATTTATAGAAGCTAGTGTTTATGAGTGTTGATAATATAAGGAATAATACGATACCTACAGTGTAATATAAGGAGATTACGCCACCGAGGAGTTCCTCGTATGAGACAGTTAGGCCGAGTGCCTTTATAGGGGTCAGGGAACTCTGAGGTGAAGTAATATCCGTATATTATTCTGTAGGTAGCGTATTATTCCATATAAAACCTTGTATTAGTAATGTAGATAACAAGCCAGTTTTTATACTTACAAATAGTTAACTGCCGTTTCTATCTCAAACTAAAAGAAGACAATAAACTTTGTCTCTCACCCGGTGCTGTTCCGGTTTGTTACACTGACTGACTGAATTACTGTGCTGATAAGAGTATTCCTGTGAGTCATAATGGACTCGGCTGCTCACTCCTCCTTATCGGCACTCAGTCAGTCAGTGTACAAAAACGGGATTGTTATCTACATTACTAATACTGGTAGAGAGTATACAGGAAGTGACATCACTGAGTGACTGATTATATAGATTCTCGCCACTGCCCCTCCCCATTGAAATGCCAGAGCTGGGTGTGTGTGTGTGTGTGTGTGTAAACTGACTTAGGTAAGCTGACTCTCCCTGTTAGTTTATATTATGCATACCTAGTTATTTTTCATATTCTCTTCCATTTTTAAAAATTTGGTTGAATTATTACTCTTTGCTATTCCCTGCTGTTGACATTACTGATCTGACATTTCAGGATCTGTAATGGTCCTTTTTCCCAGAGTGCACACTACCTTGGAATGTTCCTGACAGTAATTTCTACTGATTGGCTGTTGGATGGGTTAAACATGCTCAGATCTCCACTGAGCAACTGAATCAACCCAGGCAATGGGTCGAGGGCAAGATCATAATGGTACCTATTAGGGGTCCTGCAAACAGGAAGTCAGTATTTCGGAAGCATTTATTTATACACGGACAAAATGCTGAATGGGCAGGTTAGTATTTGAATTTTCACTGAACATCCCCTTTAAAAAAAGTGTTTCTCCCCCTGCTTCCCTGGTAGTTAAGAACCTGGATATACCCTTTAAAAACAGTTGAAAATATGATTGATGTACTTAATGTGCTAAAAATAACAAAAAATGGATACACAGTATATATATTAGATTTTAAAACAAAGAACAAGTACATTTTTAGGGTCAACTATGAAGTTAAACACATTTCACTGACATAAAGCCTAGAAACTAACTTGGTTTTGTTACTAAACCCTAAGAAAAGATATCCCTGTTTGAAGTCAGTACAATATTTCGCTACTGCAGCCCTAATGCAGTTATGTTAACTTTTGACAGGAAAATACTACATGGCTGAAAAGACAGATTTTAACTGAAGTGAAGTGAGCATGTCTGTCTCATTGGGAGAGAGATGAGGTGAGTAGGTATATATTTTACAGACCTTACACAGGTGTTCATTTGAATAACAATTACCTTAAAAGGTATGCGATACATGCAGTTTATTCACTACAAGCAGGCCTAATTCTGGTATAGACTATAGCTCTCGTATTAGAATGGTTCTGTGAAATTGGAACCATTGTTAAATATTCTCTATACTTGAGGATAACATCAGACCAACTTTCTAATTTGAAGTTCCTTTCCCACAGCTTGCCATTGCATGTCTCCAACATGGATGTACTCTTTATAACAGGGATGTCAAACTTGCGGCCTTCCAGATGTTTGAAAATTACAGCTCCCAGCATTAGAGTATGCATGCCTGCTCTATAAAACCAACCAAATGTGTTAAGATTAGCAAGTACTGTGCTAAATTGTCTTTGGGTTTCATACTACCTACACAATGCAAGGAATTTCTGGAGTGTCCTAAAGGACATGGGGGTTATACATGCAGCATTAACATTTGGCTTTCAGAAACATCCATTTCCAGAAAACAATTCCCACTTACTTGTTGTGATAGGTAACAGCTGTAAACACTTCTGCTAAAAATTCAGGCCCACTGGATTTCCCAAAAATCACCTATAGTTACAGAAAGAGGGAGATTAAATTGGTGCTCTTAATAATATAATTTTATTACATTAAAATACAAAATAGAAGAGACTCATAGAAGTCTCTTAAAAGGCTGACCAGCAATAATTTGACACTTCTTAGCATGTATAACCAGCTTTGTTTTTCGTAACAGCATACTTAATGGGGAAGTAATGCTATATGTATATATGTAATAAGTTCTCTTGACAACATAAGGAAGCAATCCATCATACTTGATCTTTACCTTATACATCAGAAAGTAAAATAATACTTTAGTTACTGATATCTGAAATACCAACAGAATCAGGGAGTTGATCTTAACGCAATCCTGTCAACAACTCCTCACTTGTCAGTGACCAGCAGTCTTAGAAAGATGGGGCAAACACGTGTCTGTCCCGTTACTAGGACATCAGATAATGGGATGGTACTGGAAACAAGACTGGGTCTTGTCAGCTTCCCAATCCCAATGACATGGGTATCTATAGGCAGGTTATTAGCTTCACTTGTTTGAGCTTTATTATAGAATAAGTTACATTGATAAACAAATTTCTAATTTCTATTCACAGTGGGGAAAAAAAGCAAAGTCCATTTGAATGTATTACAGGCATCGCGTTCTTGGCCTCTTCTCCACTCATAAACTGGATTTTAATTGTGATATTCCTTCCTGATGAAAGTCGATTTGCAAAGTTTAGTCTCTGTGGATAAACATACAGAATATTCCTGAAAAATAAAAAACACAAAGAAACAGAATTACTTATATAAGCTTTAGCTTATGCTTGAAGAGAGTTTATGGCCAGAGAAATACTAAGAATACAATCAAACAAGCGTCGACCCATGTAAAGAAGCAAAGTGGTTGGTTTCATTATTCTTGCTTTGTTAGATCAGTAAAAGCTACTGATCGAGATACGGGTTAAACAAACACAGATAACATTAAATAACACCAAACAGTATTACAAGTAAAACATAACCTTTCATTTTTGTTAGGATCCACTCTTTATATGCAAGTCATGAGAATGGACACACATGTTTGTGCATACAGAACCTTTTCCTCTTCGCATAATCTGTTTGCATTTGTATACACACTGTATATGATTTGCAACCTCTAAGAAACTTTAACAGCATAACCACATAATAACCACAAGGGACTTTGTTACAAATGTTAGTCACTTGCAGCTAATCCACCGAAAACAACGAAAGTAGAGGTGCACACACTTGATTTTACCGGAAGTGTATTGTGACAAAGTACAAAAGGAGAAATCTTATGTGATGCGTTCATTTTTCCCATGCTTCAGTCTACAAATATGTAATGTGTGTACACAGCTTAATAATGTAAGGTAATATAAATTGGTATCAGAAAAACATATCATATTAGAAGCTCTAAATACTGATCAGGAAGTTTAGACAATTAGCTGTTTAAAGTTATTGATCATTTGTTTAAAAAATTACCACACGGTCAATCTCACCAAGATATTGGGCTGGGTGATCAGTCAAAAATATTGACCCATGGGTAGCAGCCTTTACATGTGAAGCAGCCTTTACATTTGTTTATGTTTTCTGCTTCAAATACTACTTAAATACTACTAATACATAGGTCTGCTCTATCCTTAAGAAAAGTGGCTACGATTACTATTTAATATTCAAGAAAACAAAAGGTTTTTATTCTGGAGCAGTAAAAAAAGCAAGTAAAACACACACCTCCCTTCCCTTTATTCATAATTATAGTTCAGCTGCCTTTGGACACCCAGAACAGGATTTTCAGCATCGGTGCACAAACCATAAAATATTGTAAAGTTGCTTTAATAATGCAAGAAAACAAAAAACAAATTAAATACTTAAAGGCAATGTCCACCCCCAAAACTAAAATTTAACCCCATACTGGCCCCACTGTGTAGTTTAAAAAAATCCTTACCTTACATCTATTCTCCAAATCGTTCTCCTGCTGTGTCTATGAAAGTGAAGCGTAGAAGCTGTCAGTGAGTCATCTGGTCCCTGATATTTCCCTAACCTCAATAAGGACTGTGACATGCACAGGGGAACCCTCCCCCCTTCCCACCATCTGGATACATCCTCTGCAGCCATGGCATAGCATAAAGCATAAGGTTGGTAGGTTTAATCTGAGGCGCCACTTCAATGCAACTCCTTCAGTCTTTCCCAAAGCAATTCTGTGTGGATTTGCAGCATTTCCTTCAATTAAAAGGCATGTCCATCCTTAAAACCAAAATTGGTCACATGTCGGTTACCTCGGTTACCCTCAACCCCAAGAAATATATTCAGCGTTTAATTAAATGTATTATTTACCAGCTATTAATTATAACTATTGCTTCCATTCTGGCAGAGTAAGCTGGTTCTTCTCTTCATGCGGCCTATCAAGGCTGTGTCTCCTGACATCACCTGGCCCACTGTTGTGATATAGTTGCTGCTTCACTTGTTTATTGTTATCCCTGAGGAAGGGTGGATACGTCCTTCTGAATAGTTGGTTTGATTTATGTCTGAATAAACTACAGGGGTTCTTCCAATTTTGTCACCTGCTCATCCGTTCTGGTTCCACTTTCCCCTGCTGCCTCCACTGCACATGCTCAAGCTTATAAAAATCTCATTGAGCAGAGGGAGGAGGCAGATACTCTTGCCAGAATGGAAGAGAACTTAAGAAGAATTAAATATCTGCTTAAAAATGCATGAAATAAACTGGTAAAAATAGCAGTTGGGGTTGCAGGCAGATAACTGGCAAGTCACCATTTTTTTGTGGACATGCCCTTTAACCTGATATAGAAAGGCATGTGATACATGCAAAAATTGTGGTTGCATGCATTCTGATTAGAAATGGACTAGAACTCGAACCCAAGTTTGAGCCGAACTATTCGAGTTCGAACTGACTCCTCGAACGGACTTCTCGAACTATCCCGGACCCGGATTTTCGATATTTCAATTTTTTAAATGTTCAAGGCATTCGAATATGCGAGCAAAATGTCTATTATACCAATACGCGAGTTAATATCGAATTATCGAATCCGTGAGTAGAATGTCTACTATACCTATATGCGAGTAAATATCGAATATCGAATTCGCAAGTAAAATGTCTATTATACCTATACGCAAGTAAATATCGAATCCGCAAGTAAACTGTCTATTGTACCTATACGCGAGTAAATATCGAATTCTCGAATCCGCGAGTCGTTCATGGGATAATTATCGAATGTTCGAACACAAGAGCTCAAAAGTAGCGCACGTGAGAGTTTTCGAAAGTCCTGGATATTCGAACATGTTCCCCAGACCATTTTCCAGGTCCCACAGCCATTGACATTAAGTTACCATTGATATTTTAGTTGTATTTCATTGGAACTTTTCAAACTATTTGACTCCCATTGACTTTAATGGGCACGTTTTCGAACTTTCCATATAGTTTGAAAGTTCAAAAAACGGACCGAACTTTTGAAAGTTCGGCCATCTCTAATTCTGATATTGGACAGGAATGCAGGGCATGCAGTGGGGCTGGCTGCATTAGAAACAACTGGAGTGCAGAACTCCAATCATTATTGGATTTCAAAATGCAATCTGAATCATGGCAGTGGGGCCTAGCCCTTACCAGGTAGAAACAGAAGTTAAAAAAAGGGTAATTAAGATACCATTTCCTTCTGGCCTTGTATGTTGCATATTATGAGATAGCAGAATGAACAGTGTATTTGGTTTTTACACAGTATCTGACTGGAGGCCATGCTTGTTATCAGATCTAATCTCAATGCATTATTTTCCTGCCAAGCAAGGGAAAGTTGAAGGCTAAAATTATGTTTTTTATTTCAGTGTTGGTATTTGAGACAGAGAAATCTAATTTAGTTAAAAAGATATTTGTTAAAAAAAAACTAAATGAAAGAATCCTATTCCTCTCATAGTCAGTAGACTGGCAGCACATGATCATCCATCATAATAGGCTCAGGGAAAAAAATTCAATGGTAAGTGTAACCCTCCTGACATGGGGCAGCTGTGCTTTACCCAGGGGCAGATTTATACCTCGGGAGCCTGCAGGCCCCAAAAGCCTGGCACCCTTAGCCCCACCCCTAAACAGAGACCACACCCCTTGCTCTTTTTGGGGAACAAATTAGACTATAAAGAGGGTGGGTTGGTGGGGGGTAGGTTGACAGACCCCCCTCCAACCACAGGTGCCTAGGGGCGTGCCGCCTGTGCCAAGTGGTAAATTCAGGTCTGGCTTTACCTATATTGTAATTTTGTGCTTCCCACACAGGGTTTAAGTTACAAGAAACCTGATTTTTTTCCCCCCACCATCTTAAAAAAACAAGCCAAAAAAACAGCATAAAATGAAATAAAAATGCATGTTTATTAGTATAAATCATAAAAAAATATCAAAAACGCTGTTTGCTTTACACTGTATAAAACTCATTATTGTCCTGGAAATAATCTAATTCAATCTGCTGAACTTCAAAGAAAATAATGGGACCTTATCCTTAAAGTATTTATAATATTTCTCTATGCGTAGGTTTTATTCTTTATGCTGATATGTATCAGAATGTTTATGTACTTGGGCTGTAAAAATTTAAAACCCAATAAATATAACTGAACAAAATTCAAATTGTTGCAATTAATATTGTTTACTTCCTTAGCTGTGCATGCATCAGCTTTTTCACAGTTGGCGTCTGAAAACTAGGAAGTTAATCACATGAAATAATTACAAAAGGTTTGCATGCAGATCTCAGAGTCGTACAAAATACAAAATGATTTCTTGCCTGGACATTTTTACAGAGATTGGAGCTAGAAGACAAGTCTACATAAAATGTCTAAAAAAGAGCACCTGGCTTTCATGATCTATTGCAGGGGTGGGCAATTATCACTGGGCCACATAAGAAACTTGAATTGTCATGGAGGGCCTGACCAATAGGTTCAACTCAATTCTCATCAACGATCAGGCAATCATCAGGTTTCTGCATGCTACATCCGAGGGTTATGGCCATTTGAGGGTTACCATATGCTTCATTCGAGGGTTATCGAAAATCCAACATTACATTTGAGGGTTACCGAATTCCAATGCTACATTTGGGGGTTACCAAAAAAAGGGACATTATGTTTGAGGGATACTGAATTTGAATGATATATTTGAGGGTTACCGAATAATAGATTCAAGGGATATATCAACATTTTTTAAAGAGGCCATTCTTTCTAAAAGATGTTATTGTTATTCTGAGGGTAGAGTTGTCCTTTACCTTCTCTGTTTTGCTAATTACCCTTACATTTATTTAAGTAGTGGAATCTTAAAGGACAATTATACTCACCTTCCCTCCGCTCCTCTTCTTAGGTCAGTACCTTTTACCCAGGGTGAGGACTTGAACCACTAGGTCCTCACCACTGGGTTCGCGTAACTTGCAGCACAGCCTTACTGAAACGCTGCTCTGGTAGGCTCCGGACAAATAGGTTGACCTGAACCTGAAATGAATCAGCAAGAGCCTAGACCTTAATCTTGTTTAACATTTGTGGGGTGACCTGAAGAAAGCTGTACACCAGAGATGCCCTCACAATTTCACAAATCATTTAAAAAATAATCAAGTCCAAACTGATAGACATATACCCAAAAAGAAAGCAAAAGGGGCTTAAACCAAGTAAGGGATTGTTTACATTGATACAACCACCTTTTGGTATCACCCCCCCCCCTTTATTTCACTAAACAGTTTCTGGTTTATTTTATTCTTTAGGATTTATCTTTGTTTGTTTTTTAATAAACAAAATATGCCTTTTTACAAAGGTTTGTGTTTTTTTTATATCAATTTTAAATGCCGCTCCTTATATAAAATTTTCTATACTTTTGAAGAACATTTTTACTTTAATATAGGATAAGGCTTGACCTTAATTTTTATCTTGCAGATAAAAGAGATCTTTTATAAAGCTGATTTTTTCAAAAGAACTATACAGATTTCAGATTCTAAAGCAATGGTTCTTTAGCAAGTAAGGGGTTACCCTTTGGAATCTAGAAGAGAAAAAAAGAGACAGATTGTGTTTTTTTTTCTGGTTGTTGATAGCAAGTCTAACACCTCTGGCGTCTCTATCTAAAGGTTCATTTCTACACCAGACTTTGTTCTGTTTTACTGTGATTTCTAAGAGATGACAATGAGATGCCCCTGCATATTCATGATTCTGTATTTTGTCCTAGACATTCAAATGCAAGAAAGCTCTGACATTCCCTGCCATGTGAGAGAAGTAAACCTCCTTTCAGAAAGTCTTCTTCAGCTTGGTTCAGTTTTCAAGAAAGAGGTGAACAACACACATCAGAGTATTAAGAGCGTTCTTGGACAACTGGAATTGTTTAATGTTTCTCTTGCAAAAATGTCTTGGCAAGTGATGCAGATAGCTAAACTTGGAGAGGATCTCAGCACTAAGGCAAAAAAACAACACATGAAAGATGAATATATGAACCTTTTTATTGCTGAGCTGTGTGAGGAACTTGCCAAAGTCCAGCAGCATGGAGCTTCTCTGGAGAACAAGATTAAACCTTTGGAAAGTAAATTGCAAAAGGCAGTGAGAGATGAGAGGCATTCCCTACTTAGCACAACAAATATTTTGGTATTATCTGCTTTTCTTCATAAATTGATTTTAAGGGAGGCTTAGTTATCCTCAAAATAGACCACTATTTGCCTCTCTAAACTAGTCTGCCATTTCTCCTGCTTTTCTCATTGTGCTACCAGATTAAACTATCTATGATAAAACTATTATCTATTTGGAATTTCTAATTTAAAGGCTGGAATATACCTTTTCTCTTACTTTCTGATGCCCTTTTAGAGGAAAGACAGATACTGTCACTTAGTGAAAAACATCTCTAACATTCTACTTTCCTGTTCTTTAAAATGGAGCAGAAATGTTTTCAACATAAATACCACAGGGAAATGAAGGCACAATAATTCTTAAGTATTATTTTTATATTTTATATGTTAAAGTTTTCTTTTGTTTTGTTAAATCCTTTTCTTATTACAGTCTACCCTTAAAAGGCAAAACATTCAAATAGAGACAATTATGGCCACAATAGATGTCCATCAAGATCGCATAAATTACCAAGAATGCAAAATTCAACGATTACTGAAGAAGGTAAGTCGAGCAAAGGAATGATTATTAATTGTATGACCAGCATTTGTAAAAAGCAGAGCGGGCTACTGAGTAACGCATATAGATTTCTATAATAGGCCAAAATATATCAAATATGTAAAGTTCTTATTTACAACTTAATCCATAGTGTATTTATTAATTGTATGCAAGAAAAACCATATTTAAAAAACAATCACCAAAGAATGAGTTCATTTGATCTGTTTTAATATAGATTGGATCAAGAAATCTGAAAGACATAGAAAGAAAGAAAAAAGGACTCCAAAGAAAGTTTAAAGAATACAGTCAACCTTAACCAGCCACTGTGAGCACTCAGGGGTTTGTATTTACAAGGAGGTCCCTATATTAGATGACTTAACTTATTTGTTTAAGTTGCCAGTCTTAGCACAAGAAAAGAGAATGAATAAACTATAAATAACAAGTAGAAATAGAGATCTTTGTGATTTGTCATTTAGAACCAATGGTTGGATCTGTGTCCAACTGTAATCATTTACATGCAGTGAATGTATGTGCAGCCTTCATCTTTGTTAAGTTGAAGGAAATATTAATAAAGAATATGTGTACACATTAAACCAAACAAAACTGATGCATAAAAATGAACAAAACAGCATTAGGTTTAAAAGTAGCACAATTATTCAGGGTATTTCTTTTAATACCATCAGCTGAAAAAGTCCAGTTTTCTACAGCATGATGAGGATAGCTACGTTATGTACGGATGCATTTCTAGTTGCCTTATTTAATTGGTTGCTGAGTAGGAATTACATGATTTATTAATTAGCCCTTTTAGAAGGGACAATTTAAAGTTTCTAATTTCAAGGGGCTAAGCAGTAACTGGACATATGGACTATGTGATAATTGTAATTATAACATCTGGTTATAGTTATTGTGCCAATATGTTTGAAATAATGTATGTGTAACTACATAAGATATAACAAAAAAACCCCAATAAGATAAAATGTCAACTACAAAACACAGATTCTATGTTTGCTTCTTTAACTGCAGAGACTGACATGGGAAACATTTTTTTACTGCAGCAAAAAGCATTTCATCTTAGTTTATGAACCAATTTTCCTTCCAAAAACTGACAATGAATTTACTTTGTGTTGACTGTAGATCTCTAAAATTGCATGTTTTTGTTACCAAACATAAATACAATACAATGCTTTTCAAGTTAGATCTGACTTCTTTCTTACAGGCAAAAAACCTTGGCGAGGATTGTATTAATTCGCTGCTCGTATGTCCTTATATGGATCTTCAGCCTTTGTATGGTTTCTCAATTAATACTGACATTTGATATATGAAGAAATAACTAAATAAAGATATATTCCATTGTCTGTTTTAAACCTTCCTACTGCCTCATTAGTAGCTCTGTATACATGGACATAATTTGTTAAAGTTGTCAAATGAATAAAACTCACCAAAGCTGAGTTGGAATGATTGCAGTCCTGCTAATTACATTTCTCCAGCCTATAGATGACCTGGTAAACCTACTTTTTGAACATTTCATAATACAATGTTTTGTATTATAAAAATAGATGTAAAAGCTGGCCACACATGGAAAAAATATTTTGAGGATAAAATAAAAAGTGCAAAATATATCTGTATACAGATGGCCAAAATGCACTTGTTGGTTGTTATAGATGGTTCACACCTTTGTTACTCAAACAATCTATTGTGAGTTTCCCTACACAGTTTGAGTTATTTCTGTTCAAGATTTAGACTGAAATCCTGATGTTTCTGGATGTTGATTAGTTTATCTGTTCCCTAGTTGTAGACATCTGACCTTTTGCTTACAATAAACCCAAACCAAGCCTCTGAGTTTTGGATATCATATATACAGAGAACTAAAGTAATTTCAAATAGAAACTTTATCAGTCACTGGATTTCAAATGTGTGTACTTGCTATTCTGCTCCTTTTCTTTGGAACTTGTCCTATTTATTTGCTAGGAATCTCAAAGGTTAAAGGGGAAGAGTTCAGAGAAAATACCTAAGCTTGCTGAGAGAATTTTAACATTCCAATAATCTTTTTTCCCCCATATATTTTAAATGCTTTGAAATACTGACTTCCAGTTTACAGGACCCCTAATAAAGTCTGTTATGGTCTTGACTCACACCCTGGGTTGAATAATTTGCTCAGTAGAGATCTGAGCATGTTTGACCCATCCAACAGCCAATCAGTAGAAATCACTGTTTAGAAAATTTCAAGGTAATGTGCATCCTGGAATGAAGAATAAGCGTTACAGAACCCTTAATGCAAAGGGTCTATATTCAATTGATTTTTCAAATGGGAGAGAATATGTAGAATAACTAGGTACCATACATACTTGACAATAAGCCGACCCGAGAACAAGCCGAGGCACTTATTTTTAAACTAATTGTTTAAAACTAATTGACTCGAAGTATAAGCCGAGGGTAAAAATTATGACCCCTACAGCCCCCATGACCACATACAGTATAGCTTTATTGTAGGAAAAAAAGGTGTGTGTATTACTTTAAGTTTTTTTTGTATGTGCATTTCACTTTATTTTTTTAGCATTCTCAAAGATAATCATCAGATCATCTTAGGGAATTATAACAAACTTGGAATAGGGCAAAAATTACGTTTTCCAAGTCAAAATCCGATCAGAAAAAATCACTTCCTAGAATGAATTTCCCAGGCAGTGATTTTTTCATTCACTGGAAAAGATCAATAATTAGGTGATTATAACCGATCACCTAATGTTGATCTCTGTCCCAATTTCTTTTTCTAAGTCTTTGCTAAGTAGCAAAGACTTAGAAAAAATCCTATTTGTGAATGGAACTCTAAGCTCCATTCACAAATTCTATAGTAAGCTGTAATTCATTGACATTCACTGTGATCTGAATGGAGACCACCAGGGGCAGTATAAGAGTAGTCTAAGGTAAGACTCCAGTGACAGAGAAAGTTCTGTGATGACATTCAGCTTAGCAGTGACTGGCAATTGCTACCCAGTCACGGGCTTTACAGGCTGCTAGCTCCCGATCCCCGTCGTATTTTGCTAAAAACAATGGGGGATCAAGAGGGCTAGTGAGGCACCTGAATGCAGCCCCTGATTGCCCCTAGCTGCCATAAAGGGGCAGAATGCAGTAAAAGTGCTCAGGGCTGCTGTATAAATATGGTATGTGAAATATATACTAAAAATATGCAAAATAATTATGTTTTCCACTGAACATCCCCTTTAACAAACAGATGTAGCAAAGATTAACTGAAAGGGTATCTCCATTCAAAAAACAGAGTTTAATTAAAGAACAGGGGGTAAAGGAGCTATGTCTTCCCTCCCAATCTTCCATTAAATGGTCAGGAGATAGAAGGAAAGTTAGAGACCGCTCTGATGTTCCCTTTGACAGTTAACGAGTGCCTTTGCTATGTACACGCATGCACATACATTGCAAAGGTCCGTCAGGAACTGTCAGAGGAACAGCGCTGGAGCATGATAACAAGAAAGGTTATTTGAGGAACGTGAGGTAAAAAGACACAGCTCCTTTATCCCTCGTTCTTCAATTAAACTGAAAAAACATACTCTAAGTATGTCAGTTATTAAAAGGAATAAAAAGGAGGCAAGTGCTTGGCTAAAAAGACCAATAAAAATAACTGTAATACTTAATGTAAAATAATTTGTGGGTTGCTGGTGCACGATGCACGTAGTCCTGTCCCTTCTCTGCCATAGGTTCTGCAGCAGCAGTCAAAGGGAGTTACTACTGTATGTGCACACCCAAGATGGATAACATATAGCTAGCTGGAGAAAGTGGGGTGTCCTGACATCCCCTATAGCAAGGAAGGTAAATATTAAACATCAAAACCACACCGATGAACTTTTAAGCATCCAATTGCGATTGCGCTTTTAAAAGCGAACTCTAGTGTGGTCCAATTGATGTGGCAACACTAGTGCGCTGCTGTGAGCTGTGCACGTGATCCGATAACTCGGAGCGCATGCAATCCTCATTTCTTGCACAATTCGGAAGCATGTTGTAGTGTGGCCTCACCCTTAATGTATCAAAAATAGAGGGGCCTGGTTTGGGGGAATTTAACTTCCCTTTGAATATTAACTTTTGAGAAGTTAATTGTTTCTGGGTGCTTGGTTGGTGTTTCATACCTTGAAAGTTTAGTTCAGTGCAAATTCATATACTTTAATGAAAAAAGAGCAGTCTTTTTCCATCCTAATGACTTTAACCCGCCCATTCAGCATTTTGTCTGTGTATATATAAACGCTTTTGAAATACTAACTTCCTGTTTGCAGGACCCTCAATATTGCAGGACCCCCAATAGGCACCATTATGGTCCTAACCCATTGCCTGGGTTGATTTCAGTAGAGATCTGAGCATGTTTGACCCATTCAACAGCCAATCAGTAGAAATTACTTTTAGGAACATTGCAAGGTAGTGGTGCATTCTGGGAAGAAGAAGGACCGTTAGAACATAAAATGGCAGCTCACTAATGTTGACATCAGGGAATAGCAAGTAGTATAAATTATAAATCCAATTTTTTTCAAAATGGAAGAGAATATGTAGAATAACTAGGTATGCAAAATATAAATGAAAAATTTCAAAAACAATGATCATTTTCACTTAACTTTCCCTTTAATGTTGGGTTTATGCCCCCTTTAAACACCTTAGTTGGGGATTTGAAAAAATGTATGTAGAGGGAAACATTATTTCTATGCCAGCTAGTGTAAAGTGCACATTCATTTCTTTCTAAAATGGTCACCTTCATCTAGTCAAAGCAGAACACAGAAAAACAATAACCATGAATGCAAGAGACCTTTAGCCTAGATAGATTAACAGTTTAATTAAAAAGCTTATATTCTAATCTCTCTACCAGAAGAATATTATGCTTATACAACGTGTAGGAGAGTGCTATGCAATGCCAAAACACATACAGTATGACTGGGAGGCACATTAAGTATCCAGCTCAGGCATTTCATTTTACAAGGCACAACAAATGAGCAAAGTAGATACAGTTGAATGAGTCTTCTATGTGATTCTTACTGTGGGGTTCAACAACCTTTTTATTATTATTATTATCTATGCAAAATATGTTTTTTTCTATTGCCATGTAACTCAGAAATAACAGCATACAAAATATAGTTGGCTTGGGGAGTAAGAGGGCACGCAATGCCCTTCTCAGAGAATCCACGATCAGCTGATCGCACGTATGCAGTAAAGATAAGCGCAATCAGCTCTTTAAAAGTTCTGCCGGTTCGGAACTGGCCTTTTAAACAGCTGATCGCACGAATCTTTACTGCATACGCATGATCAGCTGTTTAAAAACAGGTGATTTCAGATGCTTTGGAAATGGGGGGTGGGTCAGGGGCCAAGACGCCAATCTTGCTGGGGTTTGGCTGGGGGGAAGGCACCCTGCAGTTTTGCACCTGCCCTTATCTCATCAGCCATAAGGGATTTGCATGGGTCTTACATAAAATTCCTGTTAGTTATCAAACCAAGAACAGAAATAATGTGGCACAAAAAACCTGGCTCCCTGTGCCCTGTCCTAAAAACAGACCACACTCCCAAAGCAAACCCACTGAAAATTCCTGCCCACTTCCTGGATCTAATCAACTATAGCACTATATGTTGAGCATGTGCGGTATAGTTAATTAGAACCAGGAAGCAGTCGGCACTAGTTCTCCTGTGGTGGATCGTGTAAAAGGTAAGTTTCTTCTGTCTTCATCCCTGGCTCCTGAGATATTGATTGAAGAATGGGAGGTAGCTCCTTAAAGGGCATGTCCACCCCCAAAACTATAATCCCCCCAACTACTGGCCCCACCATGTAGTGTAGTTTAATCCTTACCTCACATCCCAGCTCCATAGGGTTCTCCTGTAGGGTCCCCCCCCAAAGTCCCAAAAAATGACTACCAGGAGGCTAGCAGAGTCCATATAGGACACTGCCTGCTAGCTGGCCTCAGGTAGATTTTTGCCATGCGTACTGCAGCCCTTCTCCCCCCTCCTCCCCTCCCTCTCCCTCCTCTCCCTCCCGTCCTATATCCCTCCCCCTAGCATAAAACCCCTTCAGTAATGATTTCCCCATGTCTCCCAGCCCCAACCGCATATTTTTTTTTTTTAGAAAGCTCCCCAAACTCTTACTTACCTTCCTCTTTCCTCCGGCGAAGTGAGCTGCCGGCAGCCGCGTCTGTGATTGGCTGCCGCTCAGCCAATCACAGACGCGGCTGCCGGTCCCGCCCCTCTGCTTGCATTTCCTTGCAAGCAGAGGGCCGGGAGCGCGGCGGAGGATCGAGGGGAGGTAAGTAGAGTTTGGGGGGCTTTCAAAAAAAAAAATGTAGCGGTTGGGGCTGGGAGCCTAGGGGGAATCTTATATAAAAAAAATGTTTTTTTGGGTGGACATAGCCTTTAACCACTCTGTCTTTAATCAATACATTAAAGGAATAGTTAACTTTTCAAGTGAACTATTTCTTTAACCATAAAGTGGGGAGATATTAGATGATTCTAAATAAAGTACTAATTGTAGAGTATAAAAAAAGTGAAAAGATTGACAGCTGTCCCTGCAAACATAGGCCCTCCTAGGCATGCGCCTACTTTGCCTAATGGGAAATCCAGCCCTTACAGATTAAACCAAATTGTATATGGCTGGGAATTTAAATATGAACAAATTTTATCCTTTCATAAGATTTGGAAAAAACGTTCTTGTACAAATAAGAAATTGGGCTGTTATAAATATTCGAAATGAATGTCATGCAACCATATGACTCCAGGAGATAACTTCGCATCCAGTACAGGGGAAGAATTCAAGATTTAGCATAATATCACTTGCATAACAACACATGTCATTTATATAATTATGTGTCCATGTAAACGATCATATGTGGGAAAGACGGCACTAACACTCCGACTCCGTATGAATGGGCACAGGTCTGCCATTCATACTGTATTTAGGAATCAAAAGACAAATAAATCAGTCGCATAACATTTCCTGGAACATGGACATGATATATCTACAATCCAATTGTCTGGGCTCAGCACTTACCTGCCTCGCGTTCTCTCACCGTGGCTGCAGCGTCTTCGGCGGGTGACATCATCTTCCGGCATCCTCGTGAGCGCGTCTTCCCGTGCTTGCACCTCGGCTCTTCAGAGGCACCTCTTCTTATCTCCTCCTTCCCTGTAAGCTCTAGATTAGACGGAAGAGATCCAATAAATTCAAATCTTCCAATCCCTGCATCAGACTCTTGTCCTCCACTCCCCATTGGTTCCTCTGCATTACTTAAGCTTGTTTCAGTTAATCATTTCTTGCCTGTTATAGTTTTGGTTGCCAAACTAGTGGTCCCTGTTATTTTTCATAGTAGTTATCTAGCTCATTGTTATTCTTATTGTTCATTGTTTTTCTTGTTCTCTTTTTCTCTTATATCTGTTGTATTCAATTAGATCAACTGGACTTGAAATGTAGTTCTTGAAGACGTTTCGCTAGTCATCCGACTGGCTTTCTCAATTCAGAATGACTTGTACAAGAATCTGTGGCAATTATGTACCCTGGAAAATCCCAATTAGCATATCACAGCCAGGTGTTAAGGGTGTGATTGGATAGTGGCTAAGAGGTGGTATAGGAACGCCCAGAGTAAGGTGTTAAAACAGCATTGTACATGGCAATCTTTTTCTCTTCTTGTTTTCCAGATCCTGTGTAAGATCTATTGGTGTTCCGGTTTTCCTCAGTATATCCGGCCTTAGCGTCTATACCTTGCGCTCTAAGACCTGGGGATAACCGTGTACAGCGAGGCGATTGGGGGCTTGTCTATAGGTGAAGGCAGCGGCTGTAGATTGGGGTATAGGCACTGAAGGTATACTATGGGACTCCGGGCATCACATTATAACAGGCCATGGAAGAAATCCAAGAGCAACTAAGACTCTAAACTGGGGCTGTTAACCAACTAGCCCAAAGAGTAGTGGCCAAAGAAAATAGGTCTCCTCCAGTCGCTCCACTTTCTGTTTTCGAACCTAAAGCCCTGCTACATGAGAAATTTAATGGAAAACGCAGCAAGTTTTATAACTTTATGAACTCTTGAAAGTTATACTTCTGACTGCGTCCTACCTCGACTGGTTCTGATTCCCAGAAAATTACCCTGGTGATATCCCTCTTACAAGGGGACCCTCAGACCTGGTCATTCGGCCTTCCTGATGATAATACATCATTGGTACCTGTGACTGCCTTTCTTTATGCCATGGCCCTTCTCCAATCCGATCCTGATTATGCCGCCACTGTTGAGGCCAAGAAAAGAAACCTCTGTCAGGACAGACGTTCTGCTGAGGAGTATGCAGATGAGTTTCGGTGCTGGGTGGTGAGTACCCGCTTGAATGATCCAGCTTTGAATATTCAGTTTGTGTTTGGCCTTTCGGAGTACATTAGACCCATCTACTTATTTCCTTGATGAATCTATGGCGTTGGCCATCAAGATTGACTGTAGATTCAGGGAGCGTTATCAAGAGAAATTAATGGTTACTCCAGGGCCTTTTAGGTCATCACTGACCCCTTCTTTGCTCTCTCCACCTTCCCCAGAGGAACCCATGCAATTGAAGGCGTCAGGAAGGACTCGCTAAGGTGTGTCCTAAAAAGGGGTCTAGAAATGCAGAAAACTTCAGTGCCTAGGTGGGTTAGAGGAGGGTTACCTAGGCAATCAGATAATTCCCCCAATTCTTAACCCCAAAATTTTGTTACCTGTGAAAATTTCCTGGGGTTCTAGCATTTTTCATTCTCAGGCCTTTTTGGATAGTGGAGCGGCTGGTAATTTCATGGATTGTACTCTGGCCCGTTCCATGTGTATTCCTTTGAAACCACTCGCTAGTCCCATTCAAGTTTTGGCCATCAATGATACCCCCTATTTTCCAGCAGTTCCATATGTGTGACACCAGCAGTTACTGTCCAGGTTGAGTCGGGTCACCCTGAGGTTTTAACATTCTTCCTCTTGGACATCCCGTTTAACCCAGTTATCCCAGGTATACCCTGGTTTCCTAAAAACAACCCAGTCGTAGATAGGCCTACTGGTCAGATCATTAAGTGGGGGGTTAATCTTAAATGCCTGGTTCCTTCTTTTCCTCTTTTTCTTACTGATCTGAAAACACTATCAACATGTTATCACGATTATACTGATGTTTTTTCCTCGCAGGCTGTCAATAAACTACCTCCACATTGTCATATGATTGTCTTATAGATCTGTTACCTGGTACCATGCCTCCACGAGGACATATATATTATTTCACTGCTCCTTATATTAAAGAAAACCTAGAAAAAGCCATGCATTGATTTTGGTGCTTTAAATAAAATTAAAATGAAAAATAGGTATCTCCTGCCCTTGATTGATGATATGTTCTCCAAAATTGTCGGGGCTTGTGTCTTTTCTAAGGCCGAGCGCCACCTTCGGGAATCTCCGGAGGTGGCCGCAGCGTCTTCGGCGGGTGACATTTTCTTACAGCGTCCTTGTGCACCCGCCTGGCTTGCCGTGCTCGCGCCCTGTCTCTTCATTCTTTTGGTGCCTCGTGGACGCACGCAGGCACCTATTCTTATCTCCTCCGTCCCTGTAATCTCTAGATTGGATGGAGGAGATCCAATTAATTTGAATCTTCCAATCCCTGCATCACACTCTTGTCCTCCACTCCACATTGGTTCCTCTGCATTACTTATTACTTATTCCTTGCCTGTTATAGTTTTGGTTGCCAAACTAGTGGTCCCTGCTATTTTTCATAGTAGTTATCCTGCTCATTGTTGTTCTTATTGTTCATTGTTTTTCTTTTTCTCTTTTTCTCCTCTTGTCTTCCAGTTCCTGTGTAAGATCTATTGGTGTTTCGGTTTTCCTGAGTATACCTGGCCTCAGCGACTATAACTTGCGCTCTAAGACCTGGGGGTAACCGTGTACAGCGAAGCGCAACAAGTCTCCTGACGATCGGGGGCTTGTCTATAGGTGAAAACAGCGGATGTCGATAGGGGTATAGGCGCTGAAGGTATACTCGGGGACTCCGGGCATCACACCAATTTACAGGGATAGATCACATACCAGTTCCTAGAAGGGGTGGAAATAGAGCAAAATTGCTATCACAACGTGAAACCTTTTGGACCAGAAAACTGAACACTTTCAGAAAGATTCAATAAAAGTTTTTATCGTTTAAAATGGTCCTAATTTTGCCTCAACCAATCAGATCTTATTTAACATTTGAAAGCTAACATCTGATTTGTTGGGGCAAAAATAGCACCATTTAAACATTTTACAACTTTTTTTAATAATATTTGACCCACATGGATTAAATGAATATTGTTCTTTTAAGAAAAGAAGCTTAAGATATTAATTAACATGTAATTGTGTAACTAGGTCCTTATAGATATACAGTATTTAGAAAATGGGATAAGTTAGAAAATGGGTTTATAGGCTTAAAGGGCATGTTCACCCACACAACTATAATCCCCCCAACTACTGGCCCCACCAGTAGTGTAGTTTAATCCTTACCCTCACATCCCAACTCCATCTGGTTCTCCTGTAGTCCCCCCCCAAGTTCCAAAAACTGACCACCAGGGGCTAGCAGGTCCATATAGGACACTGCCTGCTACCTGGCCTCCCGGAGATTCCTCCCATGCGTGCTGGCCCTTCTCCCCCTCCCTCCCCCTCCCTCCCGTTCTGCTATCCCTGCCCCTAGCGTTAATCCCCTTCTGCTATCCCTTCCCCCATGTCCCCCAGCCCCACCGCATACTTTTATTTTTAGAAACTCCCCATGTTTACTTACCTCTCCGCTTTCCTACGCGGAAGTTAGCTGTCCAGCAGCCGCATCCGTGATTGGCTGCCGCTCAGCCAATCACAGACGCGGCTGCCGGTCCCGCCCCTCTGCTTGCATTTCCTCGCAAGCAGAGGGCCGGGAGCGCAGTAGAGTTTGGGGGGGCTTTCTGAAATTAAAAATTACGCGGTTGGGGCTGGGGGACCAGGGGGAACAACATATTAAATATTAAATTTTATGGTGGACATAGCCTTTAAGTTAATAAATAGTAATAAGAGTTAAGGATTGTGGTTAATGTATATAGGTCTGTATAATCAATATTTAATCATTGTTTTTAAGCATTTATTTAAGTATTGGCACTTTGCACTTAATATTATATTAGAGATGAAAGGAGTAATCATGAAACTGTGGTAGATATAAAACATGTCACTTTATACAAAAATCACATGTAACTTTATGAGAATTTTACACATTTTTAAATTTAAGTTTTAAAATAACATGTCGGAAAATGTATAATTTATTATTGCACATGTCACTTTAATTATTCTGCTTTACCTGTGATGTTAATTATAGGGGTGGGGCTAAATGTTTAAAATTCCTTGAGCACTGTTGATTCACTGTTCTGTTGGCTTGAGAAAGGTCCTTGTCCAGGACCGAAATGTTGCCGTGACACAGATATGTTTGTAAGTGTATAATAAAAGATGTTGAAGGCTATAATTCTATAAAAAGAATTTGTTAAATAGACAGAGGCAAAAAGACTTTGCACCAACATAATTTAATTTTAAATTTGCTTAAAATGTTTTCATCTCATTGGTAAACATATTTGTGGATTCTGTGTATTCATATTTTCTAATCATCTCATATTGTGAAAGCCAAAGAATAGAGATTGCCCTTGAAAATGTTGGGTAATATTTTTCACATCTAAAGTATGGAAAGACCAATCCAAGAGATTGATCTTTTGATGTAAATTGACTGGTTTATCAAGTGGACAGATTTAAATTTCTGTCCAATACTGCATGTTAAGAAGTTATGGTGTAAACCATTAAAGATAAACTATCTTTAATAATAATCCATAGTGCAGTCATGTACAAGATCATTTTCAAAGCAGCAGGTACAAAAGTATGTCAATCAAGTGCATGTATTAATTTCATGAAGAAAAATCTAAAACAGGTATAATACAATAAAAACACAATACAACACACAATAAGGCTAGGTACACACAAAACTGTATTTTAAGTCGACCAACTGATAGTTATGTCAATTGTTCGGTCAATTGAAAATATTGTATCGTGTGGGTGTCAACGTCTGCGACCCATTTCAGTCACCCATTCATCTGGAGAACAAATGTCGTCCCGTGTGTACCGAGTCTGAAAGTGTAACATTAAACAACAAAACTGTGAGAAGATTATGGGTTTTACCTGTAAGTGGTATGTGGGACATAAACTTCTTTAATAGGAAACTCTAGTATTTCTTTAATGGGACGTGTTCGACTTTCCGGTTTTACTGGTAGGAGTTCAGGTGTCACACAAGAGCCAAGTCCATCATAAATAGGGGAAACTTCCAACTTTAGTAAACCTTAAAATATTTAGATGCAAAATGAACTGTTGAATGATGAAGGTTTGAAACAATAGACTAAAGGCTCGTACACATGTTTTGGCACCGACCCACAACCGCATGTGTATGCGTTCGGTCAGGGTTTGTTTGTTGATCCGCCTTGATGGCTCAACCAACGACCCCGACAAAACGCATAAACATGTGCGATTATTGCCCGGAACGGCCATTCGTGGGCGCGCTCGGGGGTCGGTGCCAGGATCAGAGACATGTGTACGAGGCTTAAGATTATTCAGAATTCATAAAAATGATATTGTGCCAATATTCTAATTGCAGGAATATTTAGTTTATCTATATGCATTTTAAACTTCTAAGCAATGCAGCTAGTGACCAAAAATGTGATACAGACAAACTAAATTACTATTGCACAAATAATTAATTTTGCATGCATTCTAAAAAAATATTCTCCCTCTATACAAAGCACTGGCAAGGTGTCATTTAATATACGCAGAATAATTTTGTAATTAGGGCGGCTGGTGAGGGGGTGGCACCAGAGGCATTTTGCTCAGAAGCGCTGCGAGGCGGCACCTCTGATTGTGATCCTGTAAACAAAAAGACATCTTGGAAATGAAGAGAGTTAAAAAAAGGACAAATAAAAAATAAGAGGAATGAAGGAGCTCAATTATCAAGACAGAATTAAGCTGAGGCCATGCATTTCATTGCAAACGCACACCAAAAAAAGCATGCACAGTGCGTTTGTGTGTGCTTTTTTCTGTATTCCCACAGACTTGCATAACAGTGTGATCTGGACAGAAATAGACCAAAAGTTGTGATTGCATACATTTCAAGAGCAGAGAGATTGCAAAACAACCCATAATACCTGCTAACAGACAAAGGACCCTTTTACACTGGAGAATAGGGACTATGATGATACGATAAATACATTTATAGCCATACATTGGAAGTATGTCCTTATCTAGCTTCCTTTACTAAATATGTCTACATTTCTATTATGTAGTTGGAAAGCCTATGTAAATAGGTTAGGACCAAGCTGAAGGAAGCAACCTAGGTATGGTAGCTGGGTTTAAAATAATTTGGCTAATTTAATTGCTTCATATATCCATATTGAAGGGCAGGCTTTTAAGCAGTAACATAATAGAAATGTATCATACCATGTATGCTAAAAAAAAATTTGGATGTGCATTAGTATTTTGTGTGTATGTATAAACTTGTGATAATAACAGCTCTTTATTAAATTGCGTACATTTTGGAACTAGTGCATGGTTTTAAATTGTTAGTTTGTGGAATGCCTTCATAGTTATTCTAATATTCTCTCCCATTTTGAAAAATTAGTTAATTTCATACCCTTTGCTGTTCCCTGCTCTGGACATTAGTGAGCTGACATTCCAGGTTCTAACGGTCCTTCTTCTTCCCAGGATGCACCACTTTCTTGGAATGTTCCTAACAGTAATTTCTACTGATTGGCTGTTGGATGGGTCAAACATGCTCAGATCTCTACTGAGCAACTGAATCAACCCAGGCGCTGGGTCAAGGGAAAGACCATAACGGTCTCTACTAGGGGTCCTGCAAACAGGAAGTCTGTATTTTGGTTGCATTTATTTATACACAGAAACAATGCTGAATTGGCAGATCAGGATCATTGGGAAGAAAAAAGCCGTCTCTTTTTTCTGAAAGGTATATGTATTTGCACTGAACTTGCCCTTTAAGCTGTTATTATGCAAAATGATGTGTAGTGTTTTATTACGTGACTATACTTCATACATCCTTTGATGCTGCTGATACTACCACTAAAAGCTTTTGCAGCTCTGCTGCCCTCACCTGGTATAGATTTAATCCTCCTCTGCAAAGTAGATCTCCTGTATTCTGCTAAGTGTTTGAATAAATCATCATCACTAAGTTTGTCTCCTTCCTGAAAGGGTGGACAAAAGCAAAGAGAAGAAAATGAACACTGTAAGTTCTACAAACAAGCAGTATAATTCCTGTAGTCTACCAGACTTTAATTAAACAGGAAAATAAATCAGACGTGGTATATAAACCTGTTTACTACTCTACCTGCTTAAAGAATGTATTGGCTGTAATTGTAGTAGGCTTAAAGGACAATGGAGTGTTATCTTCAAGTGTGCTGCTTCGATCAGAAAACCGTCTTGCTCCAGCCCATGATGATCTCTTGTCACCAGCTGCCGATTTAACTGTATAAGAAACACTGAAATAATCATTTCCCTGAATTTATTTAAATATACATTTTAATAACAATATAGCACATAAAAAAAGCAAAAATGAATACCTTTGCACAATGTGATGATTAAAATTATTTGAATTTGCTCATTTTGTAATCAACAAATTCTTACATAAATGAAGGACAATAGAGAAAACGCTTCGAAATTTCCTTGATAAGAACAACCCTGAACAAGTGCATAGCAGTTACTAATCACATCTTAATAAACACATAAATGCAATTTTAAGCCTTCCCTCCAACATTCCCCTTAAAGGAATGCCCTAATGAGAAATGCATTGCACAGAGATGGGATTAGATCAAATACACTTCATTATCCTCCCTGCAGTTCTACAGTATGTACACAAAAACACACAGTAGGGGCTACAAAAATGCCCCCAGAAAAAAGAATCCCATAGAACAGGAACATCCACTAAATGGTCCAAAATATGAAAAAACGTTTATTCACATCCAAAACAAACCCCTACACAACCCCCTCCCTAGTCGTCTCAAATCGAAGACAAAGTGCAAACTGTAAAGAGTACAAAACACACATTAAAAAGAAGCATAACACAATATGCAAAATATATAGCGGTCAGGGCGTCCCCAGACTGTGTTAAACCTAGCAATCCAGCGGGTTCCAAACGAATGTTCCTCATCACTGTAGTACGCCCATATGCATATGCCTGATAAAAACCAGGTCTCCCGTTGAAAGCTGAATACTCAAACATGAACAAATGCAGGAGAGCCCACACGCAGAAGTTTAAACTGCAACAATAATTTTAATGATGTGCACATCATTAAAATTATTGTTGCAGTTTAAACTTCTGCATGTGGGCTCTCCTGCATTGTTCATGTTTGAGTTTGCTGTAGCCAATGCTGTACTCAGTGCTGTACACATTGCTGTAACTGGTGATGTACACATTCTTACTACCAAAACAGGATTCCTCCCTACTGGTGGTCCTGTATATGACACAGGGATGAGAGTCCCCATCAGTGTTCATTGGAGGCTATTATTCTAGTAATACGTTCACAGTACATGTCTCACATCATTAGGCATAAAAGGTAATAATAAACATACCACTGGAGTTTTCAGTATCAGGACAGTCCCTTTCAATATTCATAGCATTAATGCAGCTTAAAAGACTCACTGGTGCCCAAGCAAAGGGCATTCTATACTTTCCTAGGCGTTGGCAAAAGCCCTCAGCTTGATATTTTAGTTTCTCCATTTTCTCTTTAGTCTAGAAAATATGTTTAAGAAAATGTAAAATATTGCATTTATTAAACAAACATACTTTACATATATTTTCATAGATTCCACTTTACAGAGGAACAAGATAAAGTGTACACAGTGGTTCAACAAATACATTTTAAAAGTTCTAAAAACAATATATTGTTAAAGGGACATTAAACTAGTTATTTCATGTACCCTGCATCTATTATTCACAGGGAGGTGAGATTGATTATTCCCAACACCTTTTGATTGAAAGAACTCCTGGGTTAAATTACCTCCTGTGCTCTACTTCATTACTTTCATAAGCTGATCTGCGCGCTGTCCCTATCTTGCTTCTATATTTATTATAGGCGCGCATGTGCAAAAGATGGGAACTGACTGGACAGCACGCCATTTGCCAACTGTAATAGTGAATTGCCTATGAACTGTGACAGTGAATTTATTTAATCACAAAAATAAAATCAAGACATGAATAGATTTCTCTCTGAAATTCTATGAATTTATTACCCCTAATATTTTAACTTTTTAAATATTAGTTAAATATTTAACTTTTCATGGTCCAACATAACATTTGTTGGGCAATGTACTGAGAGCTACTATTGGTTCATAGCGATACACCAGCCATTAGCATTTATTTCACGCCCCTTGGTGCATATCGGTTGGTGCATAGAGATCGAGGGTTTCACCATAGCGATCCTTTTACACCAGCAATTAGCATTTATTTCACACCCCGCCCAGACACAGCCATTACAATAACTAATACTTCACTGGCGGTGCATCACCCTGTTATAACCTTAAAATAATTATTATATATATAGTACATCACATCACTAAACTAGTCTGACAGTTATAGCACAAGCAGAAAAAGGTTGATGGAAGCGCACACTGTATTTCAGAAAATATTCTGTTTATTGCATCACACAAATACACAACGTTTCGGAGAACGCTATGTTTCCTTCATAGGTAATGAAGGAGCATAGGGGCATATTTATAAAGGTTCGTAACTTTTCGCGGCCGTTTTGCGGCCATTAACGCATAAATCGCGTTTACCGCGATTTATAAAGGCCCGAAAACGGCCGCGAAAAGTTAACGAAGCGTTACCTTTCGCGCCGATATTACCCGTTACCGCCGCTTCTATTTATAAAGCGGCGGTACTGGTTTCGTCGGCTAGTATCAGCTGTTTTACTTCGCCACCTTGAAGGAGGCGAAGTCAGCCGATACTAACCTCCGCGGCGGGGAGGGCAGGCAACCCGTGGCGGGTGGTCGCACCCGCCCGGGAGCACGCCCACCCGCCCACACCCCCCGCGGGGCCAGCGGCGACCACCCGCCGCCGCCACTTCACAGCAGCCCCTCCCAACCCGTTCCCGTTCGCGGCAATCTCGGAACGGGAGGCTAGAATGGGGCTGCCGGGAAGGGGCCGCAGAGGTGGTCGCGACCACCCGCCCGCGTACCCCCTCCCCGGCAACCCCTCCAAGCCCCCGCCCCGGCCGCTCCCGGGGAGGGGACGGGAGGAGCCGCTGGGGGGTGGAGGCTCCCTCCAGCGGGGCCCTGAGAAGGGCCTTTTGGGGCTTAGGGGGTCCCGCAGCCCGAACCGGGACCCCCCTCCCCGGCCCTATAAGGGCCCTTGCGGCACTGACAAGTGCCTTTGGCGGGGGTCCCCGCAGCTGAAACGGGACCCCCAGTGGGCTCTTAAAAGAGCCCTTGGGCGACGTCTTCTTTCTTCCAGTCCCGGCGAAACCAGCTCCGCCGAGGCCGCCGACCCCCGAGAGGTACCCCTGCGGCCGCCAGGGGTACCCCCGGCGGGCGCCGGCGACCTCAACGAGGCCGATGTGCCGGCGTCTTGATCCGACGCGACGTCTTCGGGCTGGCGACACCAACCCCACTCAGGTCGCCGATGCTAGAAATCTGATTGGTTAATGTAAAGCAAGTATTAAAAATTGACCAATCAGAAACGGATTATGGATTTCTGCAAACTATATAAAGAGGAGCTTTCCGCCGCGGAACTCAGATGCCATCGCAGTAGATGGCTGAGAAGAAGAAGAAAAGAAGCGGCGGCAACATCGGCTCCGCTGAGGCCGGCGGTGCCAGCGGGCTCACTGGCGGCCGCAGTGAGTCTGCCTGGCATCGGCGACCTGAGGGGGGTTGGTGTCGCCAGCCGCAGACGTCGCGTCGGATCAAGACGCCGGCAACATCGGCCTCGTTGAGGTCGCCGGCGCCCCGGGGGTACCCTGCGGCCGCAGGCGGTACCTCTCGGGGTCGGCGGCCTCGGCGGAGTGGTGTCGGGGACTGGAAGAAGAAGACGTCGCCCAAGGCTTTTTAAGAGCCGCAATGGGGGTCCTGGTTTCAGCTGCGGGGACCCCGCCAAAGGCACTTTGCAGTGCCGCAAGGGCCCTTATAAGGGCCGGGGAGGGGGGTCCCGGTTCGGGCTGCGGGACCCCCTAAGCCCCAAAAGGCCCTTCTCAGGGCCCGTGGAGGGAGCCTCCACCCCCCAGGGCTCCCTCCCGTCCTCCCGGGAGCGGCCGGGGCGGGGGGCTTGGAGGGGTTGCGGGGAGGGGTGCGCGGCGGGTGGTGCGACCACCTGCTGGGCCCCTTCCGGCAGCCCCTTCTAGCCTCGTTCCGAGATTGCCGCGAACGGGGAACGGGTTGGGAGGGGCTGCTGGGAAGTGGCGGCGGCGGCGGGTGGTCGCCGCTGCCGCCGGGGGGGTGTGGGCGGGGTGGGCGTATGCCCCGCCCCCTTAGGAGCGGCGTCGGGAAGGGATTTTAAGTCCCTTCGCGGCGATACATATATATATCGCCGCGAAGGGCTTAAAATTACCGCAGCACATCGCGGCCGCGATAGGTATCGCGGGAATAGCGCCGCCGTTATAAATACGAGCGGCCGCGATGTGCGGCGGTAATTTTTTTGCGCTAACATCGTTCCTTTATAAATATGCCCATAGGTGTCTCCGAAACATTGTGTATTTGTGTGATGCAATAAACAGAATATTTCTGAGATACAGTGAGCGCTTCCATCAACCTTTTTCTGCTTGTGCTATAGCTTGGAGTCCTTAGGTAGAGGACTGAAGGAAGCAGACCTGGAATAACATTGGCACATTGCTTGAAGGAGTGCCTAGGCATATCTATGTTATACGGACTTAGCTGACAGTACCTTTCCACCATCACTTTCCTTTAATACCATATATGGTTCAGCACATTCTGAAATTTCCCCCTGTTGAAGAACTTTTTCAATCTGCAAGATACAAAAAAAGGAAATGTCAGCAATAAAATCAAAAGTAGTTTTTTATAATTAACAAATATAAATGAGAAATAAAATCTGCATCTGTAGTAACTAATTCTTATTCTTATTCATAAGGTATTCCAATGTGTATGTTTGCATAATAACACAATTATTACTGCTTTTAGATATTTATTTACTTTTACCCTGTTTCCTTCTGTTTATTAAAGGGCATGTCCACCCTTAAAACAAAAAACTATTGACTTGTCAGTTATCTGCCTGCAATCCCAACTGTTATTACCACTTTATTACATGCATTTGTAACCAGATATTTATTCATAAGTTCTCCTCTGTTCTGGCAAAAGAATCTGCCTCCTCCTTCTGCTCAATGAGCTATTTATAAGCTTGGGCATGTGCAGAGGAGGCAGCAGGTGAAACAACAGTCAATCATTGGTTGTGATGTCAGCATTAACAGCAGGCTCATAACTACTGAGCCCACACTTGATTGATTGCATGGAGGAGCCAGCTCACTTTGCCATAATGAAGGCAAAAATGATATGTATTATCTGGTTAATAATACATCTAAAAAAGTGTTGAATATATCAGTTGGGGTTGGGGGGCTGGTAACCAGCATGTGACCTGTTTTTTGGTTTAAGGGTGGACATGCACTTTAAATCCACGTAGCCTTCCAACATTTAACTTCAACTTCCTGAATCCATCCCCAGCTCCAATGTAGAGTTAAAAAGACATAGGATAGCAAATAATTGTGTGTTCCTGAAAGGGATTGTCCATCATGAACATACTGATCAGTGTACTGTACCCTAATAGCAGTGCGCTGTTTTCCAGAATTCCCAATATCGTTCAGCACGACTTTAACTCCTTCTCTGTGCCGGCTGCGCAGATTTTGCAAAACACAGCCTGTGCAAGTGATTCAATATTGCAAACATGATATTGATTGGCGTATGGGAGATTTACCATTTATATCTTCACAATGGTTGATCAATGTTTTACCTTAATAACAAGGAATATATCATGTGAGGGATAGGTAATAGAAAACATAGCAGATTTTGCTTGGCTTGATGGGGCTATATTGGCAATGTGATTCTTCAGGAAACTCCTAAATGCATCTGAATTCAAATCACAATGAAAATTTTCAGATATCTAAAAGGAAAGAAAGGAAAAATGTATCAATTAATAAAATAAGAATGAACCATGTATGCATACGTCAATGGTAGACCTGGTTTTTAGTAAATAAGTATTATAGAAGCGTTATACTATGGAAGATGTTGAAAATAGTGAGCATAGAGACATTTGCTTTATTCTATATATAAATTTAAATGTAAGCCTACAATCTAGTTTCCTGGAATGTTTTAAATTATACTTTTCTAAATTATGTTAACCTTGAAAACAAGCCAGTGAGGGCTAGGCCACACTAATGCGTTTTTCACACGTTTGCGCACGCATTTTCGATTACATGGAAATCGCAGGAATGCAAACATTCCTGCGATTTCCTATGAGCACGTGATTACGCGTCCGTTCGCGTTTTGCGTTCAGGCTATTTTTCGTGCAATCGCATGCGTTTACTGTTTGTAAACAGCATAAGGCACGCGTAAATGCGAAACAATGATGTTTGAGCATCTAAGCCAGACCTGGGTAAAGTAAGGCCCTGGACCCTTTGGCTGCCCCTGACTGGTTCCTCAGGACTAGACCTGTACTCAAAAATTCTTAATATTATTTGATTGTCTCAGGATGGATAATTGATTTATTTTTATTTTATAAAATTACGACCTGATCAATTGATTAATTAAATTTGAATAGATATTATACACCTTTTATTAATTTGGCTTGAAGAGCCAAATTCCTGTTCTTTCTATTTCTTCTTCTTCCGTTTTATTTTTCTGCCTTTTTGGACTGTATCTCCTCCCAGTTTTTGAGCTAGAGACATGAAATTCGGTAAAGACGTGCGGGGCATGTAGGAGAAGTGTGCGTTATTGGCTAATTTCGATAGACTATATTGTGTTATCGGCTTTATCGTGTTATCTGCAAATTTCCCATAGACTATAATGGTAACAATCTTTAAATGTGGATATTTCGAGGTTTAAGGGTCATGAGATCAAAACAGTTTGTTTCATGGTCATATAAAAAAAACGCTGATATCCCTAATTTTGATCAATAATAAAAAATGTTTGCTTTTTTAACTTCCAACCTGATCCAGGTAAACACGCCTACTGAACTAACCATCCATTTTCATGCCAGCCATATTCAAAGGGTAACTATAGTAAAAAAAATTTGACTAATCATTAAAAAAGTTTGGTTTTTTTAATCCCCAACCCGACACAGGTACACACACCAACTGATCTACTTATCCATTACTGTGTCAGCATACTTAAAGGGTAACTATAGTCAAAAAAACTAATTTTGACCAATAAAAAAAAGTTAGTTTTTTAAACCCCCAACATAGCACAGGTACACGCACCTACTGACCTACCTCCATTACTTTTGCAGCCATACTTAAAGGGTAACTAAAGTCAAAAAAATTAATTTTGATCAATAATCAAGTTTTTTTTTTAACTTCCAACCTGTTCCACGTACACACACACACCTACTGACCTTCCCTTCCATGGCATACTTAAAGGGTAACTAAAGTCAAAAATTAATTTTGACCAATCATCAAAAAGTTTTTTTTTAGCCCCCAACCGGAAACAGGTACACATACCTACGGACACACCTTTACATTTTTGTGGCAGCCATACTTAATGGGTAACTATAGTCAAAAATAAATTTTGATCAATTAGCAAAAAAATTTTTTTTTAACTTCCAACCTGACACAGGTACACACACCAACTGAGCTACCCATTCATTCATGTGGCAACCATAAACGCTGATACCCCCAACCCCCTACACAGGCACATGTACACCCACCTACTGACCTACCTTTCCATTTCCATGGAAGCCATACTTAAAGGGTTACTATAGTCAAAAAACTAATTTTGATCAATCATCGATAAAAGTTATATGGTCATACATGCAAAAACACACACCCCCAACTTCACACAGGTACACACATCCACTGACCTACCCTTCCATTCCTGTGGCAGCCATACTTAAAGGGTAAATAAAGTGAAAAAAACAAATTTTCATAAATCCTCAATAAAAGTTAGCTATATGGTCATACATGCATACATGCAAAAAAACATACCCCGTTTTTTGAGTAATCATTAAAAAACATTTGTTTTTTTAACCCACAAACTGACACAGATACACACACCTACTGATAGCACACCCAGCACATCCAAGAGCCAGGGGTGCACATTCTTCCAACCCTTACCCCTAAAGTGTTAATAATATCCAATATGGTCAGCTAAAATGTGAAGAGAGAGACTGATTGATTTCAAAATAGACTGGTTTAAGTTTATCCACAATATTAAGTTGAAAATGTGTTTTATGGACAAATCTAACAGCATTCCCCAAATTCAGGAAGAAATCAGTTTGTTCCTGATATCTCCAATGCCACTTGAATACCTTGAATAACGCTGTAATGCAGAATATTTAAGCCTTACCATGCCAGAGTAGAAATATCAGGAAAAAAAAGTAAAAGTAATATAATGCATTAAAACAATTAAAGGCTGATAAGGATATTGTTGTGAAAAAGGCAGATAAGGGGGCAGAAAAACAATTGAATATTAAATCCCACAACAACCAACTACAGAATTATCCTATATTTAAGTTTTAGAAAGAGATTAAAGATACAGTTGAGCAAGCATATTCTATGGGAATTATTGATAAACAAGCAAGGGATTTTTAAATTTGTGATAGTCCCAGGACCCTGGTATTATACTGGCTTCCAAAAATTCATAAGCCGATTGTGTCTAACGTTGGATCATTATTGCAACCATTGGGGATTTTTATTGACTCCTTTTTGCAACCCATAGTAGCCCTCAATGAAACCTGCCTTAAGGATACCACAGACCTTTTAAAACATTTGGAGGAGATTCAGGAAATTTCACCAGAGACTATATTGTGTACTGCGGACATAGAGTCATTATACACATCAATACCTCATAATGAGGGGGTTTCAGTAATTGAAGAAGCTCTGTTGGACTTTGGCTATGATTGTAGACTCATGATATTGATTGTTGATTTCCTAACTTTTTGCCTTAAAAACAGAGAGTTGTGGTTAATGGAGCTACATCTATGTGGGCTAAACTTCTAAGCGGAGTGCCTCAGGGTTCTGTACTAGGGCCGCTTCTGTTTAATCTGTTTATAAATGACTTAGAAGGGGGCATTGAGAGCAAGGTCTCAGTGTTTGCTGATGACACTAAACTATGCAAAGCTTTGGAAACTTCAAATGATGTGCAAGTGCTGCAAGCAGACCTAGATAGATTATCAAAATGGGCAGCAGAATGGCAGATGAGATTCAATGTTGATAAATGTAAAGTGATGCATTTGGGATTTAATAATCCCTGTGCAACCTACACCATAAATAACTCTGTGTTAAGTGCATCTGTAATGGAAAAAGATTTGGGGGTTCTGGTAGATAACAGACTTAGCTATAGCAAACAATGCCAGGTAGCAACGGCTAGAGCTAGCAAGATATTGTCTTGTATAAAGAGGGGAATAGATTCAAGAGAGAAAAATATTTTTCTTCCTCTTTACAAGGCACTGGTAAGGCCTCATTTGGAATATGTGGTGCAGTTTTGGAATCCCATATACAAAAGGGACATCTTGATAATTGAAGCAGTTCAGAGAAGGGCAACTAAATTAATAATGGGCCATACAATGAACTCTCTGGTGCATTGTTTACTAATATGTCATATAAGAGGACTTGTGGACATCCTTTAAGGTTGGAAGAAATTAAGTTTCATCTTCAGGTTAGGAAAGGTTTCTTTACAGTGAAAACGGTGAAACTGTGGAACTGTCTTCCAGCAGAAGTGGTAATGGCAAGTTCATTGAATAGCTTTAAAAAAAGGCCTGGATTACTGGTATTAATGCATATAGATCTGGTTGATCCAGGGAAACTTTCCAATTGCCGTTTGTAGTCAGGAAGGGTTTTTTCCCCCCTTTTTAGCTGTTTTTTTTTTGCCTTCCTCTGGATCAACTGTTAGGTAGGGTTAAAAAAAAAAAAAAAAAAGAGGGTGAATAGGTTGGGCTTAATGGATGTATGTGTTTATTCAACCTTAATTACTATGTTACTATGTATGTAACTGGGGTAAATTGACACTGTATATTAAATTGGAGTGAATTGGCACTGTACATTGAACTGAAGTAAATTCGCAGTGTACGTTGAATTGCAGTGATTTGGCACTGTATAGTTAATTGGAGTGAATTGGCAGTGTATGTTGAATTGGAGTGAATTGGCAATGTACATTGTATTGGAGTAAATTGGCAGTGTATGTTGAATTGTAGTGATTTGGCACTGTACATTGAATTGGAGTGAATTGGCAGTGTACGTTGAATTGGAGTGAATTAGCACTGAACATTGAATTGGAGTGAATTGGCACTGAACATTGAATAGGAGTAAATTGGCACTGCACATTGAATTGAAGTAAATTGTCACTGTACATTGAACTGGGGTAAATTGACACTGTATATTAAATTGGAGTGAATTGGCACTGTACATTGAATTGGAGTGAATTGGTACTGTACATTGAATTGAAGTGAATTGGCACTGTACATTGAATTGAAGTAAATTGGCAGTGTACGTTGAATTGCAGTGATTTGCACTGTAAATTGCATCTGGAGTTGTTGCCTACTGATACACGTGAATGTGGAAGTCAAATTCCGGCCCGTGTTATGTGAATTGGGTAGTTTATGTTGATTGTGGCACTGTAAATTGAATGTAGTGACCACAAAAGTTTTGTGGGGGCACTGTATATTGTGGAAATGGAGTGATACTTGGCCACTGGACGTAAGTTTAAATTGACCGGTACATTTGAATTGGAGTGAATTGGCACTGTACCATTGAAATTTGCAGTAAATTGGCAATGTCACATCTCGATTGTGAGTTAAATTGGACATTGTAACTTTAAAGTAAATTGACACTGTACACTCGAATTGAAGTAGTAAATGGCAGTGTACCGTTGAATGCAGTGATTCTGGCAACGTCACATTGAATTGGAGTGGACATGCATTGTACATTTGAAGTCAAAATTGGCATCTTGTACATTGAGTTGGAGCGACCATTGCCGACCATCGGCAGGTGTAGTGATATTGTCCTGGTTGGATTTGGCACGTACATGAATGGATGAGAATTGGCCCTGTCATTGGAACTGTACCATTGAAATTGGAGTGAATTGGCACTATAACTTCTGAAGTAAATGGCGTATAAATTTGAATGGCGTGAATTGAAGGTAGTGTATGGGAATTGTTAGTGTATTGGTAATGTACAACTTGATTGGGAGTGACATTTTTGGCTTACTGTACATTGAATTGGGTGACATTGGCACTATAATTGAACCCCTGTGCACGTGAACTGCCGCAGTATACATCTGAATTGGAGTAAATTGAAACAGTGTACATTGCCAATTGGAGTGATTTTATGGCGTTTGTACATGATTACTTGGCACTTGTCTGAATTGGCACTGTACATTGAATTGGATTGGTGAATGGCTAGTGTACATGAATTGGAGTGACCATGGCATCGTGCATGATAGGAGGAAATTGGCATGTACATGAATTGGACCGCTTGAATTGGCACGTACATGCCGCAGTGAGTGAATTTGATATTCCGGCCACTGTATCATTGATTTGGAGTTGTGCACCTTTATTGGCAGGTGCTTGAATTGAATTGGAGTAATACACTTGGCAGTGCGACCCCATTGAACTGCGTTTATATCACCCTAAGTCAGCCTGTGGTCACGTTTAACATGCCATGGATGGTTTGACTATAATTCACTGTTTAAACCGGATTGTTCATATGATCCATTTCCCAGAGGATAATAATCAGCCCTGGGGATAATTACTTTTACATTAGTAGTTTTAATATAGCAGACTGTTTATAGAGAAGCAATTTAGTGTAAGGTTAGCCAGTGTTTCAGCCAGACAGTTATAAAGATACTTAATAACAGACACCTCCTGTCCACAGTCCACCACTGTCAGCATGAAATCTTAGCACAGACCGCCCCCCCCGTCCCACCCCCTTCCTCCAGCACTGAACACAAGCAAGTCTAAAGACAGTAGGCCCGGGGAGGACAGGGGGTCCCATACCGTTGAAGAGGGGTGGAACTCAGCCGCACCGATGTTTGACAGACACTGTGACCGCGCCACTCCTGGTATGACTATACACAGTGCACGGGCAGTGCTTCATCCCTTCTACACCCACCATGGCTTCACTCTCCCGCGACGCTGAAAGGAGAGCATTTGCTAGGACAAACTCTAACGGTAAGGATGTCTGGGGGCTTGTCTGGGGGTTTGGTAGGGGTGAGAAGCAGAGTAGAGTACAGTACTGGTGTGTACGTTTACAGGTCAGTGTAATTGGCAATGAATGTTGAGATCTGGGGACAATCCATGTCCACCTTGTGGGTAATGCAACAGTAAAGCTCAGTTTTATAAGAAAGGTCCAAGATTAGGTGAGAGTGTGTCTCGGAACCCGGTAGAATAATATAACTTATGAAATATAACTCAACTAAACACATGAATATATTGGTAAAGTATACACTTTTAAATACACATCTTGGCTATGTCTTGGTTCATACCATTGTCAGCAGTTGTATACAAAAACTCTACTAAAATGATTTAAATCAACTATTTTAAAACAATTGTTTAGATTGTGTTTAAAAAATTTCCCTATTCACAAAGATAAAACTTTCTAATTGTAGGCTAAGAAACAGCCCTCTTATTAACCCTTCCCAAAACATTAAAACAATCCAAGTCGCTATTGGGAAAGCTCGCGACGCGAAAATGCATTGGGGTGGCTTTCACGCCCCCCCTGTCCTTACATAGGATTGCTCATATTATCTCGATAGCAACAGCCCTGTTAACTCCCCATAATTTTTGTCTCTTTCATTGTGCACGGACTTCTTTGTGAACAAATGTACTTGACTAGTATAGACGACCTGATGACAATAGGCCGACTAACTTGGGATGCTAACATCTTAGGCAGGGCCCGGTGTTTGATTGCTCTGATATGTGCCCTTTCTTGTACTTTATATGGGATTCTCATATTGTTGGATATCAAGTGTAATGTTTTTTAACCTTTGATATCCTCTCTGCTGCTCCTGCGATTCTTTGATAAAATTTCCCATTTTACAGTGCATCTTATTTTCTCATAGGTGATCGCCCATCTGAAGGCACTGGCCATGTTATCATAAGTATACGATTATGAGGTAAGGGAGCACAACGCAGCTTCAGTGTCCTGACAAATTTTATTCATATGTTGTCTCAACCATGTTTCTGATCAACCTGGATACCTTTCTTCATGTTTACTCTTCGTGCTGGTGTTGCCTTCCAGTAAAAAATCCTCTCCACATCATTATGACCACTTTGGTAATGGCACATAGGAATATCAGGCCATCATTCTCTCTCCCTGCCTTTCCACTCGGAATACAGGACCCATGACATTCTTATTAAATTAGTCGACCACTGTATCCCTAGACCCTATTTGATATATGTGTAATTCATTTATCTCACAAAAATGCCTTTTATAGCTGCTTATAGCAAATTAACCGAATCTAAATACGATATGTGTTGTGATCATGAAACTCAATTACACCTGCTACCCATATTATCAGTAATCACAAATAAGTCCCCCAACCCATAAAGCGTGCTAACAGTGAAAGTAGGGAGCGGTCCACCTTCGTGCTTTCCTCTCTGTACATAGCGATCCCCCCCTTTCCCCCTTCTCCCCTCTCCTCTTTCCCCCTTTTTCGGTCCACAGCGTTTGTTTCCTTGAACATCCATTAGTTACGTTATATTGCAGTACTTTATTCGCTTTAATAAATTGTTCACAACCAGCTTCCCCCGTCATTCCACCGGCCGGACAAAATCATTGGCTTGAAATTCTGATGTGCGGGTGTATGGTCGTATGCTTGATCCTGATTCGCTCTGATTCTCCACCCCGTGACCCTCGGTTTGTCAGCAGGCCAGGTTGACTTGGTTACAGATATCATTAAATACCTGCGACCCACTAATGTATATTAGTCGCCATTGAACCAAATAGATCCCCACGTTGAGCACAAGGCGTTTGGGGCCGTGCTCCCCCTCCCCTCTCCATGTCCTGTGTGCCGATTCGCTTAGACGACACCCTGCTGTCTGTACCCTTGTTGCCATTTATCAGCCAGACTTCACGGTACACTTTTCACTGATTGTCCCGTGGCACGGACTAACGCTGTGCACAGTTCTCTGACTGTATCAAGGTATCCAGGTTAACCTCTAAGGTTGAATGCACTTTGTTGTCTACTGTTGCCCCTGAGAGGCCGAGGTTGTGTGCCATTTGATTTGCTGCCCCCCTGTAATCCACTTTTCTTTTGGAAAGCTTGCACCTTATTTGGCCGTTTTCTGTTAGGGATACTTGCTTATATTTCTCACCAATTGTCTTGCACTATTGTAATATTACCATATAATAAACGATGTTCTTTCAGATTAGCGACCTCATATATCACTACGCATTTTTCGTGTTGGTGATGACATTTGAACCCTTATACTAGACGCTTATGGTATCTTTTTGAACGCGTTGCATAATTCGGGCTCCTATTTCCAACGTGTATTTGTTTGGTTACCCGTGACCTTCCCCCACGATGTGCGGTTGCCCACTTCCCCGCAATCAGTCTTTCATGCTGTTCCCTATCTCGAGCGGAAGCGCCGCTGACTTCGCCCCTCCCATCGGCACCATTTGACACGTGCATTCGTTTTGGGGTCTGACTCACCTCCGATGTTAGCGGCACAATTGGGTCCGTTTGGTACCAGCCTCTTTGACCCACATGCTTGCCCCTTGTGTATGATGCGTGCCTTTTGACAACCTTTATCCGCAGGCAAATTACTTGTCAGGACCTGTCCTCTGACAAGAATGAATAGAAATGTTCCTTTAACATTATCACAGCATAGTATTCGTAGCTTAGAAGCACAGAATAAGAAAGTGGCGAGTCCACATTTGTATAAGAGCCGACATTAAGTAATGATCATAGGGGAATTATATTAATATAAGTTTTAGTTCTCCTTCAAATATTAAGCAGTCACCTAGCTGTTTAAGATGCTGCATAAATTAGAACACAGTCCGTGGCTCATTGATCTTTTTACCCATTGAAATAAATGAACTACCGTGCTTGGTTACACATTTAAAATACCTTTATATTTATTTTACAAGTAGAGTGTGGTAGTCACAATATCGGGTAATCCAGCAGAATTCCCAATGAAACCGTAGGGCTTATATGTTTTACTTTATCGTCAGGCCAGGTTGTATATAGTCCATAAAAAATATCCAAGGAAATTTATCTAGATTCCCATTCAGCGGGATACGATCTCCCTTTTGGTATCAATCCGTCACTATGAAGCTCGGGTGCAAATCAGACTCATTGAGCATTACACCCCCCCGACGGCCTTTGCGTACCCCACGCCCCTACCAGACCGAGCCAATTGAGTTTGTGTACAGACTAGCTTTGATCCGCCCCTGTAGTTCGGCTAATATTCATTTCAAAATAACATATACACCTTTATCCTTGTCATACAACACACTCAGGGCCCCCTATTCAATCCGAAAGGTCTTGTATCATCTTAAAATTCGTTGCTACCCATTTTGCACCAACACCATCAGATTTATTTAACCCCCTTGACAATGCTACATCTGATGGTCTGGTGGCCAAAATAGCACCATTTCTTTAACATTCACAATACCGTTAAAATCCATGTATCCGATCTTCCCCTGATAGTTATTTCTAAAGCCGAGACATCTGTTGGAAATTTTCGGGCGATTGCAGCCGACTGAAAGTTTATACACGAAATTATTAGTCAATACTAATAATTTTGAATCTGTCACAGTGTATACCTACACACAGCACAACCCAAGAGTCACACCCTATAGTTTTCCCGTACGATACTAGACGTTTCGTAAGTAACAAGTCTGTATCCTCAGCGACAATACGGAAAGCATGCAAGCATCTGTCCCACCTCTTCTCTCACTTACCGTCTATTTCTTTCCCCCCCGTCCTAGAAGTTATCACCATTAATATGTGACCTCATTTTGTACCAAATAGTTAGGTACCCCTCTAGCACAGAACAAATCCGCCCGACCGATTTGTCGGGGGAAACCAAGCCGACAATAGCTTATGGCGTGCGTTGTGCTTGACGATCGTTGAGACCTATTTCCTTCCCCGTTCCCCTTTCTCCCCACGACCCCCCTTATGTATTTCTGTGCGATGCCTGTAGCTTCCCAGGTCCTGCTAGTCGTCATCACCAAACACATCTCCACTCCAACGTGTGTACGCGGCTTAACCCGTGTGTGACGAAAATACCATCATTAGCAATGTAGCAAAGAATGTTTGACCTTCAGTACCCATGAATATAATTAATTGTGATTTTTATTAATAAAACATTGGACTTTAATAGTTGGGTTGTGCCAAACGTTTGTGATGGTCACACTTTAAGTCTGTAAGTAATAGATCTCCGGGGTTGATGAAGTAACAGGTGCCAAATCTAATATTGTCCTCCCTTATAGTTAATCTTTATTGCCCACGGAACAAACCCAGTTTTGCACCTCCTTTGACACCTCACCGCCTCTCCGGTTTTCAGAAATGTCAGAAATCAGTCCAGTTGTTACAACTGGTACTCAACCTGAACACTTTTTGTCGTTTCCAAAAGGTTATCGGTAAGCCCCCGAAATACACTGCAGCACTCACCAAAAGTCCATCAACAAACTATCAACAAGCTCTAATAATAATATAATGGTCTAAATCAATTAAAGCCGTGGTCGGACAAGCTTGAGAACAGGTTAGGTTATACGATGCTCCCTCTGGTATGGGCTTCACAACTATTCCAAAATAGCTTAAAGGCAAACTATGAAAGCCGGTGTAACAGATATATGATGCCACTCCTCCCTCCCTTACTAAATTTTCCGGCTTCCTGATCACGGGAATATAAAAAAACAGATTGAAACTGAAACTAGTTACTTGGGTGAATGTTGCATTTGTATTGGTACATTATGGCCACATTTACAAAACAAATCAGAAAATTAGTTTGCATCACAGGTGGTTGACTGTTATAGCAACTATTTATTTGCTGGGCACGCCAATGGTTTTATATGTTTTTTTGATAGTATCTACCCCCCCCGGAACACCAACAAATAAATACATCATGCAAACCTCGAACAAAATCAACCAATTTTAAAATACTTCTGCTCTGCCACCCTTATCACTTCTAACAGATATGTGGTTAGCCTTCTCCCCCCCCCTTCGTGCCCACCTATTTTTCCTCCCTGCCCCATTCCCGCCACCAGCGCATGTCCTGATTGTGCTTAGTATTCGCCGCGACCTGAGCCCTTTGCCTCCAAACCACTTACCTCATAAAGGATAGGCAACGCCCAGAAAATTTATTTAAGGCCTTGGGATATACCACCATCCAAACTCTTCCGCGGCAACAACCGCCCGAACGTTCAGTTTGTACGGTCTTGATCCGGCTTTTAAAAACCTATTGATACCTTTCCTCATTTTCAGCCCGTGGGCACCGATGATCCAAAACCAATTCATTGTCAGAAACGGTTGTCTGGCGTGCCAGTAGGACCCACACAGAAAACCACACGTCCAAACCTACCTCCCGCGCCCAGTCCTTTCGGCACCAAGTGAACTGTAGTGAGGACCGAGCCAGCTGGTTCCTGCCTTTTAAAAGTCTCCCCCCGTTCTCTTGCGTGAATCTCCTGTTGTTTTTGACTTTAAATATAAAACAATACTTCGTATCTTCTGCTTCTAAATCTATAATCAGCCCAACACGCTTATTTTCCACCATTTGTTGCTTGAAGATAACATCGAACAGTTGGGACATGCACCTCCTCCGGATCCCTTCTTTTGTGGGACACTTTTCACTTTGTCATTTTTGGCGCTCAACTAGGGCTTGCACACGAGCAGGCCCCACGATGGTTGCCTCTCAATAAAGTGTTAAAGTAAGAGACATTTTGATCGGCTTGACAGGTCTAGGTTCTGCAGAACTCACTAATTACACAACCATCTACATGCAACCTGGGACCCCGCAGTGCTATCAACATGAAAAACCCCCCGTACATAATTTTTGCTCAGACTGCCATGTGTTCCTGAAAATCTCCGCGCGCTGGATGACGGATCGCTAGCACCACATGCAGCTGCTCTTATTCCAGTCCCCCCCCCTCAGCCTACCACCGACAATCGCAACTCAAAAACCACACGGCCGACGCGTGTGCACTTTTTTCACACAACGCTTCAATTACGTACCACATAGTGTGGCTCATGCTCACTTGAAAACCATGTTTTTTGTTCTTGTACCAAATATGTTCACTATTGGACATGCTGATGTTATCTCTGTTATAGTCAGTCAGTAGAGGGCAAACGTATATCTAAATCCTTACTAATGTATCTGGCCTCTTTCTTGGTGTTTTACATTTTTTTAGTGTTTGATCCCTGTGCGTTTACCTGGAAAATGTATTGCTGTAAATGTACTTGTGCAAGTGCAGCAGGGCTCTTAC
Organism: Hymenochirus boettgeri; assembly: GCA_019447015.1. NCBI lineage: Eukaryota > Metazoa > Chordata > Amphibia > Anura > Pipidae > Hymenochirus > Hymenochirus boettgeri. The sequence continues at coordinate 244,076,857 of CM033469.1, forward strand.
CACTTACGCCAAAATCTGCACACTTTCAAATCAGCCCCCTCTATTGCTTCCATGTCTGCAACCAACGCCCCAGTGATCCCTTCAGATGTTTTTTATTGACATATATGCAAGGTAAATTTGTTACAGTACATTCTAAAACTTTGCCCCTTTGGTTACATCCCTGGACAAAGGACTCTCCCCGGTACTCAATTCCATCTCCCCATCCTCCTACCTGCTTGGGCGCCAATTACCATCACCTATGTTGTCTTCTTTCAAAAGGAGCCGATTTTTAAAGGTACACAAACGCAACAATAACATCCAGAGAACACGGCAACATAGAGCACAAAAATGGATTCATAAAAAATTATTCTACAATCCACCCTACAATTGGTATTTGAAAACGTCCGCTCACCCAAATTTTGCCCTTAGATCACCCACAAACTCAGACACAATGCATACTCCAACGATGACACTCCTACGATGCCTGCAATGTTTAAAGCGGCTTAACAGGTATTCCACCTTCCTGCACTTGGAACAAATTAATATGTAACAAAAGTCCCAGAGCACTAGCGCTACATTCTTGCTGAAATTAAGATCATAACCACCTACATAGAATGGTCAAAAGTAACGGATTACTACATTTTTAAATTGTTCACATTACCTAAAATAGAATTTTATGGATCATTTCTATTATGTCACTACAAAACAGATACCCTCGCTGTCGCTATTGCCTAGTGAATCCTCCTGTAAATCCAAATACTTGTTTACAACACAGTGCAATCATTTCATGCTGTCAACAAATCACTTCCCTCTTTGGTCCTCTTTGCTGCTGTTCTACTCTACTGCCCGCTCAGATGTCCTTCCGCACTTAGAGCACTATGTCCTATAACATTTCACCTCAGACCCACAAGTCCAATTAAGGTTTATTATCTTTGTCTGATTTAGTCACTTGTTTCAAGCGACCGAACGCTCACCAAGAAAATGGAAATCTAGGAAAAGGACAGTTGCCGACCCCCGGTATAACACATTTGTGTATCTGTTTGAGCTCTCCCTAATCCTCGGAAAATAAATATGTGATTATAGATATGTTATTATCTTCACCAATTTAAAGTTTGTAATTCTGAAATTAACGAATTAATATTATTTGTGCGTACATACCCATAGTGTCTTACTGCCCTGCGCAGTGCACTGCGACTGTTTTACAGTCTCGCATGTGATTGCGGGTCCTGCAATGAGGGTGAACAAAAATTGGTGTGATTGCATACACTACAAGTAAGAGGATTGCAGCGAACGATAACTTCAAGGGGGCCGGTGCTGAGCTAGTCTACCATTTAAATGCCCCAAACACACTAGTGTGCTTTTAACGGGGATCAGTCGGCAAAACTTTGCCACTCGCTCTTAGCTCTCCCCCTCCTCATGGCCACACACATCAAAGGCGAACAATTAAAAGTATGCTTGTCAGCCCTTTCGGTTCTCAGTTTCTACAGCACATTCTTTCCAAAATCGTTTTGCTGCTATTTCACCCAGTATCCCAGTTTAGCAAATATTTTCAATCCTGTCCCTTCCTGCTCCCCGCCTGGCAACCCCGCCCAACACTTTTCCCCATAGCACTGTCACAATTACATGAGACCCTACTCAGAAGCTTATAAGTCAGAGCTACTTGATAATGGTTGTATTGGTCAATCAGTATGGTCCTTTATGATTGCGGGTGAGGAATAATGGCCTTCCCAGCTGCTCCGGAATTAGAACCCACGCACCCCTCTCAAGCCCATGGGATTTGTGACCCTTTAGATAACTCATTACAACCCCCCACTACATTGACCCAGATGGTATCAAGGGATCGGATTTGAACCTCGCGGCCTTCCCAGCCGCTGTGCCAATTTGTTAATACAGTACAACCACTGATAACATAAAGCACCTTTTTTGGTCTGGGGTCTTTCAGCACCTAGGGGCAGGTCCAGGGCCGCCCCGGCTCATGGCCCCTCCGGGCCTACTTTGCCAGGTCTGAGTTTAACGCCTGAGTTTTTTTCCACTAGCCCACCCACAACACATGCACATGTAATCCCAGTACCTTTGCAACAACGTGTATCAGCTATTGGCACACCGGGGGTATTTGATAACGGTTTTGGAAAAAACATGTAACACTTAAAATAATCAGTTCAAACCAGACACGTGTACCGCTTACCTAGCAAACTGTTTAATCAACACTCTTCGCCATTTATCTTTCACCCCCCTTTCCTCCCTTACAGCCAACACACACCACCTACTCCATCTTTGTATTCGGAGCAGAGCCCCCACACCACTTCCCATTCACAGTTTAGTTGACGGAGGGGGACATTCTCTAATGTTTGCGTCTTATGGTTCCTCCCCCCAGTATATTAAGCACCGCACCCCCACACCCATCAACTATAAAAATAGTTAACTCCTGCTATGATGGTTGTCTAATTTCTGTACACTTTATAATCGCGTCATACGTGGGCCGGATCATTTCTAAGGCTACACACAGTTACATCCAGCACTTTTACTCTACTCTGATTTCCCGTTGCGAACGCAGTACCACGACCACTGATTGTCGTGAAGTATATTTCACTCTGTCAAATGCCTTTTTTGCACTCGGCCGGTCTCCCCTGCTTTCCCTCTTGTTTCCTCCTTGCGTCCGCCTTCCTGTTTTTTCCTGTTTAGGGTCCTTCTTAGTATCAGAAAATAAGATGCACTAAATCACCTCTACAAACTCCCTGAACAGCACCCCGAATGAAAAAAGTCTGATCGACAAACTATTCACTGACACTTGTTTACTATTCCTGTCAATTCTTCTGTTACACTGTTGCATACACCGTGTCTACACTTTTTGCAGCAACCAGTGTCTACCTATAGTTTAGCTGTATATGCTATAGGTCAACCATTCCGACACCCCTTTCTTTGAATACCATATGCAAGCCTCCTCTACCGGCTTTATCACATCCCTCACACGGCCTGCTTCGTGCTCGGCGGTTACATTATGAGGATGGCCAATGTCCCCCAATCACTTATCCCGATCTGTAAACAGTTTTGTTGCTTCTCCATTTGGAACTCAGGTCCCTTTCCTTGTCTGTTTAATCTTTTAGGCGCAAGCACTATGCTAATCGATGTCTCCCCGCTATCTTTACCCCCGCATTGCTCACAGCATTCCGTTGTCAAGGAGAGATCACTAGTCCAGCGACATTACTAGACAAAGTACAGACGCCATGAGGCCTTTTATTATTGGGCTGATCACCGCTCCGGTCGATCCATATATTCTCAAACAATATATCAATTCCGACCTTTTACTGCTTGTGTGTGATACAAAATAATATTTGAGTGCTAAAATCCATAATTACACACTGTGCATAACAAAATTACACACCGCACCGTTGCCCCCCACCCTCCCTGCTGATCTTACCCAGAAAGAACACTAAACACCACAGATTGCTTTAAAACCACATGGCCGTCTGGTCAACGTCTTCTGGTTTAGTCTTGGCGAAAAATGGGTAATGGTTTATTTGTTGTACAAGTGCTAAGTAATTTTGAATTAGTTTTCCTGGTCGTACAAATTTAAATATGCCAACATAAATGCCCTTGGGTCCCCCGCGGCTAGGGCTTTTGTCAAATAATAGTTACGTGGGTGGAATGCCTATTAACATTTTAACTGGCAATCCTTCGTAGAAGATATGGCTGTGCGTACCAGCCTTTAGGGGAAAAAGTCCTCCGCTGTTAAAGACCCCCCTTTCTTGTTTGTTTCCACTTTTCTGCCCTACGCGTACCGTTTTAAATGTGTCCTACCATACACCATACATTTACAACTGGCTTTGTCAACGGAGCCTCCACCTTTAGGGGGCCATACACATGAACAAGTAATGGTGTAAATTTTTCCAGTTGGGAAATTATGTGATTGACGCTTGCGTACCCCCTCACTTATATCACAGTGTGTTAAGGTCTGCTTGTCCAGCCGTAGTCATGCACTTGATCGATCTGGCACATCTATGAACAATTTCTCACCGTTTCCTAGCAGTACTTTCGCTTATGCCTATGTACCTTAAGTAGAGGGAGCCAATTATGCCCCGATTTCTGCGCTGTACCCTTTGGCCACACGGTCTTTTCCCCTTCCTCTCCGTCTTCCTTTTTCCCCCCGCCCCCCCTATTCTGACTCCATATATACGGGACCCCCGCTGGTCCCGGCGCCTCCACCGTCGTGTATGTTCCCACAGCCAGGTTGTCTCCCCGAACCAGATAACCATATCGTAGCGACTTTACTGCTCCACTGCTCCAACATGCTGTGGAAGGCCACTTATTGTATATGGAACGCTTTCGACCGTCGCTTACACGATCCTCTATCCCGCTCTGAAAGGTATATGTTACCCCCATCACAGAAAACTAAAGAAAGACTTCTCACTCGCACAATTCTAATCACACGCCAATCTAATCCAGGGCCAGAAACAAACTATACTTATTCACTATATCTCTGAGTTCAAACGCTTATGGTACTTTTTTGTACTCTGTTTGGTCCATTAGAAAATACGCAGACTGCTTTACACCATGTAATGGTACATGTCTACTTAGAAAGTATTCTCTGTTGGATAACCATATAGGGTTGTCAGAGTTCACAGATATTGTCCGTGGCCTCCTTCTATTTAGGGGAATGTGGGACAAACTAGAACCTGAGAGTTCCTTTATATCGTTATTGTGATTACTGAACGGTGCTAACTTTAAGATGTGAGTAGTGGTTCTTTGTTATGTAACCTTCTCGCTTACTTGACATCTTATCCCTCCTTATATGTTCATTGGAGGAAACCAACAAATTTGCATCAGTTGAAGCTTAAGAAATAGTAACTACAAGTTGAAGTGAAATTGATTATGAGGAAAACTAAAAACTGTAGGGATTCGCTTGCTTCAGCATTCTTGTGGATATTTCCACTATCAGCTTTTTGTGAATTGTTTCACATTTAAATGTCTTGCTTCAACAAGTTTTTGCTATAGCAAGACGCATTAAGCCCTGCCAGCAGCCGTACAATGCCTAAAAAATTTGCGCGGGAGATGCATCATTTGCAAATCAATCCCCCTTATTCCACCATGTTATACAATTCCTGATGCGCCATACCTCAGGATTTAAATGGATGATTATGCCCTTCCCCCAGTATACCATCGAGGGTTAATCTTGGAAAGGTAAGAAGCGAGGTGGAGCAGGTTAAAGCCTACCAAACAATTTGTGTTATCCCGTTTAGGATTTGGCCACCCCGCGTAGCTTCAACTCCCTTTGCCTTGCACCACTGCTCAGCCTAGTGAGAGCTGTCACAGCCATGCCAAACGAGTGGAGCTTTAGAGGTCAAGCCGCACATCCGACATGCAGCCACCCCATGGGGAAACAGGAGTTTTTTATATCCATCTGACCATGCACGAGGTTTTGGGGGGTCATAATTGCCCCCCTTTAACATCAATCTAATTTACTACTAAAACCCCAAAAGATTGAATAAAGAGTTGCTGTCCATGATGATCACACTTAACTACAGACCTATTTAAAAGTCTTCATACCCACCAAAACAACAAACCAAAACTTAATCTTCCTTTTAAATTATACAATGCGGATAAGCAGACTCCGTTTCAAGTGAAGCAGAATGGCACGCAATTAGAAGACGCCGCCTGCCCTTTAGGCAAAATTCACCGATTTACAAATACTGTACAGGACGACGCATTTGGGAATGTATACACTGCTAACTGGCATTGGGCATGTTGTTATCCCAGTAGTTTCTGCAGAATAGCACTGACAGACGGCAAAAGAGAGCGGTATCTAGAGACAATCCTCTTAACTCTGTTGCAAACTATGTACTTGTCAAGTCGCTCCCCTCATTGCTGAAAAAAGCAGACAATCGGTTTCCCACAACTGCATAATGCTTATTTATTGCAGTAAGTATTGTTATTGTTTACAGCTCCTGGATTCTGTGTCTTGTTGGTCTAATCAACTATTTGTTTATAGCCTTAGTGGCATTCAGACATGCAAGAATAATTAAAGAAAAATGTTCGCATTTTCTATTGCATGTCACTCATATTAAACGTTTTGATAATGCGATGTAACAGATAAACATGGCCAACTCCATAGTGCGAGCTACTTATAAATTAATTTATTTGAGATCATTCCGGACACCGCGCTCATGAACAATGTTTAAGTCTTTCACGTAAGAAGAAAACCAATTATCCATGCTTTAATGGATAGCGACCTAAAGCGAGCATTTGGACAGTGTCTGTAATGACCAAATTTCCAGAAATATCAAGTGAGCGCAACAGATTTTTAAATGATGAGAGGAAGTGGAAGCATATTTTTTGCACGGTTTTTATGTGGTAACAGGTACGGTGATGATCCTCTCTTTCTGAACCAATCCTCCGTTTCTTCTGGCACAACTCTGTTATAGACACACATAAAGAAGAAATAGATGCTTCATGTCGACATTCCAATCCAAGAAAGTTTCACGGAAGACACGTGTCATTTTTTCAGCCTTTTGCAATTGAGATATCTGTATTGCCTGAAAAAATTGCACGGTGGAGTCATGTGATGTTCTCAAGACCCATGCTGACCAAATTAAGAAGCTGCCAGAACAAATGCTCCCTTTGCCCAATTCTTACCATCCGTGGCCGGGTTGTGTTATTTCCAGTTCTCGCGATTTCATATCTGAAATCTGGGCTGCACTGGTGATCCTATTATTCTAGCTGCAATTCATGTCTCTCACTGTCTCAAGTATTGCCTCAGTACACCATAGTGTACGTAGTAACTCCCACTGTATGCCTCACACTCCCAGGTTGAAATTTACCCTCCTCTTAACCATTATCTAAACCAGTTCGATCCACTTGTTGATGCTATTATATACAGAATTCTTAATTTAGGAAACCCACATCCTACCCCCCGGACCCCCCACACTTTTAATTCACACCCTTGCAAATTTCACCACATCTGCTTGTCGCCCCGCGAGTGCACCCATACGGACCTTCCCGGTGCTGGTTTACCCAAACTTGAATACTACACCGCTGCATTTATAGCCCTACTTGCTGCGCCCCCCAACCTAAATAAACACAAACACAAAGTTGGCTCGCTGACCTCATTTGGCCTCACACAGCTGACTTAAACAAATTCTTTATAAAACCATTGTCTTTTAATAACCCATCCTCTCCCCCCCCTAACCCCTACGCCTCCCTCCCGCAGTCTTCCGGTCAGTACGGAAAAACACTACTTTTATCCTCTCTGTGCCAGAGTCGACGAGATTCTGGTGGCATGCGCCCCCGCTCCCACCAGCACAGGCCAAGCGGGCCAACTCCCCCCCCAAAGATCTAATCTCACCACTCTACCTTTAAATCCACGCTTATCTAAATTTAATACAGTCCTTCCATTTTCAAACACCCTTGCGACTGGAAATGCACCAATACAACAAGAATCGCGCTTTCCCTTTCTTCTCCTTCCCTTCTTCCCTGCTCCGGGGACAATACACCCATTACATTTGACCGACCAGTTAAAGCCCCTCTTAGAAGGGCTCAGGCATGGGCGGCGGGGAGACGCCTATCTAACCCTCTCAGGAAGGCTTACCCAAGAGCAACTTTGCCCAAATCGTATACCCCTCTTTGCTACTCTCCACAACTAACCCCAGTTGTGCCGACCCTGCCTTTCTCAATAGGGACCCTGTAACCCAAGTTTCCCCGCAAATTCCCGGCCCTACTTGTCTCACCGGTCTCAAGGTGATTCCAGCCCACCATTCCCACGGCCTTTCTCGATTTTCTTCCTTTCGCACCAGGAATTTGGCATCGGTCCCCCCACCGTTTCACGTGATAATATAGCTAACACGAAACCTTTCCCTCTAACTTTTTGAAGATTTGCCAAACCACCAGTATGGTATGTCATAACTCTTAAGGCTTGACCGAGTCCTCTGATATGACCACTATTACGTGGAAACGAACAAGACCAATAGGTTCGCATGTCCTATGGGTCCACTTCGCATATCATTGTACCCAATCAGTCATCGTTATCCGTTGCCTTATCCCCACTTTCCCGTACATACCAGCAACTTTTAACGTGCCCTAATCCCCTCTGCCTGCCAAAGTAAAGACGCCCCCTCCACTTTCCCCGTACTATTTTAAATTAGCTCTCGCGCCATTTCGCTGATGCCTCCATCCATTTCCAAAATGTCCAACCTCTGTTATCTCTGGGTTTCCCATTTTTCATTCAAACTGCCACATTAGATTCCACCAAGACTTTACGGTGCTTGAAGAGTCGCGAGAAATATCTTTTCCTCATTGACTACTCTATTCTCTCTACCCATCCTTGTACATCCATTACCTAGTGTTAGGGCACTTGTTAAACATTCCTATTCTCACGTATGTGTCCATGTAACATGCCCCCCACCCTATACGACGATATAAACGAACCTCAGGAACTCCTTCTTTTTTTTAATTCTAATAGTCCCTCCTTACCACACAAAAAGAAAATAACTTAGGACAATGACTACTCCTGAGATGGCCGCGTCGACGGCTATCTGGCCTCTTTCCCGTCATTGGAATTAGGGTCATACTAGTTTTGTGTTCCCAAATTCGTAGACGTGTCAATGGTTATTGTTCATGGCAGGGTTAACTGTGCCTCACCCCCTTTCCTCTTTTATACAAGATCCCCCATCATATTTTTATTCGTTCTCCACTGCACTCTGATCTAGTGACATCTCATACAACTACTCAAAAAATAGAAAGGTACGCTTCAACACTTGTGACACCAAATGGTGTAATCTAGTAATTGTATGGGTCCATGCGGCCCTATATAGATGTAGGCGAACACCGACACAAAAGATTAATCAAAAATGGAGGATCGACCAACATAGGTCCTCGGTTTAATACTAATCACATTGTCTTCTGTATCTATGCCTTATGAAGGGTGAATTTGGGACCAGAAATAGTCCCCGATGCTATTAGATGACATGTGTGATATCCCCTGAGGAAGTACACGTATATTTATTGAAGAATTGGAGGGCTTTGTATTTGTGGGATAGAAGTGGCGCCGATGATTACACTTTATTGATCCTTATTTGCGAGGACTCACCACACACTCGAACTAAATATATCGGAACTTTGTTACTGCAGCGTGCTGCTAGTCGTATATTTGTTGGAGTGTTTTTATATATGAATACCTCTACTAGATTTACGATCAATTATTTCCTCCTTATTTCTCATCAGTTATTATAATACCCTAGCTTGAGTAGTGCCGTTTGCTGTGTGCGACGGACTTCGCCGAAGCTCCTGCGCACTCTGCCCATCCCCAGCGGTTCCCCTATCTGCCACTATTTTGCAAAACAAAACACGCGACATATATTCCTTTCCCTCCAGCCCTGTCCGTGTTTATTACTCTCCCCCCCGTATTATTTTAGCAGACTCCCCCAGCCCTCGCACATCGAATTAACCAGACCCCATTATTACTATAACTTCTCTGAAGTGTATTACCCCATTTTTTTAATAAATCATCCTCCCACTGTTTTCATCTTATTGTTCCATTTCTGATTTGTAACCCTTCGTGACTTTTATTAATCACAAGTCGTAACCCCAAAATTTTGGTCCTGTGAAAATTTCCTGGGGTTCTAGCACATTTTTCATTCTCAGGCCTTTTTGGATAGTGGAGCGGCTGGTAATTTCATTGGATTGTACTCTGGCCCGTTCCATGTGTATTCCTGTGAAAACAACTCGCGAGTTCCCATTCAAGTTTTGGCATTCAATGATACCCCTATTTTCCAGCAGTTCCATATGGTGACACCAGGCAGTTACTGTCCAGGTGAGTCGGGTCACCCTGAGGTTGTTAACATTCTTCCCTTGGACATCCCGTTTACCCAGTTGTATCCCAGGTTATTACCCTGTTTCCTAAAAACACCCAGTCGTAGATAGGCCTACTGGTTCAGATCATTAAGTGGGGGGTTAATTTAAAGCCTGGTTCCTTCTTTTCCTCTTTTCTTACTGATCTGAAAAACACTATCAACATGTTATCACGATTATACTGATGTTTTTACGCAGGCTGGTCAATAAACTACCTCCACAGGTGTCATATGTGATTGTCTTATAGAATCTGTACACTGGTACCATGCCTCCACGAGGACATTATATAGTATTTCACTGCTACTTATATTAAAAGAAAACCTAGAAAAAAGACTGCATTGATTTTGGTGCTTTAAATAAAATTAAAATGAAAAAATAGGTATTCTCCTGCCTTGGATGATGATATGTTCTCCAAAATTGCGGGGCTTGTGTCTTTCGAAGGACGAGCGCCACCTTTCGGGAATCTCCGGAGGTGCCGCAGCGCTTCGGCGGGGACATTTTCTTAACAGCGTCCTTGTGCCACACCGCCTGGCTTGCCGTGCTCGCGCCTGTCTGTTCATTCTTTAGTGCCCTCGTGGACGCACGCAGGAACCTATTATTATCCCTCCGTCCCTGTAATCTCTAGATTGGGATGGAGGAGATCTTCTCCAAATGTCGGGGCTGGTGTCTTTTCTCAAGGAGAGCGCCACCTTAGAATTCCGGAGGTTGGCCGCAGCGTCTTCGGCGGGGTGACATTTTTATTACAGCGTCCTTGTGCACCCGCCGGGCTTGCCGTGCCTCCGCAGCCTGGATCTTCATTCTTTGGGCCTCGTGGACGCACGCAGGACCTATTCTTATCTCCTCCGTCCCTGTAATCCAGATGGAGGAGGAGATCCAATTAATTCAATGTCCAATTCCCTGCATCACACTCTTGTCCTCCACTCCACATTGTTTACTCTGCATTACTTATACTTATCCTTGCCTGTTATAGTGGTGCCAAATAGTGGTCCTGCTATTTTTCAAGTAGTTATCCTGCTCATTGTTGTTCTTATTGTTCATTGTTTTTCTTTTTTCTCTTTTTCTACTCTTGTCTTCCAGTTCCTGGGTAAGATTCTATTGGTGTTTCGGTTTTCCTGAGTTATACCTGGCTCAGCGATATAAACTGCGCTCTTAAGACCTGGGGGGTCACCCGTTTGTACAGCGAAGCGCAACAAGTACTCCTGACGACGGGGGCTTCTTGCTCTTATAGGTGAAAACAGCGGATGTCGATAGGGTCTAGGCGCTTGAAGGTATACTCGGGGACTCCGACGGCCATCAACCAATTTCAGGGATAGATCACATTACCAGTAGAAGGGGTGGAATAGAGCAAAATTGCTATTCACAACGTGAAAACCTTTTGGACCAGAAACATGACAACACTTTCAGAAAGATTCAATAAAAGTTTTATCGTTTACAAAATGGTCGCTAATTTTGCCAGCCAACATCCGATCTTATTTAATGTTGAAAAGGCTAAAACATCTATATTGGTTGGGGCAAATAGCACCATTTAAACATTTTTTACAACTTTATTTAATAATATTTGACCCACTGGATTAATGAATATTGTCTTTAAGAAAAAGAAGCTTAAGATCATTAAAAAAATAACATGTAATTGTGTAAACTAGTACTTATAGATATAAGTATTAGAAAAGGGATAAGTTAGAAAATGGGTTTTCTATGCTTAAAGGGCATGTTCACCCCCAAAACATATTAATCCCCCCAACTAGGGCCCCACCATGTAGTGTGTGTTTAATCCTTACCCTCAATCCCAACTCCATTGGTTTTCTCTGTAGCTCCCCCCCAAAGTCTCCAAAAAATGACACCAGGAGGCTAGCAGGTCCATATAGGACATGCCTGCTACCTGGCCTCCCGGAGAGATGCCTGCCATGCGTGGTGCTGCTGCGCCCTTCTTCCCCCTCCCCTCCCTCCCCTCCCTTCCCGTTCTCATCCCTCCCCTAGCGAATCCCCTTCTCTATCTTCCCCCATGTCCCCCAGCCCCAACCGAGATTTTTTTTTAGAAAAAGCTCCCCAATTTATTACTTACCTCCCGCTTTCACTACCGGAATGACGCCAGCAAGCCGCTCCGTGATTGGCTGCCGCTCAGCCAATCACCAGACGCGGCTGCCGGTCCCCCCCCTCGCTTGCATTCTCGCAAGCAGAGGGCGGCGGAGGAGGATCGGCAGTAGAGTTTGGGGGGCTTTTGAAATAAAAATAGCGGTTGGGGCTGGGGACCAGGGGGAACACATATTAAATATTAAATTTTATGGTGGTGACATATGCTTTAAGTTAATAAATGTACATAGGAGTTAAGGATTGTGTTAAGTGAATATAGTTCTGTAATAATCATGTTGAATCATTGTTTTTAAGCATTGATTTAAGTATGTCACTGTTGCACTTAATCTGATATTCGAGATGAAAGGAGTAATCATGAAAAACTAGTGGTAATATATAAAACATGTCACTCTTATACAAAAATCACATGTTACTTATGAGAATTTACACATTTTTTAAAATTTAAGTTTTAAAATAACATTCGGAAAATGTATAATTTATTATTGCACATGTCACTTTAATTATTCTGCTTTACCTGTGAGTTAATTATAGGGGTTGGGGCTAATGTTTAAATCCTTGAGCACTGTTGATTCCTGTTTGTTGGACTTTGAGAAAGGTCCTGTCCAGGACCGAAATGTTGCTCGGTGAAACAAGATTGTTTTGTAAGTTTATAATAAAAGATTGAGCTTATAATTCTATAAAAGAATTTGTTAAATAGACAGAGTCAAAAAACTTTGCACCAACAAAATTTTAAATTTATAAATTTGCTTAAATGTTTTCATCCATTGGTAACATGATTTGGGATTCTGTGTATTGCATATTTTCTAATCATCTCATATTTGTGAATAGCCAAGAATAGAGGATTGCACTGAAAATGTTGGTAAATATTTTTTTCACATCTAATAAAGTATGGAAGACCAATCCAGAGAGATTGATCTTGTGATGTAATTGACTGGTTTATCAATGGGACAGATTTAAATTTCTGTCCAAACTGCATGTTAACGAAGTTATGGTGTTAAAACATTACAAGATAAAAACTATCTGTTATATAAATCCTAGGGCAGTCATGTACAAGTCATTTTCAAAGCAGTCAGGTACAAAAGTATGTAATCAAGTGCAAATGTATTAATTTCATTAAGAAAAATCGAAAAACAGGTATAAATCAATAAAAACACAATTACACACACCAAAGGCAGGTACAGCCACAAAATGTATTTTAAGTCCGACCAACTGAATAGTTATGAGTCATTGTTCGGTCCAATTGAAATATTGTATCGTGTGGGTGTCAACGTCGCGACCCATTTAGCACCCATTCATCTGGAGAAACCAAAATGTCGTCCCGTGTGTTACCGAGTCGGAAAGTGTAACATTAAACAGCCAAAAACTGTAGAAAGTTATGGGTTTTTACCTGTAACGTGGTTATGTGGGACATGAAACCTATCTTTTAATAGGAAACTCATATTTCTTTAATGGGACTGTTCGACTTTCCGGTTTTAAGCTGGTAGGAGTTCAGTTGTCACACAAGCAGCAAGGTCCATCATAAATAGGGGGAACTTCCCACTTTAGTAAACCCTATAAATATAGTTAGATGCACAATGAACTGTTTGAAGTGATGAAGTGTTTTGAAACAATAGACTCGAAAGGCTCGTACAATGTTTTGGCACCGACCCCCACACCGCATGTGTATGAGTTCGGGTCAGGGTTTGTTTGTTGATCCGCCTTGATGGCTCAACCAACGACCCGCAAAACCGATAAAACATGTGCGATTATTGCCCGGAACGGCCATTCGTGGCGCGCTCGGGGGTCGGTGCCAGGATCAGAGACATGCTGAGGCTTAAGATTATTCAGATTCATAAAAAGATATTGTGCCAATATTCTAATTGCAGGAATATTTAGTTATCTATATGCATTTTAAACTTCTAAGCAATGCAGCTAGTGACCAAAAATGTGATACAGACAAAACTAATTCTATTGCACAAATAATTAATTTGCATGCATTCTAAAAAATATTCCCCTCTATAACAAAGCAACTGGCAAGGTGTCATTTAATATACGCAGAATAATTTTTGAATTAGGGCGCTGTGAGGGCGGGTGGCACCAGAGGCATTTTGCTCAGAAGCGTGCGAGGCTGGGCGCACCTGATGTGATCCTGTAAACAAAAAGACATCTGATCTGAGAGAGTTAAAAAAAGGACAAATAACAAAATAGAGAATGAAGGAGGCTCAATTATCAAGACAGAATAAGCTGAGGCCATGCATTTCATTGCAAACGCACCCAAAAAAAAGCATGCACAGTGCGTTTGTGTGTGCTTTTTTCTGTATTCCCACAGACTTGCATAAAGGTGATCTGGAACAGAAATAGACCAAAAGTTGTGATTGCATACTTTCAAGAGCAGAGAGATTGCAAAACAACCCATATACCTGCTAACAGACAAAGGACCCTTTAAACTGGAGAATAGGGACTATGATGATACGATAAATACATTTTAGCCATACATTGGAAGTATGTCCTTATCTAGCTTCCTTTACTAAATATGTCTACATTTCTATATGTAGTTGGAAAGCCTATGTAAATAGGTTAGGACCAAGCTGAGAGGAAGCAACCTAGGTATGGTAGCTGGGGTTTAAAATAATTGGCTAATTTAATTGCTTCATATATCCATATTGAAGGGCAGTTTTAAGCGTAACATAATAGAAATGTATCATACCATGTATGCTAAAAAAAATTGTGGGATGTGCATTAGTATTTGGGTGTATGTATAAACTTGTGAATAAACAGCTCTTTATTAAATGGCGTACATTTTGGAACTAGTGCATGTTGTTTTAAATTGTTAGTTTGTGGAAGCCTTCATAGTTATTCTATATTCTCTCCCATTTTGAAAAATTAGTTAATTTCATACCCTTTGCTGTTCCCGCTCTGGCATTAGTGAGCTGACATTCCAGTTCTAACGGTCCTTCTTCTTCCAGGATGCACCACTTTCTGGAAGGTTCCTAACAGTAATTTCTACTGATTGGCTGTTGGATGGGTCAAACATGCTAGATCTCTACTGAGCAACTGAATCAACCCAGGCGCTGGGTCAGGGAAGACCATAACGGTCTCTACTAGGGTCCTCAAACAGGAAGTCTGTATTTTGGTTGCATTTATTTATACACAGAACAAATGCTGAATTGGCAATCGGATCATTGGGAAGAAAAAAACCGTCTCTTTTTTCTGAAAGGTTATATGTATGTGCACTGAACTTGCCCTTTAGTCGTGATTATGCAAAATGATGGTAGTGTTTATTACGTGACTATACTTCATACATCCTTTGATGCTGCTGATACTACCACTAAAAGCTTTGCAGCTCGGCCCCCACCTGGTATAGATTTAATCACTCCTCTGCAATAGATCTCCTGTATTCTGCCATAGTGTTTGAATAAAATCATCATCACTAAGTTTGTCTCCTTCTGAAAGGGTGACAAAAGCAAAGAAAGAAGAAATGAACACTGTAAGTTCTACAAACAAGCAGTATAATTCCTGTAGTCTACCAGACTTTAATAAACAGGAAAAATAAATCAGACGTGGTATAAAACCTGTTTACTACTCTACCTGCTTAAAGAATGTATTGGCGTGTAATTGTAGTAGGTACTTAAAGGACAATGGAGTGTTTATTCTCAAGTGTTGCTGTCTTCGTCAGAAAACCGTCTTGCTCCAGCCCATGATGATCTCTTGTCACCAGCCTGCCGATTTAACTGTATAAGAAACCTGAAATAATAATTTCCTGAATTTATTTAAATATATCATTTTAAGTAACAATATAGCACATAAAAAAAGCAAAAATGAATACCTTTGCACAATGGATGATTAAAATTATTTGAATTTGCTCATTTTGTAATCAACAAATTCTACATAAATGAGGACAATAGAGAAACGCTTCGAAATTTTGATAAAGAACAACCCTGAACAAGTGCATAGCAGTTACTAATCACATCTTATAAACACATAAATGCAATTTTAAGCCTTCCCCCAACATTCCCCTTAAAGAATGCCCAATGAGAAATGCATGTGCACAGAGATGGATTAGATCAAATACACTCATTATCCCCCCTGCAGTTCTACAGTATGTACACAAAAACCACCAGTAGGGCTACAAAAATGCCCCCAGAAAAAGAATCCCATGAACAGGAACATCCACTAAATGGTCCAAAATATGAAACGTTTTTATTCACATCCAAAACAAACCCCTACACAACCCCCCTCCCTAGTCGTCTCAAATCGAAGACAAGTGCAAACTGTAAAGAGTACAAAACACACATTAAAAAGAAGCATAACACAATATGCAAAATATAGCGGTAGGGCGTCCCCAGACTGTGTTAAACCTAGCAATCCAGCGGGTTCCAAACGAATGTTTCCTCATCACTGTAGTACGCCCATATGCATATGCTGATAAAACCAGGTCTCCCGTTGAAAGCTGAATCTCAAAACATGAACAAAGCAGGAGAGCCCACACGCAGAAGTTTAAACTGCAACAATAATTTTAATGATGGCACATCATTAAAATTATTGTTGCAGTTTAAACTTCTGCATGGTGGGCTCTCCTGCATTTGTTCATGTTTGAGTTTGCTGTAGCCAATGCTGTACTCAGTGCTGTACACATTGCTGTAACTGGTGATGTAACATCTTACTACCAAAACAGGATTCCTCCTACTGGTGCTCCTGTATATGACACAGGGAGGAGAGCCCCCATCAGTGTCATTGGAGGCTATTGATTTCTAGTAATGTTCACATACATGTCTCACATCATTAGGCTAAAAGGTAATAATAAACTACTACCACTGGAGTTTTCAGATCAGACGTCCCTTTCAATATTCATAGCATTATGCAGCTTAAAAGACTCACTGGTGCCCAAGCAAAGGCATTCTATACTTTCCTAGGCGTTGGCAAAAGCCCTCAGATTGATATTTTAGTTCTCCATTTTCTCTTTAGTCAGAAATATGTTTAGAAAATGTAAATATTGCATTTATTAAACAACATACTTTACATATATTTTCATGATTCCACTTTACAGAGGAACAAAGATAAAGTGTACACAGTGGTTCAACAATACATTTAAAGTTCTAAAAACAATATATTGTTAAAGGGACATTAACTAGTTATTTCATGTACCCTGCACTATTATTCACAGGGAGGTGAGATTGATTATTCCCAACACCTTTTGATTGAAAGAACTCCTGGGGTAAATTACCTCCTGTGCTCTACTTCATTACTTTTTTAATAAGCTGACTGGCGCTGTCCCTATCTTGCTCTATATTTATTATAGGCGCGCATGTGCAAAAAGATGGGAACTGACTGGACAGCACGCCATTTGCCAACTGTAATAGTGAATTGCCTATGAACTGTGACAGTGAATTTATTTAAATCACAAAATAAAAATCAAGACATGAATAGATTTTCTCTCTGAAATTCTATGAATTTATTCCCCTAATATTTAACTTTTTAAATAAGTTAAAAATTAATACTTTTCATGGTCCAACATAACATTTGTTGGGCAATGTACGAGAGCTACTATTGGTTATAGCGATACACCCAGCCATTAGCATTTATTTCAGCCCCTTGGTGCATATCGTTGGTGCATAGAGATCGAGGGTTTCACCATAGCGATCTTACACCAGCAATTAGCATTTATTTCACAACCCCGCCCAGACACAGCCATTACAATAACAAATACTTCACTGGCGGTGGCATCACCTGTTATACCTTTAAATAATTATTATATATATAGTACATACATCACTAAACTATCGAAAGTATAGCACAAGCAGAAAAAAGGTTGATGGAAGCGCACACTGTATTTCAGAAAATATTCTGTTATGCTCACACAATACACAACGTTTCGGAGAACGTATGTTTCCTTCATCAGGTAATGAAGGAGACATAGGGGCATATTTATAAGGTTCGTTAACTTTTCGCGGACCGTTTCGCGGCCATTAACGCAAAATCGCGTTTACCGCGATTTATAAAGGCCCGAAAACGGCCGCGAAAAGTTACGAAGCGTTACCTTTCGCGCCGATACTTACCCTTACCGCCGCTTCTATTTATCAAGCGGCGGTACTGGTTTCGCTCGGCTAGTATCAGCTGTTTTACTTCGCCACCTGAAGGAGGCGAAGTCAGCCGATACTAACCTCCCCGGGGGGATGGGCAGGCAACCCGGGCGGGTGGTCGCACCCGCCCCGGGAGACACGCCCACCCGCCCACACCCCCCGCGGCGGCAGCGGCGACCACCGCCGCCCGCCACTTACAGCAGCCCCTCCCAACCGTTCCCGTTCGCGGCAATCTCGGAACGGGAGGCTAGAATGGGGCTGCCGGGAAGGGGCCGCAGCAGGTGGTCGCGACCACCCGCGCGTACCCCCTCCCCGGCAACCCCTCCAAGCCCCCCGCCCCGGCCGCTCCGGGGAGGGGACGGAGGGAGCCGCTGGGGGGTGGAGGCTCCCTCCAGCGGGGCCCTGAGAGGGCCTTTTGGGGCTTAGGGGGTCCCGCAGCCCGAACGGGACCCCCCTCCCGGCCCTATAAGGGCCCTTGCGGACACTGACAAGTGCCTTTGGCGGGGGCCCCGCAGCTGAAACCGGGGACCCCCAGTGGGTCTCTAAAAGAGCCCTTGGGCGACGTCTTCTTTCTTCCAGTCCCGGCGACACCAGCCCGCCGAGGCCGCCGACCCCCGAGAGGTACCCCTGCGGCCGCCAGGGTTACCCCCGGCGGGCGCCGGCGACCTCAACGAGGCCGATGTTGCCGGCGTCTTGATCCGACGCGACGTCTTCGGGCTGGCGACACAACCCCACTCAGGTCGCCGATGCTAGAAATCTGATTGGTTAATGTAAAGCAAGTATTAAAATGACCAATCAGAAACGGATTATGTGATTTCTGCAAACCTATATAAAGAGGAGCTTTCCGCCGCGGAACTCAGATGCCATCGCAGTAGATGGCTGAAGAAGAAGAAAGAAGAAAGAAGCGGCTGGGCAACATCGGCTGCGGAGGCCGGCGGTGCCAGCGGCTCACTGGCGGCCGCAGGAGTCTGCCTGGCATCGGCGACCGAGTGGGGTTGGTGTCGCCAGCCCGAAGAACGTCGCGTCGGATCAAGACGCCGGCAACATCGGCCTCGTTGAGGTCGCCGGCCCCCGGGGGTCCCCTGGCGGCCGCAGGGGTATCTGGGTCGCGGGCCTCGGCGGAGCGGTTGTCGACGGACTGGAAGAAGAAGAGACGTCGCCCAAGGCTCTTTTAAGAGCCGCACTGGGGGTCCTGGTTTCAGTGCGGGACCCCGCCAAAGGCACTTGTCGTGCCGCAGGGCCCTTATAAGGGCCGGGGAGGGGGGTCCCGGTTCGGGCTGCGGGGACCCCCTAAGCCCCAAAAGGCCTTTCAGGGCCCCGCTGGAGGGAGCCCCACCCCCCAGGGCTCCCTCCGTCCTCCCCGGGAGCGGCCGGGGCGGGGGCTTGGAGGGGTTGCCGGGGAGGGGTGCGCGGCGGGTGGTCGCGACCACTGCTGCGGCCCCTTCCGGCAGCCCCTTCTAGCCTCCCGTTCCGAGATTGCCGCGAACGGGGAACGGGTTGGGAGGGGCTGCGGGAAGTGGCGGCGGCGGCGGGTGGTCGCCGCTGCCGCGGGGGGGTGTGGGCGGGGTGGGCGTATGCCCCGCCCCCTTAGGAGCGGCGTCGGGAAGGGATTTTAAGTCCCTTCGCGGCGATACTATATAGTATCGCCGCGAAGGGGCTAAAATTACCGCAGCACATCGCGGCCGCGAAGGTATCGCGGGAATAGCGCTCGCCGTTCTAAAATACGAGCGGCCGCGATGTGCGGCGGTAATTTTTTTGCGCTAACATCGTCCTTTATAAATATGCCCCATAGTGTCTCCGAAACATTGTGTATTTGTGTGATGCAATAAACGAATATTTTCTGAGATACAGTGAGCGCTTCATCAACCTTTTTCTGCTTGTGCTATAGCTTGGAGTCCTTTAGGTAGAGGACTGAAGGAAGCAGCACCTGGAATACATTGGCACATTGCTTGAAGGAGTGCCTAGGCCCATATCTATGTTATACGGACTTAGTCTGACAGTACCTTTCCACACCATTTCCTTTATACCATATATGGTTCAGACACATTCTGAAATTTCCCCCTGTTGAAGAACTTCATCTGCAAGATACAAAAAAAGGAAATGTCAGCAATAAAATCAAAAGTAGTTTTTTATAATTAACAAATATAAATGAGAAATAAAATCTGCATCTGTAAGTAACTAATTCTTATTCTTATTCATAAGGTATTCCAATGTGTATGTTTGCATAATAACACAATTTACTGCTTTTAGATATTATTTACTTTTACCCTGTTTCCTTCTGTTTATTAAAGGGCATGTCACCCTTAAAACAAAAAACTATTGACTTGTCAGTTATCTGCCTGAATCCCAAACTGTTATTACCACTTTATTACATGCATTTGTAACCAGATATTTATTCATAAGTTCTCCTCTGTTCTGGCAAAGAATCTGCCTCCTCCTTCTGCTCAATGAGCTATTTATAAGCTTGGGCAGTGCAGAGGAGGCAGCAGGTGAAACAACAGTCAATCATTGGTTGTGATGTCAGCATTAACGCAGGCTCATAACTACTGAGCCCACACTTGATTGATTGCATGGAGGAGCCAGCTCACTTTGCCATAATGAAGGCAAAAATGATAGTATTATCTGGTTAATAATACATCTAAAAAAGTGTTGAATATATCAGTTGGGGTTGGGGGGTGGTAACAGCATGTGACCTGTTTTTTGGTTAAGGGTGGACATGCACTTTAAATCCACGTAGCCTTCCAACATTTAACTTCAACTTCCTGGAATCCTCCCCAGCTCCAATGTAGGTTAAAAAGACATAGGATAGCAAATAATTGGTGTTCCTGAAAGGGATGTCCATCATGAACATACTGATCAGTGTACTGTAACCTAATAGCAGTGCGCTGTTTTCCAGAATTCCAATATCGTTCAGCAACTTTAACTCCTTTCTGTGCCGGCTGCGCGATTTTGCAAAACACAGCCTGTGCAAGTGATTCAATATTGCAAACATGTATTGATTGGTGTATTGGGAGATTTACCATTTATATCTTCACAATGGTTGATCAATGTTTTACCTTAATAACAAGGAATATATCATGTGAGGGATAGGAATAGAAAAACATAGAGATTTTGCTTGGCTTGATGGGCTATATTGGCAATGTGATTCTCAGGAAACTCCTAAAGCATCTGAATTCAAATCACAATGAAAATTTTCAGATATCTAAAAGGAAAGAAAGGAAAAAATGTATCAATTAATAAAAATAAGAATGAACCATGTATGCATACGTCATGGTAGACCTGGTTTTTGTAAATAAGTATTATAGAAGCGTTATACTATGGAAGATGTTGAAAATAGTGAGCATAGAGACATTTGCTTTATTCTATATATAAATTTAATGTAAGCCTACAATCTAGTTTCCTGGAATGTTTTAAATTATAACTTTTCTAAATTATGTTAACCTTGAAAACAAGCCAGTGAGGGCTAGGCCACACTAATGCGTTTTTCACACGTTTGCGCACGCATTTTCGATTACATGGAAATCGCAGGAATGCAACATTCCTGCGATTATCCTATGAGCACGTGATTACGCGTGTTGCGTTTTGCGTTCAGGCTATTTTTCGTGCAATGCATGCGTTTACTGTTTGTAAACAGCAAAAGGCACGCGTAAATGCGAAACAATGATGTTTGAGCATCTAAGCCAGACTGGGTAAAGTAAGGCCCTGGACCCTTTGGCTGCCCCTGACTGGTTCCTCAGGACTAGACCTGTACTCAAAAATTCTTAATATTATTTGATTGTCTCAGGATGGATAATTGATTTATTTTTTTTATTAAAATTACGACCTGATCAATTGATTAATTAAATTTGAATAGATATTATACACCTTTTATTAATTTGGCTTGAAGAGCCAAATTCCTGTTCTTTCTATTTCTTCTTCTTCCGTTTTATTTTTCTGCCTTTTGGACTGTATCTCCTCCCAGTTTTTGAGCTAGAGACATGAAATTCGGTAAAGACGTGCGGGGCATGTAGGAGAAGTGTGCGTTATTGGTAATTTCGATAGACTATATTGTGTTATCGGCTTTATCGTGTTATCTGCAAATTTCCCATAGACATAATGGTACAATCTTTAAATGTGGATATTTCGAGGTTTAAGGGTCATGAGATCAAAACAGTTTGTTTCATGGTCATATAAAAAAACGCTGATATCCCTAATTTTGATCAATAATAAAAAAATGTTTGCTTTTTTAACTTCCAACCTGATCCAGTGAAACACGCCTACTGAACTAACCATCCATTTTCATGCCAGCCAATTCAAAGGGTAACTATAGTAAAAAAATTTGACTAATCATTAAAAAAGTTTGGTTTTTTTAATCCCCAACCCGACACAGGTACACACACCAACTGATCTACTTATCCATTACTGTGTCAGCATACTTAAAGGGTAACTATAGTCAAAAAACAATTTGACAATAAAAAAAAGTTAGTTTTTTAAACCCCCAACATAGCACAGGTACACGCCACCTACTGACCTACCTCCATTACTTTTGCAGCCATACTTAAAGGTAACTAAAGTCAAAAAAATTAATTTTGATCAATAATCAAGTTTTTTTTTTAACTTCCAACCTGTTCCACGTACACACACACACCTACTGACCTTCCCTTCCATGGCATACTTAAAGGGTAACTAAAGTCAAAAATTAATTTTGACCAATCATCAAAAAGTTTTTTTTTAGCCCCCAACCGGAAACAGGTACACATACCTACGGACACACCTTTACATTTTTGTGGCAGCCATACTTAATGGGTAACTATAGTCAAAAATAATTTTGATCAATTAGCAAAAAATTTTTTTTAATTCCAACCTGACACAGGTACACACACCAACGAGCTACCCATTCATTCATGTGGCAACCATAAACGCTGATACCCCCAACCCCTACACAGGCACATGTACACCCACCTACTGACCTACCTTTCCATTTCCATGGAAGCCATACTTAAAGGGTTACTATAGTCAAAAAACTAATTTTGATCAATCATCGATAAAAGTTATATGGTCATACATGCAAAACACCACACCCCCCAACTTCACACAGGTACACACATCCACTGACCTACCCTTCCATTCCTGTGGCAGCCATACTTAAAGGGTAAATAAAGTGAAAAAACAAATTTTCAAAATCCTCAAAAAAGTTAGCTATATGGTCATACATGCATACATGCAAAAAAACATACCCCGTTTTTTGAGTAATCATTAAAAAACATTTGTTTTTTTAACCCACAAACTGACACAGATACACACACCTACTGATAGCACACTCAGCACATCCAAGAGCCAGGGGTGCACATTCTTCCAACCCTTACCCCTAAAGTGTTAATAATATCAATATGGTCAGCTAAAATGTGAAGAGAGAGACTGATTGATTTCAAAATAGACTGGTTTAAGTTTATTCCACAATATTAAGTTGAAAATGTGTTTTATGGACAAATCTAACAGCATTCCCCAAATTCAGGAAGAAATAGTTTGTTCCTGATATCTCCAATGCCACTTGAATACCTTGAATAACGCTGTAAGCAGAATATTTAAGCCTTACCATGCCAGAGTAGAAATATCAGGAAAAAAAGTAAAATAATATAATGCATTAAAACAATAAAGGCTGATAAGGATATGTTGTGAAAAAGGCAGATAAGGGGGCAGAAAAACAATTGAATATTAAATCCCACAACAACCAACTACAGAATGATCCTATATTTAAGTTTTAGAAAGAGATTAAAGATACAGTTGAGCAAGCATATTCTATGGGAATTATTGATAAACAAGCAAGGGATTTTTTAAATGTGATAGTCCCAGGCCCTGGTATTATACTGGCTTCCAAAAATTCATAAGCCGATTGTGTTAACGTTGGATCATTATTGCAACCATTGGGGATTTTTATTGACTCCTTTTTGCAACCCATAGTAGCCCTCAATGAAACCTGCCTTAAGGATACCACAGACCTTTTAAAACATTTGGAGGAGATTCAGGAAATTTCACCAGAGACTATATTGTGTACTGCGGACATAGAGTCATTATACACATCAATACCTCATAATGAGGGGGTTTCAGTAATTGAAGAAGCTCTGTTGGACTTTGGCTATGTTGTAGACTCATGATATTGATTGTTGATTTCCTAACTTTTTGCCTTAAAAAACAGAGAGTTGTGGTTAATGGAGCTACATCTATGTGGGCTAAACTTCTAAGCGGAGTGCCTCAGGGTTCTGTACTAGGGCCGCTTCTGTTTAATCTGTTTATAAATGACTTAGAAGGGGGCATTGAGAGCAAGGTCTCAGTGTTTGCTGATGACACTAAACTATGCAAAGCTTTGGAAACTTCAAATGATGTGCAAGTGCTGCAAGCAGACCTAGATAGATTATCAAAATGGGCAGCAGAATGGCAGATGAGATTCAATGTTGATAAATGTAAAGTGATGCATTTGGGATTTAATAATCCCTGTGCAACCTACACCATAAATAACTCTGTGTTAAGTGCATTGTAATGGAAAAAGATTTGGGGGTTCTGGTAGATAACAGACTTAGCTATAGCAAACAATGCCAGGTAGCAGCGGCTAGAGCTAGCAAGTTATTGTCTTGTATAAAGAGGGAAATAGATTCAAGAGAGAAAAAATATATTCTTCCTCTTTACAAGGCACTGGTAAGGCCTCATTTGGAATATGCGGTGCAGTTTAGGAATCCCATATACAAAAGGGACATCTTGGAAATTGAGGCAGTCAAGAAGGGCAACTAAATTAATAAGGGGAATGGGGGGCTTGAATATGCAGGCAGATTAGACAAGTTAGGGCTGTTTACATTGGAGAAGCAACGTTTGCGTGGGAACATGATAACCTTATACAAATATAATGGACATACAATGAACTCTGGTGCATTGTTTACTAATAGGTCATATCAGAGGACACGTGGACATCCTTTAAGGTTGGAAGAAAAGAAGTTTCATCTTCAGGTTAGGAAAGGTTCTTTACAGTGAGAACGGTGAAAATGTGGAACTGTCTTCAGCAGAAGTGGTAATGGAAGTTCATTGAATAGCTTTAAAAAAGGCCTGGATAAGTTTCTAAAACTAAAAAATATTGAGAATTACTGGTATTAATGCATATAGATCTGGTTGATCCAACTGAGGTAGGGTTTTAAAAAAAAGAGAGTGTGAATAGGTTTGACTTGAAGGACGTATGTCTTTATTCAACCTTAATACTATGTTACTATGTATTTTTGCTTTCACAAAGCCTGGTATATTCAAACACAGGGACCAGTATGGGTGCAAATTTTGCCCCGACATATGCTAACTTGTTTGTAGACAACTTTGAATAATAGGACGATCGGGGGACCTGGAACTTACCTACACGCCGCTCCACCGCAGACGCTCCTGCTCTAACAGCTGTTCTGTCCCGATCGCGCGCCCTATCTTTTGAATTGGCGCGCATGCGCACAAGATAGGGGCGTTGGTCGGGACAGAGCGGTGTTAGAGCAGGAGCGGCTGCGAGTGAGCGCGTGTAAGGTAAGTTCCAGGTCTCCCGATCGTCCTATTATTCACAGGGAGGTGAGAACAAGCGTTCTCACCTCCCTGTGAATAATAGAAACGGATGGCACTTAGTTATTTTTTTATTTAATATGAGTTTAGTGTTCCTTTAAAGTGTCCATGCGGTTGGGCTTATGTGGGCAAAACTAAAAGAGAGGCCCGCATTAGAATAGGGGAACATAAATATGATATCTCTAAGTTTCAAGGCACCAAAAAGTTTGAAACATCTGTTAGCAAACTTTTTTTTGCTTATAAGCACCATGTATCCCAACTATCCTGGCTTATTCTTGAAGTGGTGAATAGACATCCAAGAAGAGGGAACTATGAAAAGTTCCTACTACAGAGAGAGCTATTTTGGATAGATAGATTAGATATGTCTCCAAATAGAATGAATGAAGAGTTCAATATGTCCTGCTTCTTATAACTTTATATTAAATGTTTTATTGGCTAGGTTGTTAGCATATGTCTAGATCTTCCGGTTTACTCTTAAACTCTGTTTATTCCACAGTTTAAGATGAGAGCACCATCTAGTGGAGTTTTACTGCAAAAGAAGGTATTATGTTTTAAATTGATACAAGTTTAATTGTGACAATGTTCATGTGAATTAGAACACGATTAGTTACTTACTACCTTTTTGAGTGCTCTCATTGTTATTTTGTACAATACTGTATATAATATAGTGTTTGAGATAGTCCTGATATGTTTTTTGGAATGTACACTTTATACATTGTATAAAGATTTTATAATATATACAGGAAATTATTTTACACAGTAGTATTTCACTTATGATATTGTATTTTATCACTATTTTGGATATATTTTTTGCACAGTGCATCTTAGTATTTAACTATTTTACTATATTGTATACTATTGTATACTGTATTTTATCACAATGTATGTTCACTTTTTTGCCCTAATTTATTGCCCTAATTTATACCTATTGTTTGTCATTTTGTTAGAATATCGCACCATGAATATTTCACTTTATCATTATTGCACTTTCTGAATTTGTTTTTACCCCTGTGTGGGTGTGTCCACCTTTACACATCACCTGATGAAGGGCAGGAGCCCCCTGAAACATTGTGTATCTTATGTTGATGGTTCAATAAAAGTGGGTTCACTTCAAAAGGTCCTTCTCATTTTTGCTGACCATATTACAAACACCTACTGACCTACCCCTCCATTACTGTTGCAGCCATACTTAAGCAAGGTTTCTGTGTAAAGTAAAAAAAATGTTTTGACCAATCATCAAAAAAAAAATGTTTTAATCCCGAACCTTACACAGGTACACACACTACTGACCTACCCTCCATTACTGTGGCAGCCATACTTAAGCAAGGTTCTGTGTTTGCCATTAAAAGCTCCAAAGGATGAGCAATCGTTACAGGGGGATCTAGATAGATTGTCACATTGGGCTGCTAAGTGGCAGATGAAATTCAATGTTGATAAATGTAAGGACATACGTCCATCAAGTCCAACCCATCTAGCAATATTCTCATTTCCTGCCTGTTGATCCAGAGGAAGACAAAAAAAACCCACCAAATTTATTAATTTATTAATTTCCCTGGATCAACTTTACTTTATGTATCAATACCAATAACTTGCAACCTCCCTTGTTTGCAGAAACTCATCCAGCTTTTATTTTTAAACTGACCAGTGAACCTGCCATAACAACGTCCGCTGGAAGACAGTTCCATAGCTTCACCGTTCAGTGAAAAACCCTTTGCGAACTTGAAGTCTAAACCTTTTTTCTTCAAGTCTTAAGGGATGTCCATGTGTCCTCTGACATGCTCTATTGGTGAACAATGCCCCAGATAGTTTATTTTATGGCCCATTAATGTATTTATACACAGTAATCATATCCCCACGCAAGCGCCTTTTCTCCAGAGTACATAATTGTAACTTTTCCAGTCTCTCTTCATATTCAAGCTCCCCCAATCCCCTTATTAATTAAGTTGCCCTTCTCTGAATCATTTCCATTTCAAAGAGTCCTTTTTGTACACAGGATTCCAAAATTGCACTGTAATTCCAAATGAGGCCTTACAATGCTTTGTGTGAAGATAACGGGGAATAACTTTTCCTCCCTTGAATCCATACCTCTATTTTTATACAAGACAATACCATGCTGGCTCTAGCTGTTGCCGCCTGGCACTGCTTGCTTCCTTTAAGTTTGTTATCCACCAAAAGTCCAAAATCCCTTTCCAACAGGGATTCACTTAACACAGAGCCATTTATAGTATAAGCAGCACAAGGATTTTTAAGTCGAAAATGCATCACCTTACATTTCTCAACATTGAATCTCATCTGCCACTTAGCAGCCCAATGTGACAATCTATCTAGATCCCCCTGCAACGATTGCACATCCTATTAAGTTTTTAATGGTCGAAAAAGTTTTTTGTCATCAGCAAACAAAAAACCCTTTTTGACAATACCCACTTCCAAATCATAAAAATGGCCCCAACACAGAACCCTGTGGCACCCCACTTAGCACTTTAGTCCATAATGAGGAAGCACCATTAACAACTACTCTCTGTATCCTATTCATTAACCAATTTTCTATCCATGTTCAAATGTGCTTCCCCATTAGCGCCTATGGGGAGTGTATCAAAAGCCTTTGCAAAATCCAGTAAACTACATCTACTGCTATGCCAGAGTCCCAATTTCTACTTACTTCCTCATAAAACCAAGCAAGTTAGTTTGAGCAAGATCTATTCCTCCTAAATCATGCCGGTTACCACTTATAATGTCAGTCCTTGAAACATACTCTAGAATATGTTCCCTTATTAAACTTTTCAGTATTCCCCACCACTGAAGATAAAACTTACAGGCCTGTTATTACCCTGCTGTGAACGACTGCCCTTTTGAATATTGAAATAACATCAGCCTTTTCCAATCCAGAGGACACATCCGGACATTAGGGAATCTGCAAAAATAAGAAACAATGGCCTAGATAAACTGAACTTAGCTCCTATGTACCCAAGGATGGTTTTATCTGGTCCAGGAGATTATTAATATTAACCTTATTTAGTTCTTTCTGTACCATATCCTGGGTTAACCAAAGTGCACTTGAATCTTATACCATATTGCTACTATACTCATGATATCTGTACTTGGATCTTCTATAGTGTATACAGAGAGATAAAAAAATTCAAGACATTTGCTTTATCGCCATCCTCTGTAACTAACTTATCCCCAGTAATTAATAGTGTCACATTTTCAGACCTCATCTTACATATAATATACATAAAAAAAAAATTTAGGCTTAGTGATGCTTTGTTCAGCTATCTAACTTCATTATATATTTCATTTAGTGGCATGGGTGTCAAGTTTGGGGGGGGTGTCTTTGTGTTTGGGGGCATGACAAGGATGTTGTGGATGTGGGTGTGATTCTGGGATGTACCTGTGATGTTAGGGGCGTGGCCATAAATGTTAGTAGTGGACCGTAATCTTTTTTGTGGGGGGGTGACCACAATTCCTAGTGGCATGCTTACAACATTTGGGGGCAGGTTGCGATGTTTGGGGGTATGGCAGTTATCTTTGGGGGCATGGCCTTGATGGGTTGGGATATGAGCATGACCGTGATGTTTGGGGGTGTGGCCTGACAGCAATATGTGGGGGGGCGTGGTCACATTCAGGAGGCTCTACTTTAAATTTCTAAGCATGACAATACCGCAAATGTGACTGATATCACCAATAGAAACTAGTCTTTCCAGGGTTTATATTTGTATATAAATGTGATTCATATCACCAATAGTAACTAGTCTTTCCAGGTTTAAATTTGTATATAAATGTGATCATATCATCAATAGTAACATACAGGGTTATTCAATAAAAGTCTTATTGTTTACAATGGTGCAATCTTGCCCCAACCAATTAGATGTTAGCTTTCAAATTTAATAAGATCTGATTGGTTGGGGCAAAATTAGCACCATTTTAAACGTTAAGAACTTTTATTGAATCCCCTGATAGTCTTTCCAGGGTTATATATTTGTATATAAATGTCATTCATATCACTAATAGAAATAGTCTTTGCAGGGTTTATATTGTATATAAATGTCATCATATCACCAATACAACATAGTCTTCCAGGGTTTATATTTGTATATAAATGTCATTCATATCACCAATAGTAACTAGTCTTTCCAGGGTTTATATTTGTATATAAATGTGGTTCATATCACCAATAGTAACATAGTCTTTCCAGGGTATATTTGTATATAAATGTGAGTCATATCACCAATAGTAACACAGTCTCTCCAGGGTTTATATTTGAAACCTTCCAGGAGCAAATGTATGTGTTACAGACCTTAAGGGAAATGTCTGGTTCCCTCTGTATAGAAGCTGTTGTTCTGTGTGTGCAGCTCTCTGAGTTGTGTAGCCGTAATTACGCTGTTGTGTGTACTGAAGTGCACATGAAGTCGGGCAGCACACAGAGCCCAGGCCTTCATCTGAGTTACTATGAATTGGGAATCACACTTTGCAAGTGATGTGCAGTTTTTTATTGGTCAAACTGGACTTCATGGGCATCGGCCCTTTCAGAGGGTGTCGCCATTATGTGGATGATTCATGGGTGTGGCTGTGAGGTGGGCGCATACATACATACATATATACATACATAACATACAAGATTTCTAAATTATATAGTAGATAAGCAAGTGACAATCAGCTCTAATGAAAGCCCAGCAACCCAAATTCAAAAAACACGCCGTACATGTATTCCCAGGCGCCGGTGATGACATCACACTCAGAGATTTTGGGTCCGGCATCCGTCTATATCTAAATCTCCCTTTCAGAAATATAGATAGTTGATGTTTAATATAACTTCATCCATCTTACTGGAAAGTGACGGACATTAGATTCTAGGAGGTCGGTAAACATTTGAATTGATTGTTAACTGCTTCTCTGGGAAGTGGTCATCCTGAATATCACGTGCTTGCAAAGTAAATGATCTAATTAGTAAGACGAAATATAAATCGACTGTTGGCTGCCATAAAAAGATGGCTGTAGCTGTTCTGTTATTCATGAATGGGAATATTGAATGACTTTTCTTTCAGGCAGGAAACAAACCAAAATCCAAAGTTTTGATGATCCAGATGATGTTGCATCTTTAAAACCAGAAAAACATACATCACCAGATGGAGAGGATGGTGCAAGCTCTGGCAAAATGAACCAAAGCCAGAAGGAGATCCACACTTCAGCTATTCAGATTGTGCACTAGTCAGGCCAACACTGATAGATGTTGAGGCTGAAAGTAAGGAGCTCTCAGAACCCAATTATGATAAGGAGGGCTCCTATGGCCAATGTATCCACTAAGCTGGGCTATCTCTGCTGCTCCTAATATTTCTGGATTGATTTCAGAACTGCAACTCATTGATTGGGATGCAACCTCTTTAGCAAGTCTCCCCAAGCAGAAACCCATATCAAAGGCTGTAAGGCGGCAGATGAATTTAAAGACTGTTTTGCTGACAAGCCAACTACTGTAGACCTAATACCAGAGGATGCAAAGGAATTTCCTAAGGTGCAAGATAAGTCCAAAAAAGTTCTTTAAACATAGCTGATGTAAAAGACTTGCAGAATCTCAAACACACACATTCTTCCAAAAGCGGCCTTTCAAGCCAAATTCAAAGTTAAATTGCAGCTAATAATAAACAAAAAATCATGAACCATAGATATTCATTTATCTTTTTATCCAGTTTGCAATCTCTATAGTGAGAATTAATCTATTGTTCCGGCCCTTCGCCACAATCCAAGTTTCTCCTACGGCCCCCTGTAAAAGTTAATGCCCACCCTGATCTAAGCAAACATCAAGGGTGAGGCCACACTACAATCGGCCAATGTTACGCAATCGGATCGCATGCGATTGCACAAAAAAAACAAAAACGCACTAGTGTGGCCACATCAATTGGGCCATACTAGTCTGCACTTTTTAGCGCAATCGTGAAGGATCACGCTTAAAAGTGCATCAGTGTGGCCTAGCCCTAAATGTGCAAGAACAGTATAGCTACACATTTTAATGTACACATCTATTTATATAAAACAAGACACTTCACATTCCTAATATAGCCCAGTGGATTGACTGTTTTCAGATCAAAAATGAACCAACCTCCTATTGTTTAACTCACTTTATGGTATCTTCAAATTTTTCTTAATATGCACTGAAATTTAAAAGTGTGTTGATGGGAAAATTTAGTGGCCTATGTTTAAGTGCTTATGTTAAACACGAAACGTGTAAGGGGATGTTTCAAATAAATAATGAATTGTTTTTACTTACCTGATTCCGGTTCCTGCTTAGGTCTGGGGATGGTGCACCCGGGCCACCAACAGCTCCAGGTAAGTGACCACATCTCTATGACGTAAAATGTATCTTACTGTGTTTTCTATGTATCAGCTGGCTTTTATACATGTGGAGTATGAATAGAGATGGGATCAGGTTAGACACGAACCGGATCCGACACAGAACCCCTTGGTTCCGAAATCCAAAAGATCTCGGATTTCAGGACTTCGGAAGACATTTTCGATAATTTTCGAAAGTATAGGGCATTTTCCATAATTATCTAAAATAGCCTGAACGTTCGAAAATTATCGAAAATACGACCGAAGATCATTTTCGAGTTTCCGATTGTATTTTTGAAAATCGAACGTTTGAGGCTATTTTCGATAGTTTTTTAAAATAGCCGAACATTCGAAAATACGATCGTAAACTTTGAAAATGGTCTCTGATCGTATTTCATAATTTTGGAACGTTAAGGCTATTTCGAAAATGATCAAAAATAGCCCCCTACTTTAGAAAATTATCGAATTTCCCGAGATCCAGGAATCCGAAAACGGAACGAAACTAATGAGTTTCGCGCATCTCTAAGTATGAATGCTCAAAGTGATAGACTAGGGGCCAATGCACCTGGGTCTTAACCAGAGATAGATTAATATCATATGGGGCCGACATGGCCATCATTTAGGACCCCTTTTTGCTACATATATGTATAGAATAATATTATTACTGCTTCTGAAGCTGGGCCCCCAGAAATTTCCTCAGCCCTAGGCAGGTGACTAGGGTTGCCTTGGGATTATCTTGCTCTGGTCTCAACTCACACGCGGTGAGTGCTATTGACAAGCTGGAACTACGGTGTTTATCTGGAACTACGGTGTTTATCTGGAACTACGGTGTTTGCTTTCCACATCTATATTGAACTTTTGCTATTTTTGTATCTTGCATCCCACACAATTTGGGAATAGATCTCAGTTCTTACTGGCATCCTTTCTGCTGACCCATAACTAATTTGATTTCAGTGGGGACTATTTTTTACAGTTCTGTGAGACTGCTGTAGGTGCAAAATTTTCACCCTCATATGTGAATCTCTGTATGGGGTGGTGGGTAACATCACATTGTTAAACTATTGTTATATCTTTGTATTGATATCCAGCATTAAAGCTCGATTAGTAAAACTGCTCTTTCCAGTTTCAGGCCACAGAGCTTACGAAGTTTTGCATTAAAAACAGTCCAATCCACTTGAACTACATATGAGTGCAAAGTGTCTTGTTTATATAAATAGTGTAGATATACTGTACATTTAATTTTTGCCTAGATATTCTCAACAATATAGTATTAAAATATAAGTAAACTTACACATATTAATACCTGACAGCAAATGTTTTTTTTTTTAAACTGATATAATGTATAAAGAAAAGATTTATTTTTGTGGCTTTAAGGGTGAAGTGTAATTAGTATAATGTGATTTTTTTTTTTTTGCCTTTCTGAATATTAACCATGGAAGTGCCGGCTGTCTACCTCTGATGAAGTGCCCCGTATGGGAATGAAACACACTGGTTGATATATGTGTCTATTAACATTAGTGCTTTTAGGTGCATAAATTAAGCCAAGTTTTAACACATTGGTTTGCATTCACGTCACAGGTATTCATATCTGTCTAGGGAAGTTGGATATCCCTTGCGTTAAAACCACTGAAAGACTTACTCCACACGCATTCAGCAGCACGTGTGCACCTGCATATAAAACAGGAATGGGGTTTAGCCACAGACAAGGATTACAGGTCCTCAACAATGGGAATCAAGGGGGCAAAAGAGTCTATTGTGTTGGTCAGGATAGAGTTGTGCAAGACCACTTGGTCTAGAGATCTGATCATGTTTGACCCATCCACAGCGAATCAGTAGAAATTACCGTTAGAAACATCCTAGGCAGTGTGCATTCTGGGAAGAAGAAGCAACATTAGAACCTGAAATGTCAGCTCACTAATGTCAACAGCAGGAAATAGCAAGGGATATAAATTCAACAGATTTTTAAAAAATGGACGAGAATATGTAGAAAAATTAGGTTTGCATAATATAAATTAAGAATTTAAACATTGATATTTTCCACTGAACTTTCCCTTTAAAGACAGATTTTTTTCTTTAACCCCTTTTTTTGACGTATGCAATATGCTGGGCATGATATCTATTGAATATAACGAACACTCTTTTGAAGAGATTTAAAGACAGATTCAGAGACAGATTCTAGAAATTTAGAATTTTTGAAACTTAAAATTTATGAAAATTCTGTAAAAGTTTGGGTTCGTTTGAACTGTTAACTCGGGTTTGAGTTAAGTTCATCTCTATTGGTAACGATGAAGTTTGCAGCTTAACATGTACAAAGCCATGAAACTTGAACTTAATCATGTGTATAAGAAACAGAATTTAAAAAGCCGATAACCACACTTGTGGCTTTTTGGTCGTGCGTCATGTGTACAATCTTAAAGCAGCAGCAATCAAATCAGATCTAGACTAGTCCTCATTACAAAACAAAACATTTTAAAGTTAATTAGCATTTACTTCTACTTTAAGTTACTGCAAGTTATATCTGTTGTATTCAATTAGATCAACTGGACTTGAAATGTAGTTCTTGAAGACGTTTCGCTAGTCATCCGACTGGCTTTCAATTCAAAAACCCTTTTTGACAATACCCACTTCCAAATCATAAAAATGGCCCCAACACAGAACCCTGTGGCACCCCACTTAGCACTTTAGTCCATAATGAGGAAGCACCATTAACAACTACTCTCTGTATCCTATTCATTAACCAATTTTCTATCCATGTTCAAATGTGCTTCCCCCATTAGTCGCCTATGGGGGAGTGTATCAAAAGCCTTTGCAAAATCCAAGTAAACTACATCTACTGCTATGCCAGAGTCCCAATTTCTACTTACTTCCTCATAAAACCCAAGCAAGTTAGTTTGAGAAGATCTATTCCTCCTAAATCCATGCAGGTTACCACTTATAATGTCAGTCCTTGAAACATACTCTAGAATATGTTCCCTTATTAAACTTTTCAGTATCTTCCCCACCACTGAAGATAAACTTACAGGCCTGTTATTACCCTGCTGTGAACGACTGCCCTTTTTGAATATTGAAATAACATCAGCCTTTTTCCAATCCAGAGGCACACATCCGGACATTAGGGAATCTGCAAAAATAAGAAACAATGGCCTAGATAAAACTGAACTTAGCTCCCTATGTACCCAAGGATGTGTTTTATCTGGTCCAGGAGATTTATTAATATTAACCTTATTTAGTTCTTTCTGTACCATATCCTGGGTTAACCAAAGTGCACTTGAATCTTTTATACCATTATTGCTACTATACTCTATGATATCTGTACTTGGATCTTCTATAGTGTATACAGAGAGAAAAAAAATATTCAAGACATTTGCTTTATCGCCATCCTCTGTAACTAACTTATCCCCAGTAATTAATAGTGTCACATTTTCAGACCTCATCTTACTATTAATATACATAAAAAAAAAATGTAGGCTTAGTGATGCTTTGTTCAGCTATCCTAACTTCATTATTATTATTTCATTTAGTGGCATGGGTGTCAAGTTTGGGGGGGTGTCTTTGATGTTTGGGGGCATGGACAGGATGTTTGTGGATGTGGGCGTGATTCTGGGATGTACCTGTGATGTTAGGGGGCGTGGCCATAATGTATAGTAGTGGACCGTAATCTTTTTTTTGTTGGGGGGGTGACCACAATTCCTAGTGGCATGCTTACAACATTTGGGGGCACGGTTGCGATGTTTGGGGGTATGGCAGTTATCTTTGGGGGCATGGCCTTGATGGGTTGGGATATGAGCATGACCGTGATGTTTGGGGGTGTGGCCTTGACAGCAATATGTGGGGGCGTGGTCACATTCCAGGAGGCTCTACTTTAAATTTCTAAGCATGACAATAACCGCAAATGTGACTGATATCACCAATAGAAACATAGTCTTTCCAGGGTTTATATTTGTATATAAATGTGATTCATATCACCAATAGTAACATAGTCTTTCCAGGGTTTAAATTTGTATATAAATGTGATTCATATAATCAATAGTAACATACAGGGTTATTCAATAAAAGTTCTTATTGTTTACAATGGTGCTAATCTTGCCCCAACCAATTAGATGTTAGCTTTCAAATGTTAATTAAGATCTGATTGGTTGGGGCAAAATTAGCACCATTTTAAACGTTAAGAACTTTTATT
The DNA here is from genome assembly GCA_019447015.1 of Hymenochirus boettgeri. Taxonomy (NCBI): domain Eukaryota; kingdom Metazoa; phylum Chordata; class Amphibia; order Anura; family Pipidae; genus Hymenochirus; species Hymenochirus boettgeri. The sequence goes on from CM033469.1 coordinate 244,112,887, forward strand.
GAATCTCCCTGATAGTCTTTCCAGGGTTATATATTTGTATATAAATGTCATTCATATCACTAATAGTAACATAGTCTTTGCAGGGTTTATATTTGTATATAAATGTCATTCATATCACCAATACTAACATAGTCTTTCCAGGGTTTATATTTGTATATAAATGTCATTCATATCACCAATAGTAACATAGTCTTTCCAGGGTTTATATTTGTATATAAATGTGGTTCATATCACCAATAGTAACATAGTCTTTCCAGGGTTTATATTTGTATATAAATGTGAGTCATATCACCAATAGTAACACAGTCTCTCCAGGGTTTATATTTGAAACCTTCCAGGAGCAAATTGTAATGTGTTACAGACCTTAAGGGAAATGTCTGGTTCCCTCTGTTATAGAAGCTGTTGTTCTGTGTGTGCAGCTCTCTGAGTTGTGTAGCCGTACATTACGCTGTTGTTGTGTCACTGAAGTGCACACTGAAGTCGGGCAGCACACAGAGCCCAGGCCTTTCATCTGAGTTACTGAATTGGGGAATCACACTTTGCAAGTGATGTGCAGTCTTTTTATTGGTCAAACTGGACTTCATGGGCATCGGCCCTTTCAGAGGGTGTCGCCATTATGTGGATGATTCATGGGTGTGGCTGTGAGGTGGGCGCATACATACATACATATATACATACATACATACAAGATTTCTACATTATATAGTAGATAAGCAAGTGACCAATCAGCTCTAATGAAAGCCCAGCAACCCAAATTCAAAAACACGCCGTACATGTATTCCCCAGGCGGCGGTGATGACATCACACTCATGAGATTTGGGGTCCGGCATCCGTCTATATCTAAATCTCCCTTTCAGAAATATAGATAGTTGATGTTTAATATAACTTCATCCATCTTACTGGAAAGTGACTGGACATTAGATTCTAGGAGGTCGGTAACATTTGAATTGCATTGTAAACTGCTTCTCTGGGAAGTGGTCATCCTGAATATCACGTGCTTGCAAAGTAAATGCATCTAATTAGTAAGACGAAATATAAAATACGACTGTTGGCTGCCATAAAAAGATGGCTGTAGCTGTTCTGTTATTCATGAATGAGGAATATTGAATGACTTATTCTTTCAGGCAGGAAAACAAAACCAAAATCCAAAGCTTTTGATGATCCAGATGATGTTGCATCTTTAAAACCAGAAAAACATACATCACCAGATGGAGAGGATGGTGCAAGCTCTGGCAAAATGAACCAAAAGCCAGAAGGAGATCCACACTTCAGCTATTCAGATTGTGCACTAGTCAGGCCAACACTGATAGATGTTGAGGCTGAAAGTAAGGAGCTCTCAGAACCCAATTATGATAAGGAGGGCTCCTATGGCCAATGTATCCACTAAGCTGGAGCTTATCTCTGCTGCTCCTAATATTTCTGGATTGATTTCAGAACTGCAACTCATTGATTGGGATGCAACCTCTTTTAGCAAGTCTCCCCAAGCAGAAACCCATATCAAAGTCTGTAAGGCGGCAGATGAATTTAAAGACTGTTTTGCTGACAAGCCAACTACTGTAGACCTAATACCAGAGGATGCAAAGGAATTTCCTAAGGTGCAAGATAAGTCCCAAAAAAGTTCTTTAAACATAGCTGATGTAAAAGACTTGCAGAATCTCAAACACACACATTCCTTTCCAAAATGCGGCCTTTCAAGCCAAATTCAAAGTTTAAATTGCAGCTAATAATAAACAAAAATCTCATGAACCATAGATATTCATTTATCTTTTTATCCAGTTTGCAATCTCTATAGTGAGAATTAATCTATTGTTCCGGCCCTTCGCCACAATCCAAGTTTCTCATACGGCCCCCTGTAAAAGTTAATTGCCCACCCCTGATCTAAGCAAACATCAAGGGTGAGGCCACACTACAATCGGCCAATGTTACGCAATCGGATCGCATGCGATTGCACAAAAAAAACAAAAACGCACTAGTGTGGCCACATCAATTGGGCCATACTAGTCTGCACTTTTATTAGCGCAATCGTGAATGGATCACGCTTAAAAGTGCATCAGTGTGGCCTAGCCCTAAATGTGCAAGAACAGTATAGCTACACATTTTAATGTACACATCTATTTATATAAAACAAGACACTTCACATTCCTAATATAGCCCAAGTGGATTGACTGTTTTCAGATCAAACATGAACCAACCTCCCTATTGTTTAACTCACTTTATGGTATCTTCAAATTTTTCTTAATATGCACTGAAATTTAAAAGTGTGTTGATGGGAAAATTTAGTGGCCTATGTTTAAGTGCTTATGTTAAACACGAAACGTGTAAGGGGATGTTTCAAATAAATAAAGAATTGTTTTTACTTACCTGATTCCGGTTCCTGCTTTAGGTCTGGGGATGGTGCACCCGGGCCACCAACAGCTCCAGGTAAGTGACCACATCTCTATGACGTAAAATGTATCTTACTGTGTTTTCTATGTATCAGCTGGCTTTTATACATGTGGAGTATGAATAGAGATGGGATCCAGGTTAGACACGAACCCGGATCCGACACAGAACCCCTTGGTTCCGAAATCCAAAAGATCTCCGGATTTCAGGACTTCGGAAGACATTTTCGATAATTTTCGAAAGTATAGGGCTATTTTCCATAATTATCTAAAATAGCCCTGAACGTTCGAAAATTATCGAAAATACGACCGAAGATCATTTTCGAGTTTCCGATTGTATTTTTGAAAATCGAACGTTTGAGGCTATTTTCGATAGTTTTTGAAAATAGCCTCGAACATTCGAAAATACGATCGTAAACTTGAAAATGGTCTCTGATCGTATTTTCGATAATTTTGGAACGTTCAAGGCTATTTTCGAAAATGATCAAAAATAGCCCCCTACTTTAGAAAATTATCGAATTTCCCGAGATCCGGGAATCCGAAAACGGAACGAAACTAATGAGTTTCGGCCATCTCTAAGTATGAATGCTCAAAGTGATAGACTAGGGGCCAATGCACCTGGGTCTTAACCAGAGATAGATTAATATCATATGGGGCCGACATGGCCATCATTTAGGACCCCCTTTTTGCTACATATATTGTATAGACTATAATATTATTACTGCTTCTGAAGCTGGGCCCCCAGAAATTTCCTCAGCCCTAGGCAGGTGACTAGGGTTGCCTTGTGGATTATCTTGCTCTGGTCTCAACTCACACGCGGTGAGTGCTATTGACAAGCTGGAACTACGGTGTTTATCTGGAACTACGGTGTTTATCTGGAACTACGGTGTTTGCTTTCCACATCTATATTGAACTTTTTGCTATTTTTGTATTCTTGCATCCCACACAATTTGGGAATAGCATCTAGTTCTTACTGGCATCCTTTCTGCTGACCCATAACTAATTTGATTTCAGTGGGGACTATTTTTTACAGTTCTGTGAGACTGCTGTAGGTGCAAAATTTTCACCCTCATATGTGAATCTCTGTATGGGGTGGTGGTAACATCACATTGTTAAATACTATTGTTATATCTTTGTATTGATATCCAGCATTAAAGCTCGATATAGTAAAACTGCTCTTTCCAGTTTCAGGCTACAGAGCTTACGAAGTTTTGCATTAAAAACAGTCCAATCCACTTGAACTACATAATGAGTGCAAAGTGTCTTGTTTTATATAAATAGTGTAGATATACTGTACATTTAATTTTTGCCTAGATATTCTCAAACAATATAGTATTAAAATATAAGTAAACTTACACATATTAATACCTGACAGCAAATGTTTTTTTTTTAAACTGATATAATGTATAAAGAAAAGATTTATTTTTGTGGCTTTAAGGGTGAAGTGTAATTAGTATAATGTGGATTTTTTTTTTTTGCCTTTCTGAATATTAACCATGGAAGTGCCAGGCTGTCTACCTCTGATGAAGTGCCCCGTATTGGGAATGAAACACACTGGTTGATATATGTGTCTATTAACATTAGTTGCTTTTAGGTGCATAAATTAAGCCAAGTTTTAAACACATTGGTTTGCATTTCACGTCACAGGTATTCATATCTGTCTAGGGAAGTTGGATATCCCTTGCGTTAAAACCACTGAAAGACTTACTCCACACGCATTCAGCAGCACGTGTGCACCTGCATATAAAACAGGAAGTGGGGTTTAGCCACAGACAAGGATTACAGGTCCCTCAACAATGGGAATGCAAGGGGGCAAAAGAGTCTATTGTGTTGGTCAGGATAGAGTTAGTCTTGTTTGCAAGACCACTTGGTCTAGAGATCTGATCATGTTTGACCCATCCAACAGCGAATCAGTAGAAATTACTGTTAGAAACACTCCTAGGCAGTGTGCATTCTGGGAAGAAGAAGCAACATTAGAACCTGAAATGTCAGCTCACTAATGTCAACAGCAGGAAATAGCAAGGGATATAAATTCAACAGATTTTTTAAAAAATGGACGAGAATATGTAGAAAAATTAGGTTTGCATAATATAAATTAAGAATTTTAAACATTATGATATTTTCCACTGAACTTTCCCTTTAAAGACAGATTTTTTTCTTTAACCCCTTTTTTTGACGTATGCAATATGCTGGGCATGATATCTATTGAATAATAACGAACACCTCTTTTGAAGAGATTTAAAGACAGATTCAGAGACAGATTCTAGAAATTTAGAATTTTTGAAAACTTTAAAATTTATGAAAATTCTGTAAAAGTTTGGGTTCGTTTGAACTATTAACTCGGGTTTGAGTTTAAGTTCATCTCTATTGGTAACGATGAAGTTTGCAGCTTAACATGTACAAAGCCATGAAACTTGAATTTAATCATGTGTATAAGAAACAGAATTTAAAAAACATCATTTAGGCTTCACTTCTCCTTGTTTGTTTTACATGATAATTATTTAATAGCTGTGTCTAAACAATATTCAGTAGTTTTCTCCTTTTGGCAATTCAAAGTATGGTGATTTACAAGGTGTATGATATGCTTGTCAGTATTTAAGGATTTTATATGAAAATGGTTTACCTTTTTTTTCTCTTTTAAGTCATAAAGTGCCATTGTAACAAAAATGGGTTCAACATCAATCTCAAATCTGTCAATGAAAGAATTACATTTATAATAAAACCATGAAAATCTGAACTAATTTGCAACAACCATTTTCCCTTTAGAGAAATGTCCCTTACATTTTCACTCTATTGAAGTTTTACCAAACCCCCCAAAACATGTAAGTAAAGATGCCCTTAATTCCTTTTTATCGTACAATCTCTTTTTATAATTTCTGTTCAAATTGATACTTACAATACACTTCCATCTTTATCTCACTCTAAACCAGGCAAACTAATTAACAGTTTATTTATAGACACCATAGACAGCTGGAAAGCTACAGAAACTCAGTGGCTAGAATGACAATAACAATGATTATTGTTGAAAATTATTGTGCTCTAAAGTACAGAATATACTACCCAACCCATTGTTTGGTTAAATCGCCAACTAAAAAAAGGTATACAGCACCCGAGTATCATAAACATATACAATGGGTGCAAGTATTTATTCATTACAGCTCAGCAAATTTATATAACATATCGGGGAACAACCCGCTTCCTCTGGTGTGCCTCCTACACAGCTGTCTGTTTTAGTTAGTTTAGTTATTTTTAACCTACGGATGAAAATGCTGATCCTTATCAGATTATTACTAGTATGGTAAATCATACACCTGACCAATCCTTCCTGACTATTTCAAACTGATTAAAGGTCAAAGGGAGATTTTGTTTCTGATAGTTTACTTAGCATTTTGTAAATTTATACGAATAAACAATTAAAATGTATATTTGATAATTGTTTTACATTTGCACATTAATGTATGTTACAGTGCTTCTCTGACCTTCTCAATCCAAAGGGAAGAGTTTAATAAACAATATAGCATATTACTTTAAAGTATGGAGCTTGACCAATATTCTGTATCCCATGTGTTCTTTTGGGCACTCTGGAATAGGGCGTATTTCAGCAGTATCATCCTACAACAAGTAAAGGAACACATTAATTCCTTGTATACTATCAGAAAAGAAAAAATAAGACAACAACATCAAAAAATCCTACTTTCTTTTCACTAAGTTTTTCCTACTCTCAATCAGTGGACATCTCTTACTTTATGAGGCAGTCCTGGTTTTCAGAAAAAAAAAGGAAAGATGACCTATAGGAACTAGAGCTTGCTTCCAGAGAAGAATGCAATTTAAGGATGGGAAGAATTGAAGACATGATTTTAACCATTGCGTTTTGTAATTGGGAATGTTTGAAGGGGTGATGCCAAAAACAGTTTGTATTAACATTATGGAACAGTGCCACTATAAAAGCATCACGTAACGTAATCAGTGTTGGTGTATACTCTGTACACTTGCAGCGAGAACCAATAGGCTGTTAACATATAATATCTAATAAGGAAAAATAACATGATATTTACTGAATTCAAATAACAGGAAGAAGTAAAAAACAAATGTGTATGCATGTTATGGCTTTCATGTAAACACTTCTGCAAGATAAGATCATATGTCCTCAAAACTGTAATCAAAAGCTAGCTGGTAATGAACATATCTTAACCCTTTACTCCCTATTACAAAATGTCCAGTTTAGAGGATAAGGATAAAAAGTCTGCATTGAAAAACAACAATTTAAAGGGTGTTTGAACAATCAAACACATTTTAGCTAAGAGTATTTGCTACCTAATGGCAAACTGAGCTGCTATAACCGAAACATCTTATACTTTTATAAACCATGATCCATGTTATCCTTTGCAGCTACCCAGACTATGGTTTGGAAAAATATATTTTTTAAGTAGATATCTACCTCATCCATTGATGGGCTAAGAGCAAAAAGGTCTGATTGCCTGTTGGATTTACGGGCTTCTTCATTTTGTTTCTCCAGATCTTCCACATTACTTATTTGGAGTAAATTCTTCAACCGAGTCTCTGGACGCAAACCACGTAAGTCAAAGTCACAGGAAGTATGTGCAGTTCTTTCAGAGTCATCAATTAGCATTGTGATGGGACTTTCCTCAGTCTACAATAGAGAAATATTGTCATGCATTTCATACATTTGACCAACTACAGCTATTTAGATAATCCGTAGTCTGACTATGATGACTACTTCTTGCATGGTGATCTGCAGCTGTAAATATTTTGTGGTTTTTATTTATCTAGAAGTAATTCTCTTAGGCTGGATACACACCAGCAGACATTTTCAGCCGACGGACTGATCTACAGCACTTTCGGTTGAAAATATCTGCTTGTGCGGGGTGGTCGCGAGCGACCTCGATTGTCTGTTCGTCCGGATCAGACGAACTGACGAACGTAAGTGTCGGTAAATCCTGATCGATCATGCGGTTCCCTATGGGACCGCACGGTCAATCGCACAAAATGCCGCACTCGCTCGCGAGCTCTCAGTCGGGACAAATAGTCCCTTCTTGTGTACCCAGCCACATCAATAACCATATCTCCATTGTTAAAATCTAGTTAGAGCCTTAACTCAGCCACAGATGTTTCAGCACATCATTTAACCATTGGTATGAGACCATTACAAAACCAGTTATGTTTTTTTTTTCTTTATAGGACTTTTTTTTATAAGAGATGCAAAAATGCTAGTAATCTGTAGCAACCAATCAGATGTAATCAAATGTTTACTTACTGCAGTAGACCAGTAACAACTGATTGGATGCTGGACATGAAGAGCATGTGAACATTTTTGTACCTCTTATTAAATGAGCCCCATATTTTATGACTTAGAAATGAGCCTAGAAATTGATCATACCACTTTCTAAGTCTTGACCTGTTAAAGGCTATGTCCACCCACAAAATAAAAAATTTATATCATGCTCCCCCATGTCCCCCAGCCCCAACCGCTTCTTTAGTTTTTTTAAAAAGCCCCCCAAACTCTTACTTACCTCCCCTCGATCCTCCGCCGCACTGCCGGCCCTCTGCTTGCGAGAATGCAAGCAGAGGGGTTGGGACCGGCAGTCGCGTCTGTGATTGGCTGAGCGGCAGCCAATCACGGAGCGGCTGCCGGTCAGTCAGTGAGCGGAGGAAAGCGGAGAGGTAAGTAAGAGTTTGGGGAGCTTTTTAAAAAAAAACATGCGGTTGGGGCTGGGGGACATGGGGGAGCACAATATTAAGGGGGATTTCGCTAGGGGAGGGATAGTAGAACGGGAGGGAGAGGAGGGAGAGGGAGGGGGGGGGGGGGGGGGAGGGGCTGCAGCACGCATGGCAGGAATCTCCGGGAGGCCAGGTAGCAGGCAGTGTCCTATATGGACCTGCTAGCCTCCTGGTGTTCATTTTTTGGGACTTTGGGGGGGGACTACAGGAGAACCCTATGGAGCTGGGAGTGAGGTAAGGATTAAACTACACTACATGGTGGGGGCCAGTAGTTGTGGGGGATTATAGTTTTGGGGGTGGACATGCCCTTTAATTTCATATTTGGATTTTGGTTGTCATTTAGCAGTTTCATTCTATAGAAACCCTGTATACTTTACTTTACTCCTGTATTCCTGTTTAAATGAAGGCAACTATATGTAAAAATGCAGAAAGAAAAAAACCACTTCTAAACAAACTTTACTTGTTCATTTGATCTGAGCTCTGCTTCGTCTGATTCAAACACTTGTTTTTGGAGAGATGTTGGAAAATCTTTTCTGGAACCACTTCTGCTAAAATTACTGGTTACTGAATTTTCTTGGCTCCTAAAAGAAAACTTTATTTTATTAAAAGGCACTCAGACAACAGGTAAAATATCCCATGTACAGAATTCCAACTACTAAAAGTACGTACAAGATATTTCAAAGACCTAGAACATATGTTATATGTTACATGTTATAATACAAAGAACAGTTAAAAAGAAAATGTAGCTAATTTCTTGCAGACTCTTTTCCCAACACTGTTTCTTCCTTATCTATCTATTTAATCTGTAGGGGTTTTAGGGCAAATTCCTCCAAAACTGCGCAATTGCAGGTAACCATTTTTCCCATATTCCCTGTCCACCCTGATTCAGTACACTATTTCAGGCTTATTAAAGCTTGCCACAATTATTTAATAAAACCTTTTTCCTGTATAAAATCCAGTTGAGTGCACTGAGGATTGTTATCCTTGTCTACTATTTCTGGTTCGGGAGCACCCTGGTAGATGCTGCAGATGGATGGCAGTGTAAAGTAACCTTTTTACCTTTATCTATCACTGCTCTGACCCACGTGATAACAAACAGTTAAGCTTTTTCCTGTCCCTGACTTTCTTTGCTCATCATGACTGACGAATATTCATAGGCAGCAGGCTCAGGGGCTGAGGAGGATATCTACTTCTCGCAGGAAGACATGCAGAGAATCTTATTCACAGATTTGAGCCCTTGAGCCCAGAATCCAATTTCATATAATTACTTTGTACCTCCTACATGGGATATTCTGTCTGATTATCATAAAACCAGAGAATCCCACAGGTTTCTGAGTACACAATATATCAACAATTAGGTGGTATGACCCTGAATTTTGCTCTAAGTCGTGTGGTATCCTAATCCATTGCTCCTGTGATTTACTATTGCTTTTGACTATAAAAGTCAGAAAGATAGTAGCGAAGGTCAGGGATGAGATCTGGATGATGGAAATGGCACAAGGGGTGGAACTTAGCAGTGATAGCACATGTGACTCAATCTTCAGATTCAATTACAAGGAAGACCTATAAGAAAAAAGTATCTAATGTTTAGGCTGATTAGACTGATAAGAGGGTCTATGGGTGGCTATTTATTAAATCCATCTGCCCCACAGCCACAAGAACAGGAGGTATAGTAGGATGGTTAGAACAGTTGACAGCTAGGATTATTCTAGTCCCTCCGACAATAAAAGAGAAGGTAATTGCCATAATGAAATTGCACCTGGAAACACCCCTAAGGACACAAAATAAAAGAATGAAATGACCAGTTACCAAAAAGAGGTGATATCTAACCACTTACTCAATAAGAACATAAACTACTCAGTAAACGTTTATCCTTTGTTCCGACCCTTAAAGGAGAATTATACTTGTGCATTAACTGACACTTTTCAAGCCCCTCCCCATCCCTCATTAAAATATGTTCCTCAGTGTCAAGGATGGCAGAATTGTCAGTGACAATGATTGTGGGAGGAGCCATAAAGAAGTTGGTTACTGCATGAATATAATTGTCCTTTAAACATGACCCATCATTGGATGAACTAGACCTGTTTAGGTTCCAACGTCAACATAAACAGTTTAGAGGAACCAACCCAGACCCTGGATGATTCAAGGCCAAAAGTAGTTATGATCCTCCTAACATGACACCATCTATCAAGATGTTTGGGGAGATGGTCAAACATGAATTATCGGCTATACAGGGTGAAAACAGGGGGTCCAAGAGAACAGACAGAACAGTACTGTAGAGAGAACAGCACGAACAGCACTACACTACCTCAAAATAGGTCCTCCAATAAAAAATAAGCCTGGATGAAAGCATCCAAATAGAAACCAAGGGATGGATTTTAGAGAACACTATGGACTTACTTACCAATCACTACCCTAGGGTTTCAATCATATATATACAGTTCCTAAAATCAGAAAGTCTATGACTACTCCTCTTGGTAGACCCATAGTGGCCGTATGTGGGTCCTTGTTTAAACCGATTATCACATACATTGATTCCTTCTTATAGACCCTAGTTAAGGGCATGATATCATACTTAAGGGACAGTGGGCATCTCCTAGACATATTGGGTCAATACTAGGGATGTCTCCAAGGTAAAGTCTTCATGACCTGTGATGTTCACAGCCTTTATACCATTATACCCCAAGACATAGGGGTGGAAGTATGTAAAGCAGCTCTTAAAGTCCTTATGGACCTTCTAGCCTTCTGTTTACAGAATAGTTATTTCCATTTTGAATCTACCCTCGGTACGGCTATGTGTTCCAATGTCAATCCATCCTTTGCAAACCTCTTCATGGAGGACTTTGAGATTAATCACATTTATCTCCAATACCAGGATAAGATTGTTATTTTTAAAGAATACATAAACAATCTGTTTGTTTTATAGAGAGGGACAGAGGACAATTGCAGGGATTTTACTACTTTTTCAGGGAAAGGTGGTATACCTTTACACATGTTAGCCAGTCAAAAATGTTTACAGGTAACCCTTTTGAAATAAAAAATAACAAAAGTGGTATAAAGGTGATACCTTTATTTGCTAACTAAGATAATCATAGCAAGCTTTCAGAACATTCTAGTTCCTTTTTCAAGCTGAATACAATGAAGTTGTGGTGCTCTTTGATATTTATACAACATTTGGCTCATAGTTCAAATAACCAGAAAAAAGGAATATCTGGGTGGAAGGTGTTAACAAAGTCATATGAAGGGGGTCTGCAAGGGACAAAGATAATGTGGATCAAAGTGGCTGATATAAATAGTAGTGTGAAGTGAAAGGAATTCTATGTAATTAACTGTCCCAATGTCTCTATGTCATCTAGACCTAAGAATATACAAAGAGGGGAGACATCTGTGCTCCACCCTCAATACCAAACCCACAGACCAAAATACTTTGGTACATGCCACTAGTTGCCATCCCAGGGCACAAAAATGGGTAATATTTTCGCAGTTTCTCCAGGTTATTAATAATACTAAAATAAACAATCAGACTCGAATAACATCCTAGCTCAATTATAAGAGATGAAAGACGAATTCCAGGCTAGGAAATGCGGCGAAGGAGCTATTAAAACACATCTGGAACAGCATTGTGGAAACAGGTATTAAAAAAAATATGGGGTCTTTCTAGGGGCTTTACTGCAGGCAACACTTCACAAGTCTTTTGTGATGGATACAGTACAGGCCGAGCTAACATGGCCAAAGTTTTCTTTTCCCCTGGATGAATGGAAACCTTTCATGGAATCATGGAATTATTTTTCTTCGATGGAGGGTTAAGACCCTGTATAGATCACAGATCTCTCATGCTTCCCTATATCTTTTTCCTCAGGTTTTCTTCATGAGTCCAATGGCCAGAACGAAAGAACCAATCAGCCTCTGAAATAATTTTGTAGGTGTTTTGTGTGCGCATCTCAGTCCTTCCTTGGTTCTTTCAGCTCATTCCGTTTGTTCGTTAATTTCTGGAAATGTTAGCTTTTTCAGCCACTTGCTATTGGTTTCTCAGTTTTGGTGGCAAATTCAAATTAACTGCCCATCTTCTTTTTGCTTTGATTCTCCTCCTCTTCTGATTGGTCTGGTCTGCCTTTTTAAATTCCTGTTTCCTCCTTGTCAATTGCTTTTTATAGCTTGTGGTTCTCCCTTGCTCATTTTGCAATGCCTTGTTTGATTCACTGATTCATGATTTTTGCCTGTCCTATGTTTGTCCTAAGATTATTCACTGCCTGTCTTTGATCTCTGCCTGCCATTCCTGTTTCCCTGCTCCACTGATTGACTCCTTATGTATGATCCTTGGTTCCATTCCTTACTACGTTTTGCACTTTTTAAATACAGTAGTAATGTCATGACTATAACTGCAAAACAGAACATCTTTTGCTATTGCTTAGCTATTCATTAGCACTAAAAATGCAGAATGTTTACTCACTTTCTGGTAACAATTAGCCATTCGCGTAAGTAGGTACTGACACAATCTCTGACATGTGGATCCAAATGAAACCTGGCAAAAAAAGTCATAAAAAAAGAAACATGATACAAAATGTATTTCTTCGAGAGATTAGTAGAAAATAACGTAAGATGGCAAGTTAAAACTGAAATATATATATATGAATAGAATTAGTTATATAAATATATAGGACTGTGGGAGCACTACTTAAGCTAAATTACTATAAAATTCCATGCTACTGTGCTACTGATCTGGTCAATAATTACAATCAAAGAAAAGATCATCAATGCATTCCCAGACCCCATACAAGTATGGGTTTAAAGAAAGGTTAAAAGTTGGATCCTTCCAGACTGGGGTTACCTCGACATTATTGGTAGACTTTTCATTCATATGTACTAAAACCCCTTTGTTTATAATGTATACAAACAAGTGCACAGATAGCATGATATTGTATGGGGCCTAGGAATGAGCTTTGATTTTTTATTGAAATAAATACAGACTTAAATAAAATAGAGACAGTATCAGTATTTTTATACACTATTTATATATTTATATGGGACTTATTTGAGCTAAATCTATTTTTAGGCTTGCATTTAAACTACTGTACTGTATTATTTTTTTTTTAAAGAAAATGAGAACAGTTAATATTACCCCTCTTCTGGAAGAGATGGCTGCACGGTCCTACACTCCTTGGCTTTGAATACAAGATCCAAATCATCTTCGGGAAATTCACCAAGGTCTTGCAGAAACTCCGAATCTTGGTTGTTGATGTGTGTCATTAGAAAGCTTTCAAAATCTACAGGATCTACCACGTCATAAAAAGGAGGCTAGAGACAGAGGAAACAGAAGAACTTGGTGTGTATATAAAGTATATATAAGTTGTTTAAATACACTTATACTCTTATAGCTACAGGTCTTTACATATGGAATCAATGTTTTCTTTTTAAAACAAAGAACAAACTGATGGGTTTTTTTCCAAGTGGTAGGGGATAGATGTTAGATGTACCTTAAACTAATGATTGGCAACATTCTAGTTTTCTAGAAGTTTTTCATAATCCTGGATACATTTAGCTACAGGATTCCATTCTTCTACAAACTTCAAAGTAATTCCCAAACTCCTGCATATTCACGCAAAAAAAAAAAACCCAGCAACACATATCATATTATTATTACCTTTATAAATATCCACTTAATTTTTTAAAAACTATATTTAAAGGTAAAAGAAAATCCACTATTAATGTAATATTATTATTGTAATATTATTAATCAAGGTGTGTACACACTTGCAGGGTAATTCAATAAAAGTTCTTATCATTTAAAATGGTGCTAATTTTGCCCCAACCAATCAGATGTTAGCTTTCAAATGTTACATAAGTTTTGATTGGTTGGGGCAAAATAGCACAATTTTAAACGATAAGAACTTTTATTGAATCTCCCTGTTAGTGCTTACTTTTCATAAAGTCTTCATAAAGTCTGGTCCGGGTGCTCATGCCTCAAACCCATCGCTTGATATTTATAATGGTAAGATACAATGTTTCAAAATTGATACTAATAGCTTACCCCTGGATATAGGTGGCCCAGGTGCCCATCGCTGGGCGAAATCCACATGAGGTAAAACAAACATTTGCATGCACTGGGAATCATATAGGAAATAAATGTTCCAACTCTTTCATGTGTGCAAAAAAAAAAGTTTAATTAATAGGTATGCCTATGATTAAGGACCACATACAGTAGGTGAGAAATGCATCAGGCATCTATGAATAAAGCTTTGTATTTTTACACATGAAGGAGTTGGAATGTTTATTTCCTATATGAATCCCGGTGAATGCAAGCCTACAAATCTGTGTTTTACCTTGTGTACATTTAAAGGTAAATTACAAGTACATAAAAAAAACTTAAGCTAAAGTGATTCTGCTCCAAATGAGAACCTTATACTGTAAGGTCTCTGACATAAATGTTTAATGAGCTCCAACCACACACATCCTTCGCTTAATTTATACAGGGCAATTTATGCAAAGCTGCAGCACAAACATTCTTGCCTTAAAGTCATGCTTACTTATCAACAACAGGTTAGTAGTAGCTACGAAGGTTTTGCAAAAGACAACATATGATTTAATATGATGATTATTATATTGTTTAAATGGATATAACTGTAATAATACAGACTTTGAAAATCAATAAAAACTCATGATTTTAAAAAATATGATGATTATGGCTTATTTAGCTTGCCAGCAAAGAGCTGGTGGTAAAGTCATGCAAGGTATATGATTAAATTAGATTTTACCTATGGCCACAGCCTGGTATACTAAAAACTGCTGAGTGCTGGCAGCTCTAGGGTGAATCCCCAGATACAGACCGCTCCATGGCAATTCCAGGTTCAAAAACAAAAGGTAAATAAAACGAATCAATAAAACCTGAAAAAATTAGGAGCTAAAAATGTCTATTCTAAAAACATGAAAACCAAATATGATAGGGTGTTATGGTGCCCATACATTAGTAACATACTTGTGACATTCCTGTGACATTTTCCCAATCCACTTTACAGCAGTACCATCAATACAGGAACATCAATGGAACTTTGCAGGTAAAAACCCCTGAGCAGGTAGATATTACGAAAAGGGTCTAATCGACTTTAACATCTAAATAGTGTATAGTGTCAAAGTAAAAAATTTCCATTACACAGTACAACAAATGTCTCAATGGCTTAATTAAAAAAAGCAGTTCTGTCTTATAGCAATTTAACATTTCTAAAAAATATTTCTAAGGTCCACCCAAAAAATGAAAAACCGGAGACTTGTCAGTTATCTGCCCGCAACCCCAGGTAACTGACAATTGTTGTTTTTAAGTGTGGACGTGCCCTTTAATAAAACTCAAATATCTACAAATTTTCAGTATCTGTTCTGTTGTTTTTTTTTTTTAATTTAAATATTGGGACTTTTAGGATATAACTATTAGCTCAGGTCCCCACTCCTTACCATCAACGCATAGATACAACGACTCCATATTTTACTGTTTTGCAAATTACTGTTTTAGTAAGCAGGTTAGTTTCTTGTTAATCCACCATACTTTTTAAATAGATGAGTCTTAATCTGTTTCTAGATGGATGACAGTATGCTACTTGCTGCTGTGCATATCAGTGAAGTAACTAGGAATCACTGCTTCCCCCCAGTAAAACTAAAATAGAGCCCCCTCCCTGCTTCATTTACTGTGGGTTTTTTTTGGAAGGGAGGCTCTATCTGTCATAGGAAAAGTATGGCCTGGAGGGTCCCCCAAGGGTTGCTCCTGTAGCAGTTACGCCCCTCATATATCCTTTTAGAACTTTTTATACCAGTGCAACATGTATGCACAAGATCTTCTGTATTAAGATGGTACAGTTCTCGGCTTCTACAGGGAAGCAAAAGCCAGGGATACTCTCTCCCTTTTCTCTGCCCATTGATGTCATTGGGTAATGCTTTGGCTTGACTGGAATTTACAATTACGGAATATACAGCAGCAAACATTAGTAAAGGATGGTTTGTTAAGTGAAACACATTGTGACTGGTTGCTTTAATTAAATGGTATGTGTAGACAATTTAAATTAAAATATGTTTTCCCCAATTCTATCCATCATGCTAGATTTGTTCTAGAAATGCATCCAATTTTGTGACGATGGGATTGAGATCCCATTCATTCATATAAACCTCTGGAGTGTTCTAAAAGGCAAAAATTGCTAATAAACAGGACTTTGCGTCATTTTAATCTATAAACCAATAAATGTTAGCAATGCTTACTCTAAGGTGTGTGTGTGTTGCTGCAAGCCTTCAATAATTGTTTTGCTAAAGCTCAGTATACCCTCTCCCACCCTTAAACGACTTCTCCTTGATTCTGACATGACAAGTCAAGCATGTTCAGTAATCACTATGAGCCAGGCCTGGGAAAGGTAATTTTCCACCATGTATCTCACGCATGCCATTTGCAGCCTTTGTCACAGCAAAACTGCACACAGCAGAAGATAACAGGGCATTTTAATAAGAGTTGAAATTTAAATTTTCCCCCCATTTCCCCATATTTCAGTATTGTAGACAGTAGTCATTATCTACAGTCTACAATATCTGTCATTTATTTACTATATCTACTTCACCAAATAATGTAATGTAATAACGGATGGCAGTCTAATTTTCAGTTGGCTGATCCTTTGCATAGTGATAAACATAAGTTATAATTAAGCACGTCAAGTAAATTAACAAAACCTAATCTTCCTGTAAAATATAAACATCTCCTTTGTGACAGGAAAAGTTTACCTGAGAAATCATCAGCAGAAATATCGTTCTCCAAAAAATTATGTTTTGTCTCCTTTAGTGGGTTTTACTGCAAATGTGCCAGAAACCCTAGTTCTTCAATTTCGGACCTCTTAGCTAGAATGACTATGATCATTTTTTCCTGAGATAAATAGGGTGATGCACCACAAGCCAATGCAAATACACAGATATCTGTTTTACACATAACAGGATTTCAATGAGTTTAGGTCCTGAACTGATTTAGTATTTCAAGTACAAAAGAAATGTATCCACATTTATAACGTAGATTCATTTTGACTAGTGTTTTTTGGTCCCTGTAAAAATATGCCCCATGTATTCTGTAAACCAATGCTGAATATATAACGAGTGTTTTCCTTATACAACAAAATGGTCCACATATATATGAAAATAGATTGACAATCATACCTTTCTACAACTTGCTGTGTTGTCTGTAAGCCGATAGCTATTCGAAAATCGCTACAACAGGAAACAGATTTCAATGTTGTGAAGTCGGATACTACAAACCCACTATCTGATTATAGAGAAAAAAGGCTGCAAACTAAAAAGAAGCAGCTTAACGAAACAAACACCTTACCACAAACAGTTTAAGGAAGTGAACAAAGGTACTTCTAATGCTGTCAGAAAGGAAGTCCTTGAAATTGTTGTTTTAAAACACACTGACTTCATTATAAAACATTATAAATCCTTCATACATATATGGGCAATTCAGCATTTTCAAGGAAGGGATTCTGGGGAGGGTTATCATGGTGGTGCATCCCACCACCATTTCAGCCTCCCCACCTTTTAAAGTCCACCCTGATGTTAAAGTATGACATCTTTATATTTTCCTTGCCCCTAGATTTTTACTTCTTGAAAAATGCTCCCCTTTAAAAAAAAAAAAAAGTCACCAAGGGAATATAAAAGTATGAGCTATATGTATGTATGTATGCATAAAATTTCTTAAAATGTTAATATTTTTTTTTCTTTGTGGTTACAGGTGCAAACCTCATTAAATCAAAAACAATATGTTAGAGTGAGAGGAACCTGGTCCTGCATTTCTCCTTCCCTCCTTTATGGACATTTTATCCACAAAACAAGAACAAACAGTCATAGACATGCTTAGCACCAGGATACCAAGGGAGCCATTTTCTGGTCAGAAGGTACCACATGAAAGGAACACACAGTACCAGTGTCCTAGCTACCATGCAATGTACATGTACACTGAGATCATTCCACTGAATAGTAGCTTATGGGTCCAAATGTATAACTTTGACTGGGGAGTCCCAGCCCTCTTACAATCAACATAAAGGATACCAACGATACCAAAAATAACCAGAAAGGGAAAGGGTATAAATTTGGCTTCAAAGGCTGCATTTTGGAAGGGAATGTGTGTGCCTGTGCTTGTGCTGTAGATTTTAAAACTCAATAATGGCAATGATAAGGACATTGTTGGTGTTTTTTTAATATAGTTACCATTAAAGCATGTCTCTCACAGGAATGGCAGGGTAGGTTAGTTTGTGTGTGTGCCTGTGTCAGGTTGGTTGGGTGAAATACAAACTTTTTTTAATCGTGTTTTTTGACTATACTTACTCTTTAAATATGGTTGCCACGTTAATGGTCGGTTGGGGTGTGTACCTTTGTCAGGTTGGGGGGTAAAATATGAACTTTTTTGATGATTGGTCACCAAGAATGACTATTTAAGGTTGGGGGGAGGTTAAAAATGTAAATTTTAGATTTTTGGTCAAAATTAGATTGTTTACTACAGTTACCCTTTAAATATAAAAGTCATGTGAATGAACAGGAAGGTAAGTTGGCGACTGTGTACCTGTGTCAGGTTGGGGGGTAAAATACTAACTTTTTTGATGATTGGTCAAATAGTTTTTTAATATAGTTACAATTTAAGTATAGCTGCCATGGAAATGGAAGGGTAGGTTAGTGGGGGTGGGGGTGTATGCGTTTTTTGCATTTATGACCATAAAACTAACTTTTATTGATGATAGATCAAAATTTGTTTTTTGACTTTAGTTACCCTTTAGGTATAGCTACTACAGGAATAGAAGGGTAGGTCAGTAGGTGGGTGTGCCTGAGGGGAGGTTGGTGGTATCCGTGTTTGTGACCATGAAACCAGCTGTTTTGATCACAGGATCCTAAAATGTTCCCATTATAGTCTGTGGGAACAAGTGTCCCGAAATTTGCTGATAACGCAGTAACGCCTCTGCGGATTCCTTAGCTAGGTAATACCTCACTTCTCCTATGTGTCCCGCACATGGAGGAGATACAGGATGATGAAGTGTCCTGCACTTCCACCACTCCAGCTCATCATCCTCCACTCCAGGTCTCCAATGGGGACTTTTCCAAAATCTGCTTTCTAAACGGCTCAAAGTCCCACAGCCGGGCATTTGGGGGTCCCGTGGCTAAACCTGGTCCTGGGTTGAGTCGCAGGACCCCCCAACGATCTGCCACAGGACTTTCGGGCGTTTCCAAAAAATCCTCCGAAGCCTCGAACGGCCGATTGGCCATGAACGTTTGGGGAATCTCGAATTGGCTGCTTAGGATTACCGAAAACGGCCCACATAAACCGGAAGCGCCTTTACTTTACCACAGTCGCTTCAAGTCTCCAGCATTGCTCACCTTATCATCCATCGCTCCGGGTCTCCAACAGTATCTATCTCATCATCAATCACTCCAGGTGCCGGCTTCACTACTCCCTCTATTTTGTGACTGTTCACTCTGTTTGCCCAGCTACCTTTAATGGCACACTTGCCCTACTAAGTCCTGGGACAGCTGTGTCCCACTTCAAGCCAAATTAAAAACAAGTAAATAAACATTTATACATTTAACAGCAACTCACACTGACTGGAAAATAAAATGCAGGGTAACAAGCTACTTTCAAAGTCTTTTTAGGGACTTCCATATTGGTGCGTAGACATTTGTATAGAAAACACACTGTGCATAGAGACAGTGAATACTGGGGTCAGGGAGCGTGGTTCTTTGATGACTTCATGCGCTGTGGGGTTGTACTCGCAACAACATGGAAACCTTTTTAGTTACAGAATAGATTTCTCACATGTACTAAATGCAACTTACTAGAGAAGAATTGTACAATGTATAGGTGTTCTGAGGAGAAAAACTTTCACATTTTTAAAAATCTAAGTTTAGTTCTCCTTTAAGATTTAATGGCTGCAGAGTAAAACTGTGTAATATGTTTATTTTCCCTTTAAAAATATATATACATTTATTTATGTATTTATGTGCCCGAGTTAGATCCTAGCAACCAACCAAGTTGTTAGTAAACAGTTGTCGTGTGCAATGGTTAACATAAACAAGCCGGTCCCTGTAAACATGATGTAATTTTGCTAACCAAGCAGATACACATCACTACTGCCATTTTGTCTGTTGCTGAGCTGCAGAATAGGTCTTGTCCCATAGGTACATTGTTAATATCTGTATTCAGGTAAATTCTTTAAATAATTAAACTGATTACAAAGCAGATTTCATCTCACAGGTTAGTACAGAACTATATATGTAGATTTGCAGTCAGTGGCGTAACTAGGAATCACTGGACCCCCAGCAAACTATGATGGGGCCCCTATCCGTGCTTCATCCACAGTGGTTTTCTGGGAGGAGGTTATATCTGTCATAGGAAAAATAAGAAGATGTGGTCCCCTTGGCTCCCGAGCCCCCCTGCGATTGCTCCCCCTGCTCCCCTGGTTTGCAGTAATTGTTCCATTTTACAATATTGATGTCAATATTTCAATTGAATATTATATGATAGCTGAACAGGAAATAAAGATGGGTAGCCTAAAGACTAGGGATCATTAGATCTGTTGTGTATGCATTCATTTTTCTGATAAATTGAGGTAAAGTGGTGCATTATGGGTACTGCACTTATTTAATACCATTAAATTCTCTATTTTACAACTAGAGTAAATCAACTAGCTGCCAAGGTTGTTATGAAATTCCTATTGTTTGATTTCTCCTTGCACTCCTTTATTGGTAACTGGTGTGGCGCTGTTTCCCCAGACTGTTAGGGCAAGGCCAGACTGCGCCGCACATGCAATCGCACATGCAAGCGCATGTTACTAAACGGACGCACAATTGCATGGCAACCGAAGTCGCACATTTTTGGTGCGTTGCCGCAATTGCAATGTTCGAAAATAAAAACACCAAAAAAACGCATGCGCAATTGCAAGTGCAAATGCATCAAAATTGTGATAGTGTGGCCTAGTCCTTAACCACAGAATATTTTGGATATTTCAAGGTAAGTAGCAACGAGACCTACACATAGGTTTAAGTGCTTTTATTGTGACATTCTGTGAGCACGACGTTTCGGGGTTACCCCTTTCCTCAGGTGCATCATGATACTTACCTTGTTATGAAATTCCTATTTGGTTCCTATACAATGATGTCAATATGCTTATCACACATATGGCTTTTCATTCATGTGATCACAGTAAATCTAGGTACACACAGTACCGATAAAGCCCTGATACCGTCGCATACTGTGTGTTGCCACTTTGAATGAGTGAGCGGTCGCGGACCATTTAGGTCCTAAAGAGGAGTCTGCTGCAGTCAAGGGAAACACTGTGCACAGGGAGAACTTTTGGGACTGTGTGTCTTACAGATCCTGTCTGTCCTTTTTCCAAAATCTGTCCTGTGTGCACCCAGCTTAATGTATACTAAAACCCCATTGTAATGTATGCAAGTTTGCAGATAAGTTTTGCAGATAAAATGATATTGTATGGGGCCTAGGAATGTGCACTGATTATCTTTTCTATGTTTGTACAAATGATTGAAAAGCCCCCCTGCTCTCTTACCCTCTCACCCATCTTACATCCAACCCAAGTCACTGCTCCTCAACTTGGCCAGGGAATTGCATTGCATATTTAATCTTTCTGTTTTTTTGCAAATCCATTGAGAAATCTAGGAAGAGCATTATAGTGTGATTTTTAAATTTCAATTCACCTGAGGTGTGTGCCAGGAACAGCAGGACATTGCGATTTTTGCTGTTCAGTTATCAGGCAATTAGTGGGTGTGGACGAGCTCTGGGGACCAGTATTGCCGAATGTATTTGAGTTAATTTTTCCCATATCCACATCAAAGAGGCCCTCCAGACTCTCTACACCCTCAGGAAAGCCCAGAAGAGTTTGTTGACTATCGTGATTCTCCACGTCATCAGAATTAATTGAATTAAATGTCTCCCAATGTGGAAACATGGTCCTCTACTTTTAAGACCCGATGTCTGAGGGTAGACATATCTTGTCTAATCAGGCCAAAGTCTTAAACTGCTCTATAAGGATAGACAGAGAGGATATGCTGTCTGTAATGGCATCCGTTAGCATACCATGGCTTTGCACTCAGGTGAGGTCTGACTTGGCTTGAGTGGAAAAAGCAGGGGTGGGAGAGGGGTCACTTATTTCTGGCACAGATGGCATGTCCTGGATAGGCAGCTTGCCGCCCAGTGACCCTGTGCGTAATGGCTAAACTTTCCTGTGACCACCTGACTGCATCTCTCCCTCTCCTGTACCATGTCATTTTGGAGGAGAGAACTTGCAGATAAAGGGTGGCTGGTGAAATAGAGGCCTGACCTAACACTGGTTTTTGAACTTGATGGCTGACTTACTAGTGGATGCTAAACTGGAGGGCTGACCTAACAGTGGCTGCTGAACTGGAGGGCTGCCTCTGTTAGGTCAGCTATCAAGTTCAGAAACCAGTGTCAAGTCAGCCCTCCAGTTCAACAGCCATATTTCCTCTGCTTCCTCCTGCTTCTTGAGATTCAAACGCTAATGCCTGTGGGTTCTGGCTGCGTGCATGCGCATGATGTCACAGTACACGTGATGTGATGTCAGTGCGTGCATGGACGTGTGCACGTGAGCTGTCATCTCGCCGTCATACGTTTGCGCGGCACTAGCGTTTAAGGCTCAAGAAGCAGGAGAAAGTAGAGGGAATCTCAGAGGGGTGGAGCTTCACATTCAGCAATCCAGTAACAAGATGTCAGCAACTTTCAAGGCACAAAGGTAGACTCTGGAGGGGCATAGGTAAAAAAAATATGGCAACAGTATTATTAATGCTGCAGCTTCCAAATAAACATAACTTGATTTTACACTGCACTTGTCCTTTAACACATAGTTTCTGTTTATCCAAGGGGTCCTTTCCCATTGCCATCTGGAGTCAGGAAAGATTTTATTTTCTTACAAAGT
Source organism: Hymenochirus boettgeri (assembly GCA_019447015.1). Taxonomy (NCBI): domain Eukaryota; kingdom Metazoa; phylum Chordata; class Amphibia; order Anura; family Pipidae; genus Hymenochirus; species Hymenochirus boettgeri. Next base: position 244,135,952 of record CM033469.1, read on the forward strand.
CAATACATGGAGTATTTCATGAACTTCAGCAACCACTTAAATTAATTGCAACTCACACACACAAAAAGTTTTAGACTAATCGCCCTATTCCAAGTGTCACTTTTTTACACGATCTACTGCCTGCAGCATATAGGCTAAAGTTGTACGGTCCTAGTGTAGTTGGCCAGCATTGGGCCATTTATCCTGGTGAAATCAGTCCTTATGCACAGTAAAATGTTTGCCCTGGACCAAACTTAACCAATTACTTCAGTCACCTCTGTACCCCTGGTGGCCCTAATGAAAATATACTGTATATGTCTTTACATTTCATCAGTGATCTGGTCTCGACAAAGTGAAAGAGTTGCTTGATACCTGTATCATTTACAAATATTGAAGACATCTTTAAGAACAAAACTTTATAATAAAAAGCACTTCTATTTCTCAGCAATATTAGCCACTCACATACATTTGGGTAAAGGCAGGGCTGGTTTTACCAAAGGGGCAAACAGAGCATTTGCCCTTGGCCCCAAACCCAAGGATTTAAATGGTGGGTGAAAGGGGGTCTCAGAGTGTTTTGCCCAATAAAAGAATTAGATATTCATAAATGCCATTATGGCTTTTGGGACCACCTTTATTAAGATTGTCAGTTACTTAATGTTCCCCACTCCTCTTGTTCATTTATACCACTGCATGAAATGTTTCTGACAGAAGCCTATCTATTTCCAAATCCAGAGCTGCATTAAATCTTCTCTCTCATTCCAAACTGTGAATGTTCTCTCCTAATACATGTTCAGTCCACTCTTTCCCTTTAGATGACCTACATTTCTAAATCTCCCCAGTTCTACATAACTGTCTATCTAGGATCAAAAAATATCCATTCTATTGCAGTGAGTTACTAATAGGTACAGGTTTCCTACACTGGCCAGTAAGCTATCATATGATATTGATAGAAATGCCCCTTACAATAAAAATGAACGGATTTTAAATATTGGGAAGTATATGAAGCAAACAAGAAACCATTCAGGATATGAGCTAGTGTAAAGAGTTCTCTGTGGTGGTGCTGGTTCTGCAATGCTTGTCCATGTATCCAGTGCAATATATACAGCACAATGCATACGTGGTCTGTTGCAATAATTTGACAATACATGGGGCTTATGTATTTGACAATACATGGGAGCTAAAGGAGCTGTTTCTTACCTCCCGTTCTTCAATAAAACCTGCAGGATCCAGGAGCGAAGGTAAGGTACTTACTTACTACCTTCTCTCCAGGCTCCTACAGGTTTTATTGAAGAATGGGAGGTAAGACACTGCTCCTTTACCTCCTGTTCTTCAATAAAACTAAACAGCATTTTTTCCCCAGTGGGGATACCCTTTAATACAGAACATGCTGTAACTCCTCAACAAAATTATATAGTGAGGTAGGAATAATCAATCCTACGTCCCTGTTAAAGTTAATTTTTAGATTATAGTCATCTTTTACAGGGCATGTCCATCCCTATTTCAAACATTCAGTTTGTAGTAGAACACCCCCAAAAGATGGGTTTAGTTTTACTTACGTTTAACAAAGTTGCTCCCAGGCTGTGTTAAGCTGCTTACAAACCCACCAGTGCCAGTTTCCACGCCTCTGCTGCTGCTGCATGTGCCCTTTACATGTATGAGCAGCAGTAGCAGAGGCTTATTCGGGAATGGCAGTCAGCCTTTGACCATTGGCCCTTACCTTACCCGCGGCGCTGGTGGATTTGTAAGCAGCTTTACACAGACAGGGAGCATCTTTGTTAAACGTAACCCTGCTTTTTGGGGGGGTTCTACTACATACTGAATTTTTTTAATAGTGGTGGACATGCCCTTTAAGTCTTCAAATAGAGTTAAGCATATAATAAAGAGAAGTGCGACTGCTGCAAATATGACAGTGATTTCAAAACATAGCATCTTCAGCAAATGACACCTTCCACAGAAAGGAAATGGAGTTGTGCAGGGCATGATAAGGCCCTTCTTATGTCATGGCCTCCTTTCTTCCAAGACTGTCAGCTTGTTTACCATTACTCTTACTAGAAAAAAGTATGAACTGTACACACCAGACTTAATTACAACTGGTGTTTATTAATAAATCAAGAAACACTGTGTAACGTTTTGCAGCAATGCACCTTCCTCAGACATGGAAACATTACACATTGTTTCTTCATTTACTAATAAACACCAGTTGCAATTAAGTTTGGTGTGCATAGTTCAGATTTTTTTCTAGCACCATTGTCTCTGACTTTGGAGGTCGTGAGTGTGCAGGATCATTTTTCTTATTGATTTCTCTTATTAGTACATGGGATTCAGTTTGCTTTAAATGTAATGGTAATTTTTCCTCATCCATCTCCAACTTGTCGCCCATTCTAGGCAGAACCACCTACAGACAGACCCTAAACTATGCACCGCAGTCCCTCTTCCTACTCACAGGTAATTAGAAGTGTTCACTAGCATCTTATTTGAAGCAGAGTTTTTTATGGTGTCAGATGATTAAAACATTTAATCATCATAGTTTCAGAGGCAGGGGAACCCATCTCACTCTTCCTCTTATAGATGCCTCCCTCATAAATAAAGCAGGGAGGAGCCCCATGCCAATTTTGCTGGGGGGTCTCTGTGGTTTCTAGGTACAATCCTACACCTATACTTAAAATGTAAATCTGTATTTTTGTAACTTATTATTTAGTTTCATCCTGCAAAAGGACATAAAGGACAAGAATGATTTTAGCACTTACCAGTTGGAGTGCTGAAGTAGTAGGTGTACCAGTGCCGCGCATTGGTATAAATTCTCCACTGTACTGAAGGGAGAGGTGCTTCCTGATTTCTGCCGATGAATTCCTTAAATCAAATGATAACAAATAAAAACAGTGAGATTTATTTATTTATACACTTCAGGGGTTTAGTTATTCTATTATTATTATATGTGCACTGGGATCTGCTAATCGGAGTGCACACAATTTGCTTTTTTTGCACAAATGCATCCGCTCAAAGTGCGCAACATTGCGCAATCACAGCACACAGCAACGTGCACTAGCGCATATATATATATATATATATATATATATAATATATATATATATATAAAACTCCAACAAAAATGTAGCAGCACACCTAAGTCAATTCCGATATATATTAGTACATGTTGGTGCAGGTCTCCAAAATAAGGAGCTGTATCCCCAATTCATCCAAAAATACAGCACTCAATTTTCAATAATATAAGTTGTATTCCATATAATCAAACATTCTCATAATAGCAACGTTTCAGGTCCATATTACCCTTCATAAGGCATGAGGAAACAAGACAATGTTTAGTATTAACCGAGGACCTATGTTGGGTCATCCTCATTTTAATCTTTTGTGTCGTTTCGCCTACATATAGTAGGCCGCATGGACATACAATTACATATATTACACATTTGGTGTCACATGTGTGACTACCTTTCATTTTTTGAGTATTTGTATAGAGAGTGGCACTAGATAGAGTGCAGTGAACTTTATATATATGGATTTACCTTAACCTGCTACCATTGACCGTCTACAATTTGAAAACTTTATGAACCCTAGTAAGTACCTACCGCCAAATCTCAGAGGGTTGTCCTAATTATTTTCTTATTGGTTAAAACTTTAGAATTAAAAGAGGATTACTTTCTTTTTCTCGTTAGTGCATTTACATGCACATATTGAGAATAGAATGTTTAGCAGCCCATACACTAGTAAATGGATGCAAGATGGTGAGGGGAATAGATGCAAGGGAGAAAAATATTATTCTCCCTCTTCACAAAGCACCGGTAAGACCTTGTTGGAAATATAAGGTGCAGTTTTGGAAACCCATATACAAAGGGACATTTTGGAAATGGAAGGACTTCAGAGATGGGCAACTTAAATAATAAGGGAAATGGAGCGGATTTACTTTGCAGGCAGATTAGGCAAGTGAGTGCTGTTTACAATGGAGAAGCAACGGATACGATCACTTTATACAAATATATCAATGGACCATAAAATAAAATTTCTTGTGCATTGTCCACTAATAGGTCATATCAGAGGACTCGTGGACATCCTTTAAGATTAGAAGAAAAGAAGTTTCATCTTCAGGTTAGGAAAGGTTTCTTTACTGTGAGAACGGTGAAACGGTGGAACAGTCTTCCTGTGCAAAAGAGGACAGCCTGAATGGGCTGGAAGCACTCTTGGCCACTGGAGACAAGGAGGGGCCGGGGAATTTGCAGGGGAAACTTGGGGTACATCCCTATTGATAAAGCAGGTCACATGGGGGTAGTGGAAGTACAAAGGGGTATACAATGTTGCAAAGTTGCTCTTACCTTCCTGGAGAGCTGAGAGAGCTCTCCCGCCCTCCCTCCCTTCTTAAGACTTTCTGTCTCAAAATGTAATTGTATTGTCACAGCGCATTTCTTGTTTATGCATTTCCAGTGCAATGTTGAAAATGGACGTTATTAAAATTTAGATGCTGTTAAATGTAAAGTGGTGAGTTAAGCTGGTGGGGGGAGGGGGCTGGCCTGTGGCTGACGGCGCAGGCCACCTCTCGTCACGTCGGCAGGATAAAGTGTGTTTTTCCTACATGACCAACTGCAGGCATATTAGGTTATTAAAAGACATGGTTTAATAAAGAATTTGTTTAATAAAGCTGTGGCCATATTTCACCCAACTTATGATGTGTTGTGTTTATTTAGTGGGGGCCACAGTATGGGCTATAATGCATGTGTTTCAAGTTTGTTAAACCAGCACCTCCTAGTGGTCAATAAGCGGCCAAGCAGATGTGGTAATGGCAAGTTAATTAAAAGTGGTCTGGATTTGTTTCTAAAATTAGAATTACTGGTATTAATACATAAACTGGATCAACTGTTAGATATGGTTAAAGAGGAGGGTATTTTTCAACCTGTTACTATGTTACTATGTCACTATGGTGTAGCTGAGCAATACTTGAGACTGAGAATGATTGAGCTATAATACTCACCTTGCACCATTTCAGCTAGAAATCCACTCAAGATAACACAGCCACTGATGGGATTGGCAAAACATTTTCTGGCAGCTCTGATTTGTCAGGCAGTCTATGAGACAGATGCTACACACCGGTCAATTTTTTCAGGCAATACAATTATATCAGTCAAATAGGCTGAAAAAAAATGACACGTGTCTTCCTGTACTTTCTTTGGATTTGAAAATTTGAAGACATCTATTTCTTCTTTATGTTCTATAACAGAGTTATCCAGAAGACAGCGGAGTATTGGTTAAATAAGTCATCACCTACACTACACATGCAAAAATTGCATTCCACTCTCTCATCATTTAAAAATCTGTTGAAGCTTTGTATTTCTGAAATTTCAATTACAACAACGTCAAAATGCTCCTTGTGGTCAGTATCAGTAGCAGATAAATGTTTTCTTCATTGAAAGGAAATTAGACATTTTTCATGAGCGGTCCAATGATTCAAATAAAGTTAATTTATAAGAGCTGCACTAGGAGTTGGCATGTTTATTCTGTTACTATAGCAATTATCAAAACAGTTTATATGATGACATGCAATAGAAAATGCAGATACATTTTCTCTTAATTATTCTTGCATTCTATGCCACTAAGGCTAATAAACAAAATATGTATTATGTAAACATAGACACAGACAGTCATAGCTGTAAACAATATACAATACTTACATGCAAATAAATATACATTAGCAGAGTTGTGGAGAAACCATTGTCTAGCTTTTTCATGAGCATGCCTTTGACAAGTTACATAGTTGCACATAGTTAAAGAGTTCTCTAGATACCCTCTCTTTTCTTCCTTGTCAGTGCTGTCAGATAACTACTGGGTAAACTGCCCAATGCAGTGCAGTGTAATACATTTCCAAAATGCTCTCCTGTACATATTTGTATCTGGAATTCCTAAAGAGGCAGGCAGCTGTCTTCATAATGCTGCCATTCTGCTTACTGAGAAGAGTCTGCTTAATCCAATTGATAATTTAAAAGGAAATTAAAGTTTGTTTTTGTTTTTTGGGGTATGAGACTTTTAAATGGGCTGTAGTTTAAGGTAGACATAGGGACAACAAACTCTTTATTCAATCTGTTTGGGGGTTTTGAGTAAATTGATTGATTAAAGGGCAACTATGCCCCCCAAAACCTCTTGCATTGTCAGATGGATAGAAAATCCTGTTCCAACTGGGTGGCTGCATGTCTGTGCGGTGACCTCTTAAAGCTCCACTCGTGCAGTGGCTGACAGCTCTCACTAGCTGCAGTGCCAAGGAAAGGGAGTTGAAGCTACCTTGCAGCCTGAAACGTAACACAAAGTTGTTTGGGCTTTAAACCTGCACAACTCCCGGCTTCTTACCTTTCCACGATTCCTCGATGTAATACTGGGCATAATCTCATTTAAATCCTGAGTAGCATCATCGAATTGTATAAAGGTAAGAAGCAGGTATTTGCTGTATTGCATCTCCCCAAATTTTTTTAGCATTGTACATGCTCAGCTTAAATGCAGCTTGCTAAGCAACTTTTTGAAGCAGACATTTAAATTGAACAATTCACAAAAAGCTGATAGTGAATATCCAAAAGAAAGGCTGCAAGCAGAATCCTACAGTTTTAGTTTCTCAGCAATTCTAAATTTCATTTTCTTAGCTTCTGCAGCAAATTTGTTTCCCAAATGAACATATAAATAAATGTAAAGTAACAGTTACAATAAAAAAGAACCACTACTCACATCTTAAATTAGCACTCAGTTATCACAATAAAGATATAGAAATCTCCAGGTTTCTAGTTTGTCCACATTCCCCTAAAGAGAAGAGGCACGGACATATCTGTGAACTCTGCAACCCCTATATTTATACAATATCTTTACTTTAATAGACATGTAACCATTTACATGTTGTAAAGCAGGTCTGCAGTTTTTTATAGGCGCAAACAAGAATTACAAAAAAAAGTACCATAAGCTTTATTGACTCAATAGATATAGGATAGTTAGTTTTTCTTGCCCTTGGATTAGATTGCGTGTGATTAGATTGCGAGTGAGAAGTCTTTCTATTAGTTTCTGTGGGGGAACATTACCTGTCAGACATAGCTTAGACTAAAGCTGGCCATATACATGCCATTCCACAGCATGTGTGCTGACAGATCACATTGGTATCTGTCGGCACACATGCTGTGGGAACAGCACACATGGACCCGACCAATCCCCATATGTGGTCAGCCGTGTGGCCATACAGCGCAAGATCGGATTGGCTCCCTCTACTTAAAGTAAAGCAAGCAAATACTCTAAAACGGAAATTTTCTGTCATTCCAGATCGATCAGAGTGCTGACTACGGTCGGGAACAGACCTTACACACTGATGATAATAGGTAAATCTCATCATTTCCCAACGGGATTTACCCATTATCGTTCATGTGTATGGCCCCCTAAAGGAGAGGCTCCATTTACAGCCAGTGTATGTGATGTGTATGGAGGACACAAGTTAAAAGGTACTGCTACAGAAAATGAAACACAGAAAAGCTGTAACAGCAGGAAATTTTCCCCTGAAGGCTGGTACACACAGGCCAATATCTCATACAGAAGGATTGCCAGTTAAAAATGTTAATGGCATGTCCACCCACGTAACTTTTTTACAAACCACTTAAGCCCCCCAACATTTTTTTGACATATTTATTTTACCAATAACGATTCAAAATGTACTTACACTTTACAATAAATTACCCTTGTTACCAACTAACCAATCATTCCAGACCCATTTTTAAGCAAAATCTGTTGTTTTGGTTCTTGCTGGTAAATCACAACTGATCGTGTGTGTATTTTGTTATGCACAGTGTGTAATTATCTTTTACACTAAAATATTATTTTGAGCAGCACACCAAGCAGATAAATAAATTGATATATTGTTTGGAATTATGTCAAAGAGCCGGGATCAGCCCAAAATATAAAAGGCCTCATGCTCTACTTTGTCATAGTAATTCAGAAGGTGATCTCTCTTGACAAAATGCTGCATGCAGTATACTGACAGCATCTGATATAACATATGCTTACCTAAAGTTACAACCTATCCAATGGGAAGAAACACTGTTTACAGAGCATATATTACCATAGGCCATGCCTCAGGAATGTACCCCGTGGGATGAGAGCCTAGGAGCTTATTTATTAAGAGGTGCAGAATGTTGCCTATGCTATTAAACTAACTATAGTAGACCTGGTTGCTGCAAATTAACAGTGTATGCACAGTGTACAGAATTACAGAATAGTAAAAGTCATGTGTGCCAGGCAAACTTTTTTCATTCGCTATGCATTTTGTAGAGTCATTTAGTGAATCTTATTTTCTGATCTGAAACCCTACACCGCAAAAGCAGTGAAAAAGATGAAATACTTAACATCATGTCTGTACTCGTCGACAACAAAATCAATAGAAGAAAAAGTGCTATGAAATGTGTGTACATTAGACAGAATAAGCAAAAGTATGAGAGATTATAAAGGTACAATTACACAAGCAGAGCAGAAGTTATATTTTTTTATAATTGATGTGGGGCTCTGTGCTTTTCGGAACCTAAAACAAACATTGAAAATATGTCCCCTCCTCACTAAAACTGGTGAATGGGAAGTAGGTGTGGCTTCTGGCTTCCGATCAAAGAAGTGGGTGTGGTTTTAGAAAGTAGGCGAAGGTGTGGATTAAACAGTTGATAAGGTAAAGCTACACTTTCTGTTTGAACTTTATTTTTTAATTTTTTTCCCCGTTATTCAAATAGCCCCACTGGTGTGCCAATGCTGTACACGTTGTTGCAAAAGGTACTGTTACTGGTGCAGTTTTGGTGCTATAACTCAGGCTTTAACTCAGACCTGGGCAAAGTAAGGCCCAGGGGCCATTGGCCGCCCCTGACTGGCCCCTCAATACTAGACCCACAACCAAAAAATCTTTATGTATCAGTGGTTAGTACTGATGCCTTGCAGCGCTGAAGCCCTGAGTTCAAATCCACCCTTATACACATCTGCAAGGAGTTTGTATGTTCTCCCCATGCTTGCGTGGGTTTCTTCCGGGCACTCCAGTTTTCCCCGCAATCATAAAGACATACTGATTGACACATACAACCTATCAGTAAGCTCTGAATTATAAGCTCTGAATATATACATGTAATTGTAAGTGCTATGGAAAATGTTGCCGCAACAGATTGGAAAAATATTTCGAAACTGAGACTGGTGAAATAGCCAGCAGAAACTGTTGAAAATGGCTGAAAAACTGAGACTGCTGAAATAGCTGTAATTTTCCTTTGATTTGTTGGCCATGAGGAGGGGGCAGAACTAGAGCAGAGTGGCAATTTTGCCACTGATCCCACATTAAAAAGCACACTAGTGTTGGGCAGTTGTACTAGCCACACTAGGTTCGTTGCGCTGCAATCCGCTTACTGGAGTGTATGCAATCACCAATTTTTTGCACAATCAATTGCAACCCAATAATGCCAGACTGGCAGATCGCAGTGCACGCCGACATACACTATGGGTATTCACTATTTAATTCTTAATTCAAATGACAAACTTTAAATTTGTAAATTAATAACATATATATAATCACATATTTATTTTCAGATTTAACTCAAACAATACACAAATATGTTTCCTGTCCAACTTCCTTTTCTTGTAGATTCGTCCTTAAACAATACTAAGCTAGAAAAATAATAATAAACCTTATGGAATTGTGCTAATGAATGTATAACAAAGTCTCTAATCGGAAGCAGCTGAGCGGCAGTAAGTAACAGCAGCAAAGAGGAACAAGAGGAAGTATTTTTGACAGACTGAAAATAATTTGCACTTGTTTAAAACAAATATTGATGTCAGAGAGGATAGAATAGGAAATAGCAACAATGTAATACATTGTAATACTAATATGAATGTACATAAAATTCTTTTTAGTATGGACCTTTAATCCAGTTACTTTTACCATTCTTGGTTTTTATCTTATTTCAGATGTATCCTGTGCTCTTTTATTACAATATTTGTATTACACGTGATACCTGATGACCTTCATTCACTCTAAGGGCATCTTGAGTATCTTGTGTCATGGTTTGGTTCTACAAAATTTGGTACAGACTTTTCAAATTCCAAATTTAGTTTGTAATAATTTTATGGAATACATTTTTGCTCTATGGTGCCGTTTCTCTGGATTTATTTTCTTTTTACCTTTAATCCTCCTTTTAAGACAACATTTGTAAGGCCCAAAACATAAGGATGTTATACCAGAGCCTGTTGCAATTAACCAAACAATTTTAGATTACTTTACAATTTACATTGCATAATATGCAGAAAAACATCACTGGCTTTTGCAACAGGAAGCAAGAAAGGGGCTGATTTGAAATGTGCAGAGTGATAGTGGTAAGTCCTGCTGCCTTGCACAATACATTACACAATACATTTCAGTAAACCACATCACACACTAAAAAATGTAAAACACCAAGAAAGACCAAGATACATTAGTATGTGTATACGTTTCCTATACTCTATACAAGATACATCACTTCCATAGTGAACATTTTGTCAAACAAAAAACATGTTTAAGGCTGAGGCCACACTATGATGGACTTTAACGTTTGTGAAAAGTGCACACGCATCGGCCTGTGTTTTATGCATGTTACTGCAATTTGTGCTGCGATCCATCATCCACGCAATAGTTCAGAACACATGCAATCTGAGCAAAAATGATGGACGTGTTCAATTTGTGCACTGCGGGTCGCAGGTTGCAGGTAGATTGTGTAATAGTGAGTTCTGCAGAACTAGAACCTGTCAACATATCAAAATGTCTCTTACTTTACACTTTTTGGAGCAACCATCTTGCCTGCTCTGTCACCCTATTAGCGCCCAAATGACAAAGTAATGTCCACTCCAAATACATTCCCAATTCATTTATCTTAAAAAACAAAGTGGAAATAACTTTGCTAATTATAGATTTTAAAACAGAAGATACAAGTTGTTTTTTTTTAAGCAAAAACAACAGGGAGATTCAACACGACTTTTAACACCAGCTCTCAGTCCTCACGACAGTGCACTTGGTCCATAAAGGACTGCGCGATTGGCTGTGGTTTTCCTGTGTGTCCTACTGCACCCATACACCGTTTCGGACAAATGAATGTTTGGACATCGGTCACCTGAAAAAAAATTCAATAGTTTGTGCCGATCAACCGATACACTGAAATGTCGGCGGGTTGGCCCGAAGAATTGGATGGTGTATATCCAGCCTTAAATAAATGTTTCATGCTTGCATTGCCATTTTTGAGTTTGTACACGCAGTCCCTCTAAGCACAATCAGCATGCCTGTGCATGCAGGAGAAAAATAGTGTGCACACAAAAATCTGGTAGGATATAGGCAGAGCACTATTTTAAAATGTTGTTTTGTTTCTTTGCAGATGATTTGTATTTGTTCACGTAGATAATAATAAAAAAACATATAAAAACATTGGCAGTGCCCAGCAATAAAAAGATTCTATAACAATAAAACCAGCCATGTGATGCAAACTAATTTTCTTGATTTTTTTGAATGTGACATAATGTACCTACATGCACATTCCCCAAAGTAATATTTTGCAGTTCAATCTTTTTTTATTCCAGTGACACCATTTAGTAAGGAGGGCAGCATATGTCTGTTCACCCTTAAATATTTGCATTTAAGCTATTTAATATTGTGCCCATCCATGCATAGTTCCATAACCTGTTCTCAAGCTCTGTACACACTGCTTGATTGATTTAGACCATTATTTATTATTAGGCTTTTAGATAGTTTGTGATGACTTTGGGCTTACATGTATTTCAGGGGTCTTTCCGTCCTTTTAACACATTTCAGTTAGACCAGTTGTCAATACTGTTTCTGACATTTCTGAAAAACAGGGGAGGCTGATGCAAAAGGAGGTGCAAACTGGTTGGTTACTGCAAATAATTACTATAGACAATATTTTGCACCTTTTACTTCATCAACCCAAGTCATTTAACTTACACTTAAATGTGACCATCACAAACGTTTGGCACAACCAACTATTAAAGTCCAATGTATTTTAATAAAATCAACAAATTAATTATATTTCAATGGTAACTGAAATCAAACATTCTTTGCTAAATTGCTAATTTGTGTTTTCTCACACAACTTAAGCCTCGTACACACGTTGGATAATTGTTGTACGATGCAGCCTACGAACGAGCAATCGCACGATATTCGTACGAAAATATAGCATCAACGATCGTCAAAGAACAACGACCAATAACTATTGTCGGCTTTTTCCGACGATCAGTCTGGCGGATTTGTTCTGTGCTGATTATCATATATTTGTACATGGTCAGCAGATTATGGTTAACGTTCTACGAAAAAATATATAAAAGGTGCATGCTCTGCTTTCGTAATTGCGCAATGATACAAACGTTATGTTACGTACGAACGTCTATATCTAACGACTATCGTGGTGACTATTGTTGCTGTGTGTACAGATGTAATTTCAATTATGAGGATTAACGATAATGTCTTTAAACGTTCGTCGGCTGCATCGTCCGAAAATTATCCAACGTGTATACGAGGCTTTAGAAATAACTATCAGGGAGATTCAATTAAAGTTCGTATCATTTAAAATGGTGCTAATTTTGCCCCAACCAATCAGATCTTATTTAACATTTGAAAGCTAACATCTGATTGGTTGGGGCAAAATTAGCACCATTTTAAACAATACGAACCTTTATTGAATCTCCCTGTATGTGTGTTGTATGCATGTGTATATGTTATTGGGAATATATTTACCTACAGTCATCAAACTAGCTGTACAAAAATCTTGCGCTCTGTGGGTGCGTGGGTATCGCAAAAGACACTCGGGTTTAATCTCATTCGTGATTTGCCCAGAGCTGCAATAGTGACATTGAATATCCAAAAGGAGATCTATCCAGAGTGAATGTGGATCTGGATAAATTTCCTTGATATTTTTTATGCATATTACCTGCCTGAGATAAAGTAAACATATAACCCTACTGTTCTGCTGTTTAAATAGTGAATAAGGCACACTCTACTTTAAAATATTAAAGGATATTTGTAAAGGGTACCAAGGAGTTCATATTATTTCATTAAATCAATGAGCCACGGACTGTGTGCTTTTATGCAGCTCTTGAAACAGCTAGGTGACTGCTTATATTTTGAAGGAGAACTAAAACGTATTTAATATAATTCCCCTATGAAATATACTTAATTCCCTCTTATACAGAATGGGCTCCCACCTTTCTTTAGTCTTGCTTCTAAGCTATCCTTGCTGATAGATGTTAACATTTCTAAGCATTCTTGTCAGACAGTCTGACAAGTAATGCTTGCTGGCGGATAAATTGCACAACTCGCCAAAGGGGCAGCATGTCAAAGGCTGGGTACACACGGACCAATTTGCCACAAGCGAGTGGTCAGACCCCAACGAATCACTGTCGGTCATGGCGAAAGTAAGCCGCTTCCGATCGATAGGGAACCAGCATGACTGATTCGGAGGAAGGGGCAACCAACATCGGTCACGTCCAAAGCAAATAGCACTTGAATAAACAAATGATAGCCCGGTCAAAAATACCTAACTCTAGTATATTCAAATTCATCAACAACAAGAAAAAAGTCTAGAGTATGAAGGTCTGAAGTCTAAAAACATCTTTTATTATATTAATATTAAAAATAGTGAAAAAGTGAAAATATAATCAAGTATCACTAAACATAATAACTCACAAATAAATGTGCAAATGGTCACAAGTGTGACAAGCAGCATATCAAATGGCCCACCCTCTCAACAGTAGAAAACAAAGTGCATTCCCTTAAGGTAGCTATACTTATCGTCAGACTGTCAGCTTAGGTCCGTGCACGGACAAGTCAGGAAAAGTGCCTGAGTATCTGGGCTGATAATGCAACAAGTACAGACAGCGGGGTCTCTGAACGAAATCCACATCAGGGACAGGAGAGGGAGGGGAGCACACCCCAAACGCATTTTGCTCGTGGAGCTTTTTCAATGGCGCTAATATACATTAGTGGGTCGCAGGTATTTAAATATCTGTGAACCAATCAGCCGCCTCTGCAACCGAGGTCACGTGATAATCAAGAGCAATCAGGATCCAGATACTCAATCACACCCACTCAATGATTTTCACCAAATGATTTTCACCAGTGACGAAGCGGGTGTGATTGAGTAACTAATAAAGTACTAGTAAAGTAACTAATCTGGTTACACTGTCACCTCCTAATGTACAGAGAGGGAAAGCAGTGAATGGACCTGCCTTCTACTTCACTGTTACAGCACTTTATGGTGGGGACTTATTTATTACTTTGGGACATGGTTAATTGATTTCAATACAATCCCATATAGTATTTATTCATTTAATTTGACTATAAAACTATAAACATTTTGTATAAATATTACACATATTCATAGTTCTAGGGATACAGTGCTCACGATTTAATAGAATCTGCCTGTATTCCAGTGAAAAGGCAGGGAGAATGATCCTGATTCCCATTACCTTCCAAAGTGGTCATATATGTGGGAGGGATTGTTACTGGAAAACACCAGCAGAGAGTAAAACCATGAGAAAGGATCCAGTGTGATCAGAAACATGTTGCAACTGAATAAAATTTGCAGACACTGAAGCTGCGTTGTGCTCCCTTCCTATATATCGTATACTTATGACATGCCAGGCCTTCAGACACGGGATCACCTATATAAACTGCACTGTAAAATGGGAAATTTTATTCAAAAATCCAAGCAGCAGAGAGGATATAAAGGCTAAAACATTACAACTTTATTCCAAAATATTGAAATCCCATATAAAGTACAAAACACATATATAACGCATCAAACACCCCCCTCCTAAGATGTTAAAGTCCCAAAGTGTATGTCAGCCCTACTATACTTATCAATTCAGTTGTCATTCATAACAGAAGTCCGTGCACAGATAGAGACAAAATTATGGAGTAACAGGGCTGTGTATCAGATAATATGAGCACTCATCGTGAGGACAGGGGGGGCTAGCACCCCAAATGCATTTCGCTCGCAGCTTTCCCAATAGCGCTTGGATTTTTTAATCGTTTATTAATGGATAGGCTTTTTCTTAGCCTACAATTAGAATTTTTTATCTTTGTGAATAGGGAAATTTTATAAAACAATCTAAAAATTGTTTTAAAATAGTTTAAATCATTTTAGTGAGTTATGTTACACTGCTGACAATGATTATAACCAATGACATAGCCAAGCATTGTTTATAAGTGTATACTTTACCAGATATTCATGGTTCTTGTGTATTATATATTCATGTTATATTATTTCTACCTGTTCAGACACATCTCCCTTAATCTTTGGACCTTTCTTATAAAAATGACTTTCTGTTGCTTTCCCACAGGTGTACATGGATTTCCCAATCTCAAACATTCCATGCACATGTAACTGACCTGTACACAGTACACACCAGTACTGTACTATACTCTGCTTCTCACCCCTACCAAACCCCCAGACAGCCCCCAGACATCTTACCTGTTGAGTTTCATAGCAAATGCTCTCCTTTCAGCGCTGGAGAGGGAAGCCATGGTGGGTAAAGCTGAAGCAACTGCCCGTGCACTGGTATATCATACCATGGAGCTGTCACAGTGCTGTCACATCTGTCCTGAGTTCCCACTTCCGTATTGACCCCTCCCTCCCCACCACTTCTTTACTTGCTTGTGTTCAGTGCTGGAGGAAGGGGGTGGGGCGGGGGCGGCTGTGCTAAGATTCAGCTGACAGTGTGTGACTTGTGGACAGGAGGTGTCTGTATTAAGGTCTTTATACTGTCCTGGGCTGAAACACTCTAACCTTTCACTAGAGATTTCTCTCTATAAAATCTCTATATTAAAACTACTAATGTATTAAAGTAATTATCCCCAGGGCTGATTATTTATCCTCCTGAAATGGATCAGTGAACAATCCGGTTTAAACATGAATTGATTCAAACCCATCCCTGGTCATGTTTAAACGTGACCACAGGCTAAACTTAGTATATAATACCAGTTCAATGTACACTGCCAATTTACTCCAATTCAATGCACACTGCCAATTCACTCCAAATCAATGTACAGTGCCAATTCACTCCAATCCAATGTACAGTGCCAATTCACTCCAATTCAATGTACAGTGCCAATTTACTCCTATTCAATGCACAGTGCCAATTCACTCCAATTCAATGTACACTGCCAATTCACTCCAATTCAATGTACAGTGCCAATTCACTCCAATTCAATGTACAGCGCCAATTCACTCCAATTCAATGTACACTGTCAATTTACTCCAATTCAATGTATAGTGCCAATTCACTCCAATTCAATGTATAGTGCCAATTCACCCCAATTCAATGTACAGTGCCAATTCACTCCAATTCAATGTACAGTACCAAATCACTACAATTCCACATACACTACCAATTCAATTCACTCCAATTCAATTTATAGCGCCAATTTACTTCAAAGTATAGTGCCAATTCACTCCAATTCAATGTACATTCAATGTACAGTGCCAATTCTCTCCAATTCAATGTACGGTGCCAAATCACCACAATTCCACGTACACTGCCAATTCAATTCACTCCAATTCAATGTACAGTGCCAATTTACTTCAAAGTACAGTGCCAATTCACTCCAATTCAATGTACAGTGCCAAATCACTGCAATTCAACGTACACTGCCAATTTACTTCAATTCAATGTACAGTGTCAATTTACTTTAAAGTACAATGCCAATTAACTCCAATTCAATGTACAGTGCCAATTTACTCCAATTCAATGTACAGTGCCAATTCACTCCAATTCAATGTACAGTGTCAATTTACTTTAAAGTACAGTGCCAATTAACTCCATTTCAATATACAGTGCCAATTCACTACAATTCAATTTACAGTGCCAAATCACTACAATTCAACATACACTGCCAATTTACTCCAATTCAATGTACAGTGCCAAATCACTCCAATTCAATGTACAGTGCCAAATCACTGCAATTCAACGTACACTGCCAATTTACTTCAATTCAATGTACAGTGCCAATTCACTTCAATTCATGCAGTGCCAATTCATCCAATTTAATATACAGTGTCAATTTACCAGTTCAATGTACAGTGACAATTTACTTCAATTCAATGTGCAGTGCCAATTTACTCCTATTCAAGTTTCAGTGCCAATCACTCCACAATGTTCAGTGCTAATTCACTCCAATTCAACGTACACTGCCAATTCACTCCAATTCAATGTACAGTGCCAAATCACTACAATTCAACATACACTGCCAATTACTCCAATACAATGTACATTGCCAATTCACTCCAATTCAACATACACTGCCAATTCACTCCAATAACATACAGTGCCAAATCACTGCAATTCAACGTACACTGCGATTACTTCAGTTCAATGTACAGTGCCAATTCACTCCAATTTAATATACAGTGTCAATTTACCCCAGTTACATACATAGTAACATAGTAATTAAGGTTGAATAAACACATACATCCATTAAGCCCAACCTATTCACCCTCTTTTTTTTTTTTTTAACCCTACCTAACAGTTGATCCAGAGGAAGGCAAAAAAAAACAGCTAAAAAGGGGGGAAAAAACCCTTCCTGACTACAAACGGCAATGGAAAGTTTCCCTGGATCAACCAGATCTATATGCATTAATACCAGTAATCCAGGCCTTTTTTTAAAGCATTCAATGAACTGCATTACCACTTCTGCTGGAAGACAGTTCCACAGTTTCACCGTTTTCACTGTAAAGAAAACCTTTCCTAACCTGAAGATGAAACTTAATTTCTTTCAACCTTAAAGGATGTCCACAAGTCCTCTTATATGACATATAGTAAACAATGCACCAGAGAGTTCATTGTATGGCCCATTATTAATTAGTTGCCCTTCTCTGAACTGCTTCAATTATCAAGATGTCCCTTTGTATATGGGATTCCAAAACTGCACCACATATTCCAAATGAGGCTTACCAGTGCCTTGTAAAGAGGAGAAAAATATTTTTCTCTCTTGAATCTATTCCCCTCTTATACAAGACAATATCTGCTAGCTCTAGCCGTTGCTACCTGGCATTGTTTGCTATAGCTAAGTCTGTTATCTACCAGAACCCCCAAATCTTTTTCCATTATAGATGCACTTAACACAGAGTTATTTATGGTGTAGGTGGCACAGGGATTATAAATCCTAAATGCATCACCTTACATTTATCAACATGAATCTCATCTGCCATTCTGCTGCCCATTTTGATAATCTATCTAGGTCTGCTTGCAGCACTTGCACATCATTTGAAGTTTCCAAAGCTCTGCATAGTTTAGTGTCATCAGCAAACACTGAGACCTTGCTCTCAATGCCCCCTTCTAAGTCATTTATAAACAGATTAAACAGAAGCGGCCCCAGTACAGGCACTCCGCTTAAAACTTTAGCCCACATAGATGTAGCTCCATTAACCACTACTCTCTGTTTGCGATCCAATAACCAGTTCTCTATCCATGAACAAATGTTTTCTTCAAGGCCAACACTCCTCAACAGTCTCCAAAATGAGCTCAGGGTTATTAGATATCACCAGATCCAATAACGCATTCTGTCTAGTAGGAACTTTTACCATCTGTGAAAGAAAATGCTCATATAGGAAATTTAAGAACTTTATACCTTTTGAGGTGCTGGCAGTTCCCTTACTCCAATCTATGTCAGGGTAGTTAAAATCCCCCATAACCAAAACATGCCCCATACTAGCAGCCTTCGCCAACTGCATATGGTGATTAATTTCCACCTCCTCCCCGGCAGTTCAACGTACAGTGACAATTTACTCCAATTTAATGTTCGTTGCCAATTTACTCCAACTCAATGTACAGTGCCAATTTACTCCAATTCAACGTACACTGCCAACTTACTTCAATTTAATGTACAGTGCCAATTCACTCCAATTTAATATACAGTGCCTATTTACTCCA
This sequence comes from Hymenochirus boettgeri, assembly GCA_019447015.1. NCBI lineage: Eukaryota > Metazoa > Chordata > Amphibia > Anura > Pipidae > Hymenochirus > Hymenochirus boettgeri. The sequence goes on from CM033469.1 coordinate 244,154,885, forward strand.
AAGTACACTGCCAATTCACTCCAATTCAATGTTCAGTGCTAATTCACTCCAATTCAACGTACACTGCCAATTCACTCCAATTCAATGTTCAGTGCCAATTCACTCTAATTCAATGTACAGTGCTAATTCACTCCAATTCAATGTTCAGTGCCAATTCATTCCAATTCAATGTTCACTGCTAATTTACTCCAATTCAACATACAGTGCCTATTCACTCCAATTCAATGTTCAGTGCCAATTCACTCCAATTCAACGTACAGTGCTAATTACCTCCAATACAACGTACAATGCCAATTCACTCCAATTCAATGTTCAGTGCAGATTTACTCCAATTCAACGTACAATGCCAATTCACTCCAATTCAATGTTCAGTGCAGATTTACTCCAATTCAACGTACAATGCCAATTCACTCTAATTCAACATAGTGTCAATTTACTCCAATTCAATGTACAGTGCCAATTTGCCCCAGTTCAATGCACAGTGCCAATTTGCCCCAGTTCAAAGTACTGTGCGAATTTACTCCAAAGTACAGTGCCAATTTACTCCAACTCAATCCACAATTCCTTTTTTTTTAGAATCAAATCATTCTTTAAAAAAGGCAAATATATTTTAGTTGTGATTGTCAGGTAACTTTTTATTGCCATATAGAACAACATCAGTCAAAATATGCTGACATAATGTTTGCCTTTTCAATATACATCATATGTTCTGAATGTTTTAGTTGTATTTCATACCAGGGATGTCGAACTTGCGGCCCTCCAGATGTTTTGAAAACTACAAATCCCAGCATTCCCTTGTAGTTTTTAAACATCTGGAACATTGCTTCATACCAAGCCTGGTTTACATAAAATATTGTCTGATTATGTCCTTTCATTACCTTCCCCATCCAGTTATATTGTGCAATTTACTCACAACCTATTTTTCCTACGCTTACATCAGGCTAAGTTGAAGGATGATTGTGTGCCATAACATGGTTTCAATTCAGAGACATTAGCAATAAGTAACTATGCATAGAAAAGAGAATTCTGTGCACACAACAAACCGTGCCCTTGTATACACAATTACTTTCTGCTTTTATATTCCCTTGAATCCCTTCCTGCAAAGTGAACAGAACATATGTTCTCTATGTTTACAAACCCCTGGGTGTTTGAAGAGTTAAAATTCCACATGATTTTACAAGAAGAATAAACCAGAATTTTTTTTCTATAAAGCAATTAGTTATGCATACTAAGCACAGACCATTCCCACACACTGCCATTCAGGCTTTTGTTTCATTAAGATTTCTTTTTTAATTGCCTCACTGGTTTTGCATTTTGGAGTTTCATTCGAAAGGGAACAGAGCTACATTGATATATATAAATGTAAACCGTCATCACAAAACAGCTTCATTACATTTAATACTGCATTACATACTTATTTAGGTCCTTGGCCTAGGGTGTATTGAGGCCGAGGTCACTGATGTCATGGCCTAGGGCTTTGTGCATTTGGATGGGACAGGGCAGCAGCAGTAAGGTCATGATTATGCCCAGAAGCATGTTAGGCTTGCAGGTTCTGGTTACAAGTATGAAACTCTTTGGGGGACCACTGCATACCTAGAAGTCCACAGTGCACATGTGACCCAACAAAGGGGGAGAAACCCCTAAATTTGTTATTTTAATGGACAAAGTTTATGTTGTTTGGTAATGTTTGCTCACAGACATGGGTATTCTTAGTACAGAAGGACATTGTAGTAATGAGGATAGTTAAACATTTATCTAACAAGCCTTGAGGGGCAGTTAGGCAAAGAGAGATGCATTTCCCTGGAGCACAATTAAAAAGTCAAAATTCCAGTTCTTAACCAGAGAGTCAGTTCCAGACAAAAAGCAAAATCCAAAAGACCACCTAGGGCTCCACTTGAGCGCATGGAAAGGGGATGCCTTTGTCATCCCAGAACATGGGATTGTGGGCAACCATATTTGCTAAAGGGCAACTGAGGTCTCAAAACAAGTTAGGGTTAAATGAAAGCCTGCAGTATTTCCTTTACACTGAACGAACAATCACATCTCTGGCTGGAGCCTGTGAAAAATTATATTGGGGTGACTGTTCAAACTTCCTGCTTCCAGTAGGTTGAGTGACATCACCTTACCTCTGCTGGCCCTTTTCGCCCGGGGGAGAAGTATGCTCAGTTAAGACTTAAAGGACAATTATACTCACCTTCCCTTCGCTCCACATCTTTGTGCAGTAGCTTTTACTCAGGGTGAGGACCTGAACCGCTAGGTCCTCACCCCTGGATTCGCGAAACCTAAAGCAGCGTCTTAGAGCAACGCTGCTCTGGTAGGCTCCGCCCCCTCCTCCACTCTGCAACAAGCGTGCCTTCCTATTGGCCTGGTCGCCGACGGGGAGGAGGGGGCGGAGCCTACCAGAGCAGCGTTGCTCTAAGACGCTGCTTTAGGTTTCGCAAATCCAGGGGTGAGGACCTAGCAGTTCAGGTCCTCACCCTGAGTAAAAGCTACTGCACAAAGATGTGGAGCGAAGGGAAGGTGAGTATAATTGTCCTTTAATGCTGGGGAGAAGGGGAGCCTATTAATGCAGGCTGAGGCTGGTCACATGGCTACAAGCTGGTCACATGGCTAAAAACAGGCGGAGTTCAACCAGGAAGTTACATTGCTGAACTTTGCAGCAATAACTTTGCCTTGCATAACATATCCCATGTAAAAGCACATAGCGATTGCGTGCGGTTTTACATGCAATTTGATGCACTACTATGCTATTTATTTATGTGTTTACATACGCTGCGATTGTGATTTTATGCGATTTGTGTGCATTGCGATTGTGAGGAGAGTTGGTGTGGAGAGTAAAGTATGATATTTCCTACTATTTTTCCTGATTACTCCTGGGAGTTAGTGACTTTGTTGCTGCTCTCAGTGATGACTGAGTAGAAAAGAAGCAGAAGCAGCCATAGGAGATTCTGGGTGCACTTGGTGATCCTTTTTTTTCTTTTTCTGTGCTGTTCTAGATAATGGTCCTGAGCTTGATGGCGAACTGGTGATGTGACAGGTGAAGGTGCTGGATTATGATCATCATGACCAACAGATTCTGTATTCAAAGTTCCATCAGTAATTGACAATGGTGTAAAGGACTTATGTTCGGTACTGTCATCTGGGATGTTATCCTCAGAACTGGAAAAAAGGATTTTTTCTTATATACTAATTCTCAATCTCATTCCGAAATCAATTCATAATAATGAGGTATTCACTGTGCAAACTCCATGTCTGAACGTAAGAAATTCAACATGGCAAATTTGTACTTTATTATCCTGCTATATACGGAGCCATATCGCCCCTCTTCACATTCTGCATTTAGTTCCTTTTTATAGTTATCTTAGACTGTGCGCCATCTTGTTTTCATGTCTTTCACAGTGGAAATTATAAAAGCAATCTATAAATATATCACTTCAAAATATTGTATAGTACAATTTAATAAAATAAATATATTGGGTGTTTCATCTTTGGTGAATACATGTCCTATTCCTCTTCATACAATTCTTTTCCAATATCCTTCCAAATCTACCGGATCTTATTGTTATCTTTATATTGTGCATGTGTTTTGTTATATAATTGTGGGTACTGCTGAACCTTAATTAAATCTTCAGTACACAGGAATTTTGTGGTGATGGCCTTGCAGCAGTCTCAGTACCTAATCCAATTTGTCTGCACAGCACAACAAGCCCTCTCCTTCCTTTCCAGGCCCACAGGCCAACACCAAATGTACCACTCTCTACTACTGTTCTTGCAACTCTACTCACACCAGCACTCCGTCCAACTTCCACAGCCACCAACTGCACCCTAAAACAGGAAACAGAAATTACATCACAGGAAGAATTCTGGTAAAAATGCCACAAAAATGTTGCATTGCGTTGATGTCTGCAAATTATTTCTGCACTCGCATAGACTTGTATTGCTGCACGTTGTGGACACAAACGGACAAAAAATGGTGAACACATGCGTGGTAGCAATGGATCACAATGCAACCCTCATAGTGTGGCATACCTCTTCTGCTTTACTGCTCTTGAAAACTGCTGTCCTAGGATCAGGTCCGGAATTATACTTTTCTCTGACCTAGGCCAGTTTGAATCTAGTTTCACACGAGCGGCATGCTTTCACTCAGGTAACATTTTCTTTGCATTTACCAGGCATTTTTTGAGGCGGTCGCCATTGACAAAACGTTAAATAAAGCTTTTTTTTTACACTAAACTTGTGAATCTGCTCAGAAAACGCTACAATACCGTTCGTATAAAAAACCCTTAAAATATACAGCAAGACTGTCCAGCTGCACTAGTCACATTTTATTAAGAACGTCCTCCAATCCATGATCTGATAATGCAAGGCTGGGGGAAGTATCACTCGGTTTGTTGGGCTACTCCGTGGGACTGACACTGGTCACTGCCCCTTTGCTTCTTTCTCAGTACAGTCTCATGGTGTGAGAGGGACTCACAACTCCAATTTAATAGGCTCATAGTAGTTAATATTATGGTCCTCTGTAAAACATTTGTGTGACTTTAAAGCCATCTATTAGGTGATGCTTAAAAGCTTATGTTATTATGACTTTTCAGATACCTGTGCAGCCGCAAAAAAAAACCCATCTTAAAGTCACAACAACTCTTTCTTTATTATTAGTAGTATTTAGCGTAGGAGCCAGCAGTGCATTTCTCTGTAAGTACTTTAGGCTTTTTTGTAGTGCAGTTTATATAGGATTGAGACCACGCCAGGCTTGTCATAAGGTGAATTCATTTGTACACAGACGGGGGCATAACCACCAGGGGAGCAACCGCAGGGTGGCCCCATCTTCTTACTTTTCTTAAGACAGATATAGCCTCCTCCCAGAAAACCACTGTAGATGAAGCCCGGATAGGGGCCCCATCATAGATTTTCTGAGGGGCCCAGTGATTCCTATTTACACCACTGCACATTGACAGTGCAAATTTTGTCTAGCGCCAACCAGCATTACTCTGCTGGTGTTTTCCAGGAACAACCCCCCACATACATGACCAGGGGCGGCCTTAGAAAAAGGCCATACAGGAAGGGGGTGATGGGGGGGTAGATACAGGGAGTATCAACAGGAGGGGGTAGATGAGTAAGTGTGCAATTGGTTGGTTGTGTGCTGCCTGTGCTGTTTTTTTTTCTTCTAGGTATTATGCGCCTTATGTATTATATGGAATAATACGCTACCTACAAAATAATATACGGACATTACTTCACCTTGGAGTTCCCTGACCAGTATAAAATATTCAATATGGTCAGGGAACTCCTCGGTGGCATAATCTCCTTATATTAAACTGTAGGTAGCGTATTATCCCTTATATAATGGTCACTCTTTTTGAGGCCAGCAAAGAAGCACCCTTGCTGCCACCATAAAAGGTTAGCGGTTCTCTAAAAACATTGCCTTGCGTTGTTCTCTCCAAACAGTGCCTGTCTGTGCCTCAGGTGTGTGTGGAGACATGTCAGCATCGTCCATTCAGGGGGAGGGGGTAGTTGGCTCTACATGCTGTTCTGGTGCTTTCTGTTAGATGGAAGGGAGGGGGTGGACTATGGTCTTGTGCTTTTATATGGTCATGGAACTTCTAATATCCTTATCATTTACAGTATGCGGTAGATTATTGACTATATTATTATTGAAAATGCCTACTTCTTAAAAAATGACTATTAAAGTTTGCCACGCAATTTGCTGATATTACAAAAATCCAATTAAATTGGAAATTAAAATTTCAGATGAGCAATCTCCATACAGCATATGGGAGGTCGGTTGGGTCCCTGGTAATCATATGTGTGTATGGATACATATTATTATTACTATTGTTTGGGGAAAAATTAGCACCATTTTAAACGATAAGAACTTTTATTGAATCTTGCAGGTGTAATAGTGGTCACACAGCGACACCTAGTGGAGGAATGTCATGTGTTACTACTGTTTAGATTTAGGATACAAACTCTTACAGTGTATTGAGATGGAACTAGAGAATGAAAATATAAACAGTCCCTTGTAATATAAAATAAATATAACTGCCCCTGTAATATGAACTGTAACAAGGATGTACTCCGTTCGCAACCCCACAAAAGTGTGCTGACAATGAACTATGTTAGGTCTCCGTGTGTGCGGATCAGGTTTGGACATTTCTCTATTGGGAGCCGCGACCAGGAAGTGTTGCAGGGGGAAGTATTTGGCGCTGCACCGCTTGTGGAAGTGCCTACGATTGTTTCCTGTCTCGCTGTTTATAGGTACAGTCAGTCCGGATCCTTTCACTTTTAAGGGACTGCGGATTAATAACAGAATGTAGTTCCTGTCACGTCTGTTAATTCGATAAATAACCCAGTCCGTGCGGATGGGACAGTCAGGCTGTCAGATCGCCATCGGCTGGACACTGGGGAGTGAAAACAAGTAGCACAGGAGAAGAGGCAGACCCAGTGTCAGGTGGGAAATCATGTGACTTACCTGCCTGTGTCTGCTTGCAGCTGGTACTACTGCCTGATCGTCCAAGTCTTGTACTACATTCAGGGCTGCACAGACCTGTACTATATTGTGTGTATATGACTGTTTGTGGCATGGGTGCATGTATGTTTGTGGGTATGTAAGTGTGTGTGTATAAGCATGTATGTGTGTGTAAGTGTGCATTCATGACTGTGTGAATGCACTGTGAATATAGCTATATATAATATATATCTACCTGAATATAGCACAGAGCCACTAGTGCTATATTCAGGTGCCACCAGTGCTATATTCAGGTAGATATATCTATATACTTTTTCTGAGAGTGGAAGCTCCGGTCAGAGAGGACTGGAGGAGTAGTGGAGGGTAGAGGGGTGCAGATGAGGGAGCACAAAATAAAAGGAGATATCAAACTTTTAGAATTATGCTAATTCCCCCTTAAACCTAGGCCTTGCGAGGTTCTTCGTGTTCAAAGGTGCCGCTATACCCACTTAACAGCCCGTTCCCTAGGCTGCCTTTTTACCTTTCATGCCTTTTCTATGCATGGCAGCTGCAGAAGGGGATGCCTGTGATTGGCTGAGGTACGATGTCTCAGCCAATCACAGGCGCTGCTGCCTGTCCAGCCCCTTCTAAAGATTCCATGCACGGAAGCTAAGCATAAGACAGCCGAGGGAACGAGGGCTGGTAAGTAGGTTTTGCAGCACCTTTGAACACTTGCGATGTCAAGGTTTTTGGGGGCAATTAGCCTAATCCTAAAGGTTTGTTTTCGGGGTGGACCCTTTAGACTAAAAGGATTTCTGTATGGGAGGTTATAATACAGGTCAGTGTGGGAGACGGTCTTTTGCTCTATTTAACATTTAACTATCTGCAGCCTTAAAGGCAGTGTTGGCCAGCCCTCCGTTTTGTTAGGCTGTGTTAAGTAGCCCTCCAAATCATTAGGCAGTGTTTTCAGCCCTCCAGTTCATTAGCCAGTGCTGTCAGACCTCCAGTTCATTAAGCCAGTGTTTTTCAGCCCTAGAATCTGTTACTGTTATCTTAAAGGGCATGTCCACCCCAAACTAAAATGTACCCCACTACTGGCCCCACTGTACAATTTAAAAAAATCCTTACTGTACATCCTTACTCCTTATGGTTCTCCTGCAGTGACTGTTTAAAGTCCAGGAAACTGAAAGGGTAGGAGCTTGTCTTCCTGTCCAAACATATCTGCCCCCTCAGTTGCTGCCAGCATGCGCAGTGGAGCCCTTCCCCCCCCCCCCTCCCTCATAATCCCATAGGTGGATTTCATGTATCGTTAAATCTTTTATGTATATTGCAGGGCATGCCCTCCCACCCCAACCGCTATATTGGAACTGTAAAAATAGAATCCAAACTCTACTTACAGACCCTAGCTCCTGTGGCGTTCTGTATTGCTGGCAGCCGCAGCTGTGATTGGCTGCCAGTCCGGCCTCCTGCCTGTAGTTCCGGCAGGCAGGGAGTCGGATCAGAACAACACTGGAGCGAGGGGCTCAAAGTAGAGTTTGGATTGTAATATAGTGGTTGGGGATGGGAGGGCATGCCCTACAATATATCAAAAATTATTATTGAGAGTGAAGATGCCCTTTAACTACATGATACACTTGGAAATTTTGTGGGCAAAAATGTAAAACAGGCTTTACCTAAACAAAGTGGGTAGGGACAAATAATTTCGCAATCATGCGCCAAAACTGACCCCCAGTTATTCCCTGTTTTGCATTTCTACTTAACTGCAGAATGGGCACTGGGGATTTCTGTATCTCTAATAGACTGCAGATTGGGCACTGGGGATCTCTGTATCTCTACTAGACTGCAGAATGGGCACTGGGGATTTCTGTATCTCTACTAGACTGCAGATTGGGCACTGGGGATCTCTGTATCTCTACTAGACTGCAGAATGGGCACTGGGGATCTCTGTAATAGCGAATAAGATCAGATCTAGCACAGGTGTTTTTGCTAAGAGATAGTGTAAGGTCATTGTTAAAGAAAAAAAAATTCCAATCTGTCAGGGCCTGTCAGACTACGTGGTGGAGGAGAGAGTGATCGGGTAAGTAGCTTACCTTCTCTCCTGGCTCCAGCAGGTTTTATTGAAGAACAGAAGGTAAGACACTGCTCCTTTACCTCCTGTTCTTTAATAGAACTAAATGTCAAAAAATTTTTTTCCAGTGGAGTTACCCTTTAAAGGGCAAGTCCAGCCTAAAAACAAGTAACTTTTAAAATGCTTATTACCCCCCAAAACCTCATTTTCGCATGGTTCCTAAAGTTCAAAGATCCCCTAGAACTTACTTACCTGACCCGGTCCCTCGCCATCTATTTCACGCCCCCTGCTCCTGTTTCAAGCTTGTTGCGAGCAAAAACAGAAGCAGGGGACTTCTGCGCTGAAAGACGCTTCTCTTCCTGGTCACAGCTGTCAGGCGGTTGGCCTGACGTCATGTCGCGCCCTAGATGACAGCCGCAACCAGGAAGTGGAATGGCTGTCAGAAGCAGCGAGGGACTGGGTCTGGTAAGTATGCTCCTGGGGATCTTTGAACTTTAGGAACCTTGCGAACGTGAGGTTTTGGGGGGTAATAAGCATTTACCACCAAAACCTCACCTCAAAACCTACCGTACTTGTTTTTAGGCTGGACATTCCCTTTAAGAACAGCACTTTAACACTTACAATGGCACTGACTGGAAAGGATTGTGATTACAGATGTAAAGATCTGTAATTAATTTACAAAAATAATTACACTTTTCTAACTAATACGGTATGCAATGCTATGGGGCTGTGGAAAGGCTGCATACTGCAGTGCCTATATTGCCTTTGAACTGTTTGTGCATGTATCAACATGTTTGTTTGCAGTCACCTGCGCAAGAACAGAGATGTTGAAAACTACAACTCCAGGGAATGTTGGGAGTTGTTTTCAAACATGTTTGACATTCCTGCTTTAGAACCTTAAATTCTGCACTGATATGGCCACAATTAAAGTACAATTATGGGGTTTAAAGGTTATTTTGGATGCAACAACACATACAGAGTTATTCAATAGAAGTTCTAAAAATGGTGCTAATTTTGCCCCAACCAATCAAATGTTAAATAATATCCATTTTTAACGATAAGAACTTTTATTGAATTTATAGTGTAATAATAATACAAGTGTCCATACACACATGTGATTACCAGGGACCCAACCAACCTCCCATATGCTGTATGGAGATTGCTCATCCGTATGCCCATACATTACTTAATGTAAAGGGAGCCATTTCTGATGTAACCAACTGGTTGCAATGACGATGTCAGTAGTTCTTTTATTGAATCTCTCTGATAGTTTTTTATTTACCATGGTTATCTTGATAAATATTCACTGTTGAGGCTACTTTCACGCTGTCGGGTTTTTCTACCACATCGGAACATCGCGCGAGAGCGATTTAATGCGATGTTTCGCTGTATTAAGCATATTTTCATTATTTTCATTCGCACCACAGTGCGTTAATGCACAAAACAGCTGCAAATGTTGCGTTGCGTGCAACGCCCTGTATTGCAGCACATACGTGTGAAAGGTGCCATTCACTCCTATATGCAGAGCATTTTGGTGTGATGTTCATAAGTCAAGGTGAAATATAATTTGTTCTGCTTGTAAAATGTAGAAAAACAAAAAAATGTCTATGATTGATGAATGCAGAATGAAGAAAAAGTTGTGCTACCTAAACATAACTTACAAACCTGAATGACCCAGCTATAGAGTTGGTGTGTGGGGGTTACCACTAATTCTATCAGGATTAGCGTTGCTTGTTAAATTCCTTCACTATGTTATTTTCTTGTTCCTTGTTTTATTCTAGAGTAAGTACAGATGAAAACATGGTAACATTGGCATTTAAGGGTCGCACAAGATGGTTATAGAAGCTTAAAAGAGGTTCAGATTTCCCATGCAACTTGTTTCATTTCAGTAACTTGCCCAAATGGATGAAGAGGAGGATTGCCCAGAGCTTGTTCCCATAGCAGATAATTTACAGAATGGGCAAACAGATAACAAAATCCCTGTCAGCATTATTACAGGATATTTAGGTAAGATTCTTTGTGCCAATTTCTTTACCACTTTAAATTATCCCATTTTTACAAATAGTTATACCAATAGTTACATTGCATTGCAGTGCATAACAAGGATAGAGGTCACTGCCTAAATTATTTATTGCTGGTCACAAACTAAATATAGTGCAGTTCAAACCGTAACAGCTGATAGGGTCTGTACCAGGGTTAAGGATCCAGCGGTATATGTCCTCACCCTGGGAACTTGGGGAGGTATAAAGTAGATATCCGCCTTCAAACAACAAATTACTGAAAGGACCCCAGCCTTTCACTTCCATATTAACTCCCCCTCCCACCTTTAGTACAGGAGTATGCATAGCAACTGATGAGAAAATCCTTCTCTCTCTTTTTGGGTTAAACATAATGAGCATGCCTGAAGCTCAACAAGCTGGTAGAAGGAGCAATAACTGTTAGACTCTCTGTACAGGAAGATTTTACTTTGTATGTTTGATTAAGGATTACATTAAATTGCCAAAGATATGATGTTTTAATCAGCAGTTTTTGACCTCACCCTTTAAAGCTGGGACCACACTAAAGTGCAGCCGAGATTTCATGCGCAGCAACGTATGCCAGTGCACTAGGGTGGCCACATCAATTGGCCAGACTAGTGTCCGCTTTTAAAAGTGCAATCGAATCACGCTTAAAAGTGTGGCCTAGCCCTAAATCTGTTCCAGCTTAAGCATCACTAAAATGCCACTCATTCAATGTTTCCCCCTACAAAAAATCCACACTTACTTAGAATACTATAGTTTATCAAATATTTATTTCATAAAATCAATCTTGATTATTTGACTATCTCTTGAAATTTTAATCCATACAGTTTATCTGTAAGATGTTTATAAAAGAGCTTGTTCTAATAGTAAGATGTTCTATTTTTAATAGGTGCTGGAAAGACAACTTTGTTAAATTACATTTTAACAGAACAGCACAACAAGAGAATCGCTGTTATAATAAATGAATTTGGAGAAGGTAAAGTTTGCAGTAGTACAGAATAAAATAAAGTGTATTGTTCCATGAATAATAATATGAATTGTTTCACACCATAGGGAACATTTAGAGACTAACAAGTTTATTGGAAATTTTGTATTTATTTGTCAGGACTTTGTTTTGGGCCATGCAGTAAGAACTAACAATTTGCAAGTTTAAACAGGTGTTCAATTAGATGTAAGATTAATTGGAAAGAGTCTGAGAGTATTTACACAACAGGCCAGCAATGGACCAGCTCTTAAGTACAAACAAATTATTTTTAAATTGAAATTAATACAAAAACAGATGTTATGTCCAGATTTGCTTCTGCAGGGAATACATCATTTTCAAGCCTCATTAGCATCTCTTGGCGAATTGTAAGATTATGGAATGCAACCTTTAGTAACTTGTGCTGAACTACTTGGTCACAGACATGTCAACCCAGTGGTTTTAGTAGGAATACAACTTACATTTACATTAATTATAATTTGTTCCAACTGGTTCACTTTTGTACCCAAAATGACATATTTCAGCCACAATGACTAATGAATGTTTTCTAAATGTGCTGCATGCACAACTTTTATTGCCAGTTTTGCAGTTTGCAGTTTCTGGACGTGATTTCTCTGTTAGGCAATATGTTATTGCTGATAGCAAAAATGGACAACATGTCATGCAGTGCATGGTAGCCCTAAGTAAAAAACTTGATGAATATTTTGATCATAACAAGAACTTTTGGGATGCAGCCCAGAGAGAGAGAGGCAACCTGCAGTTAGCCAAAAATTAGAACTTGTGGTTTGGTTAAGGTATATTAAAAACACAATAAATATGTTTGCGAACGTTCACTTTCAGGAAGTGCCGTAGAGAAGTCTTTATCTATAAGTCAAGCTGGAGAACTGTATGAAGAATGGCTAGAATTAAGGAATGGCTGCTTGTGCTGCTCAGTAAAGTAAGTTTTACTTTCTCTAGAACTCTAGAAACAGGTTACACTATTTATTTAACACGTAATAATGTGAATAAAGTAAATAATGTGAAGCTTGCCTGTGCCAGTTATTCATTTGACTCTGACAGCTGTATTTTGTAGGTTTATAGTGCAAACCATTTTTAATTTTCACGTGTTGAAATTGGGGGATTAAGTTCCCCTTTAAAAATAACTACATTCCTATTTTGCATAGTGTTAACACAAAAGAAAAAATCCTACCAATCTTTTTGTGTAAATTACAGGGACAATGGATTAAAAGCTATTGAAAATCTAATGCAGAAGAAAGGGAAGTTTGACTATATACTGCTGGAAACCACAGGATTGGCAGATCCAGGTACTATTACATTTGCTTTCACAATCAAATAAGAAAATAATTTCCAGTTCTCTTTAACTTTAACGTGTTCTCTTTAATGCTTTAGCTGTGTTTTACATGCGTGCCTTTTTATTCTTGTACAACTATGATTCATTTTCAGCTGTCATGTTAGTGACTTTCATGACCACACCTCTAGTAGAATGTGGATATCCTTTCTGTACTAGAATGGAGTTACATTAATATTTTGTGGAAACCACTGTGATTAGATACCTGATTTTTGCCCCTTTCACTTGAATGGGAAGGTTTTGTGACTTCAGTTACTGCTTTTTACAAAAAAAAAAAAAAGGTAATGTTGGCCTGGCTAATCATCACTATTTAGGGGACCACGTAATTCATGTGTTGACATTCTGTTGGATTTGTGTGAGTGGTGGTCATGTAGCAAGTGTTAAAACTGAATTCCTATTAAAGTCAGACAGGGGGCGGAGCAAGATGGCAGCATGAGCGGACGTGCTTTGAGGTAGCTATGCATTAATCAGCCATTTTGAACAAATCTCGCTAATATAAAGCGCTGGAATCACCCCACTCTGGGGGGACTACCCAATGAGAACCACCATACTCAAACCCAAATCCCTCAGAAGTACAGAAATGGCCGAAAAACTTGCCAAGTTTCAGCAGCCTGCTCGTTTACCAGAAGTGTCTCAGGGCCAGATATGATAGATGTGGAGGCAGTGGAAGACCCAAACCAGTCCAAACCCGCAGAGACACACTGAATTGATGCAGGCCATACTGGAGACCAAAACGTCCCTCACGGTTCTAATAGAGGAGGTTAAAATAGATGTTGGCCTTGTTAGACATGGCTTGCTATCCCTCCGCCAACCAGTCAGGGAAGTGGAGGATCGAGTCTCCCAGGTGGAAGACCAAATGCCACAAGTCACAACTGATATGGATGCCCTCAAAACCCAAAGGGCAACCTACAAGCCATGGCCGACGACCTCGAAAATCGGGCCAGATGGCAAAATTTAAGGTTTGTAGGTATACCAGAGGGAGTGGAGGGCATGCACCCAGAGCAATTTCTGGAGAAATGGATACATGACCAGTTTGGACCGACATCAATGCCCCAGACATTCGCAATTGAACGTGCGCACAGCGTTCCCGCCAAAGTCTCTCCACCAGGCGCCAGACCAAGGCTGCTGATCACCCGCCTGCTTAACTGCAGGGACAGGGACCATATCCTTCATATGGCCAGGAATAAAGGGAAGCTAAGATTGGAGGGATCGATTATTTCTATTTTTCCCGATTTTTCAATCAAACTACAAAAAAGGCGGGCAACATACCTGGAAGTTAAACGAAGGCTTAAGGCAGCCGGAATTGCCTATTCATTATTCTACCCAGCCAGGCTCCGGGTGGCCCATAATAATCGCACCCATTTCTTTGAATCTCCCACAGCAGCACTAGAGTGGCTGGAGGCCCTACCGCGTTAGGAATGTACCTCAACCTCCGCAATTGGTCAATTTATGGTAGGCCTCATGGATCTTACATTTTTAATACAATCTGCCCGTGAATTATGTTGGAGGGCATCACCGAGACTTGGTATGTACTTGTTTGTTACCCACCCCATATTTGCACTACTACCAAACCAACTGCTGTACCGCTATTTGGAATAGCCCGTATACCCCAGTAAACTTTTCCCGGGACGAGTAGGTTACCCACATACTGTATTGTGTACACCAGGGAACCCTCTGGATAATAGACACCACATGGTCCATTTGTACCAATATGTCGAAACTCAAATATAAGGCACCCACAAATGCTTTAATAATATGCAGCATTAGCTTGTAATGTATAGTGGCTGCTATAACTTATTGTGATTCCCAAATGGATATTGAAATGTGGGTCATATAAGTAGACCTGTTATGGTCACAGCTATTTACAAGTTTATGGCAATTCAATCTGGACATCTCAACAGGTTATAATAGATTCTGCAACCCAGTTGAGATGACTTAAAGTTCTGCACTCCGGTTTGGCAAATACTTCTGTTAAAATATGTGGTAATAGAAACTGTGTGCACTATAAACTAGGTTGCTTGATCCCCATTGTAAGTGACCTATGATATTGGTCCTCTTTAGTCACCCCCCCCCCCTCTCTTCCTTCCCTCATCTGTTGGACGGGGTTGTGGTGGTTTCACTAAATGTGAAATAAGTAAAGTATAATAAGGAAAGTATTTATGGTCATAACATGTTTATACTATGGGAGAAAAAATAGAAACAAAATATCACAATGTGCCTTATTTTGTATATATATGTACCTCTACGGATGCATAATTGGGAGTGTTGCTATGAACGTTAATTGCAATATGATGGGAGATGTGTATCTGCATATCGGGCAATTCTGGGTTATAGTGATTTAGACGATATGTATGATTAAGCTCACATGCTAAATGATTACATGTGGAGGCCTACGTATTTACTCTGTGGGTTACTCCTGCCCTATACTAGAAAAATGTAAAATGCCATCCCTTAAGATATCTATACCATCAGCCCCTCCCCTCTAATCTCTGTGGCCTTCACTTTACCCCTTTTCTTGTTTCTCCAGCACTAAACCGTGCCACCACCAGTATTACCCCCAGGTGGGAATGGTTCTGACGCAAAGCATTGTGGCGGAGCCCCTCCTCAATGCTAACAGTTACTCACACAAGCAGTTTTGCTTGACAGTTGCACTTAATGTGCCACCTCTAAAGTTTGCTGTAAGTTTTAATACAAATGTTGTGGTTTTTTTGAAAGGGAATGCAAGGCTTGTGAAAGCCTTCAGGGTGGGGTGGGTGGGAACTGGGATTTTGCAAATACTGTTATATACTACTCTAGAATATATATCAAGGAAAAACTCAAAACTCTTATTTGCTGTGCTAATAAATAAGAAGTATGTTAAATTGGTGACACTGTGCCCAAATGCCATTATGACCACTAGCTAAATGAGTGTACAAATTAAGTTACTCACTTGGAATGTGAGAGGCTTGAATGACCAGATAAAACTTATCACTGTACAATCATTCATAAGAAACTATGACCCTGACATTGTCTGTTTACAAGAGACTCACTTACTTCAAGCAACCACCAGATATTTACAAAAAAGATGGGTAGGCTGATCAGCACATAGCTTTTTCTCAACATATGCAAGGGGGGTGTCCATATTGATACATAGAAGATTAAAATACAGCATAACTAAGGTACAAACGGACGTTCTAGAGAAAACGGTATTTATTGCACTCACAATTGGCAATGTACCATATGTAATTGCCGGTATCTATAATACACCACCCCCAACATTGCAACCGATTCAAAAAGCGATGGGGTTCACTTTAAACTATCCAGATGCATATTATTCTTATGGGTGATCTTAACCTAACCATGAACCCCCATCTAGATAGACTGCATACGAGAACCACTAGTACAGCAGCAGACATACAAACCCAGGTATCACTCCTCGCAACAACATTGGGACTGCTGGACCCATGGAGAATACGGCACCCCTTACTACAAGAATTCACATTGAACTCCACAACCCACCACACTCACTCAAGAATAGATTACTATCTCACAAACCATAAAGTATTACCAAATATAAAGGATATTGCCCATCTGCTACATGGCATTTCAGATCATTCCCCCATATTATTAACAATCTCCCCTCCGGATAAGCCCAACACGATTAAGCCCTGGCAATTCAATCCCTTCTGGATCTCCCTCTACCCAGAACCAGATGGAATAAAAGAACAGCTTGTAATGTATGAAGAAGTACATCAAGGCCCAGAGTCATATAAGGTTAAATGGGATTCCTTTAAAGCATATATCTGTGGTTGCCTTCATGCCACAGTTTCACATATCACAAATAAAGACGAGTCTGCATTGGCTGCCTCGGTCCGCACAGCGGAAGCTAATTACATAGCAAATCCCCTACTGATACACATAGATCAACATGGCAGTCCCTCTCCAGGCAATATGCTGTCATAAAAGAAACAATACCCAAGCAACATCCACACCAGATATTTTACACACTTTTAAGGAATTTTACCAAAGACTATACACTTCCAGATACTGTATATGAACCCTACTGCAACAGTATCAGTAAATGGCGCTATGTCTAGATCTTTTAATTTATATAGGGGCATCAGGCAGGGATGCCCCCTCTCCCCATACCTTTTTGCCGTGGCTATTGCTGGCAATATAGATTCGAGCACATCCCCTAATTATGGGATGCGCATAGGCCTTTATGCGGACGATATGTTACTGTATCTAGAGAACGAGGGCACCCCGTTAATGTCAGCAATGCAATTGATTCGGTATATTCTCAGGACTCGCCATGAACTGGGGGAAGTCTGTGCTATGTCCATTAGATGTCCCACTCAACACACTGCAACCACTACCAATACTAATAGCTGATACATTCAAGTATTTGGGTATGATAATTACATCAAATGTATCTCAGTTTTATGATTTATATATCGCACCCTTATTGGCCTTTACTAAATCCAAAACTACAAATATGGAAGCATCTACCACTGAACCTGATAGGCAGGGTCAATCTTTTTAAAATAATTATACTTCCCAAACTCTTTTATAGCATCCAGCACTCTCTTGTGTATATATACCAAAGCATTTCTACACCTCAATAAACAGTATGTTGGTAGAATTTGTATAGAGCACAGACAGAGCTCATATCAAACACCTTGCAAAAACCTAAGGAAAATGGGTGTCTGGCTCTGCCTGATGTGAGATACTATTTAGCTACGCAATTTAGATATATACAAAACTGGATATATTATGCAGACGAATTAACTATTTCCGAAAGGATGCTATCTCAGTACCTAACGTGACTTTTAGCATTTCTCCATATGCCATGCCAACATATTTTATTGTTTGGAACCACACTACACACACAATTCTGGAAAGTTTGGAGAGATATATGTGTTAAACTAGGTGTCCAGGAGCCATTCCAATTTACTACAATATGGAGAAATCATGCATTTCCTGAATTATTAACTTTTCAGGGAGCTGAGGATTAGTCTAGACAGGGGATTACCAGGTTGGGCCAAATATTTCAAAATAATAATTTTTTGTCTTTTGAACATCTAATTTCATACATTATATGTTTAGATATTTGCAGCTTTGGCATTGTTGCAAAGCTCAGTTTGGGGGTATAACACTATCAATGTCTAATCATCCCATTATTGGGGTTCTTAGAACCCAAGGGCTACAAGGGTTAATATCAAAAATTTACACCCATCTTAATACTTACAATCTACAATTGTATATTGATAATACCATGCACAAATGGTCAAGATATATGCCCGAGCTGGAACCCAGTGATTGGGACGAAATGGCAGCACACTATCTTGTTTCCCCTGCGGCCAACAATAGGCTTATTCAACTCTATATCCTCCACCAATCATATATGCACCCAGTCTGTCTGCATCGCATAAGTGTATCTAGATCAGACAGCTGCCCTAAATGTGGATGCTCGGGCGCAAACTTTTGGCATTTGGTTTGGGAGTGTCCAAAAATTTTGCAATTCTGGCATGATGTTGCCACTACGCTTTCTAGTATAATGGGCATTCCCATCCCCCTAGACGACAAACTCCTGCTGCTGAGAATACTTGGGGAAGATTTTCCAGATAGATATAAGTCCACCCTAATTAGAGAGACTTTATTCTATGCCAGAAAGGCTATTATTAAATGGATGGCACCCGAATCTCCTGATTTAATGCAATGGTTGAATCTGGTAAATGCAGCAATACCATATCAAAGAGTGATGAACTCTAAAGAGGAGATGTCCCAAAAAATTCCACAGAATCTGGAATCAGTGGTTTGAGGCGTCCGATATAACACAAATGTCAAGATATAATCCGACCCGAGTATAAGCCGAGGTACCCATTTTTACCCCAAAAAGGAAGAAACATGATTGACTCGAGTATAAGCCGAGGGGTTGAAATGATGAACACTACTGCCTTCATACTACTGTATTTATTGCCCTTTAAATACAGTGCACCCCCCTGGAAAGGCCCCCAAGTTCAGTGAGGTAAGTAAGAGTTACCGTAAGTAAGAGAGGTCCCCCAAGTTCAGTGAGGTAAGTAAGAGTTAAGTTAGAGAGGTAAGTACTCACTCGTGTCCCCCCAATCTGGCTGCCGATCGCTATGTAGATGCTAACTTTAGAAGCAAGTCTTCCGCCTGGCACACTTTAGAAGCAAGTCTTCCTCCGCGCAGTAAGTGAGACAGGCGCCGCATATGGACGCCATCCTTCAGATCAGCGCGGAGTGCCAGGAGGAAGACTTGCTTCTAAAGTAAGTTACGTACCATAGCTTCTGCAGCCGGAGAGTGCCAGGAGGAAGACTTGCTTCTAAAGTAAGTTACGTACCATAGCTTCTGCAGCCGGAGAGTTACTTGACCCAAGTATAAGCCGAGGTCGGGATTTCAGGCTAATTTTAAAGACTGAAATCCTCGGCTTATACTCGAGTATATACGGTACTTTACGCTAACAACCAATAATCATGTAAATGTGATAGCAGACCAGCAAAAGGAAGTAGAGTTTAAATAATAACAGTAGGAACAGTTTTAGTTAAAGTAAGTTTATTAAGTTATACAAGATATAATTAAGCCGTACCTGCAATATTACCAGTAAAAATAATACATTTTGTGTAAAGTCCCATTTAAGATGCAATGTAATGTTAACTCGAATTGTATAATCTACTAATTATAAAATGTTGTTAATTTGTATTGTAACGCACTATGTAAAAGTCAGACAGGCACTAATCCAATACTGGACCAATATGTTTTTTTCTAGACTAAAACAAATGAGTAATTAGGAGGTTAATGCTGCACTTGTGCACAGGTACCCAGTCTATCAGGTTCTACTTTATTTGGTCATTTTATGGACCAGGGTTAGAAATATCCGGCTTAAGATTTGCTGCCTTCCAACTGACTGAATAGTTCTCTCTTACACATGTAACCATAGAAGTTCAAAGCAATTGTGCAAGTCATTGTTCATGGTTGAACAATGACTTGCATGACCCATTATATCTGGCGCTACACATACATGACTACAGTATTCTTCCCCTCCCTTTAGCATAGCAAAGCTGACAATTTGAGAATTTCACTCGCTTTTCCTGGGGGAATACAACCCCAAATGATAATCTCTAGTATTTATGAAGACCGTACACATACCCCCTCACACAAATCCAAATGTCACTATGGAAAAAGTTTATTTTAGGGATGGACATACCAATATTCTGTAATTTAAAAAATGAGCCCCATCTACCTATGCAGTGATTTTGTCCAACAAACACAAAAGAAACAAGTCTGTCACATAAAATATAAAGTGCTTATAATTTTCATAGTACCGGTATATATCCCCATTTTTAGTGCTGTCAGGAACTTGATCCATTGTCACTCTCAGTGCTCCCTGTCACTAGATTTCCTCATGTCCTGTTCAGCTCACTCCTAGTTAGTAAGTTGTTTTTATTTCTCTAGGGAAATCATTTTGTCCTTTGAGGATTCTTTGGCTAATAGTATTGTAACATATTCTGAGTTCAAATAGCCAGTTTAATACATCCCCTATCAATTACACCACAAAGTATTAATACACCTTTTTAAATTTGGTAACATTAATATCCTTTACGAACCTAGCTTTTTGCAGTGAAACTCAAACACTTTTTAGGTACACTGGTCTTGTAACACTAAATTCGACTTACATGTTTCATATGTCCTTTTCTGAAGAAGGTATGTTTGCACACTGAAGTGCTCACCCTAATGATTAAATAAAATAGTCAGAATTTAAGACTGGCGTGCCCAGTTCCTTTCCCTTGTGTTACTATATATCTACTTTTTGAACCACTTATTAAACCCCTCACCAGTCTTTCTTAAACTCAGCAGTTCGGATCGCAACTCCATACTTTTGGTCTATTATGTTCCTGGACGTTCCCTTCGTGCTTTGGCAATTCTCACCCAAGGGCTCGAACATGCAAGTATACCTTCCCAAAAATCCATAGCTAGAACACTATTGGAATAGGAAAGGATTATATAGGACACTTTAGGCAGTAGGAGTCATGAACCTCATCAAACTTGCCCTCTCTTTCCTATTCCAACCACTGGAATATACCAGCAGGTCTGAGAATAGACCCAGGCAATTTTGCCACAATGTGCAGTTCAAACTAAATGGCACCATTGGGCAACCTGAGACCATATACAGATTAACATGCAAGCTTCATACTTATTAGTATTTACCACAACAAGATCCGGTTTTACATTTGCAATGGGGTTATAACTTTGGAGCACAGGATACTGATTAGCTTTATAGGTTAAGGTGAGGTGAGATTAAAGGAGCTAAAAGCTCCCAACAGAATATAAAATGGAATAAAGCCTTCTTATAACAGAAGGTACCTCACAGCCTCATGTTATTATAATAGCATTGCCCTAATAATCTAACATATAGACACATATTTCCCCCTCCCAGCTGTCCAAGAGAAATAGGCAGGGACATGCAAAGTATCATTCTTTATATCCTCTTATATATATTTACATCACTTGTGTAGCATACAGAAAGTATTTACTGACATTACCACTTCCTTTCTGTCTCCACATGAAGACCCCTTAGCAGTCACAGAGGTGTGATTTAAAAGGGTATGTCCACCACCAAAACTAAAATGTAACCCCATACTGGCCCCACTCTGTAGTTAAAAAAATAATTTCCTTACATCACCTTTCCCCCACCACCATCCGGATCCATCCTCTAGAGTCGTGGCACCTAGCATAAATCCCTCTTCACATAAGGTAGGTAACAGCTGCCCACCCCCAATCGCCATAATTTTTCTTTAAAAAAATGCTTTGATCATTACTTACAGAGCCTTCTCTCCTGTGGCGTCTTCAAGACATCAGCCGCGTCTGTGATTGGTCGCGTCTTAGCCAATCATAGACTCGGTTGCCGGTCCAGCCCCTGCTTGCAACTTCAACAAGCAGGGAGCTGGATTGGAGACGTCGTAGGAGAGAAAGAAATATTACTGTGGTTGTGGGTGGGCAGCTGGTACCTACCTTATATGAAAAGCACATTTTCAGGGTGACTATCCCATATTATAATAGGAATCTCAGTTTGTATGTTTTGTCTTGTACCTAATGTAAGTCAGTGCTATACTTTATACACATTTATTGATGGTCATTTAAATAGTAATAGTGAGATAGTAAGTACGTACATATATATATATATATATATATATATAAATTCTATATCTTTTGAAACTTTTTGTAATTTTAATTTCTCTGTATAATTGCTTGCACTTATCCTCATTTGTATACTAATACAATAATTACGTACAGCGCTGCGTATCCAGGTGGTGCTATATTAATAAAATTATACATGTATACAAATAGTGAATACATTAGGAGTGTGTATATATATAAATGTTTCTCATTGAGAAGAGAAATGTTATTGACAATTTGGTTATTTTTACTTGGTAGTCTGACACATTCTTGTTCAAGGCTAAATAATAGTCATGCTAAAGTAATTTCTTTGAAGAGAGGGCATTGATTCAGTGTTTGTTCTTGGCAAATCACATTTCATCCAAACTGAAAAACTATTAAGCTTTTTGGGAAATAAATCAATAGGTATCAGAAAGCCATTAGGTCCTGTGGTCCTTGCTATATCTTGCTTGATCGAGCATTACCAACAAGTGACAAGTTTTACAATATTGACACACAGTGATCTAATCATCTCAGAGAGACGACTTGCAAAGCTCTGTTATCATTGCTTTCCTTCAAGCTCTTGAGACAGCTATGTCATTTGGAGGTATGTTTCTAATACCTTTCAAATTATGCATTATTTATATAACTATTAAAGGAATTGTACACAGAAAAAATTACTTTGTCAAAAAAAGATTTGTTTCTCCCGCACACCTTCAAAGATGGTCAAATAGCTGGGTGCTACTCAGATAACCATAGCCAATGGTTGCATGATATCCAAAAATAGAAGATTCAGAGTGCACACCAGTCTTAGGCAAACAACTGTTTATTAACACGTGACGTTTCGGTGTCAGTTCGACACATTCCTCAGACTTACGACAAATGGCAAAAAGTGCAAAATGCTTAAAGGGCAAGTCCAGCCCCAAAATGAAAACTTACATACAGGTAAATCACCCCCCAAAACCATAAACGATAATAGTTTAAAATCTGAAATATATAAGTCTAACCTGAAATCCTGCACAATGTCCTGTTTCCCCTGTTTCTGCTTCCTGGTTCTTCCAGTTAGTAACTGTCCGTTATGGATTTGACAGTTGACATCACAGCCAATGACTGAATGTTAATCCCCTGTCTGCCTCTTCTGAGCATGCCCAGGCTCAGTAGAGGTTTCTTAATTGCTCAGTTTCCATTAGGCCTCCAGAAGCATAGCAGGCATACAGTAATAAATTCATAGGACAAAGTATGATATATCAACATATTTTAAAGAGGCCATTCTTTCTAAAAGATATTCTTATGAGGGTGGAGTTCCCCTTTAAGATAGTATTAAAATCATATATATATTCTCAACCGTATTAAATAGTGCCATTTATTTTGCATCAATGGATAAAAAATAAACTAGAAATATATACGACAATAAAATGTTATTTTAAAATTTGATGAAAAGTTTACAGAGAAGTAAAACCGCTCTCTTCCCTTGAGAAATGCCATATGAAGAGACATGGTAAGAGTTTTCCCGTGTTATTAATGTGCAGCAACCAATTGCAGTTATGCAACATCTGATTAGTTGCTGCACATTAATAGCACAGGCAGACGTTTACACCTTTTATTGCATTTAGTCGTGTATTTCTGCCCCTGTTCTATTACTTTTTAATATTTTTTTTTGTGGGCTTTTGACAGGTGCAGTGGCATCCATGTTTTGGGTAGACGCTGAATTGGGAAGTGAAATATACTTGGATGGTTAGTAAACATCTGTCATAAAATACAATTTTATGTTGGTATAAAACTAAGAATAAAAGTG
Source organism: Hymenochirus boettgeri (assembly GCA_019447015.1). NCBI lineage: Eukaryota > Metazoa > Chordata > Amphibia > Anura > Pipidae > Hymenochirus > Hymenochirus boettgeri. The sequence goes on from CM033469.1 coordinate 244,178,700, forward strand.
TTTTTTGTTTCCTAGTACAATGAAATGTGTTATTTTAAGTTTTTGTCCTCTGAAGAGAGCAGCCATTTAGCCCATATTTGTTTAAAAAAAAAAAACAACTTATTGGTATTATGATGCTTCAGAAAGTTTCTTTATCTGTGTATTTTGTCTCATACATTTTAGTCTAAATTGCCCTATTGTTACTAACAGTAAAACAGTGCTCTCTGGTGGCCATGCTGCTGTTCAAAAATGTTAGCTCGCAAAAATTTATAGTGATTACTTTGTGTTTCATGCATTGATAAAGCCATAGGCTTTGATTTCTAAAATTATTTATCTTGGCAGGTATTGTCTCTGTCGTGGATGCTAAGTATGTAATGAAGGTAAGATATGATTGTAATGATAGAGTGAATAAAAGGATACAGGGAGGTGCATACATGTATGTACATTTTTTTACCCAATAAACAGGGTTGTTCAATTAAAGTTCTTATTGTTAAAAATGGTGCTTATTTTGCACAACCAATCAGATGTTAGATTTAAAAAATTATATATAGTTATAAAACAATTAATAATGGAGCACTCATCTGGATTCATGAAACAGTGGAAACATTTATTACAGGGTATGTCCACCCTAAATTATATTTTTTAATATAAGATTCCCCCTGGTCTCCCAGCCCCAACCGCTCTATTTATATGTTTAGAAAGCCCCCCAAACTCTACTTACCTCCCCTCTTTTCTCCGCCGCGCTCCTGGCCCTCTGCTTGAGAGAAAATGCATGCAGAGGGGCGGGACTGGCAGCCGCGTCTGTGATTGGCTGAGCGGCAGCCAATCACGGACGTGGCTACCGGCAGCTCACTTCGGCGGAGGAAAGAGGAGAGCTAAGTAAAGTTTGGGGAGCTTTCTAAACATATAAATAGAGCGGTTGGGGCTGGGAGACAAGGGGGAATCTTATACTTTAATGGTTATTCACTAGGGGGAGGGAATCGAGGGAGGGAGGGGGAGAAGGGCTGCAGTACGCATGCCAAACTTCTCCCGGAGGCCAGGTAGGAGGCAGAGTCCTATATGGACTCTGCTATCCTCCTGGTGGGCAGTTTTTGGGATTTTGGGGGGGGACTACAGGAGAACCATATGGAGCTGGGATGTGAGGTAAGGATTACACTACACTACATGATGGGGCCAGTAGTTGGGGGGATTATAGTTTTGGGGGTGGACATGCCCTTTAACAAATCTGTTAATAAATCCTTCTACTGTTTCATAAATCCAGATTTATATATACATACATACACATGTATTTGGCTTTATATGTAAATGTTCTTTCATTTATTTATGAATCCATACAAATTTATATTGCAGGCAAACATGGAGCACTTTCTTTGATGATGCTTTATCCCTGCCCAGCACTTTTTTCTTATCCAGTGTAACCCCTGCCTCATGATCTTTCTGCTCAGATTTACTCTTTGCACAGTAGATGTGCAGGCAGGCTGCAAGTCAATATAAACTTTACACTGACTTCCAACACCCCCGAGCAAAAGAAGCCCGGTGGATGCCCAGAAGACAAAACATAGGCCCTGTGATATAGGCACTATCACCATTACTATAATAAACGTCTGACAAGGTTCAAAGATCAATGCAATGTCCCTTTATTGGCTCCGAAACGTGTCATGCACATATATTAAAACCACATCCCTAGACAAGGGAACCACCCTGTATAGTACAATATATCACATCAATAAACAAACAAACAAAAGGATGGTCGGAAAGGCCACAAAGCATGATGGTATTAGTAGGCTCCTCACTCGCTACCAAGTGTATCTAAGCGTCCAATACGGAGAGCTAAAAGTCACACATAGTTCAAATGTCTCATACAGATTCTATGAATATCATTAGACTTGTTTCACATCGAGCGGGTGTCAAATTTGGAGGGGTATCGGGACTTATGCTTCAACACGAGAGTCACTGCTGTCGTTTCAACAGATACGGTGAATATGCCGCCTTTAGCACTAGGTGTATGGCACAACTTCGCCTGTCCCAAACACTATGGCTCAGTGCTGGTGTCAGGTCTTAAACCGCTCCCATGTGAACTCTCATAACGCTCCAAACTTGACACAAACATCCAATCTTCACCCGTCCCACCTCCATTAACATATTACCCGACCCGCATTATGCATTCTTTCCGTATGGTGTGCTCGGTATAATCCCCTCATACTCACGACCTTCATGCTGGTTAATATCAACACACTGGTCTCCGGTATTCCGTGTGGCGAGCTCCTCTACTCAGTTGGCCCTTCCACCCAGCTAAAGAAGACCGACGCGCGTTTTGCACCCTTTCCTGACGCTTCGTCAGGGTATCACGTCACACATCCAGTACCTCCTTTTAACTCCATTTCTTAAAGAGATACCATCTTCAAAGTTATACATTAATGTAATCCTGTTCCCATTAATACAATACAATGGCTAATCACACCATGGCTTACTCTCTTATAGTCCCATTCTCTTTATTTACAAAAACCATGAGAATTGTATATCATCATTTAGTCCCAACGGGGTCAACGTTTTTAGATTAATTATCCATTTGGTTTCCACCTGAAGCAGCTTTTTGTTTATATTGCCTCCTCTTTCCCCCCCTTTCTGACGGTCTCAATTCCCACAAATTTTAACCCTTTGAAATTTCCCTGATGCTTTTCATACACATGTTTAGCAAAAGAGCTGCGCAGGATTTGGCCTTTGACACATGCTCTAATGTGTTCTCCTATCCTGATATTCAATTTCCTAATCGTTTTACCTACATACCGGGCTCCACAATGGCAGATGGCTAGATATATCACCCCCCATGTTTGACAATTCATTGCACTACCCAATGACCACATTTTTCCATTCGGTAACATTATAGATTTTGTGTTTAACATGTAGGAGCACATACTGCATCTCCCACATGCTCTATTCCCATTTTTAACTTTATCTTTGCATTGGCCACTAACTCCCAGCCATTTTTCCAATGAATTGTTATTCCGCACATAATGGCTGCAAGTCAATGCAGAGCTAGAACTGATACTCCAATGCAAATAAGCATCTCTGATGTGGAAATGCATTGTCCAGAATGGTGTTGCGATGGAATGCAGGCACACAGCACTATCAAAGCAATAGCTTTAAAGGAGAACTAAAGTCCAAGACAACATTGTGTTATTAGACAGAGCACATTCACAAACACACAACAAGCTGTGGTGATTTATGAAAATAACCTGTCTGTTCTAAGGGTCAGCACCCATAATTCACCTTATCTGGGAACACCCAGCTAAGTGTGCGCCGGACACTTCACAGGAAACTGCAGTTTTGCTTCCTGGAAGCTGACAGCCAATCATGTTACAGTGCAGAGATCCCTCCCTCTGACACAGAACACAGATATCAGTGCAGTTTTTGTGTGAACACATTAGAAATGCTCCTGTCCCTAACAGTGATAAATTCCTATGCTTTTCATACAAAAAAAATCCTAATCTTTGCAGTGTATGTCTTTGCTAGCACGGATGAAAGAAACAGAACATTTAACATTTCAGCAAAAAATAAAATTAAGTATGGGGAATCAAACCAGCAACCTTCTATACTGTGTCTTTCTAAAAAGAAAGCTTTCTACCTCTGTGCCACATGGGCTAATAAGTAATGAACCAGTACATGTAGAGTCTTTATCTTTTACTAGATGCATAATAAAAACAAAAGAAGGGAACATGGGGAATCAAACCTGTGTCCCAATAGTCTGATTTTTTTCCCCAACCCAGCACTTTAGCAGAACACGCCACAGGTGAACTCTCAATCGATAGAAGTAAATGCAAATAAAATCAGTTCACTATTTTGTATTGCTACTGGAAGACTGTCAGCAATTCACGCTTGTTGGTACATAAATAACAGAGCTGCTATATGTAAAGTTTGTACATATGTAGAAACTTCATATTTTTCTAGAAACATGGAAACAAACAAAAAAAGCACTAAACTCAGGCAGTAGACTGTTATATTGTCTCATAAGAAAACTAGGGGATTTGAACTTGTGACTTCTTGGTCTGTTTGTTCCTAAACACACAGCATTTACATGGTGTGCCAGCAGCAACTCAAATGTGATCACAGGTACATTTAGAAAGTTTCACTAGAAAGAGATGCTAGAAACTCTGCACATAGAGACAGTGAATCCTGGGGTCAGGGGGCGTGGCTCTTTGAAGCCAACATGGGCTATGAGTTGTACTGGTAACAACATGGAAGCCTCCTTTGTTACAGAATCTATTACTTATATCTACTAAATACAAATAACTAGAGAAAAATCTTTCAACATGTAGTATTCTGGGGAGAAAAACTTTCACATTAGGATCTGAAAAAACAAAGTTTAGTTCTCCTTTAAGTTTGCCTAAAAAATAGTTTTTTTTGTCTTTTGTTCTCCTTTAAAATAGAATTCCATTCTAAAACATTTCACTCACTCACTTTTATAAATATTGTCAAACAAATAAAAAGAAATAATAGGAATAGTAAATGTTGAAGCACTTTTGAAAGCCATTGCGTATTATTAAAAAAATGCTTGTTCCTTACAAAATTGACAGACTGTCACTATAATTGAAACCTTCCATTTCCCAGTGCCAAGAAGATAAGTAACTTTCTGTCTTTGTGCAGCTGATCTGCTTACTTGTTCCATTTCTTTGTCTGAAAACCTTGACCTAAACAGTTGGGTTTGATTCAAAGCAAAACAAGCATTGACATTAGAAGAATAGGGAGCAATTTAGAGAGTGTCATGCTTCACAGGCCCGGATCAACCACAGACCTATCTCTGGGATGTCACTGCACAGCTACACAGCTAAATTGAAAGTGAAGTGGTAATAGATATCATGAATGATCAGCTTAATGGGGTTGTCACCCATAGATCTAAAATATACATTTTTTTTTTTTTTTTACTTCACAGACGTGATTAGACAAGTTGACATGCAGGATAACAACTAGCCAAGGCGATAGCTCGGATATTATTAGATTATTAGATTTATAAGAATAAATTGTGATTCTGATATATGTATAATATATCCCTTATATTATATAAATATATTTATATCTCCATAGGAGATTGCATTGAGTTGAGTTTTTAGGAGCTAAAAAAAATGTGGTGGGGGGTATATTACACATAGGAAAGGTGTATGTGTATGTGTTTACTATCTCACTGTTACCATTTAGATGGCCATCAGTAAATGTATATAAAATTTAGCACTGACTTATATTAGGTACAACACAAAATAATATATAATATTTTTTATTAATATATTATTATTAATAATAATACATAAACTTACTTACAGAGCTGAGATCTCTAATTTAAAATGGAATGGTCAAATGGCAGCTTAAACCACACCCCTGTGTCTGCTCCATGTGAAAGGAAGGGTTATCCAAAAAAAGTTTCTGTCTGCTACACAGGATATTATGTGTAGTGTAATGGACATATACATCAAGGCTCCTTATATACCACCTCCAGCCTGCAGGTGGTGTCAGTGAGTAATAAAATACAAGACATCCCTGCTCTCTATGGTAGGAGGAGAGAAAGTGAAAATGGATTGTGGTGTGTGCTTTGGAGTGATATTGACTGCAACACAAGATCCTGTGTATAAGATCCTGTTAACAACCGGTTGGGAGGACAGATTATTGGACAGACAATTTACCTTATTGGATACAAACTCTGAGGCAACAGATAAGTGTACACCAACATACAAGGACACACAATATACAGGCCTGGTACACACAATATACAGGCCTAATCAATATTCAAAGTGGTGCACCATAGACAGGGACACCCCTGATTACTGCACTTTATATGGGAACCTGTTTATGTGCACTGTCTGCTTTGTGCCAGACCACCAGAGTAGTGCCATGCTACCCATAATCCTTCCATAAAGCGGTGATCTGGTACAAATTGTTGGCAGCGGTGCTGGTAATACCATTTATTCTCCCTGTTTTCTTTGTATATTTGTTCTCTATATTAAGCTATGGAGGCTGCTACTGATTTAATTGTATTGATTTAAATCCTCCTGTCCTGGTACCTGCAGATGAAATTCCCCAGTTAGACTCCGTAGCTCTACCAGGCCCAACTGCCAAACCTATTTTCAAATCTCATCCATTTGATGGGGTAACTAGGGAGTGGACTGATTGGCGAGAACAATTTGGATTGGCAGCCACTATTAATGGTTGGGATGAAAGTGCTCGCTTGCAAGTCCTTAGCCTTTTGCTTAGTGGTAAAGCCAGGCAGGTATACCAAGGATTTATTGTAATACTGAAATAAAAAGCAGTTATCAGTTATTAAAAATTGCTCTGAAGCTACTTTTTTTCAATTAGATCTTTATAAGAGTATGTAAAGGATAAATCCATTTCTTTAGGTAAACTGGGAATGAGAAATGTTTGTTTATACGTTAGATTATTAGGGCAATGCTATTACAATAACATGATGCTGTGAGGTACCTTCTGTTATAATATATGAGGTACCATCACCACTTGCCGTATTAACCTAGCATGTTTAGTTTCAACCACACAGTGTAGCAGGATTGCCTGGGTCTACTCTCAGACCTGCAGGATTATCCTATTTGGTTCCTCTGGAAGCTGGTGACTGTCTGAGTAACAGTTTAAAATATACCTGTGTAAAGATTCTATATCTGGTTGGGGGTGGTAGGGGGGAGGGGGTAGCGTGGGGGAAGGTGGTGGTATTGGTAGGAGGTCAGGTAGGTGAGTAGGGGGGTAGTAGGTGGTGGGTTGGTGGGTAGGGGAGGGGGGGTGGGGGTGGTAGGTTGGTGGGAGGGTAGGTTGGTAGGGGGTACGGTGGGTAGTATAAGGGGGGGTGGTAGGTAGGGGTATATCCTTTAAGATCTGAAAAAAAATTAAGGATGGAGTTACCTTTTAAGTGTGTGGTGTGGAAAACCTTTGAAAGTTGTGATTTGGTGAATTGATAAAACAGTATACATAAATTATTTTAAAAGTAGCCAAAAACTGCACAACAAATATTTTCCACCCATCTTCTATTTTTTAGAAATGATGGGGCTTATTTTTTTTATTCAATAAAAAGAATGCAGAATTGTGCCTGTGTTCTTATTCTGCATCAACCAATCAGATGTTGCCAAATGTTTTCTAACTGTAGTAGACAAGTAAAAGGGTTTCATCTGATTGGTTTAGTCAAATAAACAGCATGAGAACAGTGCTGAGAACACAAACAATAATAGGAGATCCAAACTTATTAAATCCCTTGTAAGATAATGCAAACATGAGCGGCAGCCTGTGTCATAATCAATGACAACATATGTTCTGCTACTTAGAGAAGCAAACAATTGGAGGGAAATTTTGAATACATTTTCTGCAGAACTAGAAAATATTTTAAAAGTATAAATTATAATATTATTAAAGTATAAATTATAATATTAATATGAAGATTACCTTGCTGCTTCATTGATAAGACCCTCTGGTTTTCTTCTCTTATGCTTTGAAAGGAAAAAATAAGTGAGTGCTGATGTGTAACTCAGCCTTTCATAAAATGTTACAGAATTATTTCCCAGTTAAATTTCAGCACATTTTTCAAATTATTGAAGATTTAAGAAAGAGCTATACTTCAAAATGAGAAAATGATTTGAAGTGATGGCAGAACTAAAAGTCTGCCAAACTTTATAAGTCAACTTTTATGCTGTACAAAATCGGGTTCGAGTTCTAGTCATCTCTAATGATTGGTTGCTTTTGTAAAGTCAGACAATAAAATTGCTAAAACAAAAAATGTGCCCTGGGTTGTGTAGTTATGTTGTCAGGGCATTTTGAAAACACTCATCCATAACAGGTATGCAATTACTTTTAAAGGGTATGTTCACCCCTAAAATGAAAAATTATATACAGGTCAATCCACCCAAAAAAAACAAATAATTAAAAAGCTGACAGATGTAGGACTACCCTGTGTGGGTGTTTATGTCCCCTTTCCTTTGTCTCTCAAAGGGTTTTCACTTCCTCTCCAGGTCGCCAAGCTCTTTTACAAATTCACAAATGCTCAGAGAAGGTAAATAGAAGAATAGCATTCAGTCATTCGCTGTGATGTCAACTGTCAAATTCATGACTGAGAGCTGCTAATCGGAAAGCATTTTAGGGTAGACTACATCTCCATCTGAATAACTACTTCAGTTTTTGTGTTTGGGGATGTTTAACTATATGCAATTTGTATATGAGGAGTGGACTTGCCTAGGTGCAGTTTCCCTAGCAGTATAAACTAGCATACAGAGGTCAGTCCAGTTTGTTGAATGATTTTATTTTGTACTAATTTTTGTAGTATGCTGTTTTTAGGTCTCATGCATTCTACATTTATTGTATTTATAAAAATAATTTCTGACAAAAGTCTTGATACTGAACCAAATAGTCAACCAGCTTGTTTTAAAAAGGTGGAATCGATCTGATGTAGCCCACAAAGAAAGTAACCAATAAATGTAAATGCTGCCTTTAGTGTCTGCGGCACTAAAGACCCTCCAATATCCTGGTTTGTAATTTTCACCAATTCACAACTCCTGATGGAAGATGAACGTGAACATGCCAAGCTGGTCAATCTTTGGAGGTGAGCAAGTATAGAAAGCAAAGCATGTCACACTAAGCTGGCACTAAATCTCAACAATATACCAATTCGACACTCAATCCAAGATGAATGGCAAATTATGGGTAAATGTTGGGTCACCCGCAGTTTTAAATGCGATGTTCCGGAATGTTTGTCAGTTGGATCATATCCAGCTTTCATCTTATGCATGCAGTCTATGCCTGTCTTTGCAGAATTATTTTGTCAGGTAAACTTCTTTAAAGGCACTGGTGAAAATGCAGGTGTGCCAAATGTCCAATCAACTTTATAGAAAGACATTAGGCTGCCTTATTTTTGAAAAAGAATAGATGCTTTATAAATAAATGCTCATCTAGACAGCAGCAAAGTTTCAAGACTCTAAGGTATCTTTTTCTAGCTGTGAGCATTACACACACACACATATATATATATATATATATATATATATAGGTATGTTCAGCCTGTGCTTGCGTGGGTTTCCTCTGGGCACTCCGGTTTCCTCACAATCATAAAGACATCCTTAGAGGTTGTAGGTGTCAAATAAATGTGCTGAGATTGTAATCTCTTGGCTGCAGGGCCTCACGTGAATGTATACATGTAATTGTGAAGCGCCACGGAATAGGCTGGCACTATATAAATCAATATATACACATTACAGGGTTCTTTTACATGGCTTATACACACTATATTTTATACATGTTAAGGTTTTTTTTTTATGATGTAATTCTAGCAAACCAAAGTAAACAGACAATTTATGGTCCTCCTTTGCACTGCACCTGAAAGTAATTTTGAATAAAGGTTTGAGCTGCATATCCTTGTAGTTGCATATAATAAGAGCAATATGGCAAACTCTGTTATATGCTTTCTCCAGTGGAAATTATTCCCTGTCCCTTTAAGGGCAGTGCAGCTAGAAAGAAGGTCTATAAGCTCTGTAAACTCCCATGGAAGAGATCATACTAAATAATGAGAGAACAAGGTTTGTCTTGTTCCCCCCAGGCATTGTACTTTTCTCATTAGGTTAGGACTGATGCTTGGATACTGCCTTGGAGATGTGATCAGCTTAAAGGAAAAGTTCTGGCGAGAAATATTGTTATTTTTAAAATTCTAGTTTGGATTATGCATACCTAGTTATTCTACATATCAGTTAAATTTATACTCCTTGCTATTCCTACATAAGTGAGCTGTATTCAGGTTCTAATGTTCCTTCTTCTTCCCAGAATGCACCACATCCTTGGAATGTTCCTAACAGTAATTTCTACTGATTGGCTGTTGGAGGATCAAACATGTTCAGATCTCTACTGAGTAACTGAATCAACCCAGGCGCTGGGTCAAGAAGATATAAAGCAGTCAAAGCAGGCACTCCTTCACTCACCCTTTATGACCCAGGTGCTACTGTGTGGATTCACATATATCTCCACTCAGTAATATTCAGTGCACACTTGGGAACCTTTTAACCTTTGTATGGATAGAACCACGCCATGACACGGATATGAATGTGTGTATACAATAAAAATTGTTAAAAGGTTCCTAAGTGTCTAAGTGTGCACTGAATATTACTGTATATATATATATATATAATAATACACACACACACAGAGAGGCAAGCGGAGCACTCCTTGGGTCTTTAGAAAGATTTATTAGATGAACAAAGGTAGGCAGAGGACTACGCCGTTTCAGCCTGAGGACGGCAGCAACCTAGGGTGAAACGCGTAGGTTTCTGCCTACCTTTGTTCATCTAATAAATCTTTCTAATGACCCAAGGAGTGCTCCACTTGCTCTCTGTTATGCACATACCCCCTCGGCAGCACCGGGCATTCGTATCAAAGAGTGCGGACGAGCCTATACCTATATATATATATATATATATATATATATATATATATATATATATATATATATACACACACACACACAACACACACTAGATATAGTACGAGAAATATACACACACACACACACACACACACTATACACAGGTATATTTTAAACTGTTACTCCAGACAGTCACCAGCTTTCAGAGGAACCAAATAGGATAATCCTGCAGGTCTGAGAGTAGACCCAGGCAATCCTGCTACACTGTGTGGTTGAAACTAAACATGCTAGGTTATACGGCAAGTGGTGATGGTACCTCATAATATTATAACAGAAGGTACCTCTACAGACCATGTTATTGTAATAGCATTGCCCATAACTAATCTAATATAAACAAACATTTCTCATTCCCAGTTTACCTAAGAAATGGATTTATCTTTACATACTCTTATAAAGATCTAATTGAAAAAAAGTAGCTCAGAGCAATTTTTAATAATGATAACTGTTTTTTTTCAGTATTACAATAAATCCTTGGTTATCCTGCCTGGCTTTACCCAAGCAAAAGGCTAAGGACTTGCAAGCGAGCACCTTCATCCAACCATTAATAGTGGCTGCCAATCCAAATTGTTTCGCCAAACAGTCCACTCCCTAGTTACCCATCAAATGGATGAGATTTGAAAATAGGTTGGCAGTGGGCCCTGGTAGAGCTACGGAGTCTAACTGGGGAATTTCATCTGCAGGTACCAGGACAGGAGGATTTAAATCAATACATTAAATCAGTAGCAGCCTCCATAGCTTAATATAGAGAACAAATATACAAAGAAAGAAAACAGGGAGAATAAATGGTATTACCAGCACCGCTGCCAACAATTGTACACGATCACCGCTTTATGGAAGGATAGGAGGAGTAGCATGGCATACTCTGGTGGTCTGGCACAAAGAGACAGTGCACATAAAAGGTTCCCATATAAAGTGCAGTAATCAGGGGTGTCCCTGTCTATGGTGCACCACTTTGAATATTGATTAGGCCTGTGATATGTGTGTAACAGGCCTGTATATTGTGTGTCTTGTATGTTGGTGTACACTTATCTGTTGCTCAGAGTTGTATCCAAAAGGAAATTGTATGTCCAATAATCTGTCCTCCCAACCGGTGGTTAACAGGATTATACACAGGATCTTGTTGCAGTCAATATCACTCCAAAGAACACCCACAATCCATTTCATTCTCTCCTCCTACCATAGAGAGCAGGGATGTCTTGTATTTATTACTCTGACACAACTGCAGGCTGGAGACTTGGAATGTTCCTAACAGTAATTTCTACTGATTGGCTGTTGGATGGATCAAACATGTTCAGATCTCTACTGAGTAACTGAATCAACCCAGGCGCTGGGTCAAGAAGATATAAAGCAGTCAATTGCAGGCACTCCTTCACTCACCCTTTATGACCCAGGTGCTACTGTGTGATTCACATATATCTCCACTACAGTAATATTCAGTGCACACTTAGACACTTAGGAACCTTTTAACAATTTTTATTGTATACACACATTCATATCCGTGTCATGGCGTGGTTCTATCCATACAAATTGTTAAAAGGTTCCCAAGTGTGCACTGAATATTACTGGAGTGGAGATATATGTGAATCACACAGTAGCACCTGGGTCATAAAGGGTGAGTGAAGGAGTGCCTGCAATTGACTGCTTTATATCTTCTTGACCCAGCGCCTGGGTTGATTCAGTTACTCAGTAGAGATCTGAACATGTTTGATCCATCCAACAGCCAATCAGTAGAAATTACTGTTAGGAACATTCCAAGGATGTGGTGCATTCTGGGAAGAAGAAGGAACATTAGAACCTGAAATAGCAGCTCACTTATGTAGGGAATAGCAAGGAGTATAAATTTAACTGATATGTAGAATAACTAGGTATGCATAATCCAAACTAAGAATTTTAAAAATAACAATATTTTCGCCAGAACTTTTCCTTTAAGCTGATGCACATCTCCAAGGCAGTATCCAAGCATCAGTCCTAACCTAATGAGAAAAGTACAATGCCTGGGGGGAACAAGACAATACCTTGTTCTCTCATTATTTAGTATGATCTCTTCCATGGGAGTTTACAGAGCTTATAGACCTTCTTTCTAGCTGCACTGCCCTTAAAGGGACAGGGAATAAATTTACACTGGGAGAAAGCATATAACAGAGTTTGGCCATATTGCTCTTTATTATATGCAACTACAAGGATATGCAGCTCAAACCTTTATTCAAAATTACTTTCAGGTGCAGTGCAAAGGAGGACCATAAATTGTCTGTTTACTTTGGTTTGCTAGAATTACATCATAAAAAAAAAACCTTAACATGTATAAAATATAGTGTGTATAAGCCATGTAAAAGAACCCTGTAATGTGTATATATTGATTTATATAGTGCCAGCCTATTCCGTGGCGCTTCACAATTACATGTATACATTCACGTGAGGCCCTGCAGCCAAGAGATTACAATCTCAGCACATTTATTTGACACCTACAACCTCTAAGGATGTCTTTATGATTGTGGAGGAAACCGGAGTGCCCAGAGGAAACCCACGCAAGCACAGGCTGAACATACCTATATATATATATATATGTGTGTGTGTGTGTAATGCTCACAGCTAGAAAAAGATACCTTAGAGTCTTGAAACTTTGCTGCTGTCTAGATGAGCATTTATTTATAAAGCATCTATTCTTTTTCAAAAATAAGGCAGCCTAATGTCTTTCTATAAAGTTGATTGGGACATTTGGCACACCTTGCATTTTCACCAGTGCCTTTAAAGAAGTTTTACCTGACAAAATAATTCTGCAAGAGACAGGCATAGACTGCATGCATAAGATGAAAGCTGGATATGATCCAACTGACAAACATTCCGGGAACATCGGCATTTAAAACTGCGGGTGACCCAACATTTACCCATAATTTGCCATTCATCTTGGATTGAGTGTCGAATTGGTATATTGTTGAGATGTATATGCCAGCTTAGTGTGACATGCTTTGCTTTCTATACTTGCTCACCTCCAAAGATTGACCAGCTTGGCATGTTCACGTTCATCTTCCATCAGGAGTTGTGAATTGGTGAAAATTAGACAAAACCAGGATATTGGAGGGTCTTTAGTGCCGCAGACACTAAAGGCAGCATTTACATTTATTGGTTACTTTCTTTGTGGGCTACATCAGAATCGATTCCACCTTTTTAAAACAAGCTGGTTGACTAGTTGGTTCAGTATCAAGACTTTTGTCAGAAATTATTTTTTATAAATACAATAAATGTAGAATGCATGAGACCTAAAAACAGCATACATACAAAAATTAGTACAAAATAAAATCATTACAAACTGGACTGACACTCTGTATGCTAGTTATATCTGCTAGGAGAAACTGCACCTAAAGAGGGCAAGTCCACTCCTCATATACAAAATTGCATATAGTTAAAACATCCCCAAACACAAAAACTGAAGTAGTTAAATATCAGATGGAGATGTAAGTCTAACCTAAAATGCTTTCCGATTAGCAGCTCTCAGTCATGAATTTGACAGTTGACATCACAGCGAATGACTGAATGCTATTCTTCTAGTTACCTTCTCTGAGCATTTGTGAACTTGTAAAAGAGCTTGGCGACCTGGAGAGGAAGTGAAAACCCTTTGAGAGACAAAGGAAAGGGGACATAAACACACAACAGGGTAGTCCTACATCTGTCAGCTTTTTAATTATTTTGGTTTTTGGGTGATTGACCTGTATATAATTTTTCATTTTAGGGGTGAACATACCCTTTAAAAGTATATTGCATACCTGTTATGGATGAGTGTTTTCAAAATGCCCTGACAACATAACTACACAACCCAGGGCACAATTTTTGTTTTTAGCAATTTTATTGTCTGACTTTACAAAAAAGCAACCAATCATTAGAGATGGACTAGAACTCGAACCCGATTTTGATACGAGCATTAAAAGTTTGACTTATAAAGTTTGGCAGACTTTTAGTTCTGCCATCACTTCAAATCATTTTCTCATTTTGAAGTATAGCTCTTTCTTAAATCTTCAATAATTTGAAAAATGTGCTGAAATTTAACTGGGAAAATAATTCTGTAACATTTTATGAAAGGCTGAGTTACACATCAGCACTCACTTATTTTTTCCTTTCAAAGCATTTAAGAGAAGAAAAACCAGAGGGTCTTATCAATGAAGCAGCAAGGTAATCTTCATATTAATATTATAATTTATACTTTTAATAATATTATAATTTATACTTTTAAAATATTTTCTAGTTCTGCAGAAAATGTATTCAAAATTTCCCTCCCAATTGTTTGCTTCTCTAAGTTAGCAGAACATATGTTGTCATTGATTAATGACACAGGCTGCCGCTCATGTTTGCATTATCTTACAAGGGATTTAATAAGTTTGGATCTCCTATTATTGTTTGTGTTCTCAGCACTGTTCTCATGCTGTTTATTTGACTAAACCAATCAGATGAAACCCTTTTACTTGTCTACTACAGTTAGAAAACATTTGGCAACATCTGATTGGTTGATGCAGAATAAGAACACAGGCACAATTCTGCATTCTTTTTATTGAATAAAAAAAATAAGCCCCATCATTTCTAAAAATAAATAGAAGATGGGTGGAAAAATATTTGTTGTGCAGTTTTTGGCTACTTTTAAAATAATTTATGTATACTGTTTTATCCAATTCACCCAATCACAACTTTACAAGGTTTTCTCACACCAACAACTTAAAAGGTAACTCCATCCTTAATTTTTTTTTCAGATCTTAAAGGATTACCCCCCAAATCCCTGCTTGCGTTTTACTCTAACCTGCATCCGACGCTCCCATGGTGACTTATTAGAACTTACCAAACAACGATCTGTAGCTGGTCCTCTCTCCTTTTCCGGGTAATGCCTGTCAGTCATGGCTAATGGCAGACAGGCATTACCGATCAAGCTGTTGCAAGTGTGCTCTGCTCCTTAGCAAGCTCGTAACCAGCTCACAACAGAGAAGGAGAGACAGCAGAGGAGGAGAAGCTTCCAGCCAGGGATCCTTTTTCTGAAAGTTCAAAAAACTCATTGCAGGAGCGTCGGATGCAGGTAAGAGTAAAACGCAACCTGGGTTTTGGTGGCTAATCCTTTGTAATCTGAAAAAATATTTAAGGATGGTGTTACCCTTGTGAGAAAACCTTGTAAAGTTGTGAATTGGATAAAACAGTATCCATGCATTAATTTTAGAACAGAATAAAAGCTAAAGATTGACAAGATGACTGCTAAAGAATATTTTGATTGTTATAGCTGTGTTTACATTTTTGATCCCTGTGTTAAAATATATTAGAGTTTTTCTTACACCTTTAAATGTTTACCATTAGTTAATTGTAAAATACAGTAAGAATTAGGTTGTCACTTTTTGCAAGTGTTTCAGGTATTAATCCAGCTTAATGAGCTTTATTTTCCCAGGCAGGTTGCATTGGCAGATGTGCTGATAATCAATAAAACTGATCTAGTTTCAGAAGAAGAACTACATGCAGTGAGACAGGCTCTCCGGTAAATATTGTATATTCTAATATATATTAACAAATAGATGTTAAAGGGCATGTCCACCCTTTTAATATATTGTAGCTCCCCCCCCCCCGCCCAGACCTAAACGCCTTTTTATTACTTTAAAAATCAAATCCACATCATACTTACAGTCCTTCACTCCAGCAGCTCACTGCTCCCTGTTTGCAGAAAGTTGCAAATGGGCTGGACCGGCGGCCGTGTCTGTGATTGGCTGAGAGGCAGTCAATCACAGACATGGCTGACGGCAATGGAGACGCCTTGGGAACAAAGGCATTTAAGTATGATTCAAATTGTTTTTTTTTTAAAAAATAATATGGTGTTTGGGTCTGGGCAG
Organism: Hymenochirus boettgeri; assembly: GCA_019447015.1. Classification (NCBI taxonomy): domain Eukaryota; kingdom Metazoa; phylum Chordata; class Amphibia; order Anura; family Pipidae; genus Hymenochirus; species Hymenochirus boettgeri. The sequence goes on from CM033469.1 coordinate 244,194,972, forward strand.
GGGGGAGCTACATTATACTAAAAGGATTTCATCCTATCCATCGCAGAGGATGGATCCAGATGGTGAAAGGGAGGGGGGAGAGGGCCCCCCTGTGCATGTCACAGGAAGACTGATACTACTCCTCAGTTTCCTGGACTTTGGAAAGACATTGCAGAAGAACCCTAAGGAGCTGGGATGTAAGGTAAGGATCATTTTAAACTACACAGTGGGCGAGTAGTGTTTTAAATTATAGTTTTGGGGCTGGACATGCCCTTTGATATGGAAAGCAAGAGAAAATTCACATGTTATTAAACCAGTGGCCTACAATAAGGTAGTTAAACATTGTTAGGGTTATTCAATAAAAGTTCTTATCGTTAAAAATGGTGCTAATTTTGCCCCAACCAATCAGATGTTAGCTTTCAAATGTTAAATAATATCTGATTGGTTGGGGCAAATTATCACCTTTTATTGAATCTCCCTGTTAGTGCTTACTTTTAGACAGACAAGCATTCAGCTGTGGGCACTCTAAAACATTAATACCACCACTACCAATGATATTATTACTGTTTGTGTTTAAAAAGTCATTAAAAATAAAAGAAAACATCTAAGAACCAAGGGTTTTTTTAAGATCTGACTCCATGTATGTCCCTTTAAACCATAAACCCATATGATGTGGTATTTGAATATATTCTTCCTTTGAGCTGACTGATATCAATAAAAGAAAAATAACAAAAGTCTGGTCCTAGTGCAATATGTATAGTCAAAGAAACTAATTCCCACTTACAATCTACTTCTATGGTACTCAGCACACAAAATGATTAATGATGTGTATATTTGGATGAATATTATGTACAGTAGTTACAAATGCACAGTGTGATTCTAACTGTCCCTCTAATTAGCAATAAAATAGAAACATACACTTCTCATGGTATAGCAAACTGGTAAGAACATTCAAAAGGAATTGCCTTAATAAATATGCATTGAGCAGCAGTAAAAAGGGATTTTACAAAGCAACTGTCCTCCTGCTGTTTGACACCAAAGTGCCAGTTACTGCTCTCTTGCCTCTCACACATAAATCAGTATCGTGCAAACTGAGAAAGATGGCTCCAAGCAGTGATAGATTAAGGTTTAATACAAGTCAAAAAGCATCCCAAACGTGTTAGGTATATATATCCTGTCCTTTTATGCCTGCAATCTCTCTACAGCACATTGTCAACAACATTGAAAAATCTATTTATTCCTTGAAAAGTATAACTAAAGAGGAATAATCATAATTGCTTAGATTTGTAAAACATTTAACCAGCTGCAGAAGTGCGTAATTTAATGCATTATAGGGGATTTTCTGATCTTTATATCAATGTAACAGATGTAGAAATTGAGAAGGCAGAAATCCTTTTTTGCATCTAAAAATACGTAGAAACAAAAGATGTTTTTAATTTTAGTAATGGCAATAAAGTCTGAGTTTTGGCATTAACAGATATTGGTAGCTGACACAAGGCTTTTATATAGCAAACAAATGTAAAAAGGTAATCACTTATTTACTGTAAGGTAAACTCAAAGATATTTTAAGATTTTGCATATTTCTGTAGCTTTAAAAAATAAAAGGCATAAATTTAAATTGACTGCACATAGTATTGCATCCTTTATTACAGAATTCAGAGGTTTTGATGTAAAAGCTATTGGGAGATGTAATTATGTATAATGATCTCTAGGTTTTTGGGGTGGAGAAGGTACGTATAGGTTTTAAGGGTAATAGTGGACATGCTCTTTAAAGTGTCTTGTTATACTGTAATTGTATTTTGCTTTCTCCCTGCTTAAGCTCTATCAATGGACATGTCAAAACCCTGGAGACCCAGAGGTCTAGGTAATCCTATTTTAATATTTTCTACTAGTAAAATGATGTATAGTAGTAGATCACTACAGTAAATATTCAAATTTCTTAACAAATCACCCAGTTAGCAAATATAGATGTACACATTCTTATCATACAGTGCTGTGAGCAGCATCTATTGAAAGTAACATAGTGATTTAGGCTTTGTAATTTACAGTTTATTTCTATACAATAGATACAAACGGTATCTCTATCTATCTATACAAGCGGTGTATTTTTTGCTTCTAAAGATGCACCATACTTTTTTTTCACTTGGCAACTCATTATAAATCACCCCTTAATTTATAAAAATGAAAATAAAAAAAGGGAAAGGATTTTGCATCGTAATTGAATAGACTGAATAAGTTAAAAGACCGAAAGCAAGGTTTAATTTTGTCATTCAACAAACTTTTCAGCTTGAATGTTTTTTTTATGTTGCTATTTTCCCAGTTCCCAGAAATAAAGATGATTTGAAATTCAAAACTTTTTGAGAAGGAAGCTTTCATTTAATCCAAAAGCATCCTTCTTAAAATGGTGTTGGTAACTCGCTGGTAAAATAGTTCCCTGCTGGAGTTTTCATTTCTGCTTTGCTCCCTGTAATGACTGTCATGTCCGAGCACATGGAATATATTCCTGCGGTTTTTGAAGCTTTGTTCAGGCTGAAATTAATGCGTTTAACTTTGGTAATGTTTTCCTTTATATCAAACAAAACCAAAACCCGCATGTAGCTCTTTAAACAAATGCAGAATGAAATTAAAGATGAGCATCATTATTTAACACTAATATTAAATGTAGCATTCAATATCTGTTTAAACTGGAACCCTAGTTCTAAGTGAAACTTCCCATGGTCCAACCTAGACTATAAGCTGTAAGTGACATGGGCCTCCTTCATTAACTCTCAGGAATTCTTAGAATATGTTTACCTATGTTCCTTAAACTTACACTCCATGCATGTGTTTTTGCACAGGAATACAAAATTAGTGCAGCTGTAAAACTTATAAAATAAGCTTTTTAGTGCAACACAATTTGCTGATTGTTTTATTTTTATTAGTTAATAGTATGCTGTTGTCTTTTATTGTAGGGTCGAACTTAAGGATATTTTGGACCTGCATGCTTTTGACAGCTTTTCGGGAAGAGGGTAAGCACTGCAAACTATTTTGTGCTGTATTTGACAGTATTTAAATTGTATTCACATTGCCCATGGCTAGTGCTGGTTCCCTGGATATTTTGTACTACATCCGTTATGAAACCAGTAGTCAGGACATTTTGTGCTCAATCATTATTAAATAATATTTCACTGCATTTCTCTAATGTTCTGCTCATCTGTACCCATTATAACTCTGTATCAATCAAGCATCTTATGCTTTTTGTGTGTATTTCCAACTCCCTTTGGTACTTTGGTTTATTTCACATATTTGCTGTTCTTCTTAAGCAAATACCAACTACAGTAGTTCCTTTTAAACAGTAAAGCAAACTTGTTGGTGTCCTGCAACTGCTTAATGAACTATTTAATAATGGACCTTTTCATTCCTCTTTAGCAGGGATTTGCTTTAAGTACAGGTAGTAAATTGCTAAAGCAATCCTTTCAAGATTAACCAGCTGCGAGGGATTAAACTTGACACCCTTCCTGCCATAACCCATATAGAGTCTCTTTCACTCCAGCAGCTTGTCTACACATACACTTTCCCTCCCTTCCTTTAAACCCGCTGTTACTAATTTACCCCATGCTGATTTTCCTAAAACCTTGCAGATGTTTTGTTTTGAAGTCTTTGCAAAACCCCTGCAGATAAGTATTGGCAACAACTTACAAGGTACATAACCTGTTAAACTATATGAGGCTGGATATCTTCTTCAAATGACTCACTAATGGCTACTTAAGATTAGGACCTATGTTTGTAACTGAGGGGGTTAAAACACCTGTCTTAAATTCCTAAATAAAATGGCATATTGAAAGTGCTAACATGAAGGAAAAAATGGAAAGCTTCTAAGGTATACAAAAATATTTGGTTTTAGCAGCTGAAATAATAGATTTAAATGGCTAAGTTGACAAAAATGAATAATATTGTGGAAGTTCAGCAAATTTTCCTTTGTATATTTATGAAACAAAACATGTCAAAATAATATTTTAAGGAACACACTTTAATTTACTTGTAAGTTTTTGAATTATTTAACAGTAAATTTGAAACCTGCAATATTGTGGATAGATATATGGCTTGCATATAGATTACTGCTGGCGTTATATAGTCTTGTTGTTAATCACCAGGAAATGCATTTTATTTAATCTGACACACAGGATACAATTTGATGGGGACTGAAGATGGGGTCGGTGGAAAATTTTCCACCTGGCCTCGATCTTAATTTTTCCGATTAACTGGAAAATGGCTAGCTTTACTGTTGAACTGTATAGTCTGTATTTTTCCTAAAAATGACTTTAGTTTTTAGCTTGCAGGATAAGTTGGAAATCAATTCAAGCCTTCCACACCTTGATAAGGTAAAGACATTTGTATTTACATTTTGTATAATTTTATGAAATTGTTGTATAAAAAATATTGTGCTTTAGTATCTTTTTATCATTAGTACTAGTTTGTCTGGAGCTGTAGTAAATCTAAATTTAGTGGTTGGAGGCTATGTAAGTGGTGTATACATGAAGGGAGTTGGCCACACTACCTTCAAAACTTCTTTTAAGAAGTTTCTTAAATCACACTGGCATAAAAAAAAGGCCAGTAAAAGTAGCATCAACTCTCAAGTCCTATCTTACTTTTTTGGGCTCCATCCTTAATTATAGTGGTGGGCCCAGTTCTGTAGTATCTTGGTAGATAAATTATGTAACCAGTTGAAGCAACAATAGTGTATAATGCAAAAGCAAGAATACTTTTAACATCAAAATATATGCTATATTGATTGAGTAAACAATGTGTTTCAAAGCCCCCAACAAGTGGGTGGCAAGTTCAGTGCAAATACATATGCTTTTCAGAAAAAAGAGCAGTATTTTTTCATCCTAATGACCTTAAACTTCCCATTCAGCATTGTTTTTGTGTATAAATAAATGCAACCGAAATACTGACTTCCTGTTTGCAGGACCCCTAGTAGAGACTGTTATGGTCTTTCTCTTGACCCAGCGCCTGGGTTGATTTAGTTGCTCAGTAGAGATCTGAGCATCTTTGACCCATCCAACAGCCAATCAGTAGAAATTACAGTTAGGAACATTCCAAGGATGTGGTGCATCCTGGGAAGAAGAAGGACCGTTAGAACCTGAAATGTCAGCTCACTAATGTCAGCAGCAGGGAACAGCAAAGGGTATGAAATCAACTGATTTTTCAAAATGGGAGAGAATATGTAGAATAACTAAGAAGGCATTACACAAACTATCAGGGTTATTCAATAAAAGTTCTTATTGTTTAAAGTGTTGCTAATTTTGCCCCAACCAATCAGATCTTTTTTAACATTTGAAAGGTAACATCTGATTGGTTTGGGCAAAATCAGCACCATTTTTAACGATACAAGAACATTTATTGAATCTCCATGTATCAATTTAAAGAATATTGATAATTTCCACTGAACTGTCCCTTTAAAAGTATCTAGCTTCAGTATTCCTGTTTGTCCATTGTTAATCAGTGCGCGATATTGCCGGATAGTCTATTGAATAGAAGCTGCATGCTAGTTGCTTTTTTTATGTCCAACTCGATTGCAACAACCAAAAATAATTGGCCCGTGTAAGGTACCCAAAAGGTATTTTGCAATAATTAATCTAACGGTAACCTACAGTAAGTTATTTTCTTAAAATATCAATAGTGTTAGTTGTTTAAATGATGAGTAGTTATATGATTGACCTTTCATGTAAATTTGGCACATAGTGTATATAGAATAAAATTACATTAACATAGTCCTGCTACTATCCATTCAAAGCATGTTCTTATGGAAATCATGATCTTCCACATTTTAAAATGTCCTGTTTTTAGCAAAAGCTTTATTTTCCAAAAAATGTAAATAAAATACGTGTGAAAAAAAACCTTCTTTTGTTTCCTAAAGAGTCCTCTAGTTAGCAAATTAGTTTTTGAAAGAGCTAAAAATCTACTAAACAATGCTATTATCACAGAGGGGAACCTTGCTGAGAAACAGCTAGTTGTTCTTTTTCATTGAAATGACCCTCTTCTATTTGCAAATGGAAATGATCTCTTTGTGCCAACACCTCTCCATCAGGAGGACATACAAATTCAGATGGCAGGCATAATTCTGTTTGCAAGAAGTGCCAATACCGCAAGTTCAAAGTACATTGTTTATGTCATAGTTTTTCTTTCGTAAAGGAGAAGTATCTGCACTGGATGCTCAAATGGCTATCCAAACCTTTTTATTTTCATCTTCTTCTCTCTGCTTTTTCTGGTGCTCCCTTATCTGCACACCACTTTGTATATACAGTGCCCGCTGCCAGACCCCTATTTTTATTTACTCTTGGTGCCCCTCTTTCCCAAGCATTTTTTTTACAGTAAAATGCAGCTTGCAACCTTGGCCTCGGGCAGCTACAGGACAAAATAGCTTAGTTGTGTCTTGCTGTCCATAGGAGACCGCCTAATTTGCCCTAATTTACAGACATGTCCAATTTGGATGAACAAACTGGTTGGAGGCATCTGAAAAAATACCAAAGGATATTGGTTAGTCGGCCTGAAATAACTGCTTGTGTGTACCTAGCATAACGCCTCCATGGTGCTCTATGTAGAGAAAGTGCATTCTCTCCTGCTGTTCCTATAGGGATTCACCAGGTGAATCTTTGCACATACCCTACATGCAAGTAAGCATTCCTTTAACACACAAACACAACATAAGCATTAAAAGCACATACATGTTCTCAGAACCACATATTATCATCAGTCAACTAAACGCTTACAACGTTTGCAGTGACTACGCCGAAGACCAACGTTGAACGGCCGGGAGTATCAACGAATAACCCCCGACCAAACACATGCACACGTGCGATTATCGGCCTAAGCGGCAATGTATGTGTGTACGAGGCTTTAGGCTGTAAGAAAAAAAACTCTTGCCAAAAACTTCTACACAGGTTTAATGTAGTGGGTTAGGTAAAAACATGATTACCTTATAGATCCCCCATTAAAAGCGGATAATTAAAAATAAAAAAGCTTCAATTAGTATTGTAGTCCAGTATGGGAATACGCAAGTAGGCAAGAGTTGTGCATACAATTTTAAAAGCATCTGACCGCATCTGCTAGGAATATTACATCTCTGTGCTAACTATATATTAGAACTAAAAATATTAGAACAAAAAACTTGGTGAGATTTCTTTGTGCAAATGTGGATGTATTAATCTAATGGCTAAAGTACCTATTTTGACTATGTTCTCCTTCAAAAAGCAGGAAAAGTTAGGAACTAGTCAGCACATAAATAGATGTCTTGTGCTACAAGGGCCAATTGAGGTGTTAGTTTAACTTCTTTCTGCATTTAAGGAAGTGCATTTTAATGTCCAATGTGATATTGCCTTTAGACGTTACGTAGGCACCATTACAATGCGTAAACTTTGCAGAATCAGAATGGGGTTTTAACACATCTTGTTTTACTTTCCCCTTTTATATAAAATAAAAATCTTCATGTTAAGCCACTGCTGTTGTGAAAGAGGTTAAAGGATAAAGCAATAAACAGTAAATTAAATACACTACAGGGTTTCTGTTTGCAAATGTGTTCCCATTTCCCTTTTGTATGTGCTTACTTTTGTTAGGGTTGTTTTGTCACTTTCTTCTCTGACAGTGTAGGATGTCAAAGGGGTTTCATCTGCATGTGATGGCAGCTGTATCCTTTGAAAATAAATCCCCTTTCCCCCTCATTGCTCTTTTCCAAAGTATGAATAGCAAAAAACACTTTTTTGCTTCATTTTTTAGTAGTGATGTAGTGATGCTCATAACTAATACCGTACTATTCCTAGAATGTATACGCAATATTATGTCTAAATGAACATTTACATGGATACCAGACATTCCCAAATCCGTAATAATCTATGTGTCTGTATAATAGCCACTGGTTACCTTCATCCAGAATACATTTGCATAGCCATTATGGATACCTAAGTTCTTTTAATTCTTGTGTGTGTACAGGGATCTAATAAATGTACAATTGCCAATTCCAAATAGGAATATTGAAGATGCAAATAAGGTTTCAGGTTTTTAGGAATGCCAGGCCAAGCATTTAATTTGGCTGTTGGTGTACAATATCTATGTGATATTCACCTTTATATGCATTATAAGAGTTTCAGTTGATCGTAGTGTTTAAAAATGTCAAAATTCTGTGAAGCAAAGGCCAAAGTTTTTGTCCTCCTGATTGTTGTAAAAGGATAGCCAAAACCAAAGCCAAATCAAATTGTGGTTCTTTACATTTCAAAAAGAGTTTGACCGACTGTCAAAAATTAGTATTATAGAAGCACTCACAGGTTTGATTATTTACAAAATGTGATTCTCTGCTGTTGAAAAGGAGCAAGCCTCAATCAATTTTCCACTCCATACCAACCGTTTTAAATCAATTGAAGAAAGGAATTATTAAAGGGTCGATTTGAAGCATCGATCAAATCCAAAAGTCAAATTGTATATTGGTATGTTTAAAGGGGATCTAAAATCTCCCTTCCTTAAATGCTAGGTCTTAATAACTGATGGGTACAGCTGGTGGATTGGGTGCTTACCATATGGGTACCCTCTCCATCTATCTTTGGAACTGCCACCTCCGTGAGGCCCCCAATTCAATGGGGGCGTTGCCCATTGGAGGACATAATTCTGGCGGAGTGTATCTTCTCATTGGTTTAAATGGTAGCTTGTGAAGGGGTAATACCAGAACTGTATAAAGCCGTGAGGGCAGCTAGTTATTAAATTGTCGCAGCTGAAGTACCAGCTGCACAACCATATATTTAATTACATATTTATAATTAAACTCTTCCCCCATCCTGCTCTTTTTCCTCCATAGCTGCAGAGTACCTAGGGTGAGGACCTAAACTACTTAAGCTAGGTTCACACAGTACAGATAAAGCCCCAATACAGTGTTGGGGCTTTATCGGTACTGTGTGTACCTTGCTTTCCCGAATGAGCGAGTGCCCACCAAAAGTTCCGGTAGGCTGAGCGCTCATTCGGGAAAGGGGAAAATTCCCTTGGTCAAGGTAGACTCCCTATAAGGAAGGCTGCCGCAACCGAGGGAAACACACAGTCCCGAGCGTTCTACCTATGCTGTGTATAGGGAGAACGCTCAGGACTGTGTATCGTGATTTTTGAAAAATTCTTTCGAAAATCTGCCAAGTGTGTACCCAGCTTTAGTCCTCATCCTGGATACTTTCCCTAACTCCTGCAATACTTACTGAAAGTCTCCTTCTGCAATCCACTCCTCCTTTGTTCCTCTGTAAGTGATCGGTTGCGATGCAGCCAGTGGGAAAACACACTCTGCAAGGAGGAGTGTCTTCCCATTGGCTGCACTGTGGACTGTCACTGACAGTGGAACTATGGGTCGGGGAATAGGTGAGTATAATTGTCCTTTAAAAGCATGTGTACCCAGCATAATGGGCATGTCCACCCCATATCTAAAATGTGTTTATAAGCAAGAAAAACATCCTCCAAACCTAGGAAATGCAATCCTTACTCAGGGCTAGGCCACACTGTCATGAATCTTATCTGCTTCCAATAGCGTTTTGCGCTATAGTGGTTTTCAGTGTGGTTGGACATGCCCTTAAAGCATCTTAAGTCTTAAGGAAGTTCCACGTGTAATAAATGTGTAAAATCTTACATATAATCCTGTTTATCTTTGGAATTGTGTTGTTGTATTTGTTAGAAAGCTTCAACCCTTAAAACTGTATTTTCTAACTGAAATATACAAAACAGAAAGGAAACAGCAAAATGAAGTGAAGACATTTAAATAATTGTGTCCTATAGTAATATATATGAACTTGAAACAGTCCTTGCTAAATTTTCATAATTTAATATCTGCAATTTCAATAAACATAAACATAGAAGTGTGAGAGATTAGAGTGTGTAAATTCCCTCTAATTGTCTTTTAACTTTAGATAACCATGGGCACAATGTGTAAACTTTGGAAGTGTATTTGTGTGAAAAACAAAATAAAAAAGAAACTAAGCCAACAAAGGTCATTAAAGTTTCTTAAGGTGAAAAAAGCAATTGCATCTTCTTGAGAAAATCCTTGTTTATTTGGGAAGGTACTGATGGAAGAGAATTGCTTTTCTCACTTGGAAGTGGATTGATTTGTAAAATGGCAATATTTATCTTAACACCACACAGATTAAAGGACATTATGGTACCATAAGGTGTAAATGAGAGTTGATATTTTCTCAAAAGGATGACCAGCATTTTAACAAACCTTTCAAGAGCCTATAAATAAAATAAATTTGTTTATTTTAACTGTGACCAATATCACAATGCTTTATAAATTACGAAGCAGCTACACTTCCTGGTTCTTTGGTCACACAGAAGACAAACAATAAAAAGCTTTTGGGGGAGCTTGTGTGAACTTTTTTTAACACCATTTTCAAAAATACATGTTAATCACTTAGTGATAAAGAGAATTGTGTTTGTTTATATCTTTTCATTGACTCAGCAAGAAAATTTGTATTGCTGCCAGAATCAAGGAGGCTGATAGATAGGTATGATTGTGTACACTCTGGAAACCACTAGTGTTTTGTTTCTTTTTTATTATTGTAGTTGAGAAACCATCTCTATTGGGAGTACAGCTTAACTGCTTTTAGGCTGTATACACACCAGACAACCCTGGCCAGTAATTAATTCAGACAGACTACCGAATTGGTGCTTGGTTTAAAGGAGAACTAAAATTACATTTTTAAAATCCTAATGCGAACGCTTTTTTCCCAAGAACACCTATACATTGAAAAGTTCTTCTAGTAAGTTGCATTTAGTACATGTAAGTAATAGATTCTGTAACAGAAAAGGCTTCCATGTTGTTGCCAGTACAACTCATAACCCATGTTGGCTTCAAAGAGCCACGCCCACTGACCCCAGGATTCACTGTCTCTATGCACTCCGATACCTATCTAATGTCTTAAGACCACATTTTATAAGCAGCGTTTTTTATCTTAAGATGTTCCTATCTGACCCATTTATTTTGTGATCTCAAATTGATTGTATGAAAGGTGGCCATATATCAGTGCGATATTACTTACCTGACCGAGAGCTTGCGGGACGTTCATCGATCCTGCCAGAACCGTCTCTCCCGATCTTATATCTGACCGACATGCGATCGCAAAATCCCATTCATTTTGCAATCACATGTCGGGCGAATATAAGATCGGGAGAGGTGGTTCTGGCAGGATCACAGGAACGTCGCGTGAGTGCTCGGTCAGGTAAGTAATATCGCACTCATCAGGGGCGTGTTTAGGGGGGGATTCCTGGTGCCTGGAATCCCCCCTTTCTGTCTGCTCAGGGCAGTCAGCTATTCTGCTTCTCCTGGTCTCCATAGACTGTTACATAGTTTGTTACATAGATTGTTACATTGTCAATTGAGCTGTGAAGTTAGAAGCAGCATTTGGATGTTTCAAAAATGTATCCAGTCTGCCCTGTGATTGACAGCACCATAACTAATCATAACTGATACAAAATTGTATCAATTAACCCTGCAGCTGCTTAAGGTGATTGCTGAGACTGGGTTTATATACATTAAAGGGCATGTCTGCATCAATATAATTGTTAGAAAGTCCCCCGATACTTACTTACCTTCCCTCTCTCCTCAGCCGCAGTGTTCCGGCCCTCTGCTTGCATGGAATTGCAAGCAGGGGGCGGGACTGGCAGCCGCGTCCGTGATTGGCTGAGAGGCAGCCAATCACGTTCGCGGCTGCCGGGAGTTCTGAACAGTAGAGGAGAGAGGGAAGGTAAGTAAAGATTGGGGGACTTTATAACAATTATATTAATGCAGTTGGGGCTGGGGGAGCATGCCCTACCGCATACCCAAATGGTTTAATGTTAGGGGGAGGCAGAGAAAAACGGGAGGGGGGGGGGAAGGCTCCACTGGGCATGCCTCAAACCTTGATGAGGTTGAGGCAGACTCAGGCACAGCATGAGTCACACACTGCTCCTACACAGCAGTTTCCTAGTTTCCTGGACTTTGGAGGGGCACAGCAGGGGAACTATTTTGAGCAGAAATGTAAGGTAAGGCTTGTTTTAAACTACTTGATGTGGCCAGTAAGGGGTTAAATTTTAGTTTTGGGGGTGGACATGCCCTTTAATTACTGTACTTACCCCACTGTGATTTAAGAAATCCTGGAGGTGGTAGCTGACTATTAACATTTCATTATATATATTATATATACACAGGAGTGATTGTTCCATATATTCCATATACAGAATGATTGTTCAATTTGCCCATACAGGGTCTAATGTTACCAGCTTCCCCTACTGTAGTAAAGGGAAATGAAAATTTTCTGTCTTGTCCGATAGGTCTCAATACCAACAATATTCAGCAAATTCTGTCAGATCCGTTGTCAGTATCACAGCTCTGACTTTGAAGGACACTAATGATATTGAAGGGCAAATGTGGATTTCTTGGTAAATGAGAACATTAGGCTGGGAACAAATGAGCAAATTTTTCATAATGACCATTCACCACTACGAGCAGTCGGCCAGGACAAAGCACTGTTAGTCGCAGCAAATGTCTCCTATTGACCGCACAATCTGCAGTGATTTACCGACATTGGTCGCTGCCCCCGCCGAAATCCCCTCAGATTTTTTAGACCAACCAACCGATACACATAAATAATCTGCTCGTATGTACCCAGCCTTAATGAACATACTTTATGACAAAAGTGATATTTGGCTAACTGTGATAATAATTATGGCAAGTACAGAATATAAAATATTATTATATGATCCATATATAATAGAATATATGGATGTATTTGGTCATGAACTTCCTTCTGGGGTTGTTCGGTGGTAATTCATTCAGGAATCCCCTCCTTGAAAATCTTGCGCTAGCCCCTGCTGATGTATGGCCACCTTAAGCGGTTCTACATAGATTGGACATTTATCTTATGAGAGATTGGACATCTGTCTAATGTCTTACGTAGTGTACCTTTAGCTTCTGTTTCTAGTGAAATATAATGTTTGTAAACCTACCTGCATTCATTGTTGGATTGCTGTAAATTTTTCATGTAAATGCCATGCTTTTAGGAACACACGGCACGAGAAATCAAAAGATTTACTTATGAAACAATACAACATAGTCTACTGCCTGATTTTGCTTTTTTGTTTGTTTCCATCATGTTTCTAGAAAAATATAAAGTTTCTACATCTGTACTAACTTATTTATAGCAGCTTAGTTTTTTATTTACCAACCAGAGTGGATTGCTGACAGCCTTTCTGGAGCAATACAAAATAGTGACCTAATTTTACTGAAATAAAGTGCTGGTTTTGAAAACAAACAGACCATTGGGACACAGGTTTAATTCCCCAGGCTTCCATTTTTTTGTGATTTTATATGTTCTGATATCCCCCTATTAGCCCTTGTTGCATTAAGAAAAACAAAGCATAGAAGGTTGCATGTTCGATTCCCCCTTATTTACTTTTTTACTGAAATGTTGATATTCTATTTCTTAAGGCTGGTACACACCATACAACTTTCCTCATGACTGGCCATTCAAGACTCATGTCTGGTCGGCCAGGAGGAAGGACTGTCGGTCGCGGCAAAAACAGGCGTGTCTGTCAGTAACCATGGCCAAGCGTGCGGTCCTTTAGAGGACCGTACGATAGGCTATGGTTTTCTGACCTGTCCGAGCGTGCGTTCAATTCGGAAGAACAAATGGTTGGTTGCGGCCGCCACATGGAACCAGTACAATAATTTGGCCCGACCAACCGAAACACTGAAATGTTGGTCGGCCTGAATTATTGTATGGTGTATACCTAGCTTTACATCCATGCTAGCAAATGAATAAACTGCAAAGATAATTTTTTTGTATGAAAAAAAGGAATTTATCATTGTTAGGGACAGGAGCATTTGGAATGTGTTTACACGAAAACTGCACTGAAATCTGTGTACTGTGTCAGAAGGAGGGATCTCTGAGCTGTAACATGATTGGCTGGGTGTTCCCAGAGTAGGTTAATTATAGGAGCTGATCCCTAGTACCCACAGATTATTTTAATAAATCACCCAGAAGGTCACCCAGGTTAGACACAGCTTTTTGTCAGTTGTGAAAATTATATAAAATATTTCGACCAAAATGGGCAGTTGACCATGTTGAAATGATGGCCTTGTTCACTTGGCACTGGTTTTACCCTCTGACATTCTGGTGACATTCCCCTTCTCACCCATTCAAAAAAAGGTATGGCCAGCAATTCTTCTGAAGTGTAAATATCTGTGTATGGCCAGCATAACTGATTTACAGATACAAATAATCATTTTGTTTGTGACTGTTACTACCGCTTTAATAAAATGAGGATAATGCAGACTGTTGAATATGGGGCATGCTATACAAGGTTATTCATCACTGCAAATCAGAAATACTGCTAAAGTCAAAACAAGGGCTTATAAGAGAGATCATGAAAAGATCCACTTGACAAGTAGTAAGTTTAAACGCTGTTTTAAATTGAAAGCATTTCTTATTAATCGGAGAAGATAACAAAAAGGAGGTACAAAGGCCAGTTATCCACACACAACAATATTTCCCCCTGGAAACAAGACATCTTGACATTAACATCTCTTATTGGTTTTGAATTATTTTCCAGAGCATCTTAACCGTTACATTTGAAGTGGCTGGAATTGTAAATGAAGAAAATTTAAACTTGTTTATTCAGGTAAAGTATTAAAGATGAATGTTTCACCGATATCAGGCTGTCATTCTCATTTTTGTATTTTGGGCCCTTATCTGATGTGCAAATTCATGTTTCTGCACATCCGTTTTGAGTAATCTTTTTTTATTTTTTATAATTTTGACTAACACAGTCTGAACATTGCACACCGATGGTCATTTATAAATGCTGGAAAACTTTTAATTACCAAGGTTTCAGTGCGTGCAGCACCTTCAATGTCTAATACTGTTCACCCAACATAAATCTGTCTGACCAATGAGATAGCAGCATGAAGACATATTTCTAGAGGTTTTTAAAACTAAGCAGTGCATTGTGGCAAAATACAATCCATTTCCAATAATATTTTACAAGGTTATGAGCTTTTACTTTTGCCTAGAAACCGGATTAGTTCCCTAGGCAATACTGGGGAGATAACCAAAACAAATATAGGTGTAGTAAATAGACTATATAGCTGGGTCCACACATTACCAATAAAGGGCCAATCCCATTGATTGGCTCTTTATTTGTAATATGTGTACACCTGAAATTTTTTTCCTTGTCATAAAAGATTTGTACAGTACAGAAATCTTTCAGATGGCACGGACATTCTTCCTGGCAGGATATAACAAAAAGTAGCATCATAAATAAACTTAATGCTATATATTAAAAGATTAAAGAAAATTTAAAAGATTAATACTGCCAAAAAAATGCCTTAAACATCAAAGATGGGTGTGGAGTTCCTCATTTTAAAACTGGCATTGACAGGGATGATCGTTCGTATATTTTTAATACAGAATGGTTGTTCAATACGCACATACACATTACGATGTTATTTGCTACCTCTACTGTAGTAAAGGGAGCCCATAGCGATCCAACAGAAGTCAGATTGCTAGGTTGCGATGCAGACGGTAGCCATTTCTGAATATTAGCCATGTGTATGCCCAGCTTTAGACCTAACCAAAATATAACTCCATAAACAGGGTGAGCAGTCCAGATTTACACCGATAAATTTAGCTTACTTATGTTAAGTGTAGATAGACCAAAACAGATGCTTTGTCTGGTGTGTGCCTTTGGAGTACCTGACGCACACCTTTTGCTGACACAAAACATTGTGAGAACCCTGAATACCATAGACTAAAGCTGAGACAAAATGGGGGGGGAAGCCCTTAACACTATAGGACAGATTAATGGGGAAATGCTCCCCCTCCTTTGTAAGGATTTTTCTAAGGCATAATCCTTCATGACCTCCAGGATTTGAAAGTCTCATGCATCAATACTTTTTAGTAATAATTTATGTTTCGACCACCTAGTCAAGGTCCACCGCAGGTTCAAGGACCATGAAAGTAGATCATTATGTAGTGTATCTACATAGTGTACCAATGCATGGTGGGGGGGTCTTGTAAACCTGCCATAATGCACTAGATACAATAACTGCATTATTGGGGTTGGAATCGGTCTCCTCTTATACTGTTTATAATTTGCCATTCTAGTTCGATTACTATATGGGTTATACGCTCTGTAAAATTTAACAAATTGAATAAGCGTCCATTATTTAGTTTAAGCTTTCACTGGCCAAAGCAAAAATTTTGCCCACTATTAAGACCTAATTGACTGTTTCAAATTAAATTTTAGGTCTAAAAATCAGCCAATGTGAAAACAGGTTAAGTGTTGCATTGGCATTTCTTGTGATGAATTGTGCCGTTTATGTGGTGTGTTGCACATTTAGCTAAAATGTACCACTTTTATGATTTCAGAATCTTCTGTGGGAGAAAAATGTTTTGGACAAGAGTGGACATCCCATGGAAGTTATCAGACTGAAGGTGTTTAGTTTTTTTAATATGCAAAGCAAAATGTAATAAGAGGCAGTAAAATGGATTAAAGGAAATTTAACCCTTTCCCCCACCCTCCACCCATTATAATCAATACGTATACTCTTTTTTGTAATACTGGAGTACCCCCTGGGTTTACATATTATCTCTGGCGTTTCTGCTTGTAAGTTACAGCTTCCATAGTCCTGCATCCTGGCTTGTCTCCGGAACCTGGCCAATGGGGACACACTTCTAGTAGATTGCGCTTTTTTGTTGGCCAAGCCCAGGCTGAAGCCAGGCAGTGGGACTAAGGAAGCTGGGTAATGTAACTTGCACAAAGAAGTGCCAGAGTTAGAATGTAACCCCAGGGGTGAGGACCTGGTGTTTTAGATCCTTAACCTAGATACTTTTATTAAGAGGTGTTTGGGGGAATATATTTTAATTGTCCTTTAAATAATATGGCTAAATGAGTGGTAGCATAATTCTTCCAGAAAGGGGAGTAGGGTCAACTAAGACATACAGTTTTAACAAATATATATTAAGACTAAATTGAGGCTGTGGAGGTAAAGTTTTATTTTTAAAGGAGAACTAAACTTTAATTGTTTTACCCTTAATGGGAAAGCTTTCCTTCCCAAAATACCAATGCATTGTAAGAGACTACTCCAGTAAGTTGCGTTAACGCAATGTAAGAAGTATATTCTGTAACTAAGAAGACTTTCATTATGTTGCCAATACATGTCTTTGTCCATGTAGTCTTCTAACAGCTTTGTGAGCATGTGCACCAATTGGCCACACACCCTGACCCCAGTATATTTGGATGTTTCCATGATAAAATGTTTAAAAGTTTTCAGACCGTTTAAATTGCAGACAGCCTACCAGGAACATTGCTAATACCTTGCTTCCATTCTGTTCCTAGCAAAGATAATGTTAATAAATGTATCTGTTTTCTATTTGTTAGCTCTGGAGGGTTAGTGGATTAATGCTCTACTTTTAGAACGACAGTGATGTTAAAATGTTAATTTTCTTTTTGCTATTTATACTTGAGATGTCTCTAACATGATTCTTGGAAGGTTTGGAGCAAAAAATGGATTGGACATCAGGCAATCATTGTACCAAAATATTAGTGGTACTGCTTAAAAATGATCTGGCAGACTATTGAATAATATATTGATCGGCAGCCTGTCTAAAGGGAATAGCAGTTCCTGATTGATACTTGTGTAGCAGGCCTGTATATTGCCTGTCTTTAACCATGTTATTCAGCATATCCAGTGTTGTTTCTAGAATATTCTTTAGGCTATATATTTGTTTAAAGGTGCTTAAAGGAGAAGTATTGTGAAAATGTTATCTTTTCTACTTGTCCATTAAATCTTTTGATCCCTCTTACAGACAATAGTTAAAGAAAGTCAATGAAGCTAGTCTCCTTATTTTTACATTTTTGTCCACACCTTCAGCCACCTAATCATTCCTAGAAGCTGCCCAAAAAGCAATGCACATACACACAAGCTTGCCTCACATATAAGTGACCACAAAGAGAGGTAGGAGTACTTTATTCTACCTCTCTGGGAAATATAGACTTAAATAAAAAAATTTTGGGCATCCATAGATACCCTTTAAGTACACCTCTTACCCTTGTAAGAGTGCATGATTTGAGGTTTATATGACATGATATTTTTGCAAGACGTTTTCACCATTAGATGAATAAGTTACCCAGATGAGTTTGAAAAGGAGCATGGGGACATCTTATTATATGATTGTTTATTTGTATACATTATTTAACATTCTCTTTCAATCTACTTCTTTTATGTACCTATATCCTTTTTCAGGGATTGATGTCACTTAAAGGTAACTCGCATCAGGTCATATTACAAGGTGTTCATGAACTTTATGACTTTGAGACAACCCCAGTGAGATGGCAAGAAAGCAGTGAAAGGATAAACCGCATGGTTTTCATTGGTAAGGGTTCCTATAATATTCTATTGTAGATAAACTATATGGAAAAAATTATTTGGAAACATGGCCCACTACACCTACAGGAACATTTATAATATCCTGTTCTAAAAAGATCCCGCTGTTCAGTATTTGTGCTAAGGCTTAATGCAAGTTATTGCTGTTATTAATGGAGTTATTGCAGTGTTTGCGACTTGCACACTATGCAGCTCAATACTTGATGCTCTGTTATGTAACATGGTCTACTACTTCAGTCTGAGTTTCTGTTTTCCCTAAATAATACTATTTATTGTTGACCATGGAATATCTAGCAGGAAAGATGTTTCACAGATTGACTTGTAGCAAAGATGGCATCCAAAGAAAGTACCACCACTTTACAAATGTTTGTAAACATAACTGAATAGGCTCTTGGTTTTTGGGGGGGGGGGGATCTATGTCTATGAGTCTGAATGCAAAAAACTAATTTAGAAATTGAGCTTTGCTTTAATGTACTTTTCTCCATATACTGTAGTGTAGGTAAAAGATGCGTTTTTTAACAATGAGTTCATGTATTGCAACCGCAAAATAATTAATGCTGTGAACCCACATAATTAAAATCATTCTACCCATCCTCCTGATTGTGAGTAATCTTTTGCTAATGCCATTGGCTACATCACAGATTTCAAATACATCCTGATCTTCCTAGTTCCTCCTTATCTGCATTCACACTGATTCTCAACTTATTTGATTGCAAATCATATTGTCTGTTTTTTGCTTTAATCAAATAATTGCAATTTCATTTTTTATTACAGGTAGGCATCTTGATAAGGATATCCTCAAACAGCTATTTTTATCAGTAGTCACTGACACATGATGTCCCACAAAAATGAATTATTTTTACTGCACTTGACTGGATGACAATGCTGCAGTTGTTGTTTCCCTACAGATTTTATCTATCACAGTTTATTTGCAGGAAATAAAATATCTTATGTTTTAGACATTGAAATCTAGTCATTTTCCTCCTTGGCAATTCTTTTACTTCAAGAACCTATTAAAGATCAGGGGACAATATGTATGCAACCTGACAGTACAAGCACTGTGGACAAGTACTGCCTTTTATAATAAATGCATTCTAAAAACAATCTCATTCATTTGAAAAAGATGTTTCATAAAGCCATAGAGAAAGCAAGGATAAGTAGCCTACCATTGTTCAATTTATATGTCCTTGACATACATGTTGTCTTTATAACTTTATCATCCATTTCATCAATAGGGAAATAAATATTTTGCATCAGTATGGTAGTACAACATAATATATTGTATATATTGTTTTTCTGGGTGCAGGGTAATGTAAACTTTTAAAATTACAAATAAATTGTGTTATGGAACTGCAACAGGAAAAATAAACTTATGGAATATTTTGCTACATGCATACAAAAGATAACATGTTAGCCTATATGGGAATGTACCAAGAGCAGCACCTGTTAAAAGTGATTTTAAAAGCATACTAATTCATTTGTACCAAAGGGTAGCTTGTGTTTAAAGTTTTGCATTAGTTGCATTTGGAAATTTTGCTGCAAGCAAGGTACCAATATAAGATGGCAATAGTGGAGCCTTACCAGAACTTTTTAAAACCAGCAAATATCTGGTCTTAAAGGCTGTGTCAACCCCACCACTAAAATCTAT
Organism: Hymenochirus boettgeri; assembly: GCA_019447015.1. Lineage (NCBI taxonomy): Eukaryota > Metazoa > Chordata > Amphibia > Anura > Pipidae > Hymenochirus > Hymenochirus boettgeri. Next base: position 244,215,020 of record CM033469.1, read on the forward strand.
AGTTACTTTCCACAAATCCTGAGATAATTCTACTTAAACTTTTCTCTCTGCTGGAGCTGGTCTCTCTGGTTCTTGCCTCCTTTGCAAGCTTAATGGGTTTTTGTAGAGCTTGCAAGGCTGAAGAGAAGGTGTGCCAGTATGCAGCCATAAGTCTTTGGTCAAGACATCACCTTCATTGGCCTTGACTGATGGTTGTAAGCAGTAAGGAAATTAGCAAAAGGAATAGACAGCGGCAGAGAGAAAATAATATAAAGGGCTTCAGGGACTGTGGAGGTAAGTAAGTATAACAATCTTAGGGTTTCGGTGGTGGGGTAGGTAAGTATAGATTTTTTGTTTGGTGTAAAAACAACCAATCCATGTGTAAGAATGCTTCTCACCTGGTCCACAAGATTGGGCCAGGTCATAGGCATTTCCTTACATTTCAAATTACAGTGAATAACAAGTTACCTTATTCCTGGCTGGCTCCCTGAGGTGGCTTCCTGGCTTTGTTATGGAGTGTTACATGGTTAATTTTGTGTTGAAAAAGACAACAGTCCAAGTTTCTCCTCTTTACAGGGAGGTTAAATAATAGAACCCAAGTAAACTTACCTTCCAGTGCTCCAATCGTGGCTTAGCTTATTGGTGCTCTGTCCCGATCTGCCAGGGATGTCAAACTTGTTAAAGGCCAGGGATGTCAAACTTGTGGACCACCAGATGTTTGAATACTACAACACCCAGCATAATGTTGGGAGTTGTACTATTCAAAAATCTGGAGGGCTGCAAAATTGACATTCCTGTTATAGACACACATGCAGAAGATAGGAGCAGGAGGCAATAAAGTGGCATCTGCTGTCCCTGCATTGCCTGGGTTCCATTATTCCCAGGGAGGTGGGATCCTACATCCTTGAGAATTATAGATCCATCAGGAAGGTAGTTAGAATTTTATATTTGGTCAGTTTAGAGCCCATTTAATGCCTAAAAACCGCAAACTTCACAATGCACCTAGAAAAGCCTAAAAAACCACAACCAAAATGTATTTATGGAGAGGAGTCAATAAGGCCTTTGAAGAGAAACACAGCATAACTACTGTAAAGCATCTCTGTGTTTTTGGAATGTGGAATTTTATTAAAAAATGATGGCAAGTTATGACAGGTCAAATGCATATTGTTATCAAAAAAAGGAGAAAACCCACCCATTCACCAGCCAATGAACTGTATATGTGGGTGATATACTTAAACATGAAGCTGTGGACAATTCATAATATTAGCAATAGACAAAGAACCAGTCTTTATATGGTTTGTTAAATCCTGTGGGTTTTTTTCTGTTAGAAATATCACATAAGGGTGATTTTTATTTATTGTTTCATATTGTCCTCAACAGAGCTGTTGTATAAAGTAATGCAATCTGTTCTAGTATAGGCAACACTTATGCAAGATCTTGAGTTTTCTTATGGTGTGTATTGTGGTAGTATCAAGGAATATAAAGCCTATTTGGCTTTCTAAATATGGTCCTATACTCATACATATGCCTGTATGCAATGCTTAATAGATTTAAACCAAATTTTCCTGAACACCAAGGTTAACTCAAACACATTCCTTAGCCTCCATTCATTAGACCTCTGGGTACACACAGTAAAGCCCCTCCATACACAGGATCAATTTTTGAGCGACCTGATCAAATCGGATTGCTGGAAAAGTCGAAACATGATGAGCGGTTTATCGAAAGAAATTTTCTGTTGACTCCATCTTCAGTCCCCATCTCCTCAGTGGAAATCTGAGGAAAGATTGGAGCCTTAAGGTGGGAGGTTTTGAGCTGTTCTTCCCATCAGATTTACGATTATTGAACTTATTGATCTGTAATATTCTGTCTGTCATTTTTTAAATATTAGTCTACACACGGTCCCGAGAACTCTAATTTCTGTGCTACTCACTTTATCAATAAAAGGGGGCAATGGAATCATCCCTTTATCGTTACAGTGTGCACCCAGATTTACAAGTATTGCAGCACAGCTCATGTGTCCAAAACTATTGGCCAACACTAGTGTGCACTATTTAACACCTGATCGGATTGCGTGTTTAAATATTTGGTGTGGCCTAGTCCTAAGTGGAAAATAGTGGAAAAATGGTACTTCAACCTTTTCAGTGCTAGTAGATTGGATTTTCATTGGAATTTTTCAGGCCTTATTTAGCTTTTACAGGTTGGATCACTAGCAACTGTTGACTGAACACCCATGTCTGTGCCTAGCTTACACCCTTGGGGCCATATTTATAAAGCCGCAGTATCGCTTCTAAGCATTACCGCGGGTTACTTAATTAACGAATGTTCGATCGTAGAATACCGTGCGGTAGTAAACTACCGCAATGGTATTCTATGGGGATCGTAAATCTAAGATTTCGTTATCGTAGATTTACGATTGGAATGGTAAATTTATGATTGTTAAACCGATCGTTAATCTCCAATCGGTTTAACAATCATAAATTTACGATACCGATCGTAAATCTACGATAACAAAATCTTAGATTTACGATCCCCATAGAATAACGTTGTGGTAGTTTACTACCGCATGGTATTCTACGATCGAACGTTTGTTATTTAATTTAAATGTACGATTCCGATTGTACATTTACGACCACAATCGTAGTAAATTAACTAACTCATGGTATTGCTAAAAAGAGATACCGCGGGATTATAATTATGGCCCTAGATTGCAGCTTTCAGTCTCCCTGAATATATTTATATATATATATATATATATATATATGTATAAATACAAGAGCTTAAAGAAAAATATTGTTATAAATATTAATTGTCAGGTAAGCCATTTCCCTGCCTGACTCCTTAATATTTGTAACAAATTTTTTTTGTTTCAGCTCAGCCAGGGAGACTTAACTTGGCAAGTGCTACAAAAAGTGTAAACGTAAAGCAGAACAGGAGGTAGGATATAGAATTATAGTTAATGCAGTTATTGCAATTAGGATCTGTATGTGGAATATTAGATAGTCTGGGAGTTATTTACCAGTCTGCTGGTCTTGCCTACAGGAACTGAAATTGTTTATATTTACATGGACACAAAATACGCCGATTATTTTTTCACATAACTGATAACTTTTTTTCAATATTGATTGATAACGTGCATTTTATTTTTGTTCCCACACTGAATATATATTTGCATTTGTTGTGTGTGTATAGAAAGATGACAATTCAATAGAAAAACAGATTAACGGTTATAGATAGATCAATAGACATAAACATATGATTAGGTGATAGGTGACATATGCTAGATAAACCAGCTGTATAGATAGATACCATAGAGAGATAGATACCATAAATAGACAGATGAGCTGAAATATTTGAATTCTAAAAACGCTGTCTATATTATACTAGTATACTAAAATGTGTTAACGCATACAGTAACTTTTAATCTATTTTATGACTATACTTCAAAAAACACCAACAGATCTGTAAGTTTTAATAATTTTATTCAGCTTCAAAATAACTGAAATATTGCACACTGTCATTGTTAATAAATAATTCAATAGTTTAAATAGTCTATTTACACTATACAATAATAATAAAAATACACAAAACAAGAAAATTACATAAACAATATACACACTCATAACTTATAAACGACAAGTCAGACTTTGGATTAGTTTGTCTCCAAAGCCCAGATAAAAAAAGCCCATTACAATTTAAGGTACCACATGTGGCAGAGATTGAAAAAGATAAATAAAATTACTTTTCTGGAGAGCAAACACAAATTCATTACTCAATTACAGACATATAGTAGATATATATGATGTGCATAGGGTTTTATCTAATCCATATTATACCTGCAGGCACCAGTCCTTCACATTAGTAACACCCGGGAAACTTGATAAGGCCATATTGCCTGGAGCTTTGCTCATTGGCTAGCAGTGGCACAGAAGAAAAATTAAACATAGATGGTACCAAACAGGCTGGTGTCCTCTGCAATGTGTTATTGTTCCAATGTGGGCTGTATATTGGGGGACTTGGTTCGGCTTCTTTGGATTTGCTCATAATATTATCTATACTAAATGAGCATTTACTCTGGGGCTTGCTGGGATGGTTGTTACCATCCTGTGCTAAAAAGTGTCCAGTCTGGTCAGTCATCTTCCTCTTATTTTCTAGATTTGGTGCATATGGCGCAGGGAGGGCTAAGCTCTCTGGTACTGCCAGGTATGACAATGGAGTCTGTTGCACCATATGCTGAGGTTGCAGAGGTCTGTAGGATCTGAAATAAGGCAAAGGATTGTACACCATTAGTCCATCCTTCAAGTATTCAGTGTGGTGCCTCTTAAATCGTTTTCTCCTTCTAAGAAAGCTCCCATTATCAAACATATCCTCAGAAGCTGGGTCAAGGGTCCAATAGTTTCCTTTGCCAGGGTTTCCAGGTTCCCGGGGAATTTTTATAAAGCAGTCATTAAGAGAAAGATTGTGCCTGATAGAGTTCTGCCAGGCAGGGAATTTGTCCTTGTAATAAGGGAACTTGTTACTGATGAAATCGCAGATGCCACTAAGAGTCAGCTTCTTGTGTGGGCTCTGAAGTATAGCCATGGTGATTAGAGCAATGTATGAATAAGGTGGCTTCACCAGAGGCCTTTTGGCTTTGCCTCCTGCTTGGTTGTTCTGGGAATCTTTAGATGTGCTGCCCTCACTCTCTCCAGATGAATCACACTCACTCTCTGGGCTGCAATGCTTGGAGTTATCCATCATCCCACTGTCCACAAGCTCTGAATGTTTGGGCTTCAGGAAAAAGTGAGACTGTAGATCACAGGAATCATCTTCTCCTAGAATATCAATCTCATCCTCCTCATCTGAGGCCACAGCATAGTCTTGGGCACCATTCTCCTCATTGAACCTCATTGCTTATTCTTAGGCTGAGTTTGTAAACTGCAGGGTCTCTGTTAAGAGTTGTATTCCCACTCAGCTCTGTAGATGCCAGAGGTCTAACTGATCTCTCCTTGCTGTCCCCTCCTCTTTATAATCACTGTTGTATCCCTCAGACATCTGCACTTGAATTGGAGATAATCTGTCAGATCAGCCTTTGTGTGAATGTCCTGCACCTGGGAGGGAGGGGCTGTGTGGGATTCAGACATTGCTTGGGCTGTGCAGCTGGGGGGATCTCTTCATTTATAGTTAAAATACAAATGCCAGCACTGGAATTTATTGGAAGCATTTAGAACACCACAGAATCCTTTATCTTAATATCTATGAAATGGACAATAATCTAACTATATCCAATACATGCATTTATATACAAAAGTTAATGATGCACATTCTATTTGCAACAAGTGTACTTATTTCAACTATTTAAATCAGAGATATCAAAACAGTGGCTCTCCAGGTGTTTTGGAAACTACAACTTCCAGCATGCCTTGTTTGCATTCTGGAGGGCCACTGGTCTGACACCCCTGCTTTAAATAATTCTACACTCTCTACAATCACTACCCTAATCCCATTTTCCAATTTATTCACATCTTTAGCTGTAAAGATTTACTATATTATATTTGTTTATATCTAAGAAAATGGGTCAAACTAATGCACCTAAATCAGGGATGTCAAACTTATGCATTAAGCAGCCAGGGAATTCTTAGAGTTGTGATTTTTAAACATCTGGAGGGCGACCTAAATGAGTAATAATGGAAAACTTTTTATGCTGCCCAAGTTCTAAAATTTAATTCCTGCTTTGTGGTTCTAGATTCCCTTATGCGAACGACCAATTAAGGCTACTTCGTCCTTCTGTTCGTCCTTCTGGACGCGTTTTACTAGAGGTTCCAGATGTTTTGCCGCTAGGAAACCGTTGCGCATAGCATATTCCTAGCCACAACGCTCAGAAACCACCAGTAACAACGCAACCTTAACGATGAACAGTTGCTCCTGTGAAAGTAGCATAGCTGTAAAGCTGGCCACAGAGGCATATTTCACAGTAACTGGTTATGTAGTGTAAGGAACAAGCCATACGTGATCTATAAGATAAATGGTATAAATCTATATTTGGACCAAAGTGTATAAAAAACTGTAAAGTCCAGGCAGGATCAATAAGAGGTGCACTCTAGGAACCTGTGCCACAACAGGTAAGTATCATATGAAATATGAGTGAAAAGAGACAAAGAGGCTTTATATAAATAAAGCATGTTTCATTTCTATATGAGTGTGCATCCTTTCACTCCTATTTCATATATTTGGACAAAGCTGATTCCTACAATAAAATAGTAGGTGTTGCATTTCATGAAATTATTATAAAAAATTATTATTATTCTTTTGATGGGGTTTATTATGCTTTTGTCTGACCTAGCACCCATACACTCAATGATCGCCCACTGGAAAGGCCCACCAAATCGGACGAATGTACAGGCCTTTAGTAATATACTCTAGATAGCTGCATGCACAGAATCATGCGACTGAACAATTTGCACAATACATTCAAATCTATGCTAATGCCTCTTGACTGCTAACTGACCATGGATTGCAGGTGGTTTTGGCCATGGAATTGGTTAATAGAAAAAAAAAAGCACCTGTGATCTGAAGTAGAAAAGGGTTTTTAGAAGGGAACATTAGCACTACATCTGCATATGAAGGAAGCATAGGAAATGGCTCAGTAGCCCTCAGTTTACCAAACACCACAGGGGGGCTTTTAAGGACAGATAGTGATAACCCACAGGGGGGCTTTCAAGGACAGATAGTGTTAACAACTGTAAAACTCTTTATTCCTGGTCTGTAGGAGATGTTTGGGATTCATGATGGACTCAATTATTTTGGTCATCACTGATACTAATTTGGGGTAAATTTTAGTCTATTGGACTGGTACCAAATAAAGTTCAGCAAAGGTTTAAATATCTGCATTTTTGAAGTTTTTAAAATAGTACTTTGGTTTCCTATTATATAAGGAAATCTTGTACTTCCCAATCCCCTACACACAGAGGGAATCCACTTCATTTAGGAAAACAAAATAAAAAATAAAATGAATTACTGATTTTTCTCACGTCCAGTAACATTTTTCAATATACTCTATTCTAGTCCTGAGCCTCATTCCCCCTAGGAAACGCACACAAACGCAAAATGCGCAGAAATTAACGCACCACAATTTTAAGGTCTGGCTTTCCCATTCATCCAAGGAATGTCCAACCTCAGCCATCCAGATGCTTTGGAAACTACAACTCCTAGCATTCCATGGTTGCATTCTGGGAGTTTAAGTTTCAAAACATCTGGAGGGCTGAGATCGACGTGGTAAGATTAGGTAACCATACTTCAGGTAATTTTATACAACCTCTGCCACATTCTTGTATGTACAATACACAGCTGTTTCATATATTGCTTATTACTGTATGTTACTGATTCTCACCACAGTACACTGTGTTCCTTATACTGATATCAATCCAATGGATAGGACCAGGTACCTTCTGACTTTAAAATAATTAAAGATGAGCCTTATTTCGGAAAATCAACAATGTAAACGAATAAAAAATATGTTGGCTAAACAGATTTGTTATTGGTATGGAATTAATTATAAAATCAGTTGGTATGAGGCTCTTTCCATGCCAGTAGGGTAGATGGAATGTACAAAGAGAAGAGGTGTACACACAAACCAGAATCAACCTCTGTTGTCTGCCTTGATTTGTTTGCTTTAGGGAAAGCTTTGTTATCCTTTTAAACGATAATGTTACCAAAATGAGGCAAGAAACAGAGTACACAATGCTTTCGTATTCAATAGAGAATTTGTTTGCCAGTGCTCCTTCTATGTATCCCTCCCATGTTAGCTGCCCTCATGGGGGTCTTCCTGTGCAGTTACCATACCAATGACCCTGTTAGGCGAGGTTTAAGCATTGCAAAGATGCATGTGTTAATCCGTGAATAGCCATTCTGATTATGAGAAAATTAACCCCAGCTTGTGACTTTTGACATTAACAGGTTAGGGAGTTGATATTGACCCACACTACAGTTAATATATAGTCCTTGTGGGGGGTTCGCTGAGGAAGTTCATTTATTGTACAACTTTCTCTTAAAAACAGTTGTGTTCAGGAAGGGGAGGATTTGTCACCTTTAAAGGTTTAAAATAGAGTTTAGTATATGCAGTGCATAACTGTCAAGAACCACACAAGTGTAATAGTAATAAGCTATATAATCAAAATCTACACTTTTTTTTTTTTGCATTAAGATTGTAAATCCTGGTATGCAAGGCTGGTATACAAGTGGTCAATCTGTACCCTGTCTTCCTGGCAGACAGACTACTGATCAATAAACCAATCAGATAATTGGTAGTCTGCTGGTTGTGAAAAAAATCGGTACAGCCAATATTTGCTGCAATTGATCGCATTGTTTATTAAAAACATTTCTGAAAAACTAGATAAGACAATCAGGTAAGCTTGCCATACTTATAGTGAGAATGCACCTTCATAACAACATCAAATACTGTCAGATTCAATATGATTTGCTGATTATTTTGCTTGTTCACACTTTGGGAATGGCAGATTACAAAAAACATCTCTGGGATTGATTGTTTATTGACTGAAAATTACCATAAGTTCCTATTGGACATCTGCTTTAAATTAATGGAATAGATAATGATTGTGGTACAGATCATACAGAGTATAGGGAGGTATATGATTGTATGTGTAAGTTTACTTACATTAGAGCACTCAGGAATAAAAAAATCAGCATTGATCAACAATATTGCAGGGTTGGGCTGAAAACTGACTGATTTACTTTGCTGTCAAGATTTAAGTGTTCCAACACCAAAAATAAAGTATCAAAGACTTGTGCCCACCAACAATATATGTGATAGGCTTTGGAAATTCAAAGGAAAGGATCTCAAGGAAAGCTGGTTCATAAATATTTTATGCTGGCTTTACACTTGCAAGACATTAGCTAGATTAGATTTTTGATCTCATGTCTAAAAATACTCTGTATATTCCTACATTTCTCTTCCTACAAACAAGAAAAGCGATGATCAATGCACATTCCTGGGCCCCATATATCATAATATCTATACTAGTGCAAACAGTAAAAACATGGGGGTTTTTAGTTACAATTTTATGCATAAAAGTGAAAAGCCTTCCAACGACGTCAAGGTAACCCCAGTATGGAAGGTCCTAACAGTTTACCTTGGGACCTTCCATACTGCGGTTACCTTGATGTGGTTGGAAGGCTTTTCACTTTTATGCATAAAGTTGTAACTAAAAAACCCCCATGTTTTTACTGTTTGCACTAGCATAGATATTATCTCTTTTCTTGTTTGTTCTAATGTTTTGGTCAGATCAGTAGCATTTCCACTATTTGTTATAAAGTAATTTTGCCACAGGAGTGCTCCCACAGCCCCCCTTTTGTGCACATTTCCCTTCCTGGTCCATTTGTTTTCTCATTGAAGGGAAAGTTGTATAAGGTAAGTTTTAAGATGGCCATACAGCCGATTGAACGTCCAATCCAGTGAATGTCAAAATAGCTGTAATGTCTACTGCCCCAGAAGTTCTAACCTGTTGGAAGTTCTGTGATGTTCTGTGGCTGGATTACACTTTACAATCTAAGTTAGATCTGTAAAATTGGTCATAAAATGATGGTGGTTGTCCTAACAACATTGGAAAGTTGGTATGTAAGCTGCAGTGTATGGGCACCTTTAAGATGCATACACACGTGTGATTGTGGGGTGCCATTCTGCAACGCAGGTATGCATGGCTGTTTCGGGAATCAATTGTGCTGTGTATGGGTGCTTAGTCCCTATGGAATGTAAGAAACAGAATATTAAAATCCCAGTAAGAATTAAAAATAAATCTGGGGATTTGAACCTGTGACCTTATGGAGTGCTTTAGATTGCTGATCCATTACAGAATACACAATGATAATGGGTACATGTAGAAACTTTATCTTTTGCTAAAAACAAATGGGGAAAAAAGGAGTAAAATAATTTGACCCTTTTTGTATTGTTGCTGGATGACTGTCAGTAATGCATGGCAACTGGAAATTAAACAGCAGGGTAACAGGTAAGTCTTATCTTCTATATTGGTGTGGAGACATCTGTATAGAATATACTCTGTGCATAGAGACAGTGAATACTGGGGTCAGGGCGTGTGGCAATAGGTGCACATGCTCACAAGACTCTGAAGACTACATGGACTGTGAATTGAACTGGCAACAACATTGATGTCTTCTTAGTTATAGAAAATACTTCTTACATGTAAGTAAATACAACTTAAGGCGCCTATACACATGCTTCCATTGGAATTTGATCATGAATTTGCCTGATGCACAAGTAAACAGGAACATATATACTTTATACAGATAACTGGTTGTTGGGCTCAAACATGCCTACGATGTTATCGGTTCCCTAGACTTTAGTAAATAGTCAATTTTATGTTTGGACCACAGATTCTCAGTTAAGTAAGAATTATTTAACATAGGCTAGCCATACATGCGTCAAATTATATTTGATCATTTTACATACCGACTGCTAGATAAAACAATCAACAAAAATGAAGCGAACACAAAACCACACACTGATTTACAGATATTAAGCAAAGGTTGCATGAGGGCCTAAGACAAATGCAAGATGCCATCCATAGGGAAGGCCTGCTTTATTCACTGGAGGACTGATTTGTTTAAAGCAACTTAATGGTTTGGTTAGCATTTGATTTTTGCATGATATAGGAATATGACACTCCCCACTTATATTAATAAAGACTTATTATAAACTACAGATGAACAAACTCTAACTCATTGAAGCATAATTTTTTTGACCAAGACTTTTGATTTTCAAAATGTGGATCAAAACCGGGATTAACCTCATCAACTGACGATTTTTCCACCTGGTCAACCAGTCGAAATCGGCAATTTGTCTGTTGGGTAAAAATATTTCCCCGTGTGTCCGCAGCCTTATTTAGACACTAATACTAGGGATATGGCACACAGACACAATCAAAGGTTCAAAAGACTGGGAATATAATGTTTGGGGTTAGTGACACCATTTGTACATCAAAGAGTTAGGGGACTACAAAGGGAAGGGGCCAGACAATAAAGGAAAAGTTGTGGCAAGGAATTGCTATAAAAAAAACATCCTGAGTCCCTGAGAAATAGAACAAGCCTTCTGTCTTTTTATGGCAACGAAAAGTACAATTTATTAACCCATACAAAACACAGAGGATTCCTATGCTTACAAAATAATAATTTATTTTTGTTAAAAAAAAGTTGTCCATCAAATTATTCCCTTAAAAGTTTTTAATCAAATAGATGTTTGCTATTACATTCATCACTTTTAAAATGATGCATTAAACGCAGTTATGTTTTGAAATAACAAAAAACAATAATTTATAAACAAATGTAACTGTTTCCTAAGACACACAAGAGTACAAGAGTTCACACAGATTTTTCAGCCAAATTAACGATAACTCCGTGGATTGAATGGTCAATCTGATAATCACCACCATTCGTGCGGTCTTTTATGGACATGTCGCGGCAAACTGTTGGTCACAACCGATAGTGATTCATCCGGGGCTGAAAAAAGTATCTGTGTACCCAGCCTAAAAGCGAATGCATAATCACGTGCAACTATTCCCTGAAAAGCCTGGCGTTCTGCCTTGTCCGTGGCATCTGACGTGTGTAAGGACCCTAAAGGTTCGTACACACATGCAATCGCGGGTCCCGACCCGCGACGCATGATGTGTACAAACCTTTAGTCTATTGTTCTGACAACTTAAGGTTCATTGTTAAATAATTGGATATATTGAGATTATCTACCATATTGTTGTTTAATTTCAACTACATCAAAACCAAAAGGAGGTATGCACACCCGATAACAAAGAACACAGGTAAAAACTATAACACAGATTGACTGGCGCATTTCATAGGTCTCACGTGTTTTGCAAACACGAAACATGCCAGGTATTCTAGCTGAGACCGTGTGAGAAAAGTTCCAGTTTGATTTTAAGCTACGTGCATAATTCCAGCATGCCTAACTCCTTTTGATTTTGATGTGGTGATAAGTGTTAACCTGGGCAATGGGTTTGGGAGGTTTACACCTGGACCACCTGAATGGGTGGGTGAGTTTCTACTCATTGCATGTATAGACGCATGGATTGATGCGAAAATGTTTATTTTCAAAGTAAAATTTAAAATAGAAACTAGAAAGGGAAAGTTTAAGTATAAACTTTGAATTTGGCTTGAAGGGCTTCATTTTGGAAGGGAATGTGTGTGTTTGCTGCAGATTTTAAAACTCAATAATGGGAATGATGAGTTTGTAGTGAACGCTTGTTTGGGACAAAAAAACCTTTTGTGTGCACCCAGCCCAAAGTGGTGCTAATTTTGATCCAATCAATCACAAAGCTAACATCTGATTGGTTAGGGCAAAATTAGCACCATTTTCAATGATAAGAACTTTTTTGAATCTCTCTGTATCTTTTTGATGATTGGTCAAAATTAGTTTTTCTGACTTTAGTTACTCTTTAAGTATGGCTGCCACAGTAATGGATAAGTAGATCAGTAGGTGTGTGTACCTGTGTCGGGTTGGGGGTTAAAAAAACAAACTTTTTTGATGATTGGTCAAAATTAGTTTTTTTGACTTTAGTTACCCTTTAGGTATGGCTGCAACAGTAATGTCGGGGTAGGTCAGTAGGTGTATGTAACTGTGCCACATGGGGGTTAAAAAAACAAACCTTTTTTATTATTAACCAAAATTAATTTTTTTGACTTTAGTTACCCTTTAAGTATGGCTGCCACAGTAATGGATAAGTAAATCAGTAGGTGTGTGTACCTGGGTCTGGTTGAGGGGGTATGTCTTTTTTGTGTTTACAACCATAAAACTATATTTTATTGAGGATAAATCTAAATTAGTTTTTTTGACTTTAGTTACCCTTTAAGTATGGCTACCACCATAATGAATTAGTAGATTAGTAGGTGTGTGTACCTGAGTCTGGTTGAGGGGGTATGTCTTTTTTGTGTTTACAACCTTAAAACTATATTTTATTGAGGATAAATCTAAATTAGTTTTTTTGACTTTAGTTACCCTTTAAGTATGGCTGCCACAGTAATGGATAAGTAGATTAGTAGGTGTGTGTACCTGGGTCTGGTTGAGGGGGTATGTCTTTTTTGTGTTTATAGCCATTTAAAACTATCCTTTATTGAGGATAAATCTAAATTAGTTTTTTTTTACTTTAGTTACCCTTTAAATATGGCTTCCATGGAAATGGAAAGGTAGGTCAGTAGGTGGGTGTACCTGGGTCTGTGTGGGGGGTTGGGGGTATCACCATTTGTATTTATGACCATGAAAAAAACTGTTTTGAGGATTGTTACCATTATAGTCTATGGGAAAAAATGTCCGGAAATTCGCCGATATCGTTGTAATGCTTCCGTGAATTCCTTAGTTAGAACATAGCACACTTCTCCTATATGCCCCGCACATCTGTACCGAATTTCATGTCTCTAGCTCAAAAACTGTGGGAGGAGATACGGTCCAAATAAGCGGAAAAATAAAACGAAAGAAGAAAAAGAAGAAGAAGAAATAGAAAGAACAGTAATTTGGCTTTTTCAAGCCAAATTAATTATTATTCTATAACGGAGAGAGCACAAAGCTACTAAAAATGAGCCAAAGCCACCTTTTCTATGTGATCTGTTCCAGAACACATAAACAGGGACATGCCCAGAATTTTGTTTCAGTTAAGCAGAATAGTGCATTGCTTTCCAATCACCAACCTTTTTTAATTTTAAAAGGAGGTCTGCAAGGTGAGAAGCTTCCATTCGAAAGTGAAAAAATATCCCTCTGAATGTAAACCAATCTGCTAATCTGTGAAAACTGAAACTAGATTCCGAGCATAGGATGTGTATGGGGCTTTCACCTAAAGCTGCAGGGGGCAGTACTACCCAGTGAATCCCCTGGGTTTATGTATATCAAGCTTTTAGTTTTGATTGTTTTGATGAAATTGTACTCAATACAGTTAGGAAGTATGTAAAAGAACACTATGCAGTACCTACGGTGTCTTGAGAAATGTATTATTTGTATGTATACATTTTGGGCCTCATTTACCCATAGTCGCTGGGCAAATATATGGAATTAAAGTCGCGCTAACCGGTTCGCTACCATATTCGTGTTGGATGTTGGATCCGACGCATGCGATTTAATATCATGTTTGCCAGCAAATAGCTGGGTTTAAAATCCCGCAGTGGGTAAACCCCTTACCCCCACATTGGCTCTTCTAAGAGCCAATGGGGGGCCTTGGTGCAGGACCCCCAACAAAGGCACCTATGTTGGGGGAGGGGGGGCCCGGCTCAAGCTGCGGGAACCCTTAAGCCTCAAAAGGCACTTGTCAGTGCCGCAAGGGCCCTTTAAAGTGCCAGGGAGGGGCCTGCGGGACCTCTTAAGCCCCAAAAGGCCCTTCTAGGGGCCCACACTGGTCCTTCTAAGGACCCAGGAGGAGTTGAGCTGCGGGCCCCGCAAACTTCCAGCTGTGGGACTTTCGGATGTTCGATAATCCGTGAACGGCCGAATTCTAGAATCCGTGAACGTTCGAGGATTCGCAAAGCGGGCGATAGAGGATTATCGAACAGCCAAGAGTCCCGCGGCTGGAGGCTTGGGGGTCCCGCAGCTCAGCCCAGGACTCCATCCCGGGTCCTTAGAAGGACCACTGTGGCCTTTGGAAGGGCCTTTTGGGGACTGCAGCTCGAAACCGGGACCCTCCCTCCCCAGCACTTAAATATATATGTTGATATTCTGTTTCTTACATCAATGCTAGCTAAGAAATAGGTGTAAGGATTAAAACAGTGAAATGCATGGGAACTACCTCACAAACCATCACCAAGTGGATTATTTCTTAACACAAGACCAGCACAATTTAAAAGGTCCACACTATAGCATAGAGGTGCAACTTCAACAGCTGCTAATGGACTGTTTCTGCAAAGCATTTTTGTGCTTTTTATTGTTTTTAATTGATATAATTAAGTTTGTTAACAACTTTATTCCTGTATGCAGAGTTTTTTGGGAGATATACAGACCAAGCAAGCATTAGAACATCACATAAAAAAGCCTGAAATTTTTAATATATGCTGTCATTTTAAACTGATTTTTTTGCAGAGATCTTAATTTTAACCTATTTCTTATATTTTGCTTTTAAACCTTCCCCCTACTAGAGATGGCTGAAACTCACTAGTTTCGTTCCATTTTCGGATTCCCGGATCTTGGGAAAATCCTGAAGATCAGAAAATCCGAAACTGGAACCTATTACAGGGCTATTATCGCAAATTTTTTAAAATAGCCTTGAACGTTTGAAAATTATCGAAAATACGATCGGAGACCATTTTCTGGTTTCCAATTCTGAGGGGTTCCATGTCGGATCCGGGTTCGTGTCGAACCCAGATCCCTTCTCTACTCCCTACCTATACCCCTAAACGTGTGCAAGAAACTTTTGAAGAATGTATACACAATTCAGTGGGCAGTGCAGCCACCCTCACTCGTCTTAACATTGTTGTATGTTTGTGAATGTGCTCTTTCTATTGGGACAATGTTGTCTGGAGACTTTAATTCCTCCATTTAACAATGAACACAATGATCACTTTGCAGATCACAGTCCTCCCTTTTTACTAATCCACTTTTACAGCAAGATTGTCTTCATAAAATAATTTATACATGACAGGAGGGGTGTTCCTGCTTTAGGGAAGGAATGGTTGAATAGATATGATCCACAATCAAATGTAGTTTCTCCAAAGAATAAAAAATCATCAGTAAAGGTTCGTACAAATGTGCGATCGCGGGTGCCGAACCACAACACACCGTTTCGGCGATAATCGTCCAATGTATGGGCAACGATCCACGAAGGAGCTGCCGTTTCGGCTGATGAAGTGCCCATACACAGGCCAATTATTTCCCCGAAATGGCCGTTTGTACACAACGTGCATGTGGATTGGCACTCGTGATCGCACGTGTATGAACCTTAAGATGCAACATGCGCTGGGGTCCGAAAGGAGTTGAGACTGAGAGGTGCCAAAGGGGAGAGCATGCAGCCTTCAGCTGAACTTAACTTCTAATGCTGAGATTGTGGCTACTATGGTACAATGGGGCAAAGGAACTCTTTCTAGTATCTCCCTGACAATTGCAGATTCCCACTTTTATTTCCCTTTAAAAAAGAAAAACATTTATTGAAATATGAACATTTTAGCACCGTCCAAAGCTAGGTGAGATGTTTAAGGAAAATATACCCCCCCATTCTCCACAAATAACCTCCCTCCCATCAACACTGATTTACTGATTGCACCTCATTTCAAATGGATTGAGTGTTAACCCCTTGTGTTGTATAATGATAAAAGATCCCCCCCAATTAATGTCAATGAAAACTTGAAAAAAAAAAATAAATAATAATACTTAAAGGGTATGTCCGACGATTTTTTTAACTGGGAGGTAAATGAGCTATGTCTTCAGTCAAACTTGCAGGAGAGGAGGAAGAACTTATCCAGATCCTCGGACAGACTCCGACACCACTGAATTCCCTGACGCATCCACAGTATTTTGAATTGTGTGCACATGCACACAGTGCAAAGAAATGTGAATGCTTTAGAAGAAGCCTGTGCTGGAAGCCTGTGCTGGACCCTGTGCTGGAACGATTCGTAAGTTCGTAAGTTCTTCCTCCTCCCCTGATTTTTACAGGAGGTGAGACATAGCTCATTTACCTCTCGTTCTTCAGTTTAACAGAAAAAAATAAAGTAAAAAAAACCTCTCTATATATTTGTCTCTCTGAAGACCACCAGTGTTTTGAGACCTTTTATGAAACCCTGTTCTAAATCTACATAAACCATTCAAAGGAACGTATAATAAGAGATTGCTATATTTAACTTTAAAGGTCATGTCCTCTCCTAATTTACAAAACGACCAACTTTGCCCTCTCCATAAACCCTAACTGCTCCATTTTTGTGATAAAAACCAGTCTTGTCGCTTCCCCCCTCCCATCTGTCAATCATGGCCATGACACTGTTGTCACAGTTGATTTCCATCATAACGGTGGAGCAGTTAATGCTTGTGGAGAGTTAGGAAGTTGGAAGTTTTATAATTTGGAGGTGAAGATGCCCTTTAAAAACAGAAAACAATGCACACATTTTTGTTGATCATGTACTTGTTCAGTAATTCTTTTATAGGTTAAAAAATCAGTATTGATATATAAAATGTATTATTAATTAAAAATGTTGAAAACAAAGCATCAAAGACTGCAGAGATTTAGGTATTGTACTGCAGTTTTCTTTCTGCATATGGATGACCCATGAGAATTATACTAATGCTGGCCATACATTATGCACCATATTGTTCCTGCCCTGTTCCAACAAGTCCACCTTGGCGATCAACATTATAGTCTTAGGCTGGGTACACACATTAGAATCCTTCATCCCAACCAGACGGGCCAGGATAAAGCACTGTCAGTCGCGGCAAAAGTAGCTGCGGCTGACAGTTCACCGCAACTGACTGTGCGGCCCTTACAGAACCACACCATCGGCTGTGGTTTTCCGACCCATCCAATAGGCCATTCAGCCAATATGAATGTACGAATGTTTCACTGAAATGTTGGTAGGTCGGTTTAAAATATTGGATGGTGTCTACCCAGCTTTAGGCCTTGGCTCCACTGCTGTGATTTTGCCTCATTTTGCACTCCGCTTGCAATTCCGATTCCCAATGAGATTTTAATTATAATGCAAATAATGGGAAATAGTCTAAACTGTGGGCATTGTGATCCACTGAATTAATTTGTGATTTTCTAGAGCATACAATCACCATTTTTTAATGAGGACCATAATAATGATCTGGCCAGAATAGTCAGCAGGTTAATACCACTCCCCTACTACCACCACTGGCATTTCAACAACTAAATCAAAATGAGCATCAAAATCATTGTAATATCGAGTCAGTGTTTGGCGACATTATAACATACTAAATACAGCCTTCTTACTTCCACTATGACAGATTCAGCCACCCCCAAAGCAGTTCTAAACTAAAATTCCCAGCATCACTTGGAAGATTTAACAGCAAAAGTAATATTTCAATTTTTGTTCAACAACAGCTGGCACTGGCAAAGCATTGTGTACTTTGTTTGGATAGGTACAGGGATATCCCTCCAGCATTGTCAAGAAAATCTGTGGGTGGATGGACAGAGCTGTAATTTAAAAGTAGCTAGAGGGGCCTAGATTGTACACCGTTCTTCATTTTCCATCTGTTGTTGGGCTGTCATTCCCACAATCCCTTGAAAGACATAGGTTTGTCTCTCCTGTATTAGGGCAGATGAGGACACAATTGTAATATAATGCAGGTGTTATATTGAGCAACCTTAATAAAGTAAAAAAATTAACAACTGGAACCAAATGGGAAATGGTGACAGATTTGTTCACTCCTGCTCTTGAATTTACAGTAGATTCATCCAATTGTGCTTTACTTGTTGCTATTTTTCTTTAACTTCTAAACCTATCAATTTATAGGCAGGACAGATCAACTAATGACTGTTGACTGCCACCCAGTGCCCATACACACATGATCCTCGTCTGGAACACCCTATCTGTGAGGAAAAATGTACGTGTGTACGGGTCTAAGACATGACATTATTAACATGTATGGAAATAATCTGTCACAACCAATCCTTTAAAGGAGAAAAAAACCTTTAAGTAATATCTAGTGAAACTATAATTAATCAACGTACTTCCAGGGTGATATATACAGAGTTGCTGTCACTTGGCCCCTTTCCTTTCTCATGCAATGTACCATTAAAATTGCAGTTCTTTTCACTAACTCTAATGCCATGTATTTGTTGGCATAAAAAAGTTGAGAAATCATATTGGTACAGTTGCACATCCTTTTTTAAATAGAAAATTAAAACAAAGGCTGCATTTCCCCGTTAACATTATTAATACCAGTTACTGGATATAGAGTAGTAGAAAGCTGATGCTCATATTGAGGTTTTAAATATTAAGGAACAAAACTGATGGATTCCTTTTCCTTTAACATATAGCTCATCATGTTCCTTGTAAATTAAGGCTGATATTTTGAGCCAGATTGACTGACTGTGCGTTTTGTCAATCACATGGTTTTAAATGGGCCTTGTGATTGGTTGCAATATTATCAGCACCACTTTAATTGACATCAGACAGGCTAAAGTTTGGGTTGAAAGATTGGTAGTCTGCCTGTCTGGTGTGTACACAGCTTAAGCCTGCCACAACCTTTGTCGATATTACACAATCCGATGGGATTTGACTAATATCGGCAAGATGTCTGAAATTGCTGACTACAATGCTAAGAAACTACCATCACTGACATTATAGTCAGAAAATTTTCATTGGTCATTATAGCCCCCATTTACTTAGTAAATGTATACTAAATATAGGGAGCAAATACCACTGTGCTGTGTATATGTGCACAGCCAACCGATCTCCATACATTGAATGGAAGGTCTGTCAGGTCCGCGGTGGCAGTCTCATGTGTATGGCCACCTTAAAGGGCATGTCCACCCCCAAAACTATAATTTACTACTGGCCCCCCTGTGTAGTGTAATAAAATCCTTACCTTACACCCCAGCTCCAAATGGTTGCCCTGTTATGCCCCTCCAAAATTCCAAAAACTGGCCACCAGGAGCCTAGTCCATATAGGACTCTGCCTCCTGTCTCCCCTCCGGGAGAATTTTGCCATGCGTACTGCAGCTCTCCTCCTCCCTCCCATTTTCCTCTCCCTCCCCCTAGCATAAAACCCCTTGGTTATATTGTAGGTCTCAATCCCCCAGCCCCAACCACCATAATAGATTTATCAGAAAGTCCCCCGAACTCTACTTACCTTACCTCTCTCCCCCGGCATTCTGAGCAGTCGGCAGCCACGCCCATGATTGGCTGCTTCTCAGCCAATCAGGGACGTGACTGCCGGTCTGGCCCCCTGCTTGCAGTTTCATTCTATTATGGCAGTTGGGGCTGGGGGAGGAAAAATGTTTAAAAGGGTGGACATGCGCTTTAACAGTATACACAACAATCTAATCTAGTTACAGTTTGAAATACTTGCCTTTACAAAAGGCAGATGTTGTTCAGTTGTTTAACATGGCTTTTAAACCATATTACTGTAATATGTAAGTGGCTTCTTTGGAGCAAATCCTTGACCTTACCTTTCTTACATACAGGATAAGATTCCATATTGTAGAGTAATTTCATAGAGTTAACCTCTTTAAAATGTGAGACCAAAGCCTTTCGAAACCTTTAACAAACCTTGATTTATGAATAAAAAATATTCACTTTTCTTCATTTATGTAGGATAAAAGATGCATAAACTATTATTTAATGCTAATAAGGGACACATTTTTATGTAAATTATTACTTTACTGACATATATCTGTAAGGTGTAATGTAAAGCTTTGTACACATATGCACAGGCCTGCCCAGTCGGGCTGTTTGGCCATAGTGTTGGGCGTTAATTAGTGGTAGTCAGTTAAAGTGGCAGTCTTTCTGTCACTGGTATATTGCTGGTCAGGTATGCAAATTTATGAAGTTTTAGTCTTGATAAGAGTTTATAGTTATCTTTTGAGTAATAAAGGCAGCACCTGCTAAAAGTGTATCAGTTTATTCTTAAACTCAGATAAACCCTCTATAAACTCACACGAACTGTAAAATGAAGAAATAATTTGCAATTATTAACATGGTTCTACAATTTCTGGGCACACAGTACAAAAATCTAGTACATCAACACATAAAAATATATGACGGCTTATATCCTAAAAATACTTTATACTAAATGAACGATCAAAGCAATAGTTGAGGTTTACAGCTGTGATACCTGTTATTGGCTAACTAGTTAAAAAAATGTTAATGTTACATCCAGCCTAATGAAGGTTGTTTTTTTTTTTTTTTTTTTTTTAAATAACCGTGGGTACTAGTGGTTCGCTCTCATAATTCATCTCTCTGGGTTTGCTGGGAGTCTAATTTACATGCTGTGCATCAATGGCGTAACTAGGAATCACTGCCCCCCCCAGCAAACTTAAGATGGGGTCCTCTTCCCTAATAGTTCATTAATATTTCTTTTCTGGGGGGAGGCTATATCTGTCACAGGAAAAATAAGGATATGTGGCCCTTCTAGCTTTCTGGGTCCCCCTGAAGTCGCAGGGTCTGCTCTCCTGGTAGTTACGCCCTTGCTGTACATTTCTAAACATCATCTCTAGATCACCACAGATCAAAACAAGGAAGCTGCAGCCTGCACATCACTCTGTCATGTATTTGATGGTATAACAAAAAAACAGAGGCCTGCACCACACTGATGATGGCTCAATAAAGCCAAAACTGGTCTGTAGTTGGCGCTCTGGTTTTGCATTTAGCTTGTGGAATGCTGTAAAAGTCTTTTTAAAGACATAGCTTTCCTAAAAGCCTCCATGGAAACATGGTAAATTCCCAGAAGTCTTTGTTCCTTATATGGTATAACAAAGACACACTTGTTGCACGCTGAAAGTGGAGTCAGTCCGTTCTTTGATACAGAGTTTACATTTCTAATAACTCATCCATGCTGCATGAGTTTTTAATAGAAGACTTTTGATTTTCAGGCAAGTGGTTCCAGAATTTGGTTCATGATAATGATAATGGTGACCACTGGGGAATCGCTCAGAAAATGGATTGAAAATGGCATCCTGAGGCTGGGCCACACTGCAATGCGCAGTAAGGGCTAGGCAACACTAGTGAGTTTTCACTCGCGATTGCGGCATATACAGAACGTGCTAGTGTGGCCTAGCCCAAATGTAGGTGTAATGCAATCGGTGTAGTCTTTCTAATGAAATTTTTTACGATTGTTCTCTTATTATCTAATGCAGGATGTAACTACCACTGGGGCGCCCTTTAGGCCACACTGTAGTGCTTACAAGCGCTCCAGAAATGGGCATGCAAGTACAATGTGCGCATTTAGAGCACATGGATTGCAGTGCAGATGCACAGCAACACACTAGTGTGGCCACCACTAAGTAAGTGTCAAAAGTGACCCCTAGGGGTCACTGAGAGTTTGCATGGGGGTCCTCAAGAGATTGACAGAAACTATGGATCCACCAATTTGATTAATACAATTTTTTTTAATATATATTTATCAATGTTCTGTATGAATTGTGTGTTTGGTGGATTGATGTCTGGGAGACAAATAAAAAATAATCTTTTTAATTAAAGGGCATGTCCACACTTATTATAAACTTTTGCAATATCATTGTATATCTTCACCCAGCCCCAACCGCAATAAAATAAATTTAAGAAAGTGCCCCGATGTTTACTTACCTTCCCTCTCTCCTCCGACGCCCGGCCCGGCCTTCTGCTTGCAAGACACTGCAAGCAGGGGGTGGGACCAGCAGCCGCGTCTGTGATTGGCTGAGAGGCAGACAATCACGGACGCGGCTGCTGGCTTCTCAGGGAGAGAGGGAAGGTAAGTAGAGTTCGGGGGTCTTTCTTAAAATTATTTTTTAGCGGTTGGGGTTGGGGGAAGATATACTATGATATGGGCAAGGGGTTTTATGGTAGGGGGAGGGATCGCAAAACGGGAGGGAGAGGGAGGTAGAGGGAGGCGGTGGGAGGGGGAGAAGGGCTGCAGTGCGCATGCCAAACAGGAGGCAGAGTCCTATATGGACTCTGCTATCCTTCTGGTGGGCAGTTTTTGGGACTTTGGGGGGGACTACAGGAGAACCATTTGGAGCTGGGATGTGAGGTAAGGATTTTATTACACTACATGGTGGGGCCATTAGTGGGGGGGGGACTATAGTTTTGGGGGTGGACATGCCCTTTAAGGATTCCCCCCTTTTTGAGGGCATTTTTTTTTAAAATAGAGATATATTTATAGATCTATTATTTATATTTGTATAAATTGTGTATTTTGATTATTTGATAACCGAGTAAGAAAAATAATATATAATCACAATTTTATGTAGGGGTTCCCTGAGACATGAAAATTCTTTCAAAGGGTCCCCACAGATAAAAAGGTTGATAAACACTGATCTAATGTATGTTTTACTTTGAGGGGTACTTGCCCTTTGAAAGCAGACAGTTTACAAATACTCAAGCCCTTCTCTTTACATTTGTGTGTGTCCTTCAATCAACAGATGATCTGGTAACCCTAACTATGTCTATAATGTGATGTCTTATATGTCTCTATAAATGCTAAATAAGTAGTATAAGTACAATTTTACTTTACTATATAATATATTCTAATAACCAGTTGAATTACAAATCAAAGGACATGGACAAAAGCAAACATTAGTGCAATTTAAATACAATGACTGAATGACTGTGACTTTGCAATCAGGGCAGCCCTGTACTCATTAAGCGTGTCCTCCATTCATCAGATGATTGGCCTCTTTCCTTAAAGAATCAGTATAAAGAAAGGCTGGCCAATGTTTACATTAGGAGCACAATGCAGGCTGCATTGGTTTCTATGTAACATACAGCATGCATTCAGTGAACTAGTACTTATACTTGCAGCAAGCAGATTTTGGCTTTAAAGGGAAGAGATGGCAACCCTATGTTAACCATATTAATCAGTGACTATATTTCTACAGATCTAACTAAAATTGGCATTATACATGTTTTAGTCTCAGAATTCCTTTATAGACACAATGGGACTTTTGCTGCCCCTGCAGGTTTTCTATATTACTATAAAAGGCAATTAACTCCAGCTGACTCATCTTCAAATACAGGCTGCTCTAGGATTTCAGGTAAGAACATGTCTGGTCAATTACAAACAAAATAAAATCTCCCAGTTATAATAGAATAACCTGTACTCTGAATATTAGAGACTTCTGTATGTGAATAGAACATTAGCCTCAATATATTTAACAGTGCACAGATTGTACAGATGTCCTGAATTTAAGGATACCAGATAAAAAATTAAAAAAAACTGGGTCAAGTTTATAGAGACTCCCAAACATTAATGTTACTAATAAGGTGTGCTATGGAGAGATTTTACCTTTCTGCATCAGTCCTTTACTTTGTAGGCCATTAGATGGTTCAGTGGATGTTTAATAAAAGGACAACTTTAAAAAACAAGTTTTACAGAATCAGTTTGCGATCGGAAGTACTCGGACGCTCTGAATACAGCGTGCAGTATTACTGAGCTCTTCAAAACTGAACATTCAATAATTTAGTCAGTGTGGCAGGGCAGGTTTCTGTTTGAAGCTCTTATAAGATATACATTCTGCTGCCTTAAATTGAAATTGAATTTCTGAATTTTCCTTGAGGAACCCCTATGCAATTTTGCCAGTGTGGGAAATACATTTTAATAATGTCAGTATGTAATCCCTGGAAAACAAAAAGTCCCCTGGAATACATATTTTAACCTCAAGTGTAGAATGAGAAAAAAAAAAAACTAGAGCATGAAAAAGAAAATACAGCAGTGATAAATTCCATTTTTGCCCTGCAGGATGCATTGCTTAGAACACACCCTATTTAAATGGATGAACCTTGTAACTGTAGGTTGTTTTCAGCAATGCCTTCCTGTTTTGTGTTTTCTATTGCTATCACCATCAGAATATGTACACTTAGGGTACAGCCACACTGCAACGCAATCGCATGCGATTTCATTTGCGATTTTGTTGCGTTTGTGCATGCATTTTTTCATTAACTATTGAAAAACGCATCAATTGCGATTTAAAATGCGGAACGCAAATCGCGACACACCGGAAAACGTGCGTTTTCGGTGCATTGCCGCGTTTTCAATGATATGAAAAAAACGCAAATAAAAGCGCAGCAGTGTGGCCTAGCCCTTATGGGCAAAATCACAGAAAACATTTGTGTCCAGCTGGAGTCTAAGGTAAGCAAAATCCTACCTTTTCTACCTTCCCTTTCTAAAATATTTCAGCTTACTAAATCTACCTTTCTAAAAAGACAAAGTATTTTGAATTTTTATTTATTTAAAGAAATCGATATGTGGGAGCCCTTTGTGGCATTACACCTCCAGCATGCATTTCACACATATGTATACATCTTATGCAGATTGCTTGGGCATCTGTACCACCTCAGGAATCTGAGACTGCAGTTCCTTTTCCTAGTGTTTGATATATTTACTCTATGCTCTTTGGACCTAGGCAAGAGGAAAGTTTGGTTGCAACATCAACACATTAGTCTAATTTAATGCAATCGTGCGTTAAAAGCACACTTGTGTTGGCCAGCACGAATTGCGCGCATTGTAGTGTAACCTTAGGGCTAGGCCACATCAGTTTGTTTTAACGCACAATCCGATCTTGTGTTAAAAAGCGCATGCTAGTGCGGCCCAATTGGAGTGGCCGCACTGGGGCCTATTGCACTGCGATCCAATGATTGGAGCATGTGCTATCACCATTTTTGTCACGATTTGCATACGCTCCGATCCCCATAAATGACCAGGATTGCAGTGCAAGTGGACACAGACGTGCACCCTTAGTGTGGCCTTGGCCTTAATGAGAATTTTTCAATACTAAACATTTGCCTTATTACCCACCACCACTGCACTGGTTCATCCTTTATTATGCTAATGGAGTTTCCCTGTTGCGTGTGGTTGGTACATTTAGCTTGAAATATCAAGGCTTCCAAAGAAAAAGTAATCACCTGGTTCAGACATTTGTCAAATAAAATATGCAGTTATATTGTTGTAAGTCATCTAATTTTAATGACTCTTTGGTTTGTGAGACATGTGTTATTTTGTGATGTTTGCCAATTGCAATTAACTTTTAATGTGACACATGCCAGTTTGAAAGATTTTAACCTATGTGCGGAATTATTCTTCCTAGGATATAAAACACAGCACTTTACTGCTCGCATCATGGTGTCATTTCTGCTCAACTTATCTAATGTTTCTCTGTGGAATATAAATGATACAGAACTAGGACAATCGCAGATGGCAGAAAGCTGGTGGAGCCCTGGAAAAGATCATGCTGTGAAGATTGGTATTATAACAGCATTGGGATGCCTGATCATCTTGGGGAATTTCTTTGTGTTGGCAGTTATTGCCTCATCTGTGTCTGGCTGGTCCAGTAACAGTCGTCACATTCTTATCTCCTTGACTGCTGCAGATGTCACATTGGCTCTTGTTGTGGTACCGCTCAACCTGTATGGAAGTTTTTCCCTGAAACCTGCTGAAGAGGATGGCGAAGAATCTCCGATAAGTCGTTATTGTCATATTGTCGCTTTTGTCAATTCTTCAGTATTTGCCTCCAGTATCTACTCCCTTTCCACCATAAGCCTGGAACGGTACATAGCTGTATTTTTTCCTCTACATTATAACCGAGTAATGAGCCGTCGGACAGTAAAGATGTTAATTGCTGCAGCCTGGATATTACCACCGATCTTTCTCTTCCCAATCTCTATCCCTGGAGGAAGATT
This sequence comes from Hymenochirus boettgeri, assembly GCA_019447015.1. NCBI lineage: Eukaryota > Metazoa > Chordata > Amphibia > Anura > Pipidae > Hymenochirus > Hymenochirus boettgeri. The sequence goes on from CM033469.1 coordinate 244,241,312, forward strand.
TATAAATGTCTACTTCTCTAGAGCTTCCCTTATCTGCAACCCAGACTATGCTACCAACGTTGTCTACTCCCTTCTGCTTACAACAGTCATTTTCTTCCCTTGCTCAGCCATAGTCACCTTTGCCAATCTGAGACTTTGGCTAGTGGCACGGAGGCAAAGTAGAAGAATGAGTCTAGGTTGGGCTGCAAAAAGCAGAGGTCTTTGTCTGCCAACTGTGTGTGGGAGATTAGTGCAAAGCAGAGAGAATGGGCCTAATAAAGCCTTCCCTAGGGATTTGGGAGACAGAGGCTTGCGAAGAGGAGATGCTGCCTCCAAAGTACTAGTTCCTGTTGTCATCGTATTTTACACATGTTGGGCACCCTGCTTGGTCACTATCCTCTATAATGGTAACATAACTGTTTTATTACTTTGGTTTTATATAGAACCTGTGTATTTTTTTAAAAATTAATTTATTCAACCTTGGCATAACCTTATGAACTTTATTTAAAAAGTTACATTTGCATATGCTGCACATAAACCATAGAAACCATTACTATGAATAGACTTGACCTGGCTTTTGCAGTAATAATTATGAGTCAGGGGCATTGGGCAAATTAAAAGATATGAACCTTATTACAGTTTCTGCAACAGTAATTAGGCCCTGTGATGATTTTGGGTTCCTGGGCAGGAACCTAGTTTGCTATGTAGATAATCCTGCTCTGTATGTGATTACTGATTTTTTAAAACTTTTTTCTGGTTAAGACACCCCAACCATACACCTCCAATAAATTGCCTTATAGTGTTATATATAGCTAAAAGGCTCCATATATATGAACCACCCAACAATTTGTCTGTAGAACAAAATATTTCACTGCCTCCTAATTATGTCAAGTGAGATTAAAATGCACATTTTCACTAAACAGCATTAGAAGACGTTTAGCTTGGTGGATAATAAAATAATTACACAATGGGTTAAAGGGCACATACATCCTTTTTGTTTTTCTCACTCCCCTTATATCTTCTACCTTTCAAAGACTTCTTTTGCCTTGTTCGTTTTTGTCGCTGTCATTTTGTAAATAATATTTTCAACACTTTCCAGTCTTAAAGGGCATATCCAGCCAAAAAATAGCCTAATAACCCTTTAAAACCTAAGATGCTTTTTAACCTTGCCTTAATCCCATGCTGAGATAAACTTTCTTTCACCTCGGTAGATCCCTCGCTGGAAATCTCACCTCCAGGTTTCTGTTTTGAGCACACAGGAGCAGAACATTTTTAACGAACTGCCACATAGCCTTGTAATGTGTAGATTTGATATGTGTTCAGGCTCAATCTGTCAGAAGATCCACAAGATTAATTTTAATCTGCCACCCCTTTAATTGTTGCACTTTTAAAAACAACCTATTACAGAGCTGTAAGGGGAGAATAATGAAATAAAGCAGATCTAAGCATAGCTCTGTGCAATCCATTTCTCAATAGTGTACCTAACTGAAAGTAAATGAAACCTTCACTATCTGTAAGGTGAATGAAATATTTAGAGCAGATCTACCTGGCTCCACATTTTTTTTAATATCCCTATCAAGCACCTTTAGACCCTGACATACTGGACTGCCTGAAATCCAGTCCAGCCTATTAGGGTTCGTTCACACTAGACACGGACTACAATGGACAGTCCTTTTTTTTTTCTTGGTCCGTTTTTTGTATCATTGTAATTAACGCATCTTTTTCCGGTGCATTTTTTTTTTTTAACGGATCGGGTCAATCTGATTTGTTAAAAAAAATGTACCGCAATGCATGTTTCTGTCCGGACAGAAACTGATGTAGTGTGAACGAGTCCTTGGGGTGTACAAGTGTATACATGGCCATTAACTAGTTAGTTGCAAAACTGATAGCAAATCACTACCAACTAAACAAAAAATATAATAAACGCATTGTTCCCTTTTATTCTTTTCAGCCATTACTCAGGATCGTGTCCCAGAGTGGGTGGAGTTTGTAGCCCTCTGGCTACCAAGTGGCAATGGATTCCTCAACTGCTTTGTTTACTTCTGGATAAACAAGAGCTTCCGTTTAAAATTCCGACAGTTGGGGCAGAGGTTGTTCCTACGGAGCTGCTTTCGCAAAAAACACCAGATGAGGACACCTACCATAATTGGTCACATAAATTGTACAAACAATAATGCTGTAACTTCTGTGCAAGAGAGGTCCTGCAGTGTGTCCTCTTCCTGCATATTACTCCCACAGGCCGGTAAGACTGTTTTATAAATTTCTCTATAAAAGGACATTTTGTAAGATTTTCATCAATTGACACTTGACAATCAAGTGCTCTTTTGTGCCCCTCGTGTGAAAGATCTGCAATGTACTTGAAATTTGGAATGTTTTGCACAAATATAGCAGCACTTGGAGAATACAGAGGGCGTACAGTCGGTGAAGATGTCTGCCATATCTGGGGGGAATTGTGAAAAGTATCTCCTTGAATGGATAATGTGCTGACTAGAAGGAGCAAGTTCAGGAACATTTAACCACCGTATCCGAAGGTGAAAGCTTCTACGTATTGGTTCAGAAGTTCTTCAATCGGAAGCCTTTTTTATTTTTATATCCAATAATGTCATTTTTATGACACCAGCCTTCTATTGTCAGTAACCGGTGCGTGAACACATTATAAAGGTAAAACAGAAGTAAGCGGCCACAGTGTATAGTTTAAAAAAAAAAAAAGTGGAGTTTTTTTAAGCATGAAAGCAAAAGTATATATTATCTACAAGCTTTTAAAGGAATCTTTCCTGAAAAGATAAAAAAACATAAAAACGCTGTTATTGATATTCTTGGCTGTGCTAAGTTTGAGGATATTATGTAAATCCTCCCCTGAGTAAAGTTAAATATAAGGTTGAAGAATTCGACAGCAGTTTTTTTTTAAATAAAAATGGGGAAGGATTCCAACTTGTCTCCCCCCTAAATTGACTGTAACCCCAGAACTCCATTACTGATTAAGTGCTTGTATTAAATACAAATGTAAATATATCCTAACCTGGAAAGGGAAGTCAAGACCACAATGAAGAGCAAACACTTATTTCCCTTTCCATATGGGTATTACCTTTATAGAGGAACCATAAAAGCATGTAAAGGATCTTATTTAATAAGTGCAAATGTTTGCCTGTGCAACAACCAATCTGATAATTTGTAACTAGAATAGGCAAGTCATCATCTGATTGGTTGCTGCAGAAAGCACAGACACACATTTGCGGCTCATACTAGATGACCCCTTTAGTTTCTTTCTGCCAGGATACAATGAGACCAAAAACATGATTTTTTTACAACCACATTGGGCTTCCTTTTAAGAAAAGGTTAAATCCATAAATGCATTATACAAGTATGTATATATATATACAAGTATTTTGAAACGTGCTAGTTCTTTTGGTTTCTGTGCATTTGGAAGGGAAATTAAACCCAACACAGATACCCCTTCCTTCCAGAATTATATAATTATGATGGCACTTACCTAAAGATATTTTGCATCTGTTTTATTATCAGCCCTTTTATCCTGCATTTATCCTAGTAAAGGGGTCTGCCTCTACTAATAGAATGCATGCTCCCCTCTGCATGGACATAGGTAAGTGATACCAGAGCAGCTGCAAAACTTTATGCAACAGACCATGCAAGAGTTAATTATAATATCTAGAAAAGAATATCCTGTGCTTTTATTATCCTTTAAATTTATAAGTATGTTATCGGGCTTGCCTGCCTGTAGCATAAAAAAAAAAACAAGAAAGCAAGCAAGTACCAGTCCTGAGCATAATCTAGTTACACTGATGTTTGCTCACTGAACGTTATGGCTAGTGCTAAAAAGACATTGTACACAAAAAAAGAGACTACATTGTACGTGTATATTTTCCTTATATGTTTTGTTTTATTTCTGTTAAGGCTGTTTAATATTTTATGCTATTTTTTCAGTGTTTTGTATATAAGGATATTGTTTAAAAAAAAATCCTAATTGCTATTAAAAATAAAGTTTCAGGCCTTTGAAGTACCAGTATTGTTTCCTGGCTTAGTTTTTGGACATAGTTGCCAGCGTTCCTTTAGATTTTTTGGGGACACATTTCATGAGACAGGAATAGGCAAATTTTGGCTACACCTGCTTTCCATTGACCACATCCAATTTCTAAAGGTCTGAACCTCGCCTTTAATACTGCATATGTATAGCAAGTGTAGTCATGGTTTCTCTAGCAAGTAATTCTGCTATGTAAAGTTCATTCACTTGGGAAAAGGAAAATGTTTTTGCAATTAAAATTTATTGGCAAACCTGTGTTTTACTCACAGAGTTTATTTAAAGGCATAATAAAATGTCTATTTTCAATTGCTGCCGTCTGGACCTTTTAATTCACATGTAAATAGGATAGCTTATTCCTATCTCCCTGTACTCAATAGAACTCGCCCAATGCAGTGTTGCACTTACCTGCTGTCGCACCGCTTGCTGCTTCCAAACCACTGATTGGCCCAGATTTCCATTTACCATACAAATATTGATGGGTGAGACTCTGGCAGAGAAGGCCCAGGATGCTGCTTACAGATCTGGTAGAATGAGTTTTGATCCTATTGGTAAGTGTTGCTACAGATCTATGCCTGATTAGTGCAAGTTTTGTTCCAAGCTGGCATGTCGAGTTAGAAAGCTGACTATAGAGGATGAACAAAGAATACAATTTTCTGAAGGGTGATATTCTTTCAATGTATAAATTCAGGCACCTGTCCAAATAATATGCAAATTGGACCACCCCCTCCTGGCCCTATTTGTGTAATACAGGTAGAATAATAATTTTATTAGTATGGAAGTATGAGATCACCTTAGGGATGAATGTTGTATCTGGCCTTAAACGGCATGTCCACCCCAAACTAAAATTGCCCCACTGTGTAGTGCTGAAAAATCCTTCCTTTTCTCCTCTGCTCCTTATGGTTGTCCTGCAGTGGCTGCCGTAATTCCAGAAAAGTGATGAGTAGGAGCCTTCTTGTGTGTTATCCGTATCTGCAATATAAATACCCTCCTTCCAAATAAGTAATATAGGGGAATAATAACCGGGGTCCCTCCACGGTTATAAACAACTGCCTAACATAGACAGTCCAAAATAAATCTCATAAACTAAGCAATCCCCATAAAAATTCAAAAGACAGAACTTTATTCATAAGAACAGGAAAATGATCCCAAAATTGACATCCGTTATTAAATAACACAATGTGTCTAATAATGGCTGGCCAGCCTTATATTATATATATATTCATAAAATACAATAAAAAATTTGAGTCCATACTTATTAAAAATAATACAGTGATATTATCTGGAACAAACTCATTAGTATCGTATTGTTCATATACCACAAGCAGTCTTATGTTGTTATTAATGATACTACAGTTTTTACTTTTGTTGCAGTAGTTAGCTGTAATATGCGTTCCAACACTGCTTAAGTTCTCAATACTTTGTGTTCAAATATTGCAAACAGTAATGTCTTTCTCAACAGTGTTTTAAGTAGGGGATATAGGGATGTCCCATAATAGTCTTTAGCATAGACATAATTGCTTTTGTGGAACAATACGGTCTCCCTTTACTAGCTGTGACCCCGCCCCAGGAGCGGTTTTACTCAGAAACAAATCTGGCTCTATTTCACTGGAGTCAAGGTACTGTTCCAATTAACAGAACTTAGTATAGTGCTGCAAGAAATAAAATACAGTACTTATCCCATTCAACGATGCATCATATAGGAGATGCACGGTAGTTTAGCGATCGTCAGGCGTGGACTTAGGCAATCCCTTCTGTGGAATAATCCGATCTCCCAAAGCTCTGACTCTGAGGAGGCCACCACAGGAGCGGTTTTACTCTCAAAGCCTTTAAAGTTGTTTGCTGGAGTCTGGGAAAGCTAACATCTGATTGGTTTGGGCAAAATTAGCACCATTTTTAACAATAAAAACTTTTACTGAATCTCCCTGAGAGTGCCCAAACTGCAACTGCAAATCCCACTTATTTATTGAATAGTGCCAGCATGATAATTTAACCTGAATATTAAGGTTTTAATTTAGAAAAAAAACAACTTAGACAGATACAGTAGATAGAATTAATTATAGATTACCTATTTACCTCTTCATTATCACACAGGAGTTTGAGGTCCAAAACAGTTATCATTAACCCCTACATCATCAGACAGGAGTCTGAAATCCAAAACAGGGACTCAAGCAAGGCTGAACATTAAGGCACAAACATAAAATCAATTTACTTTTATTACCGGTAAGAAATCCCCTTTTCCCTGGCTTGTCTGGTGCTCCCCCTTTCCATACACACTTATATGATGACACCTATTGGATGATGACAGTAGTAGTTTATTTCAGCAGTAAGAACAGATAGACAGCAGTACATTACATGGAGTAATTTATCATTCCTCACCTCCTTAGCATGCTTTGGCTGCCATGGGACAGGGAAGGACAGAAATCTCATGTTTCCCAGGGCACGGCCACACTGTAACGCAAATGCAATCGCACACGGAATCGCATGCAATTTCATGTGTGATTTTGTTGCGTTTGCACATACGTTTTTTTCATTATTAGTATTGAAAAACGAATCCGATTGCGATTTAAAATGCGGAATGCCAATCGCAACGGGTGCCGCGCTTTCAATGATATGAAAAAAGCACAAACGCAAAAAAAGAGCAGCAGTGTGGCCTAGCCCTTATTGTATGATGACCGCAGTTGTACATTTATGACCGCAGAAACAACATCTCTTCGTGCTCTGGCAAAGCAAATTTGGTGTGGAAGCCTTCAATGCCAAAATATTTTATAGACTTGCTGACCATTTCCATCCTAGTCTCTTAAGGCCAATAATATGTTTGACCCACCTTGCCATGGTTTTAATTGTGAAACTTCCCTCTGTCAAGGTTAAAACTGTAATTTGGGTTTTCATTGACCGCTTCAGCAAGATAGCATACTATAGCTTTGCCGAAACTTCCCTCTGCCATTGAACTTCTATACATTTTTGCATGGAAGCAAGCAGAAGGCGCTCAACCAGCATCTGCTCCTGTAATTGACATCGCGCCTTAGCCAATCACAGGAGTGGATGCTGGTGTGACAGCAGGTAAGTTCAACACCGCAAAGGCACGGAAGACAGACAGTAGGCAGCAAGGGAATGAGGGCTGGCAAGTACATTTGGGGACAGATTTCAGACATATAAACCTCGCAGGGTTTGTGAACATTTCCGGCCACATATTAAAAATTATATAAATTTTTTGGGGGGTGGACATACCATTTAAATAGAGAAAAAAGATTTAATACTATGCAATTCTAAACACTAGAATAAGGCCCGAACGGACAAATTTCCTTTTTCCTCCCACCATTTCCTCTCTTGATGGCAATAATATGTGTTGTACCAAGTCCATATTAATAGAGATGCCAAATGTTGTCACTGCAAAATGTACATATTTATTTCTCCATTAAACACAAACAAGGCAACGTTTCGGGCCCACACTCAGCCCATTATCAAGGCAAGATAATGGGCTGACTGTGGTCCCGAATAATTGCCTTGCTTATTTCTCCATTACAATAAAAACAAATATGCACATATTGCACTGATACAACATCTGGCATCTCTATATTTATTTGAGAAAAACTGCAATAAAGTGTCTTGGCTTTATTCCTTTAGACACCACAGTACATGTTTCGGGCCTTGAAAAAAAGTTGTGTGGTATCTAAAGGAATAAAGCCAAGACCCTTTTTGCAGCTTTCCTGCCCGGAGCCTGAGTTTTTCTCAAATATTTATTATAAAGATGTTTGAAGTGTTACATTATGGGTAGATGTTCAGTTTGAGAAACTGTTTTACCTTCTAGATTTTACCAGGAAACTGTTTTTATAATGTCTGTCTTCTCTCTCAGTATGGACTTGTATAATTTGATATATTTGGTCTAGACAGTGTGGCAAATATTACAGATGGAGATTGCCTTTTGGTTCACTTCATTTGTTTAATCACGCACTTTGTGTGAGCAAGCACAGTGGGCTGTAACTGTTCTCAATAGGCAACGGGATCATAACAATTTCCAGTTTAATGTTATTTAAAGGATATGTACACTGGAAACTATTTCCTTCTCAACATCACTTTACTGTTGTTTTAGTTCTTTTGTATATAGTTTAGCAGTAATGGTGACAGTTGGAATGTGATCTGCATGGTGGGAAATTCCCTCTTCCAATGCTGCCTCATACTGGGTTACTGAGCATGCTTGCCCTCATAGAGTCAGCTAGTCTGGCAGGGGGCTAGAGGAGAGAGGGACTGAATTTAAGCAAAACAAGTCATGCAGCAACACTCGCACATCAGTGTTAATGTTTTTTTTCCAGTTCTGTGGCATAACTACCACCCCCACGACCGTTGTAAGCTACTGTTTTTAAAGTTCAGGTCTGGTCTTTGTTGTGTATTGAAGCCGAGAATAGGCAGATTATAACAGTACCTTTATTAGCAGGTTCATGCAGGCCTTATACAACTGTACCATAGACTCTAGTTCTATACAGTATAGAAAGTACTGTGTATACACAGTGTGACTATGTGCACAGTGACATCTACTGGCAATCTGTATAACACCACATATTCCCCCTATAGTAGGAAAGCATTTGGGAAAATTAAATAAACAACAACAATGCAAAACAACAACAATGCATCTTAAAGCAATACTATACATTCTTCACATGACATAGTCCTGGGTCCATGTAGGTGGTTTTCTGATTCTCTCAGTACGCCTTATAGGTTCACTTTCCTCAGGCCTATTGCAGTTGGCATCAGGAGTAGGAGAATGTCCTTCATCAAATGGAGCTTCCCCAAAGTCATATCTAGCAGGCGCAAGGCGACTTGCATTCCATATGCGTCCATCAGACAGTTCATATGTGTATGGTCCTCGCTGGCGTCTCACTTCCAGTGGTGAAGTAAATTTAAATTGTCCTTGTTTCAATAGTCCTGGTTTCCTAATTCTGACTAAAGATCCAGGCTGGAAGTGCAATTCTCTTGCACCACGTTTTCTGTCAGTATAAGCCTTGTATTTGGCTTGTTGACGATTGACAATGTCAGCCGTAGACGCACAGAATGTTTTGGAAGCTTGATGTCTGCAACATGTAACTTAGTGCGCATCTGTCTGCCATGTAATAATTCAGCTGGAGATGCTTGGGTTGTTGCATGGCACGTTGCTCTGTAATTATGTAGGAACTCTGTTGTAAATACTTTCCACGGTTTTCCAGTAAGATTTGCTGTCTGTAGTGCTTCTTTCAGACTTCTGTTGAATCGCTCGATTTCTCCATTTGCTTGTGGGTAATACACTGAAGATTTCCTATGCACAATATTCCTCTCTCTCAGAAAGAATGCAAACTCAGATGAGACAAACTGTGGTCCGTTGTCTGATATTAATTCTTTTGGATTACCTTCTCTGCTGAAGACTGTAGACAGAAATGTTATAACTGTAGCTGATGTTATATGAGAAACAAATGCAATTTCAGGCCATTTACTGTAATAGTCTATCAAGGTTATAGCAAATCTACAATCCAAAGGAGCATCTGCAAAAGGACCCACAATATCAATGGCAAGTTTTTCCCATGCTGAATCAGGGAATGGTACAGGTTGAAGTGGTGGTGTATGTGTGATAGCTGTTTTGTCGTGATTCTGACAAGTAACACAAGAATGAATGGCAGTTACTACATCAGCATCCATTGCAGGCCACCAGTATAGGTCTCGTAGTCTTTGTTTTGTACGTACGATTCCTTGATGACTCTCATGTGCAAGTTGTATGATATTTTCTCGCAAGGTCTCTGGTACCAGTAAGCGGTGGGCTCCCCGGACAACATACCCATCTACTAATGACAGTTCATGTCTAATCCTGTAGTAAGGTTGAAGATCAGGACTGAGTTTTTTCTCTGTAATCGGCCATTTGCTTTGTAGGATGTCCCGTAGTTTTTGTTGAATTGGACATGTGAGGCAAGCTTGCTTAAAATCAGTAGCTGTAACTGTAGATGAAAGTAAATCAGTTAGTGCTACCACTTCTATGTCCTCATCCAGTGTATCAGAAGCTGCAGGTAAAGGTAAATGCGACAAACAATCAGCGGTAGCATTTTTCAAACCTGGTTTGTATTGCATTTTGTAATTGAAATTCAGTAGCCTTGCTGACCATCTAGCTATACGCATTCCAGCTCTTCCTAGTCCCTTTGTAGTAAGCAGTGTAGTTAAAGGGCTGTGATGAGTACATAAGGTAAATTCTCTACCCCAGAGGTAGGTTCTCCATTTTTCTGTTGCCCAAACACAGGCTAGTGCTTCTTTTTCATCTGTTGAGTACTTACGTTCTGTCTCTGTAAGTGTTCTGGATGCAAATGCATCAGTTTTCTCTGAATGATCATCCTGGATCTGTGTGAGAACTGCACCAACGCCATAGTCTGAAGCATCTGTAGTAACCATAGTGGGTAGGGTAGGATCAAATAAAGCTAGTGCCGGACTGTTAACAATTAACTGTTTCACTATGTCAAAGCTATGTTGGGCAGTCTCTGACCAAACCAGGCTTGAAGTTCCCCGTAGTAGTGCTCTAAGTGGCTCCACTACTGAAGCATAGTTGGGAATAAACTTGAGTACCATGAAGTAAGACCTAAGAAAGCTCGTAATGTCTGAAAATCAGATGGGGTAGGAGCTTGTGTAACTGCGATGACATGATCAGGGTCAGGCAGTAATCCCTCCTGTGAAATTATATGACCCAGAAATGACAGCTGAGTTTGTCTGAAGTGACATTTGGAAAGGTTCAGTTTCGGTCCTGCTAAATCAATACGTTTCAGAACCTTGTCTAGATACGTGTCATGAATATCCATAGTTGGAGCATAGACAATTATATCATCCAAGTAGCATTGTACACCACGTATGTCATGCAGTATGGAAGACATCAGTCTTTGAAAACAACTCGGTGCTGAAGCCAGTCCATAAGGTACACGCTTGAACCGAAATAACCCATCATGGGTGATAAATGCAGTGAGGTCTCTGCTTTCCTCATGCAGTAATACTTGATGATAAGCACTCTGGAGATCCAGGGTAGAAAAGAATTTTGCTCCTCGAAGTTCTGAAAATATTTCCTCTATGTGTGGCAAGGGATGGTTATCCATAACAACTGCTTTATTAGGTTCACGAAGATCAACACACAATCGGATACCTCCAGTTTTCTTCATTGTTACGATTGGTGAAACCCATTCAGAGGATTCTGCTTTTTCAATCACCTCTTGCTCTACCAGTTTCTTTAGTTCCTGTGAGACAGACTCCCTTACAGAGTAGGGCAATCGCCTTAATTTCTGGCGTACTGGTTTTACCTCTGGACTCAACTTAATTTTATGCACAAAGTTCTTTGCACAGCCCAGTGGAGTGTTGCTTTGTAGTGAAATTTTAGACACAGGCTGTGTGGAAGGTACTGGTGCTGTGGTAATGAGACCATTAACTAATTGTAGGTTTAATGCTGCAAAGAGATCCCTTCCAAGTATAGCAGTACCCTGCTTCACAATGTAAAAGTCACATTTTGCAATATTTGATTCAAACTGCAAAGTCAATGGCAAACAACCAAGCACAGGGATTGGATCCTTTAAGTAACTGACCAGTCTCAGGGCTGGTGCAACAAGCGTATTTTTTGCAAAGTATTTCAAGTAAATATCCTTTGGTAATATAGAAACAGCGGAACCTGTATCCAGCATCAGACTTATGGAGTGTCCCTTGTCAGCAGAAGCAGTATGGGCATTGACAGTGCATAGAAACTTGTCTGGAATAATTGTACCTGCTTTATCCACACTCAATACTGTAACATTTGTAGTAGTGACTTCATGGACATCTTTAGCAGAACTACGGCAGATCTTAGCAAAATGACCTACCTTTTTGCATTTGTGGCACTGTACAGCTTTTGCTGGACATGTAGCATAATTTGCAGTGTGTTGTGTTGAACCACAGCGAAAGCAGTATTTTGTATTTTGCAGTGAATCCCTTTCCTTAGCACTGTATTGTCTCTGTGATTGTGCATTATTAGGCCACATACCTGGGCTCACAGCCTGTACATTCCCAGCAGTCCCTTGACTGAGAGTTTTAGCTTCTTCCACTGCAGTTTCAATTTGGCTAGCAATGGTAATAGCTTTTGCAAGGGTTAAGTCCTGTTCTAGGAGCAGTCTCTCTCTAATGCGCAGTAAATTTAGTTTTTTCCACTATTTGGTCTCTTAGCATTTCATCTGTAAGATTCCCAAACTCACAGGTAACCACCAGCTCTCTCAAAGCTGCTACAAATTGTGCTGTGGATTCGCCATGGCGTTGTCCACGTTGGTGGAATTTATATCTTTCAGCAACCACATTCACTCTGGGCACAAAAAAGTTCTTTATAGCTGTAAGAGTAGTGTCATAAGTCTCATCAGGTAATGGTAATGTATAGAATAAACGCTGACCCTCTGCTCCCAGGCAATGAATAAGTAAAGCCCGCTTTCTAGCAGCTGAAATCTCCCTTGGTTACTGGCAATAATGTAATTTTCAAACGTACGGATCCAAGCAGTAAAAGGTATAGTAGGCTCACCAGGGTTTGGGAGAAAAGCTACAGGCTGCTGCAGAGGTAGAAAAGACATCCTCGTCGCCAATTTGTTGTGTATTGAAGCCGAGAATAGGCAGATTATACCAGTACCTTTATTAGCAGGTTCATGCAGGCCTTATACAACTGTACCATAGACTCTAGTTCTATACAGTATAGAAAGCACTGTGTATACACAGTGTGACTATGTGCACAGTGACATCTACTGGCCATCTGTATAACACCACAGTCTTTTAAACAGCTGATCGCACGTGTTTGTTTTCTTTATATGCGTGATCAGCTGTCTAAAAACAGCTGATCGGAGACCAATGGGGAGGCCTGAGCCTCTGCAGTTACACCCCCTTTTCAGTGTACAGTTTCTTTAATGGTTTATTAGAATGAAAGCCAACAAATTATTTTAGGTTATTGCAAAGAAACCTAAAATACAAAGTAAAAATATTTGTTTCTAACCTCCTGATTGCCGTAATCATTTGTAGAATATTTACTTTTTACTTGTAATTTGTGACGTCACTGCTGCATTCTAGTTTTGCCTCTTGCTGGTAGTCCTGGACTAAAAACTCCCTCTGCACATGCTTACTCTGTGCAATGTATTTCTCAATAGTGTACCCATTTAAAGGCAAATGCTTGAGGGTAGGGTTTTTTTTTATGCAAAAATTCCCACATGTATCCTTCCTGCTGCACCAATTTGATAGAATATGTATGTATACCCCCCAATTTTTTTTTTTTTTTTAAATGTACACTCATTGGCGATGAATTGCACAGTCAATGCTGTGCTAAGAAAAGGTTAAATTTTATTACCTCACCCTCTACAGCTCTGCCACCAAGTTGTTTCTATAAGTGTACCATTTAAAGGTATTGAGAAACACATTGAACAGAGCTGTGCTAAGATCAGTTTTGTTTTCTGATTTATATTGCTCCATATGACAGGGAGAGCACAAGAACACCACTAAAACTATAATAAGGCTACTAGGAATGTGCAAAACGTTAATAATACTCTCTATACATCTCCAAGGGTTTTCTGCGTTTTGAATATTTTGATTTAATGTGTTCATTAGAATACCACTCCTCCCAACAAATGCCTGTTGCTGACCGTGCTGCTCCTCGGTCCACGTCAATTTTACACCATCAAGAAATGCAACAGGCCACTCCAAAATTCTTTAGTTGCAAACAATTTTTTTAGTCTCCCAACTGTGAGGTTCATCTCCGGCAACGTTTCGGGTGGACCTCCACCCTTTATCAAGCCTGGAGATTCAGTGATCACAACAAACATTTTATACAGTGTGTCCTCCATATTGTGGGCAGGACTATTCAATCAACAATTCACTAATCAATTAGTGTCCATTTTTAACTCTTAAAGTACACTTGTGAAAAATTCAACAACATAAGTGTTAACATACTTGTCAACCAATAACATTTATATTAAAAAATCAAATACAGTTAAATCTGCTTATGAGGAAGCAATAATAGCACATTTAAATGTATTTCATTTTTTAATAGCTTCAGCTTTGGGGAACAAGTAGATCTTAAAGGGTATGTACACTGGAAAATTAGTTTTTTTAAATTGCCCATTAGTGGAAAATATAATCCATCCCAACTATCACTGTACTGTTTTGTTGTTGATCTGCCCCTTTTTTCATTAGATATCCAATCTGAAACATCTTACATTTTAGCATTTCTGTAAGCAGTTTTGCTGTAGCTAGAATGGTTTGACAGTTGGTGTGCTGTATGCAGTTTTGACAGTATGTGGGAAAATAGTCAGGTCAGAGCCTGAGCAAAACAAGTATTGTACTGAAGGCATACAGCAACACACACACCTCAGAGTTAGTGCTACTTGCATGTATTTATTTATAGATTAAGATGACGCAAAGTAATTTCAGTACACATACCCTTTGAAAAAAGTACTTGACTCAGCAACATTTTATTGAGTCATGTGGTCAATGAGATCACTACCCCTGGTCCTGGATATAGATTGGTAAAGTCAAATGTAAAGATTAGATTTCGGAAAATAAGAAAGTTTTAATTGTTTTTACCAAAAAAATTTCAACAGAGACAAATCATTTATACTGATTCCATGCTACTTTACATCAATTTAAAATAGTAAAAAGGAGTAATAAAAAAAATGACATCAGACAAAATGGAGTATTTCAGCACAGATCATGCAGGGTACAGCTATTTTAACCCAAGAGGCAGGTTTTTGGTTGGTTAGAAGTTTCATCCTGGTTGCCAGGCAATTACCAAGCTGCCCACATGGGGAATATGCTCATTTATCAATAGCAGCTATGCACAGGGTGCTAGTGTACAGATTAAATATATTGGTTGAAGGTCTCTGTAAGGCTTTATTCACAGGAACGGCAGGCTGCCATTGTGTGAGCGTTTCCCAAGTGTTCCCCCTATATGTAACATTTCTCTAGCGGCAACCATCTGGAACTGCTCTGAAAAAACATCCGTCTGAAAGAAACCTAAATTGGCAACCAAAAAATCCACACCATTTCCATGTTAATTAAGTAAGCGTAACTTACTTTAGATTTAGTATTTTTTATATTTTTAGAGATTTAAAGATTAAAATATCTATTTTTGGAGTTTGACTTGACATAATTGAAAATTTGGCTAATGAACATATCGAATACCAAAATTTAGAGGCATAGCTTTGGATCTCATGAGCTTCAGCACACAGTTCGTAAAGAAGTAAATGTTTAATAGATTACTGGCGAGTTGGATCAAATGGGAAGAACAGATTTGTTCATGTTCTATGCCTCAGTATTTTATATAATATTCACATGTCAATATTCCCACCTACCTAACTAGTTCTCATGCAGCACCAATACTAAAGAAGAGAAATGCAAATATGATGCATATTTAGCGCGGTATTGCACATATTTCATATGGTTGCGGTTGAAGCGTGGTCTTAAAAACATAATTTGTGTTAATTTTTGTGACTCCCTTTGGTAGCTGGAAGCTGAATGCTTGCAATAGTGTAGAGAAAAAAAGGAACAGCTCTGTACGTGCCATCTGCTCTCCCAAACACACCCGATGTCCTGTAAATTGAAAATGAACAGTATTATTGATAATGGAAAATATAATGTTAATTAGTATAGTGTTGGTGCATTTAAATCTTTTTCAGGCTGGGTATACGATACAATTTTTTCCCTGTCACCCCTGGCCAGTCATTTACCAGACTGCATCAGGTCCCCAGATGTAAACGGGAAACGCTGCCTATAAAGTTCTGCCGCCTCCTGTGGCATATCCTCTTTCAGCGTGTGGCATATCCTCCGTGACCGAGGTTAATGGGGCCGGCCTCTGGCAGCATGCACAGCAGCTTGTTTGTATTGCGGGCTTGGGCTGACCGGTGTCCAGTGTGGAGGTAGCATTTTTCTGCTGTACAGTGACTAAACTGGTGGTAAATTTGGAAAATGCAAGTTCTAACTTTTTTTGGACTGTTTTTTTTTTCTTGGTGTTTTTTTATTGCCACTGCTTACCAGTCTTTCAGTAAGGATTCTGGAAGAGTGAGCAGAGGTCACAACCCTAAAGGTACTAGGTAAGCATTAGGTAAGTATTATGTTTTAAAAGAACTGAGTAGGGGTATGTAGCAAAATGCTATTCTCCCTTTATATTTCTTTAGTGACTCAACCTCTGATAAGCAGTCCAAGGTGGAAAACAAGACGTCAGATGAAGTTGATTTGGCTACATCAGGCCCTTCCATGCCTACTACCCTAAATGGAATATATAAAGACAGCAATAGCGGAGGGAGTGCAGGAGGCTTTGACTTCTAAGAAGAGTCGTAAGAAGACTAATACAAGACAGGAGTTTTGGACTCTGAGGCTTCCGATATTGATACTCCTCTATATTCAGAAACATCTTCAACTATCCTAGTTGAACTAGGATACTATCCTAGTTCTAGGATAATATCCTTCAAGAGGAAGACTCTGAAATAGATACTGCGTTTGATTTGAGTATTTTTGATCCGCTAATTAAAGCAGTAAGGTCTACACTGTCGGAAGAACCAACCACCTCTACGAAGTTTTTTCCTACCATGAAGAAAAAGATAGCAAACGTCCCTATTCACTCTTTTATGCAGGAGGTCATTGCAGGGGAGTGGAAGAAGACAGAGAGAGAGGTTGTTTTGGCAGGAAGATTCCAAAAGAAGAGATTGAGACTGCTG
Source organism: Hymenochirus boettgeri (assembly GCA_019447015.1). NCBI lineage: Eukaryota > Metazoa > Chordata > Amphibia > Anura > Pipidae > Hymenochirus > Hymenochirus boettgeri. Next base: position 244,258,025 of record CM033469.1, read on the forward strand.
GCTGGGATTCCCCACCTAAGGTGGAAGCGGCCATTGTTAGGCAGGCCAGAAAGACTGCCTTGCATGTAGACGATGCCGCTGGGTTCAGAGAACCCATGGATAGACGGGCAGATTACAACCTGCAAAAAGCAGCAGGTGCAGTGTGTCGCCTGGCGGTTGCCTTGACCTCTGTGTCCCAAGCCCTGAAGGAATGGCTGACAAATATTCAAGATGCAGTGGAAAAGAATGTAAATTGATCAAAACTGATTACAATGTTGGAAGATTGTAAGTTGGCATCAGAGTTTATGCTTTAGACTATCAGCTAGGAGCATGTCCTTGACAGCAGCAACTAGAAGATCACTATGGCTGCGATGCTGGTTGGCCGACATTGCTTCAAAGAACATTCTGTGACAGTTACCTTATGATGGTAAAATTTTGTTTGGTGAAAAGCTAGATGCTTTAATTAAAAGGGCTTCTGGTGGGAAAAGGGTCTTCTTGCCACAAGATAGGATGTTCAAAAGACCAAGATTTGATGCCTCGTTCGGGAAGGGAAAGGCCTTTTCATGCCTCAAAACAATATCATTCTGGAAAGGAAGGTCAAAGGCACCAAGGTTGAAAAGCAGGCCGTCAGACATTTCTTTGCAGGGAGAAAGTTAGGGGCCTTTGAATGTCAGTCCTCTCTCCAAAAATGAGATAAGGTCAGCCCTGCCGATTAGAGTAGGGGGAACTTTATCCCTATTCTCAGAGGTATGGGCCACAACAATTTTGGTCTCTGGGATCAAGAAGATCATAAGTCAAGGTTATCGCCTTGTCAAGGCATTGCCTCCAAGAGGGTCCATTGTACAATCTTGATTTGTACAATCAAGTCTGCCAAAATCGAAAGAAAGGGAGTTGATCAGGAGTACATTCAGCAACTATTAGAGATTGGAGCGGTGGAAAACATTCCCGTAGAACAATGGAACCAAGGTTTTTATTCTCGTCTGTTTCTGGTGCAGAAAACTTTGGGGGCCTGGAGGCCAGTGTTAGATTTAAGAAATTGAAACGAATTTGTGAACATCAGAAAATTCAAGATGGAATCATTGAATTTGATCGTAAAAGCAGTTTTCAACGGAGCGTGGTTGGTCAAGTTAGACCTAAAGGACACATATTTCCATGTTCCTATTCATGTGATAGACAGAAGATGGCTAAGGTTTACGGCTCTGGGTTTTCATCTACAATCACATGCCTACTGTTCGGTCTAGCAGTTTCCCCAAGAATCTTCACAAAGGTGTTAGTGACTCTGGTGGCAGAATAAAGAAGAAGAGGAATACAATTGTACCACTATTTGGACAATATTCTAAAAAAAGATCGCAGAAAATCTGAAGGAAGTCATTCGAGTCCTTTCTCTACATGGATGGCTGATAAACAAAGAAAAAAGTATATTCATACCTTCTCAGAAGATGACGTTTCTGGGGGCAGGAATCAATTTTTTCTGCCGGAAGAAAAAATAGCCAAACTAAAGCATGAAATAATTCGACTGCAAAGAGGAAGACAAGTGACTGTAAGACAAGTACTGAGGATTCTAGGTCTAATGGTAGCAACAATTCCAAAGGTACCCTGGGCCAGATGGCAGATGAGGCAATTACTGGAATGTTTGCTGTCGCAAATAAGAAGACCTTAAGACAATCTAAATCACAGATTGATGATGGGCGGTCAAGTAAGAAGACTGTTGTCATGTTGGACAGATTTGAGGAATCTGCTGGTAGGAAATGGGATCCGGAATGGGTTTCTCTGACCACGCATGCTTCGTCAACAGGCTGGGGCGTGCATATAAGTCCAATTGTGGCCCAGGGGTCCTGGTCAGCAGATGGAGTTCCCTCGAATGTCAGAGCTAAAGGCTATTTTAAGAGCTTTAATACGATTACAAGACAACATAGAAGGAGCATATGTTAAGACAATTTCAGACAGCTCCACAGTAGTTGCCTATGTCAGGAACCAAGGTGGTATAAGGAGAAAGACACTGAATGTAGTAACAGACAAGATATTTACTAGGGCAGTGAAACACCTAAATGGACTAACGGTGGTCCATACACCAGGAAGAGAATATGAGGGGTGATTTTTTTATCGGTGTCGGCTCTGTCCAGGAGAATGGGGTCTACATCATGGCATTTTCCATGAGATGGGGTCCACCGATCATAGATCGGATGGCGACAGTACAGAATCGGAAAATGCAAGAGGTTCTTTTTAAGGTTCCCATGTCCGCAAGCTCTAGCAACGGATGCCTTAGCCCAAGATTGGACAAAGGGCCTGCTGTATGTTTTCCCTCCAATTCCTCTCATTTGGAGAGTGTTAAAAAAGATAGAAAGAGAAAGAGCATCCGTGATCGCGATCTTCCCAAACTGGCTTCACAGGCCTTGGTTTCCTCTATTGAAGAAGATGGCGATAGAGAATTCAAATTTTTCCCGGTTGGTTGTCCCAGGGCCCGATTCAAATGGAGGAGGACCATCAACTCTCACTGATGGCTTGGCGACTGAGAGGCTAAGCTTAAAGTCTAAGGGTTTTGAGGAAGAGATAGTTAATTTCCTGTTGGCTTCAAGAAAACCTTCCACTTCAGACCAATATTATAAAGTATGGGATCAATTTGTTAAATTCGCCTGGGAAAGGAAAAAGGATCCAGTAGTGCCAGATGCAAACCTGATTGTTAATTTCCTGTTTTCAGTATTTAAGATTAACCTCTCAGCAAGTACCTTGAGAGGGCAAGTCTCTGCCTTATCAGCAATGACTGGGCAAAAGATCTGCTAGTCGCCAGATTCTTCAATGCCCTCATAAGAATGAAACCACAAATGTCAGTGTCAGTGCCACCTTGGAATCTTCCACTAATCCTTCAGGTTTTAATAGGGAGCTCCTTTTGAACCCTTAAAAAAAGCTTCAGAATGGTTCCTGACTTTAAATGTGGTTTTTCTATTAGCAATTACCTCGGCTTACAGAGTAAGTGAATTATCGGCCTTGTCGGCAAACGAACCAGATACTGTCATCTGACATGACAGGGTGAGACTCAAGCCCCCGCTTTTAAATTCTTACTGAAAGTTTTGTCAAGGTATCACATGGAGTTAGAGGTGAATGTACCTTCATTTTGTAAAAACCCAAGATCGGATTTGGAAAAGTCATGGCATACATTGGATCTGGTACGTCTTATTAAAACTATCGGAAGAGGACTTCTGCTTGGAAAAAATCAGACAGATTATTTCTGATACCAAGAGGTAAAAGAAGAGGTTTAGCATCTTCAAAGAAAACGTTAAGTACTTGGATAGTGGCAACTACAGTTAAAGCTTATCAGATCAGAGGAGAGACCTTGTACACACGTCGGATCATTTTCGCACAATTTGCCCGATGAACGACCTATCGTGTGACATTCGTGTAAAAATGAAGCTTTAACGATCTTCTAAGACCAACGATCCATGACTATTCTCGTCTTTTTCCAACAATCAGCCTGGCGGATTTGTTCTGCCGATTGTTGTTTTGTTTGTACATAGTCGGCAGATTATGTGTAGAGTGTAATGGAAGATTGAATGAAACACACGTGCAACATTTTGAGATCACGCGATATTCTGAACATCACTTAATACGTACGTCACGTAACACCTTTACCAATGAACATTATCTATCCACTATCATTGATGTATGTACTGGCGTCGTTGGCAGAACTAGTGTATAACAAGACTGTTGCTGAACATTCGTCGGGCACATCGTGCAAAAAAGATCTTGTGTGTACGAGGCTTTAAGGTTTGAAGGCTCACTCAACAAGGCTAAGACCTTGCTTAAAAATTTTTGCAACACAGCCAGATGGTCATCATTCGAGACCTTCCTCAGACATTATCAAGTGGATGTGGCTACTGCACAAAAGGCAAGATTCGGAAGAAGAGTCTTGGAAGCAGTTGTACAATTGTAATTGTGTTTATTTCATTACATTGCTTCAAGCAGCATGTTCTGTCTCCCTCCCAATTTTGTTTTTCTGGAGTAGCTTTTGTGATTAGTTTATATGACAGACTTTGTAAAGAAGAGAATATGCCAGAGGAGGGGGCAGAACTTTATAGGCAGCGTTTCCTGTTCAAATCCGGGGACCTGACCCAATTTGGTGAATGCTGTCCAGGAGAGGTGACCGGAAACAGATATTTGGCTATGTATTAATCAATTTCCTGTTTTTCTCCCGCCCGACTATTTGCCACTAGCAATCAATCAGCCAGGATGAATCACTGTACATAGGGGACCACACGATCAGCCATAATTTACCACAGTGTACGATCGCCTGTTCCTCTGATAGGGATACAACAGCCTTAACCGATACTATATTCCTGCCATTAATTTGTGCATTAATAAGGAAATATAAAAAATAGGGAAAAGAGTTGGTGTGCTGTAATGAATAATAGGTGCCTGTTCTCAAAAGGGCAGATGCAATCATTGTCCCTTTTCAAAGGATTAGGTAAGTACAGGGAAAAAAGTGAACGCAAATGGTCTTTACAAGACAAATATTCAATAACGTCTTGATAAAAAAGATTTAACATTCCACATCTTTGTGCAAGTTGGGTTTGGGATCCCTTACACCCAATGACAGAGTCACAGAGCTCATCGAAGATTGGCAAATTTAGTTACTTCAAAAGCAAAATGTTGCCTGGATGCAAAAAAAGCTCCAGAGTTACAACCATTTATGTATGTAAATGATATGCCACATTGCCTAAAGCTTTGGACACCATGCGCGGCCCTAAGCGCCCATATATTAAATGAAAGGTTACCCAGCCAAGATAAAAAACTAACAGGGAGATTCCATTAAAGTTCTTATCATTAAAAATGGTGCTAATTTTGCCCCAACTAATCAGATGTTAGCTTTCAAATGTTAAATAAGATCTGATTGTTTGGAGCAAAATTAGCACTATTTTTAACGATAAGAACTTTAATGGAATCTCCCTCTTAGGTTACCCAGCCAAGATAAAAAACTAACAGGGAGATTCCATTAAAATTCTTATCGTTAAAAATGGTGCTAATTTTGCCCCAACCAATCAGATCTTATTTAACATTTGAAAGCTAACATCTGATTGGTTGGGGCAAAATTAGCACCATTTTTAACGATAAGAACGTTTATTGAATAACCCCATAAGAATATACTAGCTGCTTAGAACAACATCCATAATCTGCCATTATTAGGATTTATCCATAATCTGCCATTAATAAAATTTATACTTACCAGCAGCGAATGGCAAAAATGCATCATTCGTATAGAAATTCCCTTCCTTGTCCAAGAAGTGGTTGGGGTTAAACTTATTAGGTGTCTCCCAATACAGGGGGTCATTCAGTACAGAGTCCAGGTTTGGTAAAATCATTGTATCCTGAGGATATTAGATTTGAACAAGTCTGTTTTAAACAATGTTATGTTTTAAACTGATAACATGAAAGTATTGTATTGGTTACTTTATACACCTTATATTACACTGTAATGGGGCGCATTATTTCTTATAATACATAGGGTTTCATTATTTTACATTAAAAAATGGTGTTTTGGGCCATTTTTTACATAAAATAATCCCCCCCACATATTAGTTTAAGCACAGCCTATCCAGACATTAAAGGGCATCTATACCGAAAAAAAGGTTATTTTAAATTGACCATAACTGGAAACTATAATTCTTCCCAACCACCGCTTTTATCATTTTTTTGTTGTTGATCTGCTCCCTATTTCTTTAGATATCCAATCTAAAACTTCTTATATTTCAGCTGTCAATCAAGTTCCTTGCTCTCAAAAACTATTCTTCTGTAAGCAGTTTTACTGTAGTTGGAATGGTGACAGAGTTTTGACAATGCTGTATGCAGGTTTGTAGCTGGTTTGTGGGAAAAAAGTCAGGTAGGATGGAAGTGGGAGTGGTTGAAATAGGGAAGGGAGATACTGCTCCTAAACAAAATGTATGCTGTATTGAAGGTATGCACCAACACACACACCTCAGGGTAAGTGCAACTTACATGTATTCAATAATAGATTAAGATGAAGCAAAGTAATTTTTTTAGTATAGTGTCCCTTTAATCTCTACGGACAGGACACCAGCAGGAGAAAGGAATTCAGCGGCTGCTTTCTTTCTTCCATATAAAAAGCTGTAACACAGCACAGACCTTAACAGATTAAGTTCTCTGTCTTCAAACAGCCGCTCAATTCCTTTCCCCTACCAGCATCCTGTCCGTAGTGATTGTCAGTTGATTTCTTTAACTCACCTTAACTGTCAAGTCTTAAGGTTCATACACACCCTCAATCTGTGAGCGAGGAACGACCCCCGACCACTGATCGCTACACACGACGAACGGGCGCCAGGCGGATTAACGAACCACCCCCGACCCAACGCATACACATGGACGATTCTCGGGCGAAATGGCCTTTCGTCGTGTGTAGATTGAGCGTGTGTAGAAAACCTTTAGCCTTCACATCCCATATGTCTTACTCATAGATAACTGGGTCTCCCGGGCAGCAGGACTCTGCATTTAAAGTGAGTTAAAGAAAACAACTGACAATTAAAGGGCATCTATACCGAAAAAAATAGGTTATTTTAAATTGACCATAACTGGAAACTATAATTTTGAAGGCATGCAGCAACACACGCAAATCAGAGTAAGTGCTACTTACATGTATTCAATTATAGATTAAGATGAGGCAAAGTCATTTTTTCAGTATAGTGTCCCTTTAATCACTACGGACAGGACACCGGCAGGGGAAAAGAATTCAGCGGCTGTTTTATATGGAAGAAAGTTAAATGATTTATTGTTAATGGTGACAGGACTTTCAATGGGGATGGTATACTTATAAAAAAACCTCTTAACTACATAGGTTTTTATTTGGATATTTTCCACTGCACCTTCCCATTGAAAGTCCAGAGCCTTATGTATTAAATGATTTTCATGTAACTGTATATCCGAAAAGTCACACAAAGGAGTATGCACACCGAAAAAGGACAGAGGCTGGAACTCAGTGTGGTTAAAAGCTTTCTTAATCTTTATTAATGTCGTAATAGTGTCATGGACACAAATTCAGAAGTCACCTCATGTGTTTTGTATCTTAACTGGTACTTAACCATAGGTAAATGACTCAAAATGGAGGGGGATGTTCCTTAAATATTCATAAGCATAAATGAGGACTCCACCCACTCCTAATTACAAAACACAAGCAATACATACTCTTAGACAAACACAGAGAGCACCATCTAGTGACATGATATGATATTGACATTGATTATTAGTTTGATTATCAATGCTAGAAGTAATACTATATAAGAAACATAGAATAAAGTATAAAGGTAAATGTAAAAATAAAATTCAAAATTCAAAAAGTTTAGTACAAATACACAACCAGAAAATTATATATATGTATGTAAAAACAACCCCTTTATGTACATGGGGTATTATTGGTCACCAAGCAATTCACAAGGGCAACAAACACCCACAAAGTTGAAAGACTTATATTATATTCACCCCACAAATCCAGTGATATCAAAAGAGCTATTAAGACCCTTTGGAGATCTAGTACCCATAGTAAATATACATTTAGCTTCTGCTTTACGTAGTGCCACATCTAGGCATTTACCTCGCTTACCCGAACAGGTACAACAAATAAAAAATATGAAGAAATGCACAACCTAACTACTGCAACTGTGGTAAACACAAGGTATTCACCATCGAAAAAGGAAGAGTCAATTTATGAGCAGTCTTATATTCCCATATTTTACCAAATGTCTATATAAATTACCTTCTTTAAAAGATATCCACTAATAGTAACAGGTTTCATGGGGCATCTTGGCATTCCCACGGGTGTAATGTTTGCAGAACGTTGAATCTCATGGATGACAGCATTCGTATAAGGAAGTCTTTTCCTGTCTTCATAATAGATTAGAGAGCCTTGAAGAACTGTATCCAACTCTTTCTGTACTTTTTCTGTAAGGGAAAATTGTAGTGATGTTAGAATTTCTTTTTAGAAATTACTTCAGGCTTGGAACAAATAGAAAAACTGACTAGGAATAAGGAAGTAAACACAAATTGGAGTGAAGTCAAAAGCTGTCTTTTACTTACTTTGTATGTCTGGATAAGCCACCATATACAATATAGCCCACTGAAGTGTGGTGGCTGTGGTTTCTGTCCCAGCAGCAAACAGATCCCGCACCACTTGAATCATGTTGGCCTCATCATATGTGCTATCAGGCTCGTGTTTTGTCTGCAGATGGTTGGATGACAGTTAAATAAAAGTTAATAGTTTACAGAGCATCATTAATATTTAAAGGGCATATCCAACAACAACTGGTGACTCCAACAACAACAGCAGCTCAGTTATCTGCCTGCAACACCAACTGCTATTCTTACACGTTTATTACATGCATTTGTAACCAGATATTTAATGATAAGTTCTTTAATGGCAAATGTATTTGCCTCCACCCTATTTTCAATTAGTTTTGTTTATAAGCTTGAGCATGTGCAGTGCAGGCAGCAGGGGAAAAGCAGTCAATCATTGGTTGTGATGTCAAAGCCAGAATGGAGGCAATAATTATACATAAAGGGTATAGCCAGCCCCAAAATATTTTTTTTTCTGTAGTGTAGGATACCCCAGCCCAAACCCAACTGCAAGGTCTAAAAGTAAAAAAAAAGCCCAATAAATCAACTTACCATCCATCGCTCCCTCAGCTCCCTGCCACTATTGCTACTTCGTTTCAGGAAGTAGCAGTAGAGGCCCAAACCTGCAGCCATGTCCTTGACTGTGATTGGAGCTCCCCTGCACATGCTAGAGTCCTCCAGGAGGATAAGGAAGTAGCAGGCCCCTGGACGACTCACAGACAGTTCCTACTCTTCTTTTTGGGACTTTGAATAGACACTGCAGGAGAACCATAAGGAGCTGAAGAGTAAGGTAAGGGTTTTTTAACACTGCACAGTGGAGCCAGCACTGGGACAAATTTTATTTCTGGGGGTGGACATGCCCTTTAAATATCTGGTTAATAATACACCTAATAATATGCTGAATATATCTGTTGGTTATGGGCAGTTAACCAAAATGTGACTTTTTTTTTTTTTAAGGGGACCTCTCTGAGCTAGTTTTTTTTTTTTTAAAGTAAATAAAGTAGTCAATGGATGGGTAGATGCACTGAACACATGCAACCAATCATCACATAAACATGGTGATTTAGAAGAGATAAACACCATGATGCCCCTCAGTGTCACTAATGACGACCAGGTTGTTAGTAGGGAGAAGGATTGGCTACTACTGAGCCCTGAACTGTTTGCAGTAATTGCATCATTGTTATATTCAGGGAGCCTTATCCATGGGACAAGTCGAAAAAATTGCTCAAGACACTGGCTACCCCTCACTATTAAGGAACAATAGCAAAGAAGCAACTAGAGACATTTTGCTTTCAGGTGCTGTTCTCCCTTGAAGCCCCACTGGTTGTAGTGCTTTAAAAGTCTGGCAAGCACAAAAAAGAGAATGTTCAATTGATTTATCAAGCAAGCTTGAGCAGGAACAAAGATTACTTCGCAAACAACATTTATTTCAGTACAGTAACCTGGAAACACCTATCAACACTGTAGCTAGAATAAATCTGTTTGGTGTGGGTTTCTACAAACCAAGGTCTATTCTGTGCCTTTAACATTGTTGTAAAATACCGATTGTGTTAGTACAATCTGGGCCGTCGACATTCATACGTTCACTACTGAGGAGTTGTTTTTCTTTTGTTTAAGTTTGATTTTTCTTCTGAATTTGCTTGGAGTTGGTTTAGCTGCCCCATGCCTTATGGAAAATATGTCCATATTATTAACTATTACCCTGGTACAGTTAGAATGAAGCTGTCAACATAGGAATTTGGAAGAAAAATAATCTTACGTGGCTAAAGCCAATACAAATACACTGAGAAATCTTCAACATTTTGACAGTCACAACCAGATGTCTAGTAGATTGTAAGTTAAAATTTGTCAGTTTCGTCTGACTAAATTCTATGTCAAAGCCTGGGACCCTTCGGTGAACCGCTGGTGGGATAAACCCTGGAGTGTATTTGCATCCTTAGTCAACACACAACTACACAAGAATACAAATAGTAATGCACAAAACAATGTACATAATAATGCATGCCAGTTTTTTGAATAAATGGTGTTAATGTTGCACATTACTTTTGCAATCTGTGCCAGGTAATGTCCAATAATATCTTGCGGATCATCTTGGGATCCATTCTCTTCATGTAGTTTGATTTCCTTTTTTATGAAATCTTCAACATATTTCAAAAGTTCAAAGGGTTTTTTATGTGGTCCTGGTATGCATCGCATCAAAGCAGGGAAAGCATCGTATATCTGTAAACACAGAAAAAAATTATTTCAGTGTTGTGTGAAACCAACTTAATTAAACTAATTTATTGCTTTGTTTCCTTTTCACGTACCCTTCCCCAGGTAGTTCCGAGGCTTTCCACTAATATGTTGTTGCATTTAATCAGTTTTTGGAATACCGAATCGTCAATAGGAAAATTATATCCAAAGACCACAGCAGAAATGACATTTGCCACAGCATGGATAAGAAGACCGGAAGGATTTGTTGGCTTTTCTGAATATAAGAAGAGCAGAAGAAGAAATGAAGCACACATAGATATTTAGGAGGAGGAAATTGAGTGCTCTAAGACCACTTCTATTTAGCTAATTTCAGTATCTTGTTCTCTCTTTAACTGTAACGTGTGTATATTTTGAATAGCACACATTGCCCCTATGAGATTTACCTACAACTCTACGCAATTACTTTAATTTAATTTTTTTTAAACTTATTTTATTTAATGGAGGTATCCAAGTAACAGTAGTCATAGCATACATTACATTGATAGCCACAGTGCAGTTACAGTCATTAAAATAATATCTTCAGACTTCAACAACAATATATAATCCATATACATTGAGTTCATTCGGAAACCTGAAGTCTTTCATTGGGAGTTAAGAGAAAAGGGATATTGAACTTGGAAGGGGGTAAGGGATTCATAAACTCTGTGTTATTAACATCCTATATATAGATAAGGTTAAAGATGTGTCCAAGAAGTATTTTTTAAGAAGTTGCAACCATGGATTATCTTCAAATCTATTTTAATGGAGTGTTTAAGGATTTCTCTATGAAGTTTTGTATGCTCATCTGTTGGATTCATGAGTCCCAACAAGACCATATTTTGTTAAATTTATCAAGATATCCTCTATTTATGTTTATTACTCTCAAATATGAAAGCATCTGAGTCACCATGTTTTTCCAACCCGCTAATCTGGGAGTAGTGGGGGCCATCTATGTTAATATTATGGCTCTTCTAGCATAGTGTATAAATGTCAGTTCATATTTATTCCAGGTTTCCATCTCTGGGATTCCCAGTATGCATAGCTTGGGTTCATTGGGTACAGGATATGGTAATTTTGTTGATAGGTAATTTGTAACCTTACAGCAAAATCTAGCAATTTTTGGACAGTTCCATATTAAATGCCAGAAAGCAGCTGTCGCTTGATGGCATTAAGGGCATTCAGAGGAATAGGAAGGGGAGAAGTGAGAGAGTCTGTGGGGTGAAATATAGGCTTGATGCAGTATATAGAACTGCGTCAGTTTGCTTAGGGCAGACAGCGACTCAAGAAGATGGCTTTGGGCCAGATCCTTCCAATCTTCAATGGTTAAGAAGGGAATGAGTGTCATCCATTTGCTCAAAATGTTTGTAGTGTCCACCCCCAATTTGGCATTGAGTAGAGAGGTATAAAGTTTGCATATAAGACGCTTCCCCCCCCCCCCCAGCTCAGAGGAACTGAATTATAGGGTGTGCATGTAGATTTATAGTGTCGCTCTGAACTTCTGTGATAAGACAGTAGTGTAGTTGAAGGTACCAAAAACAGGAGGAGTTAGCAGATAGAAACGAGCCTCATGGCCGTTTCTAGCCATCTTGGTGCCCTAGCGTGATCAGATCACAATCCCATTGCGCTTTAAAGTGCAGTAGTGTGGCCTATCCCTCCAAGAGAATTGGCATTAACACTTTCAGTGCCAGCACTTTCCCAGAGTATTGCCATTAACCGAGTATTACAATTAACCCTTCAGTGCCACCAGACTTTCCTACTTATAATTTCAGTGCCAGCACATTCCCAGAGTATTGCCATTAACCCCATAGTGCCAGCACTTTCCTAGAGTATTGCTATTAATATTTTCAGTACCTTGTTTCCAAGTAGAGTGTGTGGAATTCAGGCTCTCACTACAATGTTACAAATTACAGCAGCAGAACAAGGAGAGCAGATCTAACACAGCAAGTAAAAGCTGACAGGGAAAACACTGGGCCACCTGGTTTAACATAGGTGCCCAAGCCCAGGTGGCTTACACCTTACGGTATGCCTAAAAACATCCCTTGTGTGACTAGTTAAGGATATGAAGGGTTGTGCCAAATAGGCGTTTATTCCAATGTGCCTTTGATATCAAAAATTCTATTAATTAGTTTCCATATTTTAAATTGTTCTTTGTGAAGCTGGGTACCTCTGGAGGGGAGATTGTTGGATCTGAAGTCTAAGAACACTAAAGGTGCCCATACATCTATAAGATTTTACTTACCCGACTGAGCGCTCACGAGATGTTCCTTCGATCCTGCCGGAACCGCTTCTCCCGATCTTACATTCGACCGACATGCGATCGCAAAATGAATGGGATTTTGCGGGGGATAGAGTCGGTCGAATGTAAGATCGGGAGAAGCGGTTCCGGCAGCATCGATGAACATCGCGTGAGCGCTCGGTCGGGTAAGTAAAATCTTATAGATGTATGGGCACCTTTAGGGATGAGGTGGGAGGTAAGCAATCTAAAAGATTTGGGTCTTATGTCATTTGGGTACTTTAATTTAAAATGTTTGTGCTCAGCTAAAACACTGACCATTATATTTGCATGCTTTTCATAGAGGTTTTCCTTCTGCTCTGACAAATTAGTTCTACTATTGAAGAAATATACAGAGAGTTGCTATACTCCCTTAGCGCATCCAAAGCACTGCTAACTATTGCCGTACTTTTAACTCCAGCCATTTGCTGGCATTAAAATGTGCATATAACACCCTAGAATTTTCTACTATTCATTAAGCGCAGATACCCCAATCTCCACTGCTATCTGCAGCTATAGCTTATCCCCTGTTTGCCGGACAGCTTGACATGCCTCAATAGGTGCGGTTGCGTAAGGTATCTGTGCTGAGGCTGGACATACTCAAGAAGTCCGAATAGAGACGTAGACCAGGGCACAAAACAGGAAATGACACCAGAGTACAAGAGATAGGTAGTGACGGAGTCAGGAACAAAGCCAAGGGTCATGCACAGGAAATTAGTCAGCCAACACACAGTACCAGGGGTGAAGAGTAAGAAGTAGTCATAAATCATCAGAGGTCAGGACAGGCATCGAAGAATCGTAGTTAGGAGTATGCAGAAGTCGACAACAAGAAATCCAGATACAGAACACGAGCAAGACAAACCAAAAGCTATAAATGATAGCTGATAGAAAGGAAGTAGGAACTTAAAAAGGTAAGACCAATCAGAAAAGAGCAGGAGAAAAGCCAGGAACAGGATAGGCAGAAGAAAATTCAAATCTGCTGCTAAAGTCACTAATAGCAGCTGAAAGGTGGAAAGACTCAAAGAGCCGAAGATGCATGAAGCTTAGCCAGTAGACTCCAAAGTTGCGTGAGGTAAATCAGAATGTGAAGGGATGGATGGTAGGTAAGCGAGCTTGGCTATTCCTTATATTGCCACAATGGTTAGCTACTATTAGCACATAACACTGCTTGTGGCAGCTGCATGGTTAACTTCCACAAAGAAGTGAAAGTCTCGCTAACCAATATTTAAATTGGTTAGTGTGACTTAAATTCCATTTTCGCACATTGTGCATCATCCTGTTAGATGTTAATATGAATGAGAAACATTATCATAGTTTTAATATAGCGTTTAATAAATAGCAAATTACCAAAACTTCATTTTTTCTTAGTCTTTAGTTCTCCTTGGGGATTAGCTCTTTCATTATCAGCATCAAACCAGGTGGCAATATTTCAGCATTTCTGTTTGCCTATTTAGTTCCTAATTATATGTAATTTTATCTTTCTAAATAAACGTTCTGAACAAAATCACTACATTTGGGGTTCTTCTAAAATATAGGGAGAGATGCAATATACAGTAGACTAAACATGCTAACCTGTTGGTTTCTATGTTATATGGTTTAAGCACACCCGATGCAATTTAGTGCGAAACTAAATTAGACTGCTCCTGTGATGCAGAAATTGTCGCAAAGTGATCAACACTTGGCAAGAAGGTTGGAAGGTAAGAGTAGTGGGTTACTCCTTATTACACCTCCCCCTTGTTTCAAACATTATATTTACATTTTGCCTCTGAAACCTTACCATCCTTCGCAGCTAAGGACTCTCGCAGACAGTGAGCCACTTCTTGTATCTGTGATTCAAGGCCACGTTTTCCAAGTCCCAGGTTTCTTAAAGACATTAAAGCAAAACGTCTTTGCTGTTTCCAAGTGTGACCATTGGTAGCTGCAATACCTAGTGTAGGATAAAGAAAATTAAAGTTCAGTGTGTGCTAGTAATGTTATTGACATGAACAAAAGGTGATGGGGTGGTTACACTCACAGCCAAAGCATACCTCCACCATCTACTCATTTAGAAGTGTCAGAAATGTGGGTCTAGGGGGTGTCCTTTAGGTACAACTCATGTGTGAGCCTGTGCACAAAACTGGTCCCTGGATTAGAAAGCAAGTAGGGCTAATATTACTCAAGATGTGTTTCCCTAATCAAAATACACAACAAAATCTTAATGTCTGTACGCACATCCCATAGGAAGTTTATTTTAGCTGATAGTTGTGCAGGTGTGCGTTCCCTCTGGCGTCGTTCATTGACCCGTCATGACAGCTTGATGAACGACACTCGAGGGAACGCATGCACACGTCTGATTATTGTCTGATTATTATTACTGTTTTTGAGGATAGAGGCCCACTACAGCTGTTACTAGAAGAATGCACATCTCTATACTACACATACAGCCTCCTTTACCGAGAGCTGCAGCATTCTTTTTTGTAGTTAAAGTCACGCTAATCAATTCAATACCGGTTAGCGCAACTTTAACTTCTTCTTTGCGCCGGCTGCGCAGGTATCGGAAAAGACACCCGCATAGCCGGCACAAGTAATTCAAGTTATGCATTTTGCGCATAAAACAGTGGGAATTTTTAATGATAGTGAATAGCTGGTATTATAGTCATGCTGTGGGTAAATCCCTTTCAGGGTTTACCCATGTACGCAAAGTGTGTGTTGAATTACAATACGGACATTTACACATAGTGATTGCGTCTCCAGGTAAATAAGGCTGACAGTATCTGCATGAGTCTACATACTGCATACCATGTAGTTCATACTCTAGGAAAAAGGAATACTAAATTAATTATCAATCGAAAAGGAAGATCGATCAGCATTTAACCTTTAAGTAAGTGGGTTATTAAACAGAAGGAGTTGCAAATGAGTGGGGAACATTTTTTACATCAATACAACAATATTTTCAACAGAACAAACATTCTTTGTCCATATTTTGTTGCAAACACTAGTACAGAGATGTAACCCAGGGATTACGGTAGTACTGTGTCCTAATTTATTTTCCCTTCTTAATAATAATTGCAGACCTGCCTTTTCTTCTAAACATATAGTTCAATTTGCTGAAAGTTGTGGGATTAATTAGGGATGATAATGAAGCACCGTTTTTAAAGGAACCCAAAGAACGGCTTGTCTGCTGCAAGGATCAACTCAACCCCCCCCCCAAAAAAAAACCACGAGGATCATCCTTAGGAGAACCACAAACAAGCTGCTTATGATGCCATTTGTGTTGGTGATACTGTCATGCAAATCAAAACAGGAACACGTCTGATCAGATTTATATAGTCTTAATAAAGTCTGCTTTGTAATACTTTTTTAGCGTGGAATAAGGCCTCGTAAACATGTACGATACAGCCTAGTGGGCGACGTGTGGCATCCGTTTCGGCTGATAATCGCATATGTGTAGCCTTCAGTCAGGTATAATTTGTTGATCTGTTCAGCATTGTCTGCTATATTGGATGTATGAATGGGCCTAATGGTTATTCTGCTGCTAATAAATATGCTTTAAAGGGCATGTCCACCCTTCTAAACATTTTTTATATGTGGTAGGGCTTCCTCCCCCAGCCCCAACCACATTATTATAATTGCTAGAAAGGCCCCTGGTCATTTCTTACCTTCCCTCTATCCTCCACCGCACTGCCCGGACTTCTGCTTGCATGGAACTGCAAGCAGGGGGCCGGACCGGCAGCCGCGTCTGTGATTGGCTGAGAGGCAGCCAATCACGGACGCGGCTGCAGGCAGTTCAGAACGGCGGGGGATAGAGGGAAGGTATTTATAGGTAAAAAAAAAAAAAACTTTGTTTATAAAGTATGCCAGTGTGCAGATAATAATATTGTATGGGGCCCAGGAATGTGCATTGATTATCTTCTCTATGTTTGTATAAATGTTTGGCCAGATCAGTAGCACTTCCGCTAAATGTAGTTGTAAATTAGCCTAATTGGAGTGCTTCCACAATCCTTGTATTGTATGTATCTATTGGGAGGCTTGGTCAAGCTTCCATGTGGTAACAGCACCCCCAACACGCCCCTTTTATGGGAGGTCCTATGCCTTTAATATAAAGCACTGGATGCATGGCCTCTTCCCTCATTTTAAAAAGCCAAAGGGCTGGGGTGAAGTGAAAGTCTGTTGTATGGATCCAGTGCACAACTATGAGAAATGCAAAAGTTTGCTAATGGTAATTGAAGTAAAAGATATTTAAAAAGGTTAGAAGTTAGGACCTTCCAGACTGGGGTTACCTTGACAATGTTGGAAGGCTTTTCATTCACGTGATCACAGTAATGTATACTAAAACCCCTTTGTTTATAAAGTATGCCAGTGTGAAGATAATATGATTTTGTATGGGGCCTAGGAATGTGCATTGATTATCTTTTCTATGTCTGTATTAATGTTTGACCAGATCAGTAGCACTTCCGCTAAATGTAGTTGTAAATTAGCCTAATTGGAGCGCTTCCACAATCCTTGTATTGTATGTATTTATAGGTTAGGTAATTATAATATAGCGGTTGGGGCTGGGGGAGGAATCCCTACAATATATTAAAAGGGATTTATGCTAGGGGGAGGGAGACCAAAACGGGTGTGAGAGGGAGGGGGGGAAGGGCTTTACTGCGCATTTGGGACTTTGGGGGAACATTGCAGGAGAACTGGGATGTAAGGTAAGGATTTTTATGCACTACACAGTGGGGCCAGTAGTGGGAGAAATTATAGTTTTGGGGGTGGACATGCCCTTTAAGATGGTTAGTTCATCATGCTCAATTTGTAATAGGGACACAGTTGCCAACTATTGTTAAGGTTTTGATAAGAGACTTATAAAAAGAGCCAAAGGATTGAAAACTTTTAATATCTTGCCCTCCCATCAGCAATTGCTATAATGGAACTTTTAAAATCGTTAGCAAACTCTACTTACATCTCCTCGATCCAGTGCAGTTCTGGTCCGTCTCGCCTGCCTGCCGGAACTACAAGCAGGGGGCCAGACCGGCAGCTTCGGCTGTGATTGGTGTGAGAGGCAGCCAATCACAGCCATGGCTGCCATTAATACAGAACGCCACGGGAGTGAGGTTCTGTAAGTAGAGTTTGCAGTCGATTTTTTAAGTTCCAATACAACGGAAAGGCTCTACTGCACATGCCAGCAGCAACTGAGAGGACACAACAGAATCAGCAACCTTTTAGACAGGAAGACAGCTCCTACCCTACAGTTTCCTGGACTTTAAAGAGGCACTACAGGAGAACCATAAGGAGCAAGGATGTAAGGTAAGGATTTTTTTATATTGTACAGTCGAGCCAGTAGTTGGTGAATTTTTAGTTTAGGGGGTGGACATGAGTTTTAAAACAAAATATTTGGTGACTTTTCAGTTATCTGCCCGCAACCCCAACTGCTTTTTTACCCAGTGTATTACATGCATTTGTAGCAAGATATTTAATGATAAGTTCTATTCCTTTCTGGCAAAATTATCTGCCTCTTCCCTCTGCTCTAAGAGCTTTTTATATGATGGTGCATGTGCAGAGAAGGCAGCAGATGAAACAGCAGTCAATCATTGGTTTTAATGTCAGCAATCACAGCCTTTATTAACTGCATGGAGGAAGTGGCCAGCTTACTTTGCCAAAATGGGGACAATAATAATCCTTAAATATGTGGTTGGTAATCTTGTAGGTAATAAAGTGCAAAATATACCTGTTGGGGTCACGTAAATATTGACCAGTTTTTTGTTTTACGGGTGAACATGCTCTTTAATGAACAGTTTCATCCCAATTATTAGCTTTTTGAACTTTTACCATAAGAAGGATGATTCAGAACTTTACACTGCAGGACTGCCAGATATGTTTGATAAAATCTTTTATCTTTCATATGAATGTTACATTTGTATAGTTGTTTTTGTATCTTACTTTATAATATTTCATTGACTTCGTACAATGCTTAGTTCAATGACAATAAAATGTATCTATATCTATTACAGAGTGATTCCACTGTTCCAAAGTTACATAACTCTCAAGAACAAGGCTTATTTCAAAATAACATTGGACATTTCAGATGGGGGTGGGGGGGCAAAGCTTGTCATCACTGATGTCAGAACAGAATGTTACATGTTCATAGCTATACAACTACTTTTACATAAACACTTGATGCTGAATTCCCATGGTTACCTCTTCCTTTTGTAAGATCTTGTATATAGCTGGCTACAGGACGATTAGAAAGCTCTTCAGAATTAGAGATAAGTCCTTCCTTTACAGTTCTGCAACCATTTAGCACCACAAGGGGAGTGTGTCCTAGCCACAAAGTGTAGATATCTCCATACATTTTAGCCATCTAAAAATAAAAGAAATATTTAAATTTAAACGCTTACAGCTCTGTTTGACAAGAACACAAAATTACCAGCATCACAGAAATCAAACATAATCAAGAAAGTCTAGTGGATGTACCATAATAAAAGATCCACCCAAGTATACAAAATAAGAAAATCAGAGAATCCCCTTTATGCACTAAAAAGTGCTAAGACAAATTGTAAGATGAAATGCTGAAATGAACATTTGTTGAAATTTAGACTCACTTAGCAAGTCAGGTGATCCGGGTGCACATGCCCCGGACCCATCTCTAAGAACAATATCCTCAAAGTACCTCTGAAGATCAAATCTAGGTATATCACATCCAACTCACCTGTATTCCTGGGGGCCCAGGTGCAGCACGCCCCGGACCCCTCGATTGGTCCACATCAAAACTTCAAACATGGACAAAGTGTCAAGCAGCGCACACCGGTAAATCAAAGGCTGCAGCCGTTGTAGTTTTCAAATTTATTGAAACTTGTAAGGCCACGCTCTTTACTATGTACATGCCTTTTTAGTGATGTTTGAATAAATTTAAAAACTACAACGGTTGCAGCCTTTGATTTACCGGTGTGCGCTGCTCGATACTTTGTCCATAATGAAAGATCAGTCCATATGATTAGACACATTATGGGATAGGATGAATAAACATACTATCAGGGTTATTCAATAAAAGTTCTTATCGTTTAAAGGGTTTATTTAAAAAATTAAATGTAATATTAAACAAGTGTACCTTTAGACACAGCAAGATCCCACTGCCCCCAAAAAATCTGAGCTGTAGATTATGAGAAATCATCATTTGAAAACACAGCATTTGTAGGGAAAAACTGTCACTCCAGAAGCAGAAATTATAATATGTGACCCATGCCTGACCTCTTTGCCTGTCTGCCAGCACACTTTCTGCAACATTTAAAGGATAAATACACTGTAAAAGCAAGTTAAGTTTAATTGTAAGATGCAGCTTTAACTCCCCCCCCCTTTTTTTTTCTTTTTCTTCTAGGTCCCTCCTGAGCCTACCTGTACTGCTCTAAAGTTGCTGACATCTTGGATGTGATTTGAAGACTGCTTAGCTCCGCCCCTCCGTGAATTCCTGGAACAAACGAGGAGTGCTTTTTTGGACCTGAACAAGGAGGAGATCCAGGAACTCACGGAGGGGCGGAGCTAAGCAGTCCTCAAACCACATCCAAGATATCAGCAACTTTACAGCAGCACAGGCTTGAACTTTATAGTGGATAATTGATTTTGTAACCCCTGTAGACTTGACAAAAAAATGCAAATGGTTCTTTTTGTGGAATACTCTGCCTAACAATATTGTGATGACCTGAATCCAGAGGTGTGTTATAGGGATCTAAGTCCGACTTTGACCCTGATCCATCACGGAACCCCTTCGGTTCTGAACATTCCTTCCAAAACCGGGCAGAACGTCCGGATTTCAGGACTTCGGACTGGATTATGGAAAGCTCAACCCTCGAAAAGACGAATGGAAACTTGAAAGTACTTTCTGATCATATTTTCGAGGGTTACAGAACGTTCGGGGTATTGCTGAGGGTTACCAAAAATAACCTTTAATATTCAGTAATCCTCAAAAATACGGTCTGAACCCTCAAAAGTAAGGTCAGTTTTCAGATCTTTGGGTCTTTTCCGAGTTCTGTGAATCTGAAAACGGAACGAAACTTACGAGTTTCGTCCATCTCTAGTGTGTTCTGGGTGTACTTATCTGTTTTTCTCTGTATATTTTTCTCTGTATAATACAGTATTCCAGTATATACTGGTAGCATACTCGCAATTTCATTAACTACTGGTAGGAAACTGACAATCATTATATACTAGTAGCTATGGGCATTTCATTACATACTGGTAGCCATGGGCATTTCATCACTTACTGGTACCCATGGGAATTTCATCACCTACTGGTAGCCATGGGCATTTTATTACATACTGGTAGCCATGGATATTTCATTAAACAATGGTAGCCATGGAAATATTATCAAAACTGGTAGCTGTGGGCATTTCATCACATGCTGGTAGCCATGGGAATTTCATTACATACCAGTATGTGATCAAATTCAATGACGGAGACGTCATTGCACAGCAGCAAAGAACTAATGGGAATGGAAATTCGGGCCACCGCGATTGGGTAAGTAATGTTAAAAAATTTGGAGTTATTGTTTTAAGAGCTCTATGTTTTAACATAGCGACGCCACAGCCTCCACCTCTAACTTTGTCGTTGGCACCAACGTAAACCAAGACCGCTGGGTCACTCCCAGCCCCATCCAATAATCTGTCTACACGATCCACCACATGTTGAACCCTAGCACCAGGCAAGCAACATACTGTTCGGCATGTAGGGTCGTGACAGCAGATTACCCCATTTACCCTTCTAATAATGGAGTCCCCTACCACTACCACCTGCCTATCCTTCCTAGCCCCCTATTCTCCCTCCCTTGTATTAGAGATGGCTGTCCCCTGGGTGCTCAATTGAATGGCCCACTCCATACATGCTATTTCTGAACCATCGTCCTCCACATCTTCATCTAACACAGCAAATCTGTTGGGATCGACCAGCTGGTGAAAAGCGCCCCTATCCTTCTGTCCCCTACTTCCCCTAGTGACCCTTACAAATCTATCTTCCTTTACCACCTTATCTGCCCCATTTCCAACATCCAGTTTACTGGCCCCTGCCAGTTCCTGCATTTCACCTAAAATTTGCCAAGCCCTGCAATGCTGGAAGTTTCCCCTTTAGATTCTGCACCTCAGATTCCAAATGGGCAACCCACTCATATCTGACACATACATAGGTCCCTTGGGATCCCATACATGCGACAGGATGCACATTGCATGGCCCCAACAAAACTGTCTATACTAAAACAGCAATACACAACACAACATAGAAGCAGCAATAGACAGCAATCTTGTCCTTTTTGTTCCCTTTTTGTTCTAAACGCTTTTGTTTCTTAACACAACCCTTTAAAACAGAAAATCCCTTTTAAAAGTGAATTTCTTAGAGCTGAATCGCCCTGCCAAGAGGACATTTATGTGAGGTTCAAAACCAAATACCCTATATTGCTCTGGCAATTTAAACCAATTAGCTACACCCTCAACCAAACAGAGAGGAAAGAAACAAACAAAAATGTCTTTCTTTTGTTTCTTTCTGGCCCCCACCCTACAAGTAACAATGTAGTTAATAGCAAGTATTTAATTTAGAAGCCTTGTAAGTCTAAAGTTTACTTAAACAATCCCCACGTTTTCCCTAAGGTTAACGTGTGCTGAATTTGATTAAATACCATAGCTATTCTGCTGTAATACTTACTTGTTGAAGTGTTTCTGGGTGCAGTTTAAACTTTAGGTCCCACATGTTTCCAATAAGAGGTAGAGGAGTTGGACCAGGAGGAAGACTTCTTGCAGTCCATTTCATTTGCAGGTATTTGATAAAGATTATACACAACAGCAAGGACAGAAGCAACTCCTGTAGGCTCCACATATTGTCTAAAATGCAACATACACTGAATTTAAATTCCTCTTCTCTGGGTCAGATTACTCTGTTATTTTTGTATGTTTCTGTAGCCTCCTAGGTATTTAAATCCATGTTACATAATGTGCAGGTAAGGTGTGTCCTGGCTTTCATACAAATAACCTTTACCTTCCTAAAACTATCACATTACCACAGTACTATGGAACTTTATAACTTTATCTTTCACTTTTAAAGGGTAAACAATTATACCACCCCCTCTTCTAATGTACCAGGGGTGAGGAACTAAAGTGCTAGTTCAACAAATATGTGGGTGGAGAAGGAGCAGAATGAGGAGCTCTATTTATTTTGGGTGATCTTAAGTAATTTAGGTCCTTTAGATTGGGTACATTAGTGTGTGTGTGTGTGTGTGTGTGTGTGTGTGTGTGGGGGGGGGGAGTTACAATTGCCCTTTAAAATAATTTATTACTTGGTGTGCCAGCTGGCAAGAGCAGACACAGCAGGGGTCTCTAATCAAAATTCTGCTTTGTGGTCATCCTGAATTTGCTGTGCCCTGGGTTACTTGTAAAGAAATAACAGGGATGTGTTGGTGTTTGATATATCATCCCAGAAAACACTGTAGCTAGCCCAAATTGAATACAACGCCACCATCTGTGCCCCCAGCCTAACCAATTTTAAGTGACTTGTAAGCTCTTCGGGGCGGGGATCTCATTCCTAGTGTGTCAAGGAACGCTGCACTTATATCAAATTATCAATAATATATATATATATATATGTGTGTGTGTGTGTGTTCTTAACCTATGTTTAAAATTGTATTTAATTTTTATTTATCTGTATAATTGCTTGCACCTATCCCCTTGTTTGTATATTCTGTATTTTAAAATGTACAGCGCTGCATACCCAAGTGGCACTTTATAAATAAAATCATACATACATACATATACATGTTGTGTCACTGAATTGGCTAATGAAATATGATGCACAGCTGAGCCTGTTTGTTCACCTCCTGCCTACTAGCTCCTTTTTTTGTTTAAACTTTTCTCAGAGGAATCTGTAATAAACGTAGTAGAAACATTTGGGTAATTTTGATTAAGCTTGAGCAAATATTTTATCTTCTATGGGGCTTTTAACAGCATTTCACAAGCTTTTTTTGAGCCATCATCTGCAAATCTGTGACTTGTTTGCTCATTTTAAATAGTTCTCCCCCAACCCCTCCCAAAATGTAAACAATGAAAGAACCCAGGGTGAGGACCCAAGACACCATGCACCTACCTTAAAGGAGAACTAAAGTCTCCAGACAACATTGTCCCAATAGACAGAGCACATTCACAAACATACAACAGGCTATGTCTCACCTCTCCCTTTGCTGTGGCCATTGGGTGATTTATGAAAATAACCTGTGAGTACTAGGGGTCAGCTCCCACAATCCACCTTAGCTGGGTAAACCCCTAGCTAAGTGTCTGCGTACAGGAACATGCTCTGTAGTGCTCAACAGATCAAAACAAGAAACTTGCAGCCTTGCTTCCTAGAAGCTGACAGCCAATCACAGTACAGCACAGAGATCCTCCCTCTCCCTGACACACCACAGGGATTTCAGTTTTTTGTTTTCAAACACATTCAATGCTCCTGTGCTAACAATGATATAATATTTTACATACAAAAAGAAAAGTTATATTTGCAGTGTATTTCATAGAAAGCATGGATGTAAGAAACGGAGTACTTACATTTCAGCTAAAATAAAAAAAATATAAGTAAGTCTGGGTAATAGAACCTAAAACTTGTACATTTACTCTGTCTTGCTAAAAGCCGAGCTCTTACCGTATATACTCGAGTATAAACCGTTCCGAGTATAAACCGAGGTACCTAGTTTTAGGGGAAAAAATAGGAAAACCACAGACAAATAGGAAAAGACTTGCCGATATAATACCACTCCTATGAGGCTCCAAAGTCAGCTCACTCCACATACCTCCGTCTCTAAGGACACATCAGTCCGTTCCTCAAATATAATAAACACTGTCTCACTCCGTAAATGGCAGCACGCCAGCCCTGTGCTGACCTACGCGCGTTTTGGAAGTCCCGCCTTCCTACTTTTGGAGACCCGGAAGAAGGAAGGCGGGACTTCCGAAACGCGCGTAGGTCAGCAGATGGAGGTATGTGGAGTACCCACACTATTAAGTGTGTATATGTAGTTAAAAGGGGTTTGTTCCATACCTATAAATTTACTTATATTTTGCCTTTATTAATATGGTGTCAATGAAGGGTCTGGTATTAAGATATTTATGGGTTTGGGTGGTTTTGAGGAATTTGGTCTGATTAATTCTACATGACATTTAGATTAGAAACATACAGGGAGATTCAATAAAAGTTATTATAGGTTAAAATGATGCTAATTTTGCCCCAACCAATCAGATGTTATTTAACATTTGAAAGCTAAGATCTGATTGGTTGGGGCAAAATTAGCACCATTTTAAACGATAAGAACTTTTATTGAATCTCCCTGATAGTGACACATAAAGTTTAAATCTTTGCTGAGTCCTGAGTTCCAAATTTTACATTCCCATTCTGACCTCTCCTTTTGGGATCTAAAATGATGTCCCATAATGAGCACTGTTACTTTTAGGTCTTACATGCTCTGTCCATGGCTGCAGAAATGGGCACCCATAGGGACATCTCTTTATTGTTATTGTGAATCTATGAGAGTTCATTCTTTGCCCCAGGGTCTGTCCTGTCTCTTCTACATATAGTCCTGAGGGACACTATAACATAAAATCAGGTACACTACATTTGATGATTTGCAGGAGAAAGTTCCTTTTATTTCAAACCATTGTTGGGAACCTGATATTGGTATCCTCTATCTGGTGTGGATATACTTGCAGGTTTCACACTTTTTCTTCAAACAGAGAGATGTTCCATTTTGTGCAGGGCCTGTTAGGGAGCTTCTTACAAATTGTTTTAAATTGGGTGGTTATTGATAAGCTAAGAGAGGGGGATCTGGGAATATTTCTTGTAGTCATCCTTTTGTAAAATAGGTTGGAGTTCTTGGCTATCTTTTGGAGTATTTCTATGTGCCCTATCCCTGACCTCATACTAGGATCTTTGGCCGACTGACAGCACAGTTTCTTCAACAATTAAAAGAATTAGCAGAGAAAAGAGGGCAGGGGGGGAGGAGGAGATGTGTAAGCAGAGCAGTGTCTCTGTTAAGGTTGTGCAGAACTTATAAGTGTCGCGTACGCTACAAGAATGCAGTGAGTAAAGGTGGCTGTCCCATCCTTGTCGCCAGTTGTTATGTCTACCTTGTTATATTGTTCAAGAGCAAGAAAACACTTGGAATGCAGAGGGAACTTGATTTATTCACACACAGCAACAGGTATATCACACTTTCTCATCCCATGCTATTCCCTAGCTTACTTCCTGGTACTGCCCCTTTTTCCCAGCTTGCCTCTATGCTTTAAAGAAACAGTATTAACTAAACATGTAGATGTTACAGTGGCCATACACATACGATCCACAGCATTGGTATCTGTCTGCACACATGCTGCGGAAACAGCACACATGGAACCGACCGATTCCCATACGTGGGATCGGTCCCTAAGAAGAAGCTGCCCTACTCTTCCGTTTCATGCTTCCCCTGGTGACCCTTACAACTGTACTTTCCTTTTCTACCTTATCTGCCCCATTCCTATTCTCCAGTTTACTGGCCCTGCCAGTTCCTACCCTCTCAGTTTACTGGCCCTGCCAGTTCCTACCCTCTCCCCAGAATTTCCAGGCTCGGCAAGTTTCCTCTTTAGAATCTGCACCTCAGATTCCAAATGGGCAACCCACTCACATCTGACACATACATAGGTCCCCTGGATGGGATCCAAGATCCCATACATGCAGCAGGTTGCACACTGCATGGCAACCACAAAACTGTTCATCCTAAAACTAATACACACTGATACACAAACAAGAGACACACAGCAAACTTGTTTTAAATGCCTTTAGTTTATTAGTACCTTAATGCTCTTATACCAAAGCCCATAAAACAGGTGCCCACTAAACAGTTTGCTCAATCGCTCAAAGCTTGAACACTCACACTGCAAAGCAGATATATAATGTGAGGTTCAATATCCACGTGACTTAAAACCTTACTGTAAACTCACTTCAACCCGAAATGTCAAATACACTTGTTGTGTAAAACCACCCTTTAGCATGTAGTTTCCAGTGCTCGATCTAACAATTGAACTTGCATTTTACAGTTTTACTTATAAATGCTGAAGGTTTTGTCGCTTCCCCTTTGTCAAAACTTGTCAATTGTCAGAAACCTGCCCCCAACCCCAACTGATAGATTTACCACTTAATTACCTGCGTTACTAACTAGAGGATGATTATTGTTCCCATTCTGCTATGAGTAAGGCTTCTCCGCTGCTCCGAGCGAGCGCTCGGCCGGGACAAATGTCCGGCGGTCGCGGCAAATTCGTCCGCGGACGAATTTGCGAGTGATTGATTGTGCGGTCTCGTAGGGAACCGCACGATCGGTTGGAATTTACCGACACGTCCGATCGTTCGTTCGGCCTATTTGGCTGAACGAACGGTCGATGTCGGTCGTGGCCGGCCCGCCCCACACCAGCCAATATTTTCGGCCAATCGACCCAAAGTGCCAGGAATCGGTCGGTCGGTTGGCCGAAAATATTGGCTGGTGTGTACCCAGCCTAAGCTGCCCCCCCTGATAACGTTATTTTACACTTGTTATTTAACACGGAGCTGAAAAATAAGAATTTACTTTGTGCCTTTATTCATTGACATGTGTACCGCTGGTTTCTTTTACATTTTTTATTTAAAAGAAACCAGCAATACATACGTCAAATGATAAAGGCACCATGTTAAATAACAAGTGTTGTTAATATCCCCGCTATTAGCAATTACATCAGTGTAAGAGTGATTTTAAGTATGGTCTCTCCCTGATGCTATAAAACTTAATAATAACTTCACTGTAAACTCACTCTCAACTCTCTGCTGACAAATTCTAGTTTTTCAGGTGAAGCCACTCCTCATCCTATCTTTTCTTGCTAGATCCAAATCATCAATTTTGTGTTACTATGCGTTTACAGTGAATTTATTCTTTCAGTTTTTTTCTTTCAGAGTTTTTTGATTGTATAAAATCTGTTATGCCCTTTAGACTATATGGGAATTGTGGGAATACAAATGCACAGGAAAAAAACACATGATAATTTTTCCTGTGCTTTTTTTCTGTCCATAACAATAACATGTGTTCTTCCATAACAATAACGTGTGCTCCAAATTACTAATGTGTTACAAGGCTAAACAGACAATGTTTATAAAACAAAGAATTTCAGCTGGAATTCGGGCACGGCCACACTGCAACGCAAATTTTGTTGCATTTGCGCATGCGTTTTTTCATTAAGTATTGAAAAACGCATGCAATTGCGATTTAAAATGCGGAACGCAAATCGCAACACACGCGAAAACGCGCATTTTTGGTGCGTTGCCGCGTTTTCAATGATCTGAAAAAGCGCAAACGCCAGAAAAAAAAACGCAGCAGTGTGGCCAATGATCAGGTCAGGAATGGGTAGTGGATGATTATTAAGTGCTATAAAAAAACCATATTGCCTAATATCTGTCTCAATTTTTTGGGATTTGTGGAAATGTCATATTTTTGTGACAGCAGTTTCCCACCACTTTCTACTTGGGATAACCATTAACCGTTTATTTAACAACCTATTTAACAACCTATTTTCAACAAAGAAAATGCAGGAGTCTCTGCACCTTCCAGGAGGTACGGCGTACGGGCCACAGTTGCTGTGGGCTGTCGGCCTTTCCCCCCCTTCAGGCACCAACTGTATTAGGCTCCCATGCATATATACCCATGCAAGCAGGGGTATATATCAACTCTGGACAGGCCCCTCCCAAAACCAAGCCCAGGACTTGGGAGGGCTCTCTTGGAAGTCGTGGTTCCTTACACTCTGTCTGCAGCAGCACATTGGAAAGGTTAATTCTTGATTTGTTCTTTTTTTCTGGTTGTTTGGTAATTTGTAGTTTTGTTCTGGTTGTCTGGTATTCCTTGAGACTTGTTAGATAGATATTTTGTGATTGTCTTGCTTATTTAAAGAAGAACTAAACTTGTTTTTTTTTACTCCCCAGAACACCTATACATTGTTAAGGTGGGCATACACGGTTCAATATTCTACCGAACATCTCAGAGGAGCCCTTAAAACTTGTGGATATCCAGACTGGGCCTTTGTAAAAAGAAGTAGAAGGAAAGAAAAGAACACGAATACCAACAGTAAAGGGGAAAGCAAGACAGGAGAAAGAACATGGTCATCCCATATGGAGCAGGGGTCTCCGAGAATAGAGAATTTTCAAAAACACTGTATCCCTGTCTGCTTTAAACCAAACAACACCTGATGAAGCAATTGGTACATCCGAAAGACCCATACCCCAAACACAAAAGCAACATCATATACGCAGTACAGTGCAGTGCAGTGAAGAATGCTCTGATTTGTATGTGGAGAAGACCAAACAGCAACTGCATCAACGTATGGCCCAGCACAGAAGAGCCAATTCCTCGGGTCAGGACTCAGCCGTTGTACCTGCATCTTAAGGATAAATGACATCCTTTGAAGATTGTAATGTTAACATATTGGCAAAGGAACGTGACTGGTTCAAGAGAGGTGTTAAGAGCCATTTATTGAAAATGAAGAAACCAAACCTATAGAGGGGGGGGCTTCGACACCAACTGTCAGCCATGTACAATGCTGTTTTGACACCTTACTCTGGGCGTCCTATAACACCTCTTAGCCACTATCCAATCACGCCCTTAACAACTTGGCTGTGATATGCTAATTGGGATTTCCAGGGTATATAATTGCCACAGATTCTTGTCAAAGTCATTCTGAATTGAGAAAGCCAGTCGATGACTAGCGAAACGTCTTCAAGAACTAAACTTCAGTCCAGTTGATCTAATTGAATACAACCGATATTCTACCAACGGATTTGATTGTTTTGGACGATCGTAATCTGTTTGGAGAACTGATCGAATATCCTCACCTTGCACCGGCAATCTTCCTTAGATTTCACGCTTTAAAACTATGGAAGGTCTCGTTCTGGTAGATGGGGCCGATGGAAATATTGAATGGTCTATCGAAAACCCAGAAATGTCTTCGATAATCTGATCAATTCGATCAGAATATCGATGTTGTGTAGTGCCTACCTTAAGATTATGTGTAGTAAATTGCATTAGAACATGCAAGTAATATTCTGTAAATAAGAAGGCTTCCATATGTTGCCAATAACAACCCACAGCCCATGTAGTCTTCAAAGAGCCTTGTAGGCATGTACACCTATTGATAATACAATCAATAATAATAATTGATAATATAGTAAGGTGATGCATTTGGGATTTAATAATCCCTGTGCCACCTAAGCATAAATAACTCTATGTTAAGTGCATCTGTAATGGAAAAAGATTGGGGGTTCTGGTAGATAACAGACTTAGCTATAGACAACAATGCCAGGTAGCAACGGCTAGGGCTAGCAAGATATGTCTTGTATAAAAGGGGAATAGATTCAAGATAGAAAAATATTATTCTCCCTCTTTACAAGGCACTGGTAGGCCTCATTGGAATATGCGGTGTGCGGCAGTTTTGGAATCCCATATAAAAAGGGACATCTTGGAAATTGAGCAGTTCAGAGAAGGGCAACTAAATTAATAAGAGAAATGGAGGGGCTTGAATATGCAGGCAGATTAGACAAGTTAGGGTTGTTTATATTGGTGAAGCGACGTTTGCGTGGAGACGTATAACCTATACAAATATATTAATGGCCCATACAATGAACTCTCTGGTGCATTGTTACTAATAGGTCATATCAGAGGATATGTGGACATCCTTTAGGTTGGAAAAAAGAAGTTCATCTTCAGGTTAGGAAGGGTTTCTTTACAGTAGAACGGTAAACTGGGGAACTGTCTTCCAGCAGATTGGTAATGGCAAGTTCATTGAATAGCTTTAAAAAAGGCCTGGATAAGTTTCTAAAACTAAAAAATATGAGAATTACTGGTATTAATGCATATAGATCTGGTTGATCCAGGGATCTCTCGATCGCCGTTTGGAGTCAGGAAGGAATTTCCCCCTCCCCCCCTTTTTAGCTGGGTTTTTTCGCCTTCCTCTGGATCAACTGTTAGGTAGGGTAAAAAAAAAAAGCGGGTGATAGGTTGGACTTGATGGACGTATGTCTTTATTCAACTTAATTACTGTTACTATGTTTACCCCATGATTTACTGTCCCTTGTATTTTCTATACAAATGTCTCACACCAATATGGAGTCTCTGATAAGACTCTGAAAGCTGCTTATTATCCTGCATGTATTTATCAGCCAATGTGAATGGCTTGCAGCTTTCCTGGCAATACCAAAGTCAGCTCATTTTGCTAACTTTTTTTTTTTTACTCACCACTAAACATGTGTTTAAGAAACCAAAATCCCAAAAGGGTCATGGTTCAAATCCCCTTAATTATTTTTCCCCCCATTACAGTATGTTACACCAAAATAAAAATGGCTACATGTACTAATTATTTATAGCAGTCTTATTGGAATAGAGTAAAGACTTTTCTTTAAGCAAGGCTGAGAGTCATGAGTTGCAGGTTAAATTCCCCAGATTTTTTCTAAAATGTTACAGCAAGGATTACTTATTATTTTTTGTCTAAAAAATGCTAAGGAATATATCACTATTAGGGACGAAGCATTAAAATTCGTTTAAACAAGACTGAATTTAAATCCCTGTTCTGTGTCAGGGAGAGGAAGGATCTCTAGGCTGTTATGTGATTGACTGTCATCTTTAAGGAAGTAAGGATGCAACTTGTTTTAATTTTTTGATCACTAAAGAGTGTGTGAAGTGTACTGCGTACACTTATCTGGGTATCACCCTGCTAAGTGTATTATTTGAGCTTACCTCTAGTACCTCAGCTTGATTTCATAAATCATCCAGCAGCCACAACTAAGGAAGGTGAGACACAGCTTGTTTATGTTTGGGTATGTGCTTTTTCTATTGGGACAATGCTGTCTGGAGACTTTAATTAACCTTTAAAGGTTTCCCTAGCATAGTGCTTCATTCCCCATTATACAGTTTAGCTTGCTACAGCTTTTGGTGTGATTTCTGTCCGATTCATTTCATCTTCACCTTGCTACCTATCCTCTCTAGTTTATTCTGCATCATATCCATTTAATCTTATTTTGCAACCCCCTTACCAGTTCTGCTCCCTATATTCTATTTTGTTCAAGTCTGCTATCTCTACTTTCCCTATTTACCATGTACCTCCCCCCCCCACACTACAACATATCAAATTTAAGCAGGTCTTTTCCCCCTCTGCCTTTCTTAGCACTCTGTTATTAGGTAGGCTCCATTGATTGCTAGTAAAGGCTTCTATTAATAGCACATTCTTCATGTTTCCTTTGGCATAATCAGTTCCATTCTGCTGTCTACCTCTTGGTTTAGCAGGAGAATGGGCAAAGTGTTCTTGTCATCAAGTTTTAATCTCCTGCCTACTATCCAGTTCCTGCTCCGTGTGCAGGTGAAAAAGGAAGTACTGGCTGATCTGCAAAATAAATATACATAAGAGGGTGAATAGGTTGGACTTGATGGACGTAGTCTTTATTCAACCTTAATTACTGTTACTATGTTACCCATGTATTTACTGTCCCTATGTTTTTCTATACAAATGTCTTCAACCAATATGGAAGTCTCTGATAAGACTCTGAAAGCTGCTTATTATCCTGCATGTTATTTATCAGCCAATGTGAATGGCTTGCAGCTTTCCTGGGGCAATACCAAGTCAGCTCATTTTGCTAACTTTTTTTTTTACTCACCAGGCTAAACATGTGTTTAGAAACCAAAATCCCAAAAGGGTCATAGGTTCAAATCCCCTTAATTATTTTTCCCATTACAGTATGTTACAACCAAATAAAAAGTGGCTACATGTACTAATTTATTTATAGCAGTCTTATTGGAATAGAGGTAAAGACTTTTCTTTAAGCAAGGCTGAGAGTCATGAGGTTGCAGGTTAAATTCCCCAGATTTTTTCTAAAATGTTACAGCAAGGATTACTTATTATTTTTTGTCTAAAAAATGCTAAGGAATATATCACTATTAGGGACAGAAGCATTAAAATACGTTTAAACAAAGACTGAATTTAAATCCCTGTTCTGTGTCAGGGAGAGGAAGGATCTCTATGCTGTTATGTGATTGACTGTCATCTTTAAGGAAGTAAGGCTGCAACTTGTTTTAATTTTTGATCACTACAGAGTGTGTGAAGTGTACTGCGTACACTTATCTGGGTATCACCCTGCTAAGGTGTATTATGTGAACTTACCTCTAGTACCTACAGCTTGATTTCATAAATCATCCAGCAGCCACAACTAAGGGAGAGTGAGACACAGCTTGTTGTATGTTTGTGTATGTGCTTTTTCTATTGGGACAATGCTGTCTGGAGACTTTATTAACCTTAAAGGTTTCCCTAGCATAGTGCTTCATTCCCCATTATACAGTTTAGCTTGCTACAGCTTTTGGTGTGATTTCTGTCCGATTCTTCCTGTTACCATATTTACATTTCATCTTCACCTTGTCCCTATCCTCTCTAGTTTATCTGCATCATATACATTTAATCTTATTTTGCAACCCCCTTACCAGTTCTGCTCCTATATTCTATTTTGTTCAAGTCTGCTATCTCTACTTTCCCTTATTACCATGTACCTCCCCCCCCCACACATACAACATACAAATTTAAGCAGGTCTTTTCCCCCTCTGCCTTTCTTAGCACTCTGTTTTTTAGGTAGGCTCCATTGATTGCTAGTAAAGGCTTCTATTAATAGCACATTCTTCATGTTTCCTTGGCATATATCAGTTCCATTCTGCTGTCTACCTCTTGGTTTAGCAGGAGAATGGGCAAGTGTTCTTGTCACCAAGTTTTAATCTCCTGCCTACTATCCAGTTCCTGCTCCGTGTGCAGGTGAAGAAAGGAAGTACTGGCTGATCTGCAAAATAAATATACAGTAGTAGTGAGCCAGCATGCCAACGTCATTACGCAATGCGTGTAACAGAAAAGTGCTGGCAGCATGAAGTTTTAAATTGAGCCCATTTACCAGTGTTCAACACCCGATTATAGAATTTGCCTTGTGCATCTTAGGCTGTGCTGGGTTTCATTATTTATCTCCTGTGTTCATGATTGCTGTTCTGGATCCTGTTACTTGTTCCCGCCAATTACTCCTTCCTTGGATCTTAATTTTAATCTTCCTTCAGTGTTCTCCCCAGAATTTTTTTCCAGCCGTGTGGCATGAAAAAGTAGCCGGGAAAATTGAATGTGCGCTATTTTTACTAGTTATTTATTATTAATTATTTTCAATTATTTAAGGTTTGACATGCCCTTTAAACTCATGCAGTATAACTACATTGAAACAAATAGGCGTTCTTCATTTCTAATGGGAATACTGAACAACCTTGCATCATGCTCATATATAGGTCAGTGATGTCTAACTTAGTCCACTAGATGTTTGAAAACTATGACTCCCAGCATTCCGTGGTTTCAGAATGCAGGAAGTTGTAGTTTTAAAACATCTGAAGGTAACCCAGATGTAACATGGCAGCACAAGCACATGTGACCCGCATACAGAGTGTGTTGCAGGTTTGCTGTGCCACTCTTTTGTGCCCTTGGGGATCTTGCAAAAGCTAATTAACACGTGATAAAATAAACTCTGAAGTGTAAAAAAGGTGTCTTGACTGGGAAGTTTTTACTGAACTACTGGCACCTATTGTATTAAACCTACATCTAAACTTTTTATTAAATCACAAGTGTTCTCTCAAGAATTTTTTTCCAGCCGGGTGGCATGTAAAACTATCTGCGTGCGCCGGCCAGTTAAAAGACCTTAGGGAGAACACTGTATTTGTTCCTGCTTTTGGACTTTGAGCCTTTCTCCTATTGATTGTGTACAGTACTTTGTACTCAGACTCATTGATTATTATTTATCTCTGTGTCTGCCTGACCTTATGATGCATTCCTGGATGTCGCTTCTCATTGGGCCCCACTTCTACCTCTGTCACTGAAACAGGAAACCTTACAGAAACAAGAATGGGAGGCAAATGGATCTATCTCTCCCCAAAATGCACAATATCAGAAAGTGATTTTAGGTGTGGTTTGTTTGGGTTAACCTAATACACTCCCAGATGGTCAAACCAAAACACTATATTATTACCCACCAATAGCTTAACTCATTTTTCAACCTTTTAATTGTAACATCTCATAATTTTAAATAAAAACTCAGATGAACCCTTAATGTAACTTGCATGGTGCTATAAACCTGTATAATAATTTCACTGTAACTTATACTTCTGCTACTGTAACTATATTAGAAG
The DNA here is from genome assembly GCA_019447015.1 of Hymenochirus boettgeri. Classification (NCBI taxonomy): domain Eukaryota; kingdom Metazoa; phylum Chordata; class Amphibia; order Anura; family Pipidae; genus Hymenochirus; species Hymenochirus boettgeri. Next base: position 244,292,825 of record CM033469.1, read on the forward strand.
CAACCACAGGAATTCCTAAAAGTGTTTGTAATATCTTGTATTTTCGTATAGGGGATGCAATACTTTTTGTTAAAGGATATGTCTGCCCTAATATCATTTTTTTTCTGTGTTTAGATTTGCAAAAAAAATCATCCCCAGAAATAACTTACACGTCTTCTTTCCACCGGCGCTCTGCTCCCAGCTTTCTGCTACCCGGAAGCAGCGACATCGTGTTCTTTCTTTCCTGCGGCTATGCCAGAAACTTCCGGAGGGCAAGGAAGAAGCAGGCAACCGATGACTCACAGACGCCTCCTAATCCAGTGGTGGCGAATCTATGGCACGCGTGCAGAAGTGGCACTTAGAGCCCTCTCTGTGGCACTCATGCACAGCAGAGTTCACCAGGATTTTTTTTTTACCAGAAAAGCAGAGACATGGCCCAGTTGCTCCCCCTTTTAAAATCCAGAAAGTGAAAGCGGCTGATCATAGCAGAGAAAGGTCAAGTGAACACAGTCTCCTCTCTGTCTTCTGCACATTCCAGCACACAAGAATGGTGAGTGCATAAGTGAGAAACTGCTGCGCATGAGCTCTCCGGGAATGTCAAATTACTCGATTTACTGTACTTATGTCTCCAGGGGTGTACTGCAGGCGCCCAGCCCCCCCCCCCGCGCGAGATTGGTGGCCGACCCCTGACTCCTTCCACCACATCCATGATGTCTTCCGCGATCAGCCTTTTTTTAGCTCGTATGAACAGCGATCAGCTGTTTAAAATACCGTAACTTCCAGAACTGAAAACAGCTGATCACTGCAGCGATAGTGGGCTTGTGGCGGGCCCTACTACCGTCTGGGGGTTTGGTTGGGTGGCGGTAGCTACGACACTGTGTGTCTCTATCCGCTCGCAGATGTCTTACCTCCGTTCATCAGTAAAACTTGCAGGAGAGTAGGAAGAACTTACCATGGATCGCTCCAGCGTTGGCTTCTCGGACAGTCTCCCAGCATCCATGCTCCTTTATACTGTGTGCTCATGCGTGCACAATGCTAAGGTCTGTGAATGTGTTGGAGAATGTCAGTGGTGTCAGAGACTGCAACTGTAAGTTCCTTCTCTTCTCCTGCAATTTTTCCTGAAGACAGGAGGGAAGACATAGCTATTTACCTCCATTCTTTAGTTAAAACAGAAAAAAAGAAATCAGTGGACATACCCTTTAATAGGTAATCTATAATCGATTATATCTATTGTATCTGTCTATGTCTTTGAGTTGTTTTTTTAAAGTAAAGTCTCAGCATTCAGGTTAATTGTCGTGTTGGCACTATGCAATAAATAAATGGGTTTGGGTTGCAGTTTGGGCACTCAGTCTCTAACAGATTTGCCATCACTGTCCTAATCTTCACTTTTTGCAACTTTGATCAGGCACTGCAGGAGAAACATAAGGAGCAGAGATGTAGGGTAAGGGTTTTGTAACTTAACACAGTGGGGCCAGTATGGGGTTTAAATTTCACTTTTGGGGTGGACAAAAAAAAATAAAGGTCCATTGAGTCAGTTGAAATTTACAGCATAGCTGTTTTGAACTTTGCTAACCACTGCTTTTATATATGGGCAAACAAGGCCTGTTTAATATTTTAACTGATTTAACTAATTTAGAATAAGAAAGTCCCCTCCCCCTTCCGCCAGCCCCTTCAGTTATTAGTACCCAGGGTGAGGACTCAACCCCTGGGTAATACCTATTCCTGAAAATGAGCCCGCAAAATGAGCTGCATAATGTCACGCTCCTTTCCATTGGTTCAATTCCAGGAAGTGGAGGATGAGTGGCTTTCTTGAAACCAAATTTGGAGGGCTTTTTTAGCAATAAGGACAGACCCAGGGATGAGGGATTAACGTTTTACATTCTCACCCTGGGCCTATTACCGGAGGATGGTGTGTGTTGTGCTGGCTATATATTGTGGGGTTAGTACATTTTTGCTGCAGTTTCCACCAACTTTCTAATTGATGACTGTTTGATTGCCTTCTGTGCTGCTTTCTTGCGTGGTCTCCTGGTTGTCCAGGTGGTCATTTTTTCAGCCTCTTTACCTCAGGTGCACAGTGCTGTCTCGGCTTCAGCTGTGCGAAAACATTATCTGATGTATCACTGTAAACTCACTTCAACTCTCTGTTGTCACATTCCAGTTTTTCCAGGGCCCTTACCTTCAGGGCACTCATAAAGTTAACTCATACTTCTGCTACTGTAACTATATTAGAAGCAAGTATGGGGTTAAATTTCACTTTTGGGGTGGATTAGCCTTTAAATTAAAGTTCCATTGAGTCTGTTGAAACTTACAGCATAGCTAGGTTTTGAACTTTGCTTACCTCTTTTTATAAATGGGCAAACAAAGGCTTGTTAAATATTTTAAATGATTTAACTAATTTAGAATAAGAAAGTCCCCCCCCCCTTCCCCAACCCCTTCAGTTAATAGTACCTAGGATGAGGACTTAAACCCCTGGGTCATACCTTATTCCTGAAAATGAGCCACGCAAAATGAGCTGCAATTAGTCACGCTCCTTTCCAATGGTTCAATACCAGGTAGTGGAGGATTAGCTGGCTTTCTTGAAACTAGAGATGGACTGAGGCTAACTCGAACCAGAGTTTGAGTGGAACTTCACAATTCCGAACAGACTCTGACTTGTCGAACTACCCGGACCCGGATTTCTTGGACTTTCTGGACTTGCGTCACATTTTTGTTAATTATCGAATTTACAGGCCATTCGCTAACCCTAGAATGTATAGTTCGCTAACCTTTGAATGTATCCTTTGTTTTCGGTAACCCTCGAATGTATCCTTCATTAACCCTCGAATGTACTCTTCGATTTTCGGTAAACCTCGAAAGTATCGTTCGTTTTCGGTAATCCTCGAATGTATGGATCGGTTTCGCTAACCCTAGAATGTATTGTACGCTAACCCTCAAAAGTATTGTTAGTTTTCGGTAATGCTCGAAAGTATTATTTGATTTCGGTAACCCTCAAATTTATGGTTCTATTTTCGGTAACCCTCAAAAGTATCGTTCTGTAACCCTCAAATTGTCTGTAACCCCCGAATGTAGCTGTGCACAAAAACCTACATTGCCCGCTTGTGTTTAGAAGTGTTTTAACAGGTTTTGGTGAAGTGGCATCTTCCTCAGACCATTTCCCAGGTGCCACAGCCATTTACAGTACCGTTAACATTGTTAGCTTAGCTGTAAATCATCTGGACTTTTGAACTTTCCCCTTACTTTAAGGGTCCGAATTCGAACTTTGAACTTTCAAACTTTGTCGTTTATGAAAACGGACCGACTTTATGAAGTTCGGCTATCTCCACTTGAAACCACATTTGGAGGGCTGGTTTCAGCAAATAAGACAGACCCAGGGGTGAGGACTTAACGTTTTTACATTCTCACCCTGGGTACGATACTGGGAGGATGTGTGTGTGAAAAAAGGCTCTGGGTAGTGAGGCGGTGGGCTCACAGATTCAGAGGGTACACATGCCACACAGATACAAACAACGGTTCTTACCCAGCAATAAAGTTTACTGAACAATAGTAAAAGAGAAACAACTGGGCCAGATTAAACAGACAGATAAAAGATAAATCACACATAAACAGTAATATGGCCTAGCTATAACTAGTCCGCTAAACATTTCCCAGTCCGCAAGGCCGCCTGGCCTCCCCTAAAGTTCCTCCCCCACTCTTGTCTTCAGGTGCACTCTTAAGTATTGCACAATACTATTAGTAATCCACAGGTAATTTGTTTGTCTCTACCCGAGTCCTTCCTATTCGTATTTCCAAGCCAAGGGAAGTTTGTCTCTGGCAATGTCCCATAATATACAAAATGTCACCGGTAAGCACTATAATGCAGCAAAGCTGCGCTTGCAGTACCTTGGGTGCTTTAAGCGGCCTTTCCACGCTTCCTTCTGGATCCACAGAACTTTCCACGGCCAAACCGCACAGACAGGAAAATCCCCAAATAGTTTGCTGCAAAGCTGTCCTGAGGTACAGTCGTAAGGAGCCCCAATTCTCTCACAGACTCCACAGAGATCTCCTCTCCCGCCCCAAACAGTTCCCCTGGCCTACAGCTCCTCCCAAGCTCCGCCGACCCCACCCTCTACTACTTCCTTTTTTTTCTTGTTTTGTCACCCTCCCTGGCACTGTAACTTGTTTTTTCCCCTTTGCTGCCATTCTAACTGAAGTGAATAATAGGTAACTAAATACAAATATATTGTAGAACATGGCTCAATATTCCTTACGTGTGTGTGTTTGTGTGTGTGTGTTGGGTTATATCCATCTTAGTTTTTGTATTTGTGGGGTAGTACATTTTTGTTGCAGTTACCCACCACTTTATAATTGATGGCTGCTTGATTTCTTTCCGTGCTGCTTTCTTGTGTGGTGGTCTCTGGTTGTCATATTTCAGCTTCCTTACCTCAGGTGCAATATTTTAGGCCAATCAACCAAAATACTGAAAGTCAGTTGGAACGCGGCCAATTGGGGGGAGTAGGGGAGAGTAGTGTCTTAGTGTTGTACCAAGGGATGGGGGGGAGAAGTGACTTTTAAATGGATGGGGTGATAAAAAAAGTGGTATAGTGGGGGGGTACAAGGTGGGGGGCCCAGCAATTTACATTATGGGGTCCAGAAAACTTCTGATGGCGGCCTGTACTTGTCTGTACTGGGTGAGCTTGCTTCTTTGACTCAGTCATAAAAAGTTTAAGAACCAGTGGCGTAACTACCACCCGCGGGGGGGGTCCGGGCAGTAGTAGGGCCCGCCACAAGCCCAAGATGCCTCCCGCGATCAGCGTTTTAAACAGATGATCGCATGTATGAATGAAACATCCAACGCACGATCAGCTGTTTAAAAGACGGACCCAAACTTCGGGAACTGGAATAATAATTGATACAAATATCTGTTGTATTCAGTTTGATCAACTGGACTAAAGTTTAGTTCTTGAAGATGTTTTGCTAGTCATCCGACTGGCTTTCATAATTCAGAATGTACAAGAATTGTTGGCAATTATGTACCCTGAAAAGTCCCAATTAGCATATCACAGCCAGGTGTTATGGACCTTCTGAATGCAAGGCTGATGGCATTGTTTCTAGAGGTATTATAGAAACTGCCCAGGGTAAGGTGTCAAAACAGCATTGTACATGGCAGACAGTTGGTGTCGAACCCCCCACCACATATTTAGGTTTGGTTTCTTTATTTAACATAAATGGCCTACTTGAGACCTCTCTTTTTTTTTTTGCCATGTGCAATGCTGTTCTTAAAAAGGTATGTTCTTAAAGGGCATGTCCACCCTAAAAATGAACTTTGAGCAATAGGTAGGTGCCCCCTGCCCACCCCCATAGCTGAGATATTTCTTTTAAAAAATGTTCAGATTGCTACTTACAGCCCCTTCTTCCACGGCGTCTTAATTGACTCCCTGCAAGCAGGGCCAGACCCGCAGCCGCCTCTGTGATGGCTGAGAGGCAGCCAGTCACAGACGCGGCCTGTCAATGGAGACGCCACGGGAGAGAAGGGTCTGTAAGCAGCGATCTAAACATTTTTTTAAAGAAATATTTGCCCATTGGGGGCTGTCAGGGGGCACGTATTTTACCTTGTTCGGTTCGAAACGCGTAAGGTGTGTATGCAACAGTATGTGTGGCCGAGATGCCGAATAAAGTTTAATGTTTTTAACTAACTGTAAGTGCAGTGCTCCTGGAACTTACGGTATGCGCTAAAGATTACCCTTTTTTCTTTGTGGACTAATAAAATCTTTAATTGTAAGACTTAATTCATAATTTTACCATATTGAAACTCCAATTTTTTTTGATAACGTGTAGGTGCAAGCTTTACATGACCACAGCAATGGAAACCCTCACTCTATCTACTTTCATCAAGCCAAGTTTCTTTCTTTATAATGACTCCTCACCGTTTTTATCCTATTGTAGGTGCTTTCCTGGCTGTCACCATTGCCCTTTTCATTATATGATACATAGATGATATTTTATTCCTATGGGAAGATACAGAAAAGGAATTTGATAAATTTATGGGTATTATAACATCAATGATTGGAATCTCAAGTTTACATATGAAAAAAATGCCATTCAGATTCCATTCTGGACCTGTTGGTCAAGAATATTGGAACTGAATTAAAGGTGGAAGCATTCTGAAAACTTACGGTGGGGAATTCCCATTGAGAGCCCAAAGTATGCATCCAACTCCATTGTTAAAGGGTATCCCTACTAGACAATATTTGCGTATACGAAGAAACTGTACCAATCTTGAGGATTTCGGGGATCTTAAAATGAGATTCCTCCAAAGGGGGTACCCTGAAAAAATGGTTAAAAAAGGCTTACAAGAGAGCAAACTATAGTCATTGAACAAAGTATTGTTAATATTTGTGAGAGATCACAAAATGTTAAAACTAATCCAGTCAGATTAATTACCAGTACAAGGACTGTCGTTAAATAATCACAGTATATAAGCAATAGGCGGAATAACATTACTCATATATTTTGACATTGGATAAAATATTATCTGAGGCTGTAATACAAAGGGCAACGGTGACAGTCAGGAGAGCACCTACACAATGGACACAAATTGTTGAGGCCCTCTGTGGTGACATACATGTTCCCCTGTGTGTAGGCATGAATGAATCACAACAGAGAACTACTATGGTACCTTGATTGAAATGTAGATGTATTGACTACCAAGGAAACGTTCTCCTTCATTAAATTGCTGTTATGAATACGTGTGAGGTAGCAAAAAAAAGAAAAAGAAACAAGAAACCAAAGAAATTTTTAGGGGGAGACCTACAAAAAATCTTTTTCACACATAAACATGAGACATCTAAATCCCTTTCTAATGCCCAATGATACTATATTTGGGTATAATGGAGAGACACATTTTTGGTACTATAGTAAATACTCATTCTGATGTGTAATAAATACCCCTTATGCAGACGCACTGACCTGTAATATCAAGAAAACTCTTAGCGGTGAGTTGCTCAACTAACTGGTAAAAAATTATGAAATTGAAGTTCATAGACAATTTCAATTTATACTGTGGATCAAACATCGGACAAGGAACAAAGGAATCGTTATGAGTTACAGTGCTGGCCCGCCAGGCAAGCAGAATATCGTATCAACTGGAACAATTAAGAAGTCTAGGTCCAAGTGAGTCACGCCCTGGTACACGTTAGAATATGAAAGAATAAGGGACCGAGCACGTGATAGTCGGCAAAATCTGCTGTAGCCTTAGACTATTGTTGATGACCGAAGCTGTACGCACATAAGTCAATTCTCCCCCTGTGAGGAGTGAAAGCAGTCGGGTGTGGTATGTCTGTTGTAGAAATGAAATGAGCGAGTCGGTTTAAGGGGGTAATGTTAATTTGTGACCATAAAAGTGGAAAATAACCTGTGAGGACAACGGGTCAGCCCCATAGAAAAGAGTCCTTTCAGAGAGCGCCAATGGATCATAAATGGATAACCTGACTTTCAAATGGACTTCATGAGAGCTGGGATTTCCCTCACTTTTTAAAACTATTATATACTATTACCCCCATATTGTTTGATATCATCTCTGTACACACAGGACATATTCATTTGACAGCCCTATTTAGGAATTGCAACTTATTTGTATAATTAGCTATGGTACATTTAATATCATTGTTATGGCTAAGTAAATAAGACAAACAGTTGTATTAATTATGGTTAGCTAGCATCGCGTCTAAACAAAACAACAGCCATTCCGTATGTATATTTGTTGTATGTACATAAGTTATTGTTAAGACATTTCAAGATGGGAACCTGGGTCTACATAATAGGAACGGAACAATAATGCATATCAGGTATCCTCCCAAGGAAAGACTGCCAGACACAATGCATGACATAACACTAGTTACACCAGTACAACCCATGCCTTTTTCAGCTCTGCCATTTTGCTTCATGCTAACTGTCTAAACTCCTCTGCTCCACGCCGTTGATGCGGCGTCGGCTTATCACACAATTGTCTGTTCTGTGGAACAAGGCACTGGTACATTGTCGACCAGCATCGCACTATAATTGCTAACACGTGCACCGTCTGATCATGCTCGATACTAGCAAAATAATCGGCATTCGTCTACATGTGTTACTATCCCCACATATTAACAGAGAGTCAGTGATCTCCCGCTTACCCGCCCCCTGACCGAACTATCTGTATAACACTTATTTGGCGATTCTGCTGTGTGTGAGTGGGCGCTACTAGGGGTTAGGGAGTGCGAGCACTGTTGTTGTCAGTTTCGGACTCACCACATTAGACGTGGCCGGCCTAACAAGGATTGGGTATCAACGTGTCCTATTACAGGTCCAGGCTTCCACTAGCGTTTCAATTGGCTTCTTTATGCGCGTGGGTGGGTCGCCGGAAACCCAGTAAGAGTATAATAGTCGTGTGTGGTGGCGACATGGGGGGGAGTTTTGTCTCGGTAGCGTAGTCGATCCGTGTATGTATTGTACAATAACTCATACACATCTATTTCAACAGTTCTATGCATCGTATATAAAAAAGAAAACTATTCGGTGTGGGGTCTTTGCGTGTCACCCCGGGGACAAATATGATGTCTCTAATCTCTTAACATATACTCCAATTTGTAATATGGTTGCGAGTTATCATTTATTTTCCCGTTGGTTATGCCAATTCTCGAGTGCCGATCCTATTTGTGTGGCAGTTAAAGGGGGTACTTTCACGCGTCTATGGTATTTGGTAGATAATTGACACTGTTTTGGATCGCAAATTCTGTCTGATAATTGTAGGGGTTTCACTGGGTCACGTTGGTTTTGAGTACTCGGCAACCGCCGTTCTGCCTAGAGTCGTGTGAATGCGTGTCGGGTGTAAGCGAGGTAATCCTATTACACCCTGCGTGCTTACTTACTGTTAAGCCCTGTCTGTGTCTCTCACCTCCTGTTGAGTGTTTTTTTCTAAACTAAACCTCCGTATCTCGCATAACAAAATGATGCCGGCTAGGTGCTCGGCCAAGCAATTGGCACGATAATAAGTAAGAAGGTGTTTTTTGTGTAGTTGCAGCTTAGGTCACCCTTGGGCACAGGTGAAGCCTGCCTTCTAAAATATGATTTGTCGCATCTACTGGTTCTTAGTTTACGATTGTACAACTACGTTTATCGGTGAATGACATGGATAAAGGTACAGAATGATTAAACTAACACCAAACCAAAATGCTGAGTGATGGCACAAACGTGACTGAAGTTATTGGACACAAAGCACCTGTGTTGCCCTTACAATCAATGCCTCGGGTGGCTGATATCAATTGAGATCACGGGGTACTTGTATGGCTTATATAAACGTTCACTGAAGGTTTCAGCAATCATCACACCCAGCAATTAGCAAACACAACAACACACCCAGGAACGGGCAATAGAGAGAAGTACGGTCCTCAAATGGTGTAAATGTGTCGTCCGGGAATGAAATTGCATTCAGTGGCCTGGATATGTGGGGGTTCTTAACAGATTTCTGGTATACAATATTCGGCTTCTGTGCATACTGGTAATTGACGGACACCTGATGTACGCGCGACGTACGGATATGACGCAGACCGCTATGTTGATCGGGCTTCAAGGAACTCAAACCACTTTCAAAGTCCACAGCTCAGATGACTCTCTGTGCTAATTTACTACAACAGATTCATTATACTCCATGACACCCTGGTGATAATGAAACTCATTGTTACACTCAACCTTGTCATTCCATTAAAAATAGAGTGTGACATAATAGTATGGGGGATCAAATACAATCAGTGTTGTAAAAGAACATCTTATATCTGTTTATCTATGTGTCTAGACACAGTGATCTTGCGAAATAACCGTCCCACATTAAGACACAAAAAGTGCAATCACGGATCGCGAACAAGGCTCCTGATGTCAAGTCGGGAAATAGTTGGGGGGTAGTATGCGTGTATAGGCATAGAAGTAATGCTTGGTCATGGATGTCGGCGACAAGCTCTATAGCGCTTGTCACTTTGGGTGGGGGTTTGTGGTAAATCACGAGATTGTGTGGTGTCTTGATATAAACGGCTGGGTCAGTCGCTACTATCATCGTACTATTTAACAAGTGTTGGTCAAATGAGATCTCAAAGTGGCATACTATTTATAGGCCAATGGAGAGATGAGGTCTATCAGTGCGCGTAGGACAGTAGTGACCTCGTTTTTTTTGACTTATGGTTGTGGGCTTCGGCTGTATGGGTCTTTTGTTGTGACTACAGGCGGTGTGGGCCTTCGCTCTACTGATTTCGCGCAGGATAGGTGGCTTGTGGTGCTCATTCGTTTACTCCTTAATTCATCCATTTGGATGCAGGGTGTGTGCGGGGGGGTTGTGAATCTACTCTTCTAACCGAATATATCAGAAGTGTTTTTTCTGTCAATTTAAATTGACCTGTGGTGGGTACCACATCATATACATTCACCATTCTCGACTGGTTACCCACCTAGGAACCTACCTCTGGGGGGAGGGTGGGCATATTTTCTTTTAACCCTTTTTATTATGTATACCTTAATATACGCTTTTAATCTTTGTATATCGTTGTTTTTGGGCATTAATGCACTACCATTACCTGTGGTATGTGAAGCTGGGGGCCACAATAGGATCAACAACATTTGTTTGATCTCATAGGATGTGTTGTGTGGCATGTTAGGTCCCCCCTCACTAGCGGCTACAAGTCGCGAAACAGCTCCCCGCTCGCCCTCCACACAGCCATGCAAACACAGGACAACCCCCTAATTTTCCTCACAGACAAAATCCAGAGTCACCGCAACTGGGGGCCCCTCCCACCACAAAGGAGAGGTGGTAATGTCTGAGAGGTAAGATCTCTAGCGATGCCAGCGTTAGAGAATCATTGGGTGAAGAAATCACAAAACGGGTGTTAGTGTGCGGGCATAATCCACCAACATCACATAGAGAGATTCACATCAACTAATAAGAAAACAACTTTATGTGGACATGCAGCACAGATTTACCAGTGTTGAAATCTTACCCAAAGGCCAGTCCAGCCCCTCAAAATAAAAACTTACATACAGGCAAATCACCCCCGCAAAACCCTAACGGTAATAGTTTAATCTGAAATATATTACAGTCTAGTTAGCCTGAGTCCTGGCACATGTCATTTTGCCAGCCAGTTTTCGTTCTGCTTCCTGGTTCGTCCCAGTTAGTAACTGTCAGTTATGGATTTGACAGTTGACATTACAAATACAGCCACTGGTGCTGAAATGTTAGCATTCCCTCTTTGTGTTGACTCTTCTGCATGCTCAGCTATGTCTCAGTGTAGCCATGCTCAGTCCAGGTTTTCTAACATTGTCTCCGTTATCACATGAGGACCGATCAGAACCATAACGGCCAGGGCTACATAATAGATTCATTAAGCGACAAACTATGAATATATCAAAACTCGATATGTTTTGTAGGAAGAGCCATGTCTTTCTAAAAGATGTTCGTTATTACATAGATGATCGATGACAAAACATTTAAATACAATTTTTGGTACTCAGTGTTAATTTGGTTTGGAGATTGGTGTGTAAATGTAAAAATGTAGCTGGATTCTTTTTCCCTTGAATAAACACATAAAACTGAATTATATTTTCGCGCTCAGAATACAAAGCTTTCCCCAATATTTGGTTCCATAAAATCAATATAATACATTGTAACTATTTTATACAGCAATTTAACGTCTGTATAAAGCACACTATTTCAAAAAAAATGGATTGGGCTTATGGTGAATGAAACTAATATCTGTTGTGTTAACGTGGCCCAAGGAAAAACCCGAAAAAAAAGAAGTAGGAGGGGCGTCAGGAAGAAAACCCAAGGTAAGGGGGGAAATGGGGGGGCGGAAAAAAACGACGGTGGGCGGCCCCGGGGCCGGGGTCGCGCGCGGCACCGGGCAGGGTGGGGGGGGGGCGCTGGCTGCGGCGGCTGGCGGTTCTGCAAAGGAGGAATGCTGGTAGTTTGTCCTTTTTTTTAAGAGTGCAACCACACACAAAATCCCCTCTGCAGAGGGTGCAGGTTGGCCCACATATCTCCCTACAGACCCACGCTGAACCACTAAACACTGTAATGCAAATAATAGGATAATGGAATGAATGTGGTTGGTGGGGACTGTAGGCTGGAAGTTTCTTCTGGAACCGAGGATGATTGCTGGAACTGTGTGCTAGAGAAGAATACGGGAACTGAGTAAGGAGAGAGGGGCTGTGGCTGAGTATTAGGGCTAGATAACTTGCACTGAAGTAGGCTGGCTGCTGGGGTTTTAGGGGACGCGGGGGCTCCGTAGGGGGGGGGGAGGTTGGGAGATGGGGGGAATGAAGCAGAAGGCGGCAAACGAGGAGACGACGAGAAAAAAGAAGAACAGAACTAGAACAGGGTGATTAATAAACTCTCCCGCGGGGCACAGACACACAGCGACAAACCGAAACACATAACGGGTAGGCATGCGTTAGTGATCACGGTAACGGAGAAGTCCTGGTGAAACTACCACAATATCTGTGGCGTGTGGGCCGGGTCACGGTGTCAGTGTCAGTGGCTCACACAGGGGGCACGTCGGACACCCACGGTGTCACGTGTAAAATCAAAAATAACGGGTGATGGAGGAACAGGACGGGGGAATGATGCCCAGGGCAAACTTTGATCAGGCCTAGAAGTGGGGTGGTCGGGCATCCATCGCTGCTACTCATGCTCTACTCTCAGTAAATGTGCTTCACCTTGCCTGTCTCATTATGAGAAATATAGGTAAGTGGTAGAAAATGGGGTCACGAGCCAGGTTTAGAAGCTAAACCACGACGCCATGTTGGAAAACCCTGGGACAGACAGGTAACCACAGTGGATATTTGCATGCTCTTTTATTTTCCACAGAGGTCTGAATATTTAAGAAATTTTTTTATAGACCATTTTTTCTTTCAATAAGTTTCATATCAATATCACTTATATAACTTTCTTTCGGACATTTTGTCAAATAAGTATACATCATACCTTTCTGTGTACTAACCTGGCTGTATTTCTAAACCTTTTAGTGATATTAGGTGTAATATCGGTCTGGGCTGATAGTAAAACGATGCACATTGTTTTTTTAACTTTCAACACAGATGATGTTTATCAGTGTCCCATACCCCGACGTCTATAAGAAACTTCCCTGGGTGAATAGCACCGTTTTTTTTTTCCATATTGCATATTTTGCAAGAATGTTCAAAACGTGTTGAGTTTTTGTTCTGTGGCGAATTTATTTTCGCAAAAAACTTTTTCGGCTAAGTTCGAAGTCCAAATTATAGATTTTCGAAAACTGTTCCTCCTTCGTTTGTCGAAAATCTACTTTAGATTCTGATTTTCCACACTCGTCTACGTCTTCTTTCGCTGTTCGATCTTTTGCAAAAATTCGTTACACTTTCGATTTTCGATAATTATCTAGCTTTTCGATTTGCTAATACAGAAGTACGAAAATTCAAAATTCGGGTTGTTCGTTAAATCGGGGTTCCGAAGGTTTTTTGTTGGGGGGACTTGGGTCGGTCGAGAAAGCCCTCTATTCCTTCGAAACCTGGTTTCTATTCGACCCACATTAACACCTAATTAGTAGGTATCATTTTAATTTGTATGTGTATGAGGGATTTTGTTTGAAACCCCGACATTTTTGTGATTACATATTTTTCATAATGTTTGAGGTTACATGAAGAATATTCTACATTGATTAAAGGACGGTCACCACTAAACCTAAATGTTAACTCCCACAGACTCCATGCGCATAAGGGTTGAAAATCCGACCGTACCTCTAGGGCCAAATGGTTCTTGGCAGGCCTGGACCGAAAAGTGGAGTAGGAGCTTCTGTGAGTGGAAGAGTTCGGATCTTGGTGTAATCTGAGAGGGCTCTGACTTCCTACTTAGCCCGGTCTATCCCTGCCCGAGCCCTGGGTTCGCCTGGGCCCTTTTTGTTTTTTGTTGGGTGTGGATGAGTGTAGGGGACAACGAAGCCAGGTCTCGCCCAAACCACTATATTGGTTTGCAAAAAACCTTGGTAATCTTAACGTTACGACCCTAGTTCCCCTGGCGTTTCTGCACTGCTGGCAGCCAGCTTCATTGATTGGGCTGCCTCTCAGTCAAGGATTAATTTCATTTGCTAAGGGCTCCTTTAGCTAGATCAAAAGGGAGGAAGGGTAGGGTGCAGTGTGGTGTTGCCGCCGAGGGGGTTACTGATATCTATGGCGCGGCTGGGTATGTCCCCAGCTGGCTGTGGGATAATTTCCACCGTGAACATACAACCCGATAAATACCCTAGGTAGGGCTGTACCTATTGGCCTATAATTTGAAAATTTGCATAAAGAGATTGGGCGATAATTGGGGATTTGGTGGTATCGGATTTGGGCTATACAGAATCGGACAATGCGGGAGTAAACTGAGTTGGAACTCCTTCATGCACAGCATGGATTAATATACGTTTGTTTTTTGGTATGTTGTGGGGGGCTCTACAATCTCCTGCATTTTGCTTTTAATATTCATTGCTGAAATTTGGGTTACCATTGTATAAGACATTAATTGTTCTAAATGTCTTGAGGTGTATAGGTATTCCAATATGGTGTGTCCACAAGCCTGGAACGGCTGAAAGCAGGAGAATAGAAGTTTTTTTATTTTCTTTAAATTAATAAAGATGATAATATTCAGCTTTATTTAATCGCCTATGTCCCTTAGGTATACATTGTTCTTTTGAGAGGAGTTTGAATTCATTAAGATAATTCTAGCTTGGCCATTAATTTTGAACATTTAAAACCCTTGTCAACTGCCGGGAGATTTTCAATGGGTCTTTTTTTTTTTTGTGTTTTTCTTTTTGCGTTAACTGCCCGAAGAATTTTCATGTGGGCCCTGAGAAAGCATTTAATCGCTTTGAGAACTCAATTTTACGTAGAAACCTTTCAGGTAAATAAGCATATTCCATCGTTAGGGTTTCGCACAAGCTCGTGCAACTCTGGTAAACAAAATTTTGTTAACTTTTCTTTTCTCCTATCTTTCTGGAACATTGACTGGAATTATGGGTAAAATCAACAAAAAATTACAATTTGCAACTTTTTCATGGATGTTCTCACTTCGTTTTTGTCCCCCGTTTCCCCCTTTTCTAACCTTCTATACTGATTCTACCCAGTTACACACACAAATCTTCTCTGGTCTTCTCGGACAACAGCTCCTAATCACTTTCCCGAATACAACGATATCCCGACTATATGTAGTACCTCCCGCCGTATTCCCTGTACTCCGGAGACCCCCCCAAACTAAAACTGCACTCTCCTAGAATAATTACCCCAACTTAAAATGTGTGACCACTACTGACAGTTAACATCAGATATCCCTACCAATTATTCTAAATATGCCACCCAAGTGGAGTATCGTGTGTATGAACGACACCCCGCTCCGCAGGTTTAAGGTGAAGGTTAGTTGCATCAATGCAGATACACGGACGCAAGCTCTTCGTCCAAATTGTCATTTATCTTTCCATCCCCTTTTCCTTTTTTTCTCACACTGCTAAGAATTCAGGACAAAATCAATGCGAAGTTTTCGCTAAAACCTTGAGAAAAGTTCAAACCGAAAATCTCAAATATGACCGCCTACCCCCTCCCGTCACAAGGACACGGTGCCACATTCATGGGTTACCCATAGACATGCTGGCCAAAAAACTAAACCCGTTAACCCCAGAGCGTAAGACCAGGGCCAATGTCATATCGCACAACAAAATTAGCCAGTTTTGTCTTTGAACATCTGCCAGTTTTTTTCCCACAAAACAACCCCCCCAACTCAAAAAGTCAAAAATAACCCCCCACAAACTATTATTCCTTAATCTAATACACACCGCAGAGATGGACCTGAGTTCATTCATTCATATAATCATGGTGTGGCGCAGGGTCTTCGAGAAGTTTGCCACTTTTACATTACCCATATTTTTATTACAAAAAATGAACATCACAAAAACTTCAAAAAGGTCGAAATCAGACAGAACCCTGGAAGTAAAAAAAGGTACCAAATCAAGCTCAAACAAATTTCCTGAATCAAACGTAGGCCGATATGCTTGGTCTAAAAACGCGGACGGACCAAAGACACATTTAGACAGGCAAGATGCTCAAACAGCAGAATATTAGCCAAGCCGAATTTTGTGACGTCGGCAGTTGTTTCCACAAAACACCCCTGAATACCTCAGAATAACCCCCCCCCACAACTATAGAGTGGCCTTGAACTCTACACACCTTCAACTATGTAAAACGCTGTAGTTTGTTCATATTTCATTTACCATCAATGGCGTGGGCGCCGTTCTTCGTAAAGTTCCACTTTTCTGAAACAATGGAACAACAACAACTTTCAAAAGGTTATAATCACTGCACAACCTGATGGAATCTAAAAAAAAAGTTACTAACATTCAATCTGCCCCAATGTCTGAATCAACCGTATGCCCATATGTGTGGTTACACACGCGGACGGGGAAGCGAGAAAACCACAAAGTGAGAACAATGCACGATGGCTCAGAACCAGCGAAAATATTTAGGCCACTCCGAATTTGGACATCGTGCAAGATTTTTTTTCCACATAAGACAAACCCGTACTTAAAAGAAACCCCACAACGATATATTCCTTCCTGAATCTACACACCTTCAGCGATGTAACGGCTGGAGTTTGTTCATTCATACCAAGATGGGGGTGAGGCCGAAGGTTCTTGGAGAAGTTCGCACTGTTCTTGAAAAAGGGTAACAAAAAAACACTTAAAAGTTATGGAACTCATGGGGCCAACCCTATGGAATCTAAAAAAAGTTACTAAATAGCAGATAACAAATGTCCTATCAAACGGGAATGAATGCCATATGTGTGTTAGCTCGCCGGACGTTGAAGCGAAACCAACAATAAAAAATAATGACGTGGAGAGAACACTCGAATCATATTTAGAATTCCCGAGGTTTGGGGACAGTCTGTTCAGTTTGGCACAAACGACCATATACGCAATAAATCCCCCACAACATATATCCTTCACATTGAACAAACAAATCTAAACACCTTCAGATATGTAGCAGGTAGTATTATCGAACATCATGGTGTGGCGCAGGACGTGCATAGAATGTCGCATTCTCCCAGATTTAGTGGAAAAAGGATAGAACAAAGACAGTTCAAAGTTGTTCCAAAATCACAGAACGACCAAAACCGCATGTCATTAAAAAATTACCGAAAATCATCTCGCATAAATTCCGAATCTAAACAGTGGGCCTAAGGTTGTGGTTCACCCACTGACGTGAAGCGACTAGTCAAAATGGAAACCAATGCGCAGTACCCAAGAGCCCGATGTCACCAGATTTTGCCATCGGAAAAACTGAAACACAACCTCTAACCTTGGGATAACCCCCGCCAAACTATTGTTATCCAGAAACATACCTTCACTAACGTACCTGTAGTTTGTTCAGTTTCATTTTCAATCACTGTGTGGGGGCGAATTGAGAGAGGAAGGAAAGGTCACCATTTGTCTAGTGAAAGGAAACAAACAACAAGAACTTTCACAAAGGGAGAGAAGACAAGGTCCAAAGCAACCCACCAAGAATGTAAAAGCGACATTACAATCTCCAACATGTTCCTGAATCAAACGGTAATGCCATATTGTGAGTGGTTACACACGTGATGAACTTGGAAGCCAAAAGACACAAATGAAACCATGCACATGTCTCAGAAAACCGCAAATATTCAGTCCATCTGAATTTGACAGTCGTGCAATTTTTTCCCAAACAAAACGACCCCCCCGCCACAAACAATATATTTCCTCGAATCCACACAATCCTGACCTCTTTTTTTATCTGGAACTAATTCTGTGTTTGTTCAGTTCGGACCATCACTGGTGTGCGGCGCAGTTTCCTTTGTAGCGATCCCATGCTGTAGCAGATGGTCTAAAAAAATTTAAAAAAAACACTCTCAAAGGTAGAAATACATGCCAAATCCCCAGCGTATGAAAAAAGTTCCAAATATCATCTCCCAAACTTTTCTGAATCAAACGGTTGGCCCTAGGGTATGGTGATACACAAGCAGATGGGGGAAGAAAAGGAGTGGACAAAGTGTGGCCAATGAACGTGGCCTCAATTACAACATTACATACAACATCACTTTCAGATTGTCCGACTAAACACCCACCTCAATTTAGAAATAATACCCCCCAAACATATATTCTTGACTCTACCACCGTCAGTGCTACACCTGGTGTGATTCTTTTATAGCAGCCCATTGATTTTCGTTTGAGGTTTTGATATGCACAGATTTAATATGTGATGGGAGAGCAGTGTACATCAAGCAGGTTTTTATATATTAACACTGTTTGTGGGGCGTGCAAATGCATTGAGCATTAATGTGACATCCATCGATACATCGGTCACGGAGGCTCTAACACAATATAGCCATCCCTCCACCGCACTTTCCACCCACAGTCTAGTGACTCTGTCTCGATACTTGCGCCCCACCATCCGAACACTGTGGCGTTGGAAACATCTTGTTTGGCGAAAGCAAGGTGGAGGATCGAAGAACGAAACCACTGAAAGTAACAAATTATACACTTTTGTTGGGATATGATAAGCACACTTATAGCCAACATATCAGTTCCATAAGCAGTTGCCCGGCCTGCCGGCCCCCTAGTTCCCACTTCGAGCAGAAACACCGGGAGTCTGTGCATTGTTTTACTAAGGTCATACAGAGGATATGTGGACATCCTTTAAGGTTGGAAGAAAAGAAGTTTCATCTCAGGTTAGGAAGGGTTCTTTTACAGTGAGAACGGTTTAAACTGTGGAACTGTCTTCCAGCAGATGTGGTAATGGCAAGTTCATGAATAGCTTTAAAAAAGGCCTGGATAAGTATACAATAAAATAAAATATGACGATACGTATTAAACAGATATAATGTGTGATCCAGGGATACTTTCCGATCGCCGTTTGGAGTCAGGAAGGAATTTCCCCCCCTTTTTAGCTGGGTTTTTTTCGCCTTCCTCTGGATCAACTGTTAGGTGGGTAAAAAAAAAAAGCGGGTGAATAGGTTGGACTTGATGGACGTATGTCTTTATTCAACCTTAATTACTGTTCTATGTTACCCCATGTATTTACTGTCCCTATGTATTTCTATACAAATGTCTTCACACCAATATGGAAGTCTCTGATAAGACTCTGAAGCTGCTTATTATCCTGCATGTTATTATCAGCCAATGTGAATGCTTGCAGCTTTCCTGGGCAATACCAAAGTCAGCTCATTTTGCTAACTTTTTTTTTTTCTCACCAGGCTAAACATGTGTTAAGAAACCAAAATCCCAAAAGGGTCATAGGTTCAAATCCCCTTAATTTTTTTCCCCCATTACAGATGTTACAACCAAAATAAAAAGTGGCTACATGTACTAATTTATTTATAGCAGTCTTATGGAATAGAGGTAAGACTTTTCTTTAAGCAGGCTGAAGTCATGAGGTTGCAGGTTAAATTCCCCAGATTTTTTCTAAAATGTTACAGCAAGGATTACTTATTATTTTTGTCTAAAAAATGCTAAGGAATATATCACTATTAGGGACAGAAGCATTAAAATTCGTTTAAACAAGACTGAATTTAAATCCCTGTTCTGTGTCAGGGAGAGGAAGGATCCTATGCTGTATGTGATTGACGTCATCTTTAGGAAGTAAGGAGGCAACTTGTTTTAATTTTTTGATCACTACAGAGTGTGTGGAAGTGTACTGCGTACACTTATCTGGGTATCACACCCGCAAGGTGTATTATGTAGCTTACCTCTAGTACCTACAGCTTGATCATAAATCATCCAGCAGCCACAACTAAGGGAGAGGTGAGACACAGCTTGGTTGTATGTTTGTGTATGTGCTTTTTCTATTGGGACAATGCTGTCTGGAGACTTTAATTAACCTTTAAAGGTTTCCCTAGCATAGTGCTTCATTCCCCTTATACAGTTTAGCTTGCTACAGCTTTTGTTGGATTTCTGTCCGATTCATTTCATCTTCACCTTGCTACCTATCCTCTCTAGTTTATTCTGCATCATATCCATTTAATCTATTTTGCAACCCCCTTACCATTCTGCTCCCTATATTCTATTTTGTTCAAGTCTGCTATCTCTACTCCCTTATTTACCATGTACCTCCCCCCCACCATACACACATACAAATTTAAGCAGGTCTTTTCCCCCTCTGCCTTCTTAGCACTCTGTTTTATTAGGTAGGCTCCATTGATTGCAGTAAAGCTTCTATTAATAGCACATTCTTCATGTTTCCTTTGGCATATATCAGTTCCATCTCTGCTGTCTACCTCTTGGTTTAGCAGGAGAATGGGCAAGTGTTCTTGTCATCAAGTTTAATCTCCTGCCTACTATCCAGTTCCTGCTCCGTGTGCAGGTGAAGAAAGGAAGTTACTGGCTGATCTGCAAAATAATATACATAAGAGGGTGAATAGGTTGGACTTGATGGACGTATGTCTTTATTCAACCTTAATTACTGTTACTATGTTATCCCATGTATTTACTGTCCCTATGTATTTTCTATACAATGTCTTCACACCAATATGGAAGTCTCTGATAAGACTCTGAAAGTGCTTATTATCCTGCATGTTATTTATCAGCCAATGTGAATGGCTTGCAGCTTCCTGGGGCAATACCAAAGTCAGCTCATTTGCTAACCTTTTTTTTTTACTCCCAGGCTAAACATGGGTTTAAGAAAACCAAAATCCCAAAAGGGTCATAGGTTCAAATCCCCTTAATTATTTTTCCCCATTACAGTATGTTACAACCAAAATAAAAAGTGGCTACATGTACTAATTTATTTATAGCAGTCTTATTGGAATAGAGGTAAAGACTTTTCTTTAAGCAAGGCTGAGAGTCATGAGGTTGCAGGTTAAATTCCCCAGATTTTTTCTAAAATGTTACAGCAAGGATTACTTATTATTTTTTGTCTAAAAAATGCTAAGGAATATATCACTATTAGGGACAGAAGCATTAAAATTCGTTTAAACAAAGACTGAATTTAAATCCCTGTTCTGTGTCAGGGAGAGGAAGGATCTCTATGCTGTTATGTGATTGACTGTCATCTTTAAGGAAGTAAGGCTGCAACTTGTTTTAATTTTTTGATCACTACAGAGTGTGTGAAGTGTACTGCGTACACTTATCTGGGTATCACCCTGCTAAGGTGTATTATGTGAACTTACCTCTAGTACCTACAGCTTGATTTCATAAATCATCCAGCAGCCACAACTAAGGGAGAGGTGAGACACAGCTTGTTGTATGTTTGTGTATGTGCTTTTTCTATTGGGACAATGCTGTCTGGAGACTTTAATTAACCCTTAAAGGTTTCCCTAGCATAGTGCTTCATTCCCCATTATACAGTTTAGCTTGCTACAGCTTTTGGTGTGATTTCTGTCCGATTCTTCCTGTTACCATATTTACATTTCATCTTCACCTTGCTCCCTATCCTCTCTAGTTTATTCTGCATCATATACATTTAATCTTATTTTGCAACCCCCTTACCAGTTCTGCTCCCTATATTCTATTTTGTTCAAGTCTGCTATCTCTACTTTCCCTTATTTACCATGTACCTCCCCCCCCCCACACATACACACATACAAATTTAAGCAGGTCTTTTCCCCCTCTGCCTTTCTTAGCACTCTGTTTTTTAGGTAGGCTCCATTGATTGCTAGTAAAGGCTTCTATTAATAGCACATTCTTCATGTTTCCTTTGGCATATATCAGTTCCATTCTGCTGTCTACCTCTTGGTTTAGCAGGAGAATGGGCAAAGTGTTCTTGTCATGTCTACCTCTTGGTTTAGCAGGAGAATGGGCAAAGTGTTCTTGTCATCAAGTTTTAATCTCCTGCCTACTATCCAGTTCCTGCTCCGTGTGCAGATATCATTTTTTTTCTGTGTTTAGATTTGCAAAAAAAATCCCCAGAAATATACTTACAGTCTTTCTTTCCACCGGCGCTCTGCTCCCAGCTTTCTGCTACCCGGAAGCAGCGACATCTGTGTTTGGCTTTCCTGCGCATGCCAGAAACTTTCCGGAGGGCAAGGAAGAAGCAGGCAACCGGATGACTCACAGACGCCTCCTAATCCAGTGGTGGCGAATCTATGGCACGCGTGCCAGAAGTGGCACTTAGAGCCCTCTCTGTGGGCACTCATGCACAGCAGAGTTCACCAGGATTTTTTTTTTTACCAGAAAACCAGAGACATGGCCCAGTTTGCTCCCCCTTTTAAAATCCAGAAAGTGAAAGCGGCTGATCATAGCAGAGAAAGGTCAAGTGAACATCAGTCTCTCTCTCTGCTTCTGCACATTCCAGCACACAAGAATGGTGAGTGCAGTAAGTGAGAAACTGCTGCGCATGAGCTCTCCGGGAATGTCAAATTACTCGATTTACTGTACTTATGTCTCCAGGGGTGTACCTGCAGGCGCCCAGCCCCCCCCCCCGCGCGCGAGATTGGTGGCCGGACCCCTGACTCCTTCCACCATCCATGATGTCTTCCGCGATCAGCCTTTTTTAGCTCGTATGAACAGCGATCAGCTGTTTAAAATACCGTAACTTCCAGAACTGAAAACAGCTGATCACTGCAGCGATAGTGGGCTTGTGGCGGGCCTACTACCGTCTGGGGGTTGTTGGGTGGCGGTAGCTACGACACTGTGTGTCTCTATCCGCTCTGCAGATGTCTTACCTCCCGTTCATCAGTAAAACTTGCAGGAGAGTAGGAAGAACTTACCATGGATCGCTCCAGCGTTGGCTTCTCGGACAGTCTCCAACGCATCCATGCTCCTTTATACTGTGTGCTCATGCGTGCACAATGCTAAGGTCTGTGAATGTGTTGGAGAATGTCAGTGGTGTCAGAGACTGCAACTGTAAGTTCCTTCTCTTCTCCTGCAATTTTTCCTGAAGAACAGGAGGGAAGACATAGCTCATTTACCTCCCATTCTTTAGTTAAACAGAAAAAAAGAAATCAGTGGACATACCCTTTAATAGGTAATCTATAATCGATTATATCTATTGTATCTGTCTATGTCTTTGAGTTGTTTTTTTAAAGTAAAGTCTCAGCATTCAGGTTAAATTGTCATGTTGGCACTATGCAATATATAAGTGGGTTTTGGGCTGCAGTTTATTGATTTTCGTTTGAGGTTTTGATATGCACAGATTTAATATGTGATGGGAGAGCAGTGTACATCAAGCAGGTTTTTATATATTAACACTGTTTGTGGGGCGTGCAAATGCATTGAGCATTAATGTGACATCCATCGATACATCGGTCACGGAGGCTCTAACACAATATAGCCATCCCTCCACCGCACTTTCCACCCACAGTCTAGTGACTCTGTCTCGATACTTGCGCCCCACCATCCGAACACTGTGGCGTTGGAAACATCTTGTTTGGCGAAAGCAAGGTGGAGGATCGAAGAACGAAACCACTGAAAGTAACAAATTATACACTTTTGTTGGGATATGATAAGCACACTTATAGCCAACATATCAGTTCCATAAGCAGTTGCCCGGCCTGCCGGCCCCCTAGTTCCCACTTCGAGCAGAAACACCGGGAGTCTGTGCATTGTTTTACAAGGTTCATATCAGAGGATATGTGGCCATCCTTTAAGGTTGGAAGAAAAGAAGTTTTCATCTAGGTTAGGAAGGGTTCTTTTACAGTGAGAACGGTTTTAAACTGTGGAACTGTCTTCCAGCAGATGTGGTAATGGCAATTCATTGAATAGCTTTAAAAAGGCCTGGATAAGTTCATCAAAACTAAAATATTGGACCGAGTATTTATAAAGATATATAATTCTGTTGATCCAGGGATACTTTCGATCGCCGTTTGAGTCAGGAAGGAATTCCCCCCCCCTTTTTAGCTGGGTTTTTTTCGCCTTCCTCTGGATCAACTGTTAGTCGGGGTAAAAAAAAAAAGGGGTGAATAGGTTGGACTTGATGAGTATTCTTTATTCAACCTTAATTACTGTTTCTATGTACCCCATGTATTTACTGTCCCTATGTATTTTCTATACAATGTCTTCACACCAATATGGAAGTCTCTGATAAGACTCTGAAGCTGCTTATTATCCTGCATGTTATTATCAGCCAATGTGAATGCTTGCAGCTTCCTGGGCAATACCAAAGTACAGCTCATTTTGCTAACTTTTTTTTTTTCTCACCAGGCTAAACAGGTGTGTTAAGAACCAAATCCCAAAAGGTATAGGTTCAAATCCCCTTAATTTTTTTCCCCATTACAGTATGTTACAACCAAAATAAAAAGTGGCTACATGTACTAATTTATTTAGAGCAGTCTTATGGAATAGAGGTAAGACTTTTCTTTAAGCAAGGCTTGAAGTTCATGAGGTTGCAGGTTAAATTCCCCAGATTTTTCTAAAATGTTACAGCAAGGATACTTATTATTTTTGTCTAAAAATGCTAAGGAATATATCACTATTAGGGACAGAAGCATTAAAATCGTTTAAACAAGACTGAATTTAAATCCCTGTTCTGTGTAGGGAGAGGAAGGATCCATGCTGTTATGTGATTGACGTCATCTTAGGAAGTAAGGATGCAACTGTTTTAATTTTTTGATCACTACAGAGTGTGTGAAGTGTACTGCGTACACTTATCTGGGTATCACCCCGCAAGGTGTATTATGTAGCTACCTCTAGTACCTACAGCTTGATTTTCATAAATCATCCAGCAGCCACAACTAAGGGAGAGGTGAGACACAGCTTGTTGTATTTTGTGTATGTGCTTTTTCTATTGGGACATTGCTGTCTGGAGACTTTAATTACCTTTAAAGGTTTCCTCAGCATAGTGCTTCATTCCCATTATACATTTAGCTTGCTACAGCTTTTGTGGATTTCTGTCGATTCATTTCATCTTCACCTGCTACCTATCCTCTCTAGTTATTCTGCATCATATCATTTAATCTTATTTTGCAACCCCCTTACCATTTCTCTGCTCCCTATATTCTATTTGTTCAAGTCTGCTATCTCTACGTCCCTTATTTACCATGTACCTCCCCCCCACCATACACACATACAAATTAGCAGGTCTTTTCCCTCCTCGCCTTCTAGCACTCTGTTATTAGGTAGGCTCCATTGATTGCATAAAGTCTTCTATTATAGCACATTCTTCATGTTTCCTTTGGCATATATCAAGTTCCATCTCTGCTGTCTACCTCTTGGTTTAGCAGGAGAATGGGCAAAGTGTTCTTGTCATCAAGGTTTAATCTCCTGCCTCTATCCAGTTCCTGCTCCGTGTGCAGGTGAAGAAAGGAATTACTGGCTGATCTGCAAAATAAATTATACATAAGAGGGTGAATAGGTTGGACTTGATGGACGTATGTCTTTATTCAACCTTAATTATGCTTTAAAAAAAAAAAATATGATTATAGTTTTAATTATGTACTATGTTATCCCATGTATTTACTGTCCCTATGTATTTTCTATACAATGTCTTCACACCAATATGGAAGTCTCTGATAAGACTCTGAAAGCGCTTATTATCCTGCATGTTATTTATCAGCCAATGTGAATGGCTTGCAGCTTTCCTGGGGCAATACCAAAGTCAGTCTCATTTGCTAACTTTTTTTTTTACTCACCAGGCTAAACATGTGTTAAGAAACCAAAATCCCAAAAGGGTCATAGGTTCAAATCCCCTTAATTATTTTTCCCCATTACAGTATGTTACAACCAAAATAAAAAGTGGCTACATGTACTAATTTATTTATAGCAGTCTTATTGGAATAGAGGTAAAGACTTTTCTTAAGCAAGGCTGAGAGTCATGAGGTTGCAGGTTAAATTCCCCAGATTTTTTCTAAAATGTTACAGCAAGGATTACTTATTATTTTTGTCTAAAAAATGCTAAGGAATATATCACTATTAGGGACAGAAGCATTAAAATACGTTTAAACAAAGACTGAATTTAAATCCCTGTTCTGTGTCAGGGAGAGGAAGGATCTCTATGCTGTTATGTGATTGACTGTCATCTTTAAGGAAGTAAGGCTGCAACTTGTTTTAATTTTTTGATCACTACAGAGTGTGAAGTGTACTGCGTACACTTATCTGGGTATCACCCTGCTAAGGTGTATTTGTGAACTTACCTCTAGTACCTACAGCTTGATTTCATAATCATCCAGCAGCCACAACTAAGGGAGAGTGAGACACAGCTTGTTGTATGTTGTGTATGTGCTTTTTCTATTGGGACAATGCTGTCTGGAGGCTTTAATTAACCACTTAAAGGTTTCCCTAGCATAGTGTTCATTCCCCATTATACAGTTTAGCTTGCTACAGCTTTTGGTGTGATTTCTGTCCGATTCTTCCTGTACCTATTTACATTTCTCTTCACCTTGCTCCCTATCCCTCTAGTTTATTCTGCATCATATACATTTAATCTATTTTGCAACCCCCTTACCAGTTCTGCTCCCTATATTCTATTTTGTTCAAGTCTGCTATCTCTACTTTCCTTATTTACCATGTACCTCCCCCCCCCACATACACACATACAAATTTAAGCAGGTCTTTTCCCCCTCTGCCTTCTTAGCACTCTGTTTTTTAGGTAGGCTCCATTGATGCTAGTAAAGGCTTCTATTAATAGCACATTCTTCATGTTTCCTTGGCATATATCAGTTCCATTTCTGCTGTCTACCTCTTGGTTAGCAGGAGAAGGGCAAAGTGTTCTTGTCACCAAGTTTAATCTCCTGCCTACTATCCAGTTCCTGCTCCGTGTGCAGGTGAAGAAAGGAAGTACTGGCTGATCTGCAAAATAAATATACAGTAGTAGTGAGCCAGCATGCCAACTCATTACGCAATGCGTGTGTAACAGAAAAGTGCTGGCAGCATAGTTTTAAATTGAGCCCATTTACCAGTGTTCAACACACCGATTATAGAATTTGCCTTGTGCATCTTAGGCTGTGCTGGTTTCATTTTATCTCTGGTTCATGATTGCTGTTCTGGATCCTGTTACTTGTTCCCCGCCAATTACTCTTCTTGGATCTTAATTTAATCTTCCTTCAGTGTTCCCCAGAATTTTTTCCAGCCGTGTGGCATGAAAAGTAGCCGGGAAAATTGAATGTGCGCTATTTTACTAGTTATTTATATTATATTATTTTCAATTATTTAAGGTTTGACATGCCTTAAACTCATGCAGTATAACTACATTGAAACAAATAAGGCGTTCTTCATATTCTAATGGGAATACTGAACAGCCTTGCATCATGCTCATTATATAGGTCAGTGATGTCTAACTTTAGTCCCACTAGATGTTTGAAAACTATGACTCCCAGCATTCCGTGGTTGCAGAATGCAGGAAGTTGTAGTTTTAAAACATCTGAAGGTAACCCAGATGTAACATGGCAGCACAAGCACATGTGACCCGCATACAGAGTGTGTTGCAGGTTTGCTGTGCCACTCTTTTGTGCCCTGGGGATCTTGCAAAAGCTAATTAACACGTGATAAAATAAACTCTGAAGTGTAAAAAAGGTGTCTTGACTGGGAAGTTTTTACTGAACTACTGGCACCTATGTTATAAACCTACATCTAAACTTTTTATTAAATCACAAGTGTTCTCTCAAGAATTTTTTTCCAGCCGGGTGGCATGTAAAACTATCCTGATGCGCGGCCAGTTAAAAGACCTTAGGGAGAACACTGTATTTGTTCCTGCTTTTTGGACTTTGAGCCTTTCTCCTATTGATTGGTGTACAGTACTTGTACTCAGACTCATTGATTATTATTTATCTCTGTGTCTGCCTGACCTTATGATGCATTCCTGGATGTCGCTTTCTCATTGGGCCCCACTTCTACCTGTCATCTGAAACAGGAAACCTTACAGAAACAAGAATGGGAGGCAAAATGGATCTATCTCTCCCCAAAATGCACAATATCAGAAAGTGATTTTAGGTGTGGTTTGTTTGGGTTAACCTAATAACATCCCAGATGGTCAAACCAAAACACTTATTATTACCCACCAATAGCTTAACTCATTTTTCAACCTTTTATTGTACATCTCATAATTTTAATACAACTCAGATGAACCCTTAATGTAACTTGCATGGTGCTATAAACCTGTATAATAATTTCACTGTAACTTATACTTCTGCTACTGTAACTATATTAGAAGCAACAAGGAATTCCATATAAAGTGTTTGTAATATCTGTATTTTCGTATAGGGATGCAATACTTTTTGTTAAAGGATATGTCTGCCCCTAATATCATTTTTTTCTGTGTTTAGATTTGCAAAAAAAATCCCAGAAATATACTTACAGTCTTTCTTTCCACCGGCTCTGCTCCCAGCTTTCTGCTCACCGGAAGCAGCGACATCTGTGTTTGGCTTTCCTCGCATGCCAGAAACTTTCCGGAGGGCAAGGAAGAAGCAGGCAACCGGATGACTCACAGACGCCTCCTATCCAGTGGTGGCGAATCTATGGCACGTGCCAGAAGTGGCACTTAGAGCCCTCTCTGTGGGCACTCATGCACAGCAGAGTTCACCAGGATTTTTTTTTTTACCAGAAAAGCAGAGGACATGGCCCAGTTTGCTCCCCCTTTTAAAATCCAGAAAGTGAAAGCGGCTGATCATAGCAGAGAAAGGTCAAGTGAACATCAGTCTCTCTCTCTGCTTCTGCACATTCAGCACACAAGAATGGTGAGTGCAGTAAGTGAGAAACTGCTGCGCATGAGCTCTCCGGGAATGTCAAATTACTCGATTTACTGTAACTTATGTCTCCAGGGGTGTACCTGCAGGCGCCCAGCCCCCCCCCCCGCGCGAGATTGGTGGCCGGACCCCTGACTCCTTCCACCATCCATGATGTCTTCCGCATCAGCTTTTTTAGCTCGTATGAACAGCGATCAGCTGTTTAAAATACCGTAACTTCCAGAACTGAAAACAGCTGATCACTGCAGGCGATAGTGGGCTTGTGGCGGGCCCTACTACCGTTGGGGGTTTGTTGGGTGGCGGTAGCTACGACACTGGTGTGTCTCTATCCGCTCTGCAGATGTCTTACCTCCCGTTCATCAGTAAAACTTGCAGGAGAGTAGGAAGAACTACTCCATGGATCGCTCCAGCGTTGGCTTCTCGGACAGTCCAACGCATCCATGCTCCTTTATACTGTTGCTCATGCGTTGCACAATGCTAAGGTCTGTGAATGTGTTGGAGAATGTCAGTGGTGTCAGAGACTGCAACTGTAAGTTCCTTCTCGTCTCCTGCAATTTTCCTGAAGAACAGGAGGGAAGACATAGCTCATTTACCTCCTTCTTTTAAGTTAACCACAAAAAAAAGAAATCAGTGGACATACCCTTTAATAGGTAATCTATAATCGATATACTATTGTATCTGTCTATGTCTTTGAGTTGTTTTTTTAAAAGTAAAGTTCAGCATTCAGGTTAATTGTCCGTGTTGCACTATGCAATAAATCAGTCTCTAACAGATTTGCCATCACTGTCCTAATCTTCACTTTTTGCAACTTTGATCAGGCACTGCAGGAGAACAATAAGGAGCAGAGATGTAGGGTAAGGGTTTTGTAACTTAACACAGTGGGGCCAGTATGGGGTTTTAATTTCACTTTTGGGGTGGACAAAAAAAATAAAGGTCCATTGAGTCAGTTGAAATTTACAGCAAGCTAGGTTTTGAACTTTGCTAACCACTGCTTTTATATATGGGCAAACAAGGCCTGTTTAATATTTTAACTGATTTAACTAATTTAGAATAAGAAAGTCCCCTCCCCCTTCCGCCAGCCCCTTCAGTTATTAGTACCCAGGGTGAGGACCTAAAACCCCTGGGTAATACCTTATTCCTGAAAATGAGCCCGCAAAATGAGCTGCCATAATGTCACGCTCCTTTCCATTGGTTCAATTCCAGGAAGTGGAGGATGAGTGCTTCTTGAAACCAAATTTGGAGGGCTTGTTAGCAATAAGGACAGACCAGGGATGAGGGATTAACGTTTTACATTCTCACCCTGGGCACTATTACCGGGAGGATGTGTGGTGTGTGTGCTGGCTTATATATTTGTGGGTTAGTACATTTTTGCTGCAGTTTCCCACCAACTTTCTAATTGATGACTGTTGATTGCCTTCTGTGCTGCTTTCTTGCGTTGTCTCTGGTTGTCCAGGTGGTCATTTTTTCAGCCTCTTTACCTCAGGTGCACAGTGCTGTCTCGGTCAGCTGTGCGAAAACAATTATCTGATGTATCACTGTAAACTCACTTCAACTCTCTGTTGTCACATTCCAGTTTTTCCAGGGCCCTTACCTCAGGGCACTCATAAAGTTAACTCATAACTTCTGCTACTGTAACTATATTAGAAGCAAGTATGGGTTAAATTTCACTTTTGGGGTGGATATAGCCTTTTAAATTAAAGTCCATTGAGTCTGTTGAAACTTACAGCATAGCTAGGTTTTGAACTTTGCTTACCACTCTTTTTATAAATGGGCACAAAGGCTTGTAAATATTTTAATGGATTTAACTAATTTAGAATAAGAAAGTCCCCCCCCCCTTCCCCCAACCCCTTCAGTTAATAGTACCTAGGATGAGGACTTAAACCCCTGGGTCATACCTTATCCTGAAAATGAGCCACGCAAAATGAGCTGCATAAGTCACGCTCCTTTCCAATGGTTCAATACCAGGTAGTGGAGGATTAGCTGGCTTTCTTGAAACTAGAGATGGACTAGAATGGAAACTCGAAACCAGAGTTTGAGTGGAACTTACAATCCGAACAGACTCTGACTTGTCGAACTACCCGGACCCGGATTTCTGGACTTTCTGGACTTGCGTCACATTTTTGTTAATATCGAATCTTACAGGCCATTCGCTAACCCTAGAATGTATAGTTCGCTAACTTTGAATGATCCTTTTTTTCGGTAACCCTCGAATGTATCCTCATTAACCCTCGAATGTACTCTCGATTTTCGGTAAACCTCGAAAGTATCGTTCGTTTTCGGTAATCTCGAATGTATGGATCGGTTTCGCTAACCCTAGAATGTATTGTACGCTAACCCTCAAAAGTATTGTTAGTTTTCGGTAATGCTCGAAAGTATTATTTGATTTCGGTAACCCTCAATTTATGGTTCTATTTCGGTAACCCTCAAAAGTATCGTTCTGTAACCCTCAAATTGTCTGTAACCCCCGAATGTAGCTTGCACAAAAACCTACAATTGCCCGCTTGTGTTAAGAAGTGTTTTAACAGTTTTGGTGAAGTGACATCTTCCTCAGACACATTTCCCAGGTGCCACAGCCATTTACAAGTACCGTTAACATTGTTAGCTTAGCTGTAAATCATCTGGACTTTTTGAACTTTCCCCTTGACTTAACTGGGTCCGAATTCGAACTTTTGAACTTCAAACTTTACTGTTTATGAAAACGGACCGAATTTATGAAGTTCGGCTATCTCCACTTGAAACCACATTTGGAGGCTGGTTTTCAGCAATAAGGACAGACCCAGGGGTGAGGACTTAACGTTTTACATTCTCACCCTGGGTACGATTACTGGGAGGATGTGTGTGTGAAAAAGGCTATGGTAGTGAGGCGGTGGGCTCACAGATTCAGAGGGTACACGATGCCACACAGATACAAACAAAGGTTCTTACCCAGCATAAAGTTTACTGAACAATAGTAAAAGAGAAACAACTGGGCCAGATTAAACAGACAGATAAAATGTAAATCACACATAAACAGTAAATAGCTAGTATAACTAGTCCGCTAAACATTTCCCCACAGTCCGCAAGGCCGCCTGGCCTCCCCTAAATGTTCCTCCCCCATCTTTGTCTTCAGGGTGCACTCTTAAGTATTGCACAATACTATTAGTAATCCACAGGTAATTTGTTTGTCTCTTTACCCGAGTCCTTCCTATTCGTATTTCCAAGCCAAGGGAAGTTTGTCTCTGGCATGTCCCATAATATACAAAATGTCACCGGTAAGACTATAATGCAGCAAAGCTGCGATTGCAGTACCTTGGGTGCTTTAAGCGGCCTTCCACGCTTCCTTCTGGATCCACAGAACTTCCACGGCCAAACCGCACAACAGGAAAATCCCCAAATAGTTCGCTGCGAAGCTGTCGAGGTACAGTCGTAAGGAGCCCCAATTCTCTCACAGACTCCACAGAGATTCTCTCTCCCGCCCCAAACAGTTCCCTGGCCTACAGCTCCTCCCAAGCTCCGCCGGACCCCACCCTCTACTACTTCCTTTTTTTTCTTGTTTGTCACCCTCCCTGGCACTGAACTTGTTTTTTCCCTTGCTGCCATCTACTAACTGAAGTGAATAATAAAGGTAACTAAAATACAAATATATGTAGAACATGGCTCAATATTCCTTGACGTGTGTGTGTGTGTGGTGTGTGTGTGTGGGTTATTCCATCTTGTAGTTTTGGTATTTGTTGGGGTAGTACATTTTTTGTTGCAGTTACCCACCACTTTATAATTGATGGCTGCTTGATTCTTTCCGTGCTGCTTTCTTGTGTGGTCTCCTGGTTGTCATATTTTCAGCTTCCTTACCTCAGGTGCAATATTTAGGCCAATCAACCAAATACTGAAAGTCAGTTGGACGCGGCCAATTGGGGGGAGTAGGGGAGAGTAGTGTCTTATGTTGTACCAAGGGAGTGGGGGGGAGAAGTGACTTTTAAATGGATGGGGTGATAAAAAAAGTGGTATTAGTGGGGGTACAAGTGGGGGGCCCAGCAATTTATCTATTATGGGGTCCAGAAACTATGATGGCGGCCTGTTACTGTCTGTACTGGGTGAGCTGCTTCTTTGACATCAGTCATAAAAAAGTTTAAGAAGCCAGTGGCGTAACTACCACCCAGCGGGGGGGTCCGGGCAGTAGTAGGGCCGCCACAAGCCAAGATGCCTCCCGCGATCAGCCGTTTTAAACAGATGATCGCATATGAATGAAACATCCAACGCACGACAGCTGTTAAAAGACTGGACCCAAACTTCGGGAACTGGAAATAATAATTGATACAAATATCTGTTGTATTCAGTTTGATCAACTGGACTTAAAGTTTAGTCTTGAAGATGTTTTGCTAGTCATCCGACTGGTTTCTAAATTCAGAATGTACAAGAATTGTGGCATTATGTACCCTGAAAAGTCCCAATTAGCATATCACAGCCAGGTGTGTATGGACCTTCTGAATGCAAGGCCTGATGGCATTGTTTCTAAGAGTATTATAGAAACTGCCCAGGGTAAGGTGTCAAAACAGCATTGTACATGGCAGACAGTTGGTGTCGAACCCCCCACCAATTTAGGTTGGTTTCTTTTTTTAACATAAATGGCCTACTTGAGACCTCTCTTTTTTTTTTTTGCCATGTGCAATGCTGTTCTTAAAAAAGGAGATGTTCTTTAAAGGGCATGTCCACCCTAAAAATGAACTTTGAGCAATAGGTAGGTGCCCCCTGCCCACCCCCATAGCTGAGAATTTCTTTTAAAAAATGTTCAGATTGCTACTTACAGCCCCTTGTCTCCCGCGCAATTTGAATCCCTGCAAGCGGGGCCAGACCGCAGCCGCCTCTGTGATTGGCTGAGAGGCAGCCAGTCACAGACGCAGCTGCTGTCAATGGAGACGCCACGGGAGAGAAGGGTCTGTAAGCAGCGATCTAAACATTTTTTTAAAGAAATATTTTGCCCATTGGGGGCTGTCAGGGGGCACGTTATTACCTTGTTCGGTTCGAAACGCGTAAGGGTGTATGCAGACAGTATGTGTGGCCGAGATGCGAATAAAGTTTAACTGTTTTTAACAACTGTAAGTGCAGTGGCTCCTGGAACTACGGTATGCGCTAAGATTACCTTTATTCTTTGTGGACTAATAAAATCTTTAATTGTATACTTAATTTCATAATTTTTACCATATTGAACTCCAATTTTTTTTGATACGTGTAGGTGCCAGCTTTACTCGACCACAGAATGGAAACCTTCATCTCATCTACATTTCCTATCAAGCCAAGTTCTTTCTTTATAATGACTCCTCACCAGTTTTTATCCTATTGTAGGTGCTTTCCTGGCTGTCACCATTGCCCTTTTCATTACATGATACATAGATGATATTTTATCCTATGGGAGATACAGAAAAGGAATTTGTAAATTTATGGGTATTATTAACATCAATGATTGGAATCTCAAGTTTACATATGAAAAAAATGCCATTCAGATTCCATTCTGGACCTGTGTCAAGAATATTGGAACATGAATTAAAGGTGGAAGCATTCTGAAAACTTACGGTGGGGAATCCCTATTGAGAGCCCAAAGTATGCATCCAACCATTGTTAAAGGGTATCCCTAATAGACAATATTTGCGTATACGAAGAAACTGTACCAATCTTGAGGATTTCGGGGATCTTAAAATGAGATTCCTCCAAAGGGGTACCCTGAAAAATGGTTTAAAAAAGGCTACAAGAGAGCAAACTATAGTCATTGAACAAATGTATTGTTTATATTTGTGAGAGATCACAAAATGTTTAAAACTAATCCAGTCAGATTAATTACCCAGTACAAGGACTGGTCGTGGATTAAACAGGTATAAGCAATTACTCATATATTTTGACATTGGATAAAATATTATCTGAGGCTGTAATACAAAGGGCAACGGTGACAGTCAGGAGAGCACCTACACAATAGGACACAAATTGGTGAGGAGTCATTTAAATCCTGGGTTAAAGAAACTTGGTTGATGGAAATGTAGATGTAGATGAGGGTTCCCATTGCTGGTGTGTCGATGTAAAGCTTGCACCTACTGTATCAGAGAGAAATTGGAGTTCCAATATGGTAAAAAATATTAAATTAGTATACAATTAAAGATTTTATCACAGTAAGAACAAAGGAATCGTTTATGCTTTAAGTGCTGCTGCAAGCAATTGTATTCAGGAAAAACAATTAGAAGTCTAGGTACAAGAATCCTGGTACACGTTAGAAATATAAAGATCGGGTACAGGAAAGTGCTGTAGCTAGACATTTGAGAAAAAAACATAATAGTAATCCAGAAGGATTAAAAGCATGGGGTATAGAGAAAATGATAAATCTGTAAGGGGAGTTAATTGGGACAAAAAGGTCCTTCAGAGAGGCCAGAATGGATTATGAAATGGATACAATGACTCCAAATGGACTCAATGAAGAGCTGGGATTCCCTCACTTTTAAAACTATTATATACTTACCCTATTGTGTATATCTGTACCAGGAAATTCATTGGAGCCTATTTAGAATTGCAACTTTGTATAATGAGCTATGTACATTATAACTATATAATGTTATGGCTAAGTTAATAGAAACATTTGTATTAATTATGGTTAGCTAGCATCGAGTCTAAACAAAAAGCCATTCCGATGTATATTTGTGTATGTACAATTAGTGTTAAGCATTTCAGTGGGAACCTGGTCTACATAATAGGAACGGAACAATAAATGCATATTAACAGGTATCCTACCAGAAGACTGACACAATGCATGACATACACTTTAAAGACACAATGCATTTTATCAGCTATGCATGTGCTAAATAATTCTATTTGTCTGCTGGCTCGGTTTTCATTGCGTTTGAGGCTTCCATTGTGGACCAGCTTATATCTAACCTGCACTGTATTGATTGCATATCAGTCCTTGTTTATTCATATTAAAGTTGATCCCAGCTCTACCGACCCGTGACGATAATATATTGGGTTGCTTGGAGGGGCTGGTAGGGATCAGCACTTATTGGGACCTTGTATATAGTTACAGTCCATGCTTCCACTAGCTTTAATTGATTTATTATGGGGACGCCCAGAGTATTTATGTGTCTAGGTGCGGTTTGTCTTATGGGGCCGTGGTTTTTTATATGTACTATTCATTGTTAATATTGGGGTTTTACCAACAAATAGTGTTCTTTTATATACTCCAATTTGTATATGGTTGGAGTATATTATTTTCCTTGGTTATGCCATTCGAGTGCCTCCTATTTGTGGAGTTAAAAGGGGGTACTTTCCGTCTATGGGTATTTGGTAGTTAATTGATCACTGTTTGGATCGCAAATTCTTGTCTGATATTGTAGGGGGTAATGGTCACTGTTTTAGATCTCAAACTCCTGTATGGGGATGTAGAGGTTAATGGTAACTTATAATCGATTCTAATATAATCTGTCTGTGTCTATCTGTTTGAGTTGTTTTTTTCTAAACTAAAGCCTCCGTATTCAGATAAAACTATTGTGTTGGCAATATGCAATAAATAAGGGTTTTGGGTTGCAGTTTAGGCACTCGGCCTCTAAAAGGTTTGTCATCACTGGTCTATTATAGTAAATACTTTTGTGATAAATGAGAAAGTACAAATGATTAACTAAGCCAAATGTGTATAAAAAAAGTTTGAAGGTACTGTTCCTTAAATATCTGTTGTATTCAATTAGATCAACTGGACTTGAAGTTTAGTTCTTGAAGAAGTTTCGCATATCACAGCAAGTGTTAAGGGGTGATGCATAGTGGCTAAGAGGTGTTACAGATTCTTGTACAAATCATTCTGAATTGAGAAAGCCAGTGGAGGACTAGCGAAAGTCTTCAAGAACTAAACTTCAAGTCCAGTTGATCTATAAATACAAACAGATATACCATGACCTGGATGAATGAGAACCTTCACACACATGTTCCTTAAATGTTATAAAGACCAATAAAAAGGTAAAAAATAAAATCTGAATATAAGGAAAGTCTCAATCGCCATTGCAAGCCCTGATGAAGCCCTGTTACTGGAAAAAGTTGGGGTGATTGATGAGTAGGTAGGCGGAAGTCTACCCTCCCGAGAGTGTGTGTTCCAGGACCTACTATCTCACAATTTTTGGCACCACAGATTGCCAATGGAGAGATGAGACAGCCCTAAGTAGCCCTTTGCTTATGTGGGTGGTACTATGGTTTTTGACTTGGCTTCTCACTGATTTCCCAGAAGCTGTGTCCTTTCTTTGATCCTTCCTTTGGATGCAAGGGGTGTTTTATCTACCTCAGGAGAGATCCAGAAGTGTTTTTTGTCAAGTTAATTGATGTGGTGGCCTCAATATACCCATTTGGACTGGTACCTAGGAACCTTGGGGGGAGGGTGGGTTATTTTTTTACCCTTTTTTTATATGATTAATATGCTTTAACTTTTGTATATTCGTGTTTTGGCATTAGCACTTTAATGGGTAGTGAACCACAATAAACACATTTGTTGACTCAAATGTGCGTGTGCAGTGTTAGTCAGCCCACCACACCCACCTCCACAAGCCACACACCACTTTCCCAGACAATCCAAGTCAATGCCCCCCCAAAATGTATGTAATGTCAGAAGGGAGAATTTGCGACCAGCTTTAGAGAATTGAAAAAAGAATCACAAAAAAAATGTTTATGTGGGGCAAATAATCACAAAATCACATAGAGAGATTACCTATAATAAGAAACAAATTTTTTGACATTCAGCACAGATTTACAGTTTGAAATCTAAAGGGCCAGTCCAGCCCCTCAAAAAAAAACTTACATACAGGCCAAATCACCCCCAAAACCCTAAACGGTAATAGTTTGAAATCTGAAATATATAGTCTAACCTGAAATCCTGCACAATGTCCTGTTGCCCCGTTTCTGCTTCCTGGTTCGTCAGTTAGTAACTGTCAGTATGGATTTGACAGTTCATTACAGCCAATGACTGAATGAATCCCTGTTTGACTCTTCTGAGCATGCTCAGGTCAGTACCTGCTCAGTACAGGTTTCTAAATTGCTCCGTTTCCATGAGGCATCCAGAAACATAGCAGGCATACAGTAATGAATTCATAGGACAAACTATGATATACAACATATTTTAAAGAGCATTCTTTCTAAAAGATTTCTTATGAGGGTGGAGTTTAACATTGTGGTATCAGTGTTAATTTGTTGGAATTGGTAAATGTAAAAATGTAGGCATGTTCTTTTCCCTTGTAACCCATAATGATTAATTTTGCTCAGAATACAAGCTTTCCCCAATATTTGTTCCAAAAAATAATAATAACAATTTAACATCGCAATTTAACGTAGTAGTATAGCACATATTTCAAAGGGATTGGGTTATGTGCAAATAGAAAAAATACGTGTTGTGTTAACTTCTGTAATGCCCTTGGTAGCTGGAAGCTGAATACTGCAGTAGTGTAGAGAAAGGATAAACAACTCTGTTTGTGCCATCTGCTCTCCCAAACACACCTGTGCCCTGTAAGAGAAACCAAAGTATTTATAATTATTTCTGCCAGGTGTACCACTGGATCCCTGGATAGTTAAAGGGAAAGTCCAGTCAAAAATCTTTTTAGCTATAAACCTAGCTTTCGCATTACTAATATGTTCCAAAGATGCCACTGAAGTCTCTTGCCTGACCCGGGTTCTCAGCGCCTCAGCACTGGCCCCTGTTCCTGTTACAAACTTGTTGCAAGCAAAAACAGGAGAAGAAGGCTTCTGCACTGACAGCCCCTCCACTTCCTTGTTGCGTCTGTCAGGCGATTGGGCATGATATCACGTCTTTATTGACAGCCACAACCAGGAAGTGGAGTGGCTGTGAGCCTCAAAGTGAGGAAGAGTGGTGATGACTGGGTCAGGTAAGAGACTTTAGGGGAATCTTTGGAATAATTGTAATGCGAAGCTAGGTTTGGGGGAGGATGATTAACATTTATAGCTACAGCTAAGGTTTATTTTTGACTGGACATGCCCTTTAATGAGTATAACACATGGTATAACACCATCCTTAATTTAAAGGTCACTATTAACTCAAAACACTTTGTATATTGGAAAAGTACAATGTTAGTGCCTGCTTGTTAGTGAATTTTCAATGTGTAGTAATGCTCCTAACTGCCCCCCATCACTGCCTACTTGTAAATCCAGCTGACACTTATACATTTTGAAGACCTTCACATCCCGACACTATACAGCTAATTAACATATCTTCCTGACACTGCGATAGTGGGTGGAGAGAGGGGGGCTGTTGGTCAGACACTTCTCCCTTTCTTCTGACAAGCAAGCAGACATGGGGAGGGTCCTGTAAGTGACCTCCAGACACACTCCTGCAGCAGACTGGCTTGCATCTCTCCCCCTCCACTGGTGTATGTGCATTTATACTAACAACACCTGGAATACCATGATTGATAGATAGATAGACAGACAGACAGATGATAATTAGACAGATAGATGGATGATAGACAGATGGATAGATAGAAATGATAGATGGATAGATAATGGAGGGCTTCTAAGGTGACGATCAAAACAATTCCCTGTGTAAAAGAAGGTTCTGCTGTCACCTGCCTAGGGGGATGGGCACATGGTCAATGACCATGCCTTTAAGTTCAGACACCAACAGGGAGATCAATAAAGTTCTTATTGTTTAAAATGGTACTTTTGCCCAACCAATCAGATCTATTTAACATTTGAAAGCTAACATCTGATTGGTTGGGCAAAATCAGCACCATTTAAATGATAAGAACTTTTATTGAATAACCCTGCAAGTGTCTGCATTTCACAAAGTGCGTAGCGACTGGTGTGTCATCCTGTTTATTTGTGGGACCCATGGTGGTTCAACAGATATTTTTTCAAAGGCAAGTTTGATGTCCCTTCTATGTCACGAAACCATTTTTAAAAAAAAACAATGGTTTTGCCTATGTAGATCATATACAGGGACATTTAAGTATACGTAATAGTCTGTGTTGCAGTTGAAATAACCCTTGATGCTAAACATTTGCCTGAGTATGGGGTGGTTAAACGTAGATCCAAGCATAAGGAGTTGCAAATATTGCAGTTTAGCATTTGTAGCACCCCTTTTTTTGGAAAATAAAAAATTGGGGTTTGCGATATTTGGACACAGGGTCGGCCTGACCAGTTCGTGTACAACGACCGTCCCTTTGGTGTACACACCGAGGTTGATTTTAATCAGGGTAGTCCCTTGTATGTAGGCCAGAACCTATTCAGATTGTTTTTAATGACTGTGGATTTAGAGGTGTATCTCGGACAAATGGAGCCCCAACCGTATTTTAGCTTTAGGGCAGGTTATAGATGCTCCATCCTAGTTTTGGAGTAGGGGTCTGGGTAGTTGCGAGTTTTGAATTTCATTGTCATGGCATCAAGCTGCATTCCCTGTCAGTGGGTCACTACAGATACGGGTCACCGCAGGAACTGGGATTTGGGAAGTCCCTAAATACATAGGGAGGATGGAAGCTAGAGCCTGAGAGCAATGTATTGCGGTATGTGGGGTTTAACAAAAGAGCAATGTTTTCAGATTACCTTCAGAAGTAACAATATTAACATCAAGAAAATGTGTGCTACTGTTGGACACTTCAGGGGTAAAAACAATCTTATTGTCAAGGCTGTTAAAGAAAAGCATAAACTGTTAACTGTTTCAATAGAACCATTCCAAACCATAAACAGGTCGTCAATATAACATAAGAAAGTTATACAGTGTGACCAAAAACAAATGGTCAGTGTACACAAATTGTTTCTCCAGGTAGCCTATATACAGATTGGAAAATGAGGGTGCGGCCGGGCTACCCATAGCGGTACCAACAGTCTGTACATAAAAGTTTGTTCAAATTTGAAGTAGTTATTTCTGAGTATAAAAACCAAACAGTCAATTAAGAACTCTGTAGGAGGAGAAATGTAGAACGTAGGGGAAAAAATGACTGACAGCCTCTAGACCTTTGGAGTGCTCAATATTGTGTATAGGGAGGTAATAGCCACTGTAACAAGCAACCAACTGTTGTTCCATGGGCCTAGGGAAGATAATTTGTCAATAAAGTCCCCTATATTTCAAGAAGGAGTTAGTCCCTGCACAATAGGTTTAAGGGGAAAAAAGTCACAATATAATGAAAGGCTGGGTGATAGAGCCTATAGAGGAGACAATAGGGCGCAAGGGCGTTGTACCAAGATCTTATGGATTTTGGGGAGACCATAAATGACCGGTTTCTTGGGGGTTCAACCAGCAAAAAATCATATGTATTCTGGTCTATCAAGTTGCGCCCAAGGCCATGTCTAATAAGTTTTAATTTCGCAAGATAGTGAAAGTGGGGGTCCTTATAAGATTAAGATAGAATCCTGAACTGTGGAGATGATTCTAGCATGCTTTTACTGTAAAAGTCATAATCCAGCAATACTATCCCCCTCCTTTATCATGCCAGTTTGCTGTACAAGTATAAAATCATGACAGTTTGCTGTAAAAGTACCACTATCATGCCAGTTTCTCTGTATAGCCAGTTGCTGTAAAAGTAGCAATATCAAGCAGTTTGCTGTACAGAGCAAACTGGCATAATAATTGGTATTTGCACAGCAAACTGGATGATATGGGTACTTGTACAGTGTACAAGCAGAGCAGGATTATCCACAGGCAACCCTAGGCAACTGCCTAGGGCCCAAGAAACTTCTGGGGGCCAGCTTCAGAAGCAGTAAAAAAATTACAGTCTATACAATAATGTAGCAAAAAAGGGCTCCTAATGATGGCCTTTGCTAGGGCCCCATATGATCTTAATCCAACTTGTGTACAAGCACCCATATGCCAGTTGTGATGTATGATGTAAAGATTTTTATAAAGCACCACTGGGGACGCGTGCTGTACAGTAATAAATATAATAAAGTCAATAAAGACATACCAAGGGGATAAAATACATAGATAGTTCAGTACAAAAATATATAATATTATATAATAGAGCTTGCCACAAGAGGAAAGGAGGTCCCTGCCCTGTAGAGCTTAAATCTAGTAGGTTGGAAACATACAGATACAATGGAGTGGTATAAGTGCCGGAGTGGATGTATGCAGTGCAATAATAAAACAATCACATACTGTGGCTGGTTACCAGATAGGTGGAGGTAAGGCTAGATTTAAACCTGCAATAGAGGTTTCTTAACGTAAAGAGAGGGGAATAGAATCCAGAGGATGGGAGCACAAGAGAGAAAAGGTGAGAAAAAGTAGTACAAGTGGGGGGGGTCTAAGCAGGTGCTGGTTCTGCAATGAGCAGAGGGTACGGCTGGAACATATGGGGACACTAGGGAAGGAATATAAGAAGGAGCAGCAGAGCGAAAGGCTATAAACGTTAGGAGAAGGATTTTGTAACAATGCGTGTTTAACGGGGAGCCAGGTTGTTGTCCAGTAGAGGAGATTTGGTATCCTGGTTATTAGAGAGCGAAACAAATGTGTGCAGAGTTAAGATAGACTGAAGGGGAGAGAGGTGGGAAGCAGGAAGACCAGAAAGTAGTAGGTTGCAATAGTCCAGGCCGGATAGGATGAGAGCATGCATAAGCATATGCGGATGGTCGGGAGAGAAAGAAAGAAACCTAACCTGCGGATTTTGACTATATTGCGAAGAAAAAAGTGGCAAGTTTGCAATATAGTAATGTGCTTAGAAAAGAGGGAGAGAGAGTCAATAATTACCCTTGGCAGCGTGCCGATTGGATAGGGAAAATGGGGGGTATTGTCAAAGAGATGGAGAAAGATGGGCTGGACAGTTCAGTTTTAAAAGATTTAATTGAGGTAGTGTTGAGACACCAGGAGGAGATGGAAGGAGGCAGTCAGAGACATGTGATTAGTAGCGTAGGGGTTGACTAGTAACATAGTAATTAAGGTTGAATAAGACTTACGTCCATCAAGTCCAACTATTCACCCTCTTTTTTTTTTATTAACCCTACCTAACAGTGTTGATCCAGAGGAAGGCAAAAAAAAAAAAAGGGGGGGGGGAATTCCTTCTGACTCAAACGGCAATCGGAAAGTATCCCCGGATCAACCAGATACTATATCATAATACCAGTAATTCTCAATATTTTTTAGTTTAGAAACTTATCCAGGCTTTTTAAAGCTATTCAATGACTTGCCATTACCACATCTGCTGGAAGACAGTTCCACAGTTTCACCGTTCTCACTGTAAAGAAACCTTCTAACCTGAAGAAGAAACTTCTTTTCTTCCAACCTTAAAGGATGTCCACGAGTCCTCTGATATGACCTATTAGTAAACAATGCACCAAAGAGTCATTGTATGGGCCATTAATATATTTGTATAAGGTTATCTGTCCCCACGCAAATGTCGATTCTCCAATGTAAACAGCCCTAACTTGTCTAATTGCCTGCATATTCAAGCCCCTCCATTCCCATTATTATTAGTTGCCCTTCTGAACTGCCTCAATTTCCAAGATGTCCCTTCTGTATTGGATTCCAAAACTGCACCGCCATATTCATATGAGGCCTTACCAGTGCCTTGTAAAGAGGGAGAATAATATTTTTCTCTCTGAATCTATTCCTCTCTTTATACAAGACAATATCTTGCAGCTCTAGCCGTTGCTACCTGGCATTGTTTGCTATAGCTAAGTCTGTTATCAACCAGAAACCCCCAAATCTTTTCCATACAGAGCACTAACACAGAGTTATTATGGTGTGTAGGTGGCACAGGGATTATTAAATCCCAAATGCATCACCTTAAATTTATCAACATTGAATCACATCTGCCATTCTGTGCCCATTTGATAATCTATCTAGGTCTGCTTGCAGCAATTGCCACATCACTTGATGTTTCCAAGCTCTGCATAGTTAGTGTTCATCAGCAAAAACTGAGACCTCTGCTCTCAATGCCCCTTCTAAGTCATTTAAAACAGATTAAACCGAAGCGGACCCAGTACAGAACCCTGAGGCACTCCGCTTAGAACTTTAGCCACATAGATGTAGCTCCATTACCACACACTGTTGCGATCCAATAAAACCAGTTCTCATCCGTGAACAAATGTTTCTTCAAGGCCAACAGTCATCAGTTTATACATTAGTCGCCATGTGGCAACAGTATCAAAGCTTTCGCAAAATCCAAATATACCAATCTACTGCTGTGCCTGAATCTAACTTCTACAGCTCTTCATAAAACCAATTAAATTTGTCTGGCCATGATCTATTCTCATGAAATCCATGCTGACTACTATTCGTACCATATCTCTGTTAGCCAATGTGAATACTCTTCATTTCTTCCTGCATATTAATACAATCCCGACTGTAAGGACAAGGATTTTCAACAGTAAAACCAATGTAAAAAAAACGGTTTAGCAGATTAGCCTTTTCGGCATCCTTACAATCACCTCATGGTCCCACATTCTCAGTCATCATCTTTTACCATTTATATACTTAAAAACATTTTGGGGTTGGACTTGCTTTGTTCGGCAATCCGTATTTCATTTCTATTTTAGCTAGTTTAATTGCTTGTCTTACACTCTTATTACATTTATTTGTACTCCTGTAAGCCTGTTCTGTTCCCTCTGTTTTAAAAATTTAAAAGCCTTTTTCTTTTTTTCCATTTCCTTTTTTACTGAGCATTAAGCCATGCAGAGGGACCTAATTTTTTTACACTTTTCCCCTAAAGGTACCAATTTAGAAATGTAATATGTTTTAATATCCTTTAAAAGTGGTCCACATCTGCTCTGTATCTTTACCTAGAAACCATTCCCCCCAGTCTATGAGCAGAGGAGTGATTCCTTTAACGGCATAAAATTAGCTTTCTAAAGTTAAAAGTTTTTGTTAACCCAGTGCACTTTAGTTTTTTGCAACCTATATTAAATGACACTATATCATGGGTCATATCCCTAAGCTTCCAATTACCTTCATCTCCAAATGAGCTTCAGGGTTATTAGATATCACCAGACAAACAAAGCATTCTGTCTAGTAGGAACTTCTACCATCTGTGAAAGAAAATGCATAGGAAATTTAAGAACTTACAACTGCATATGGAGATTCATTCCACCCCTCCCCAGCATTGGCAGACTTATAACAAATCTCCAACAATTAATTTCCTACCTTCTTGCTTCCGTACACGTTCCACCCATTGTTTCCGCGTATCGTTTACTCCCCCATCTATTCCATCTTTAAAATGGCTTCAATTCCTGTTTAACATACATTACTCCTCCTCCTTTCTTATTAACTTCATGTCTAAATACGGAGTATCCTTCAATATTACTGTCCAGTTGTGTGAATCATTAAGCCATGATTCTGCTATACCAATACATCATACCTTTC
Organism: Hymenochirus boettgeri; assembly: GCA_019447015.1. Classification (NCBI taxonomy): domain Eukaryota; kingdom Metazoa; phylum Chordata; class Amphibia; order Anura; family Pipidae; genus Hymenochirus; species Hymenochirus boettgeri. The sequence continues at coordinate 244,337,713 of CM033469.1, forward strand.
CTTAAAGCTATCATTTCCAGTTTTTTCAGCCAGACTTTTGCATTTGTAAACACTACATTTTAGATCAATGATTTACTTTCCATACATGGTCATACATGCCTCCTTATCCTCTATGCTCCCCCCCCCCTTTTCCATCCTCCGTTGTGTTAATAGCCCCCTGATCCCAACTTCTCATCTACCCCTGTGTAGTTCAACATACCCCCCCCCATACCTTGGTTTAAAGGAGAACTAAACTTCAGTTTTTCAGATCCTAATGTGAAGTTTTTTCCCCAGTCTCACCTAACGTTGAAAGATTCTTCTCTAGTTATTTGCATTTAGTAGTATGAGTAATAGATTCTGTAACAAAGGAGGCTGTCCTCTGATGCCAGTACAACATCAAGCCCATGTTGGCTTCAAGAGCCACGCCCCCTGACCCCAGCATTCATGTTCTATGTGAGAGTTTCTAGCATCTCTTTCTAGTGAAAGATAAAGCCTCTGAATGTACCTGGAATCACAGTTGATTTGCTGGTGGCGCCACATGTAAATGTCTGTGTGTTTGAAACAATCAGACCAAGAAGTCACAACGTTCAATCCCTAGTTTACTTATGAAAAATATAACATGAGACTACTGCCTGAGTTAGTGCTTTTTTTGTTTATTTGTTTCCATGTTCTAGAAAAAATATAAGTTTCTACATATGTACAATCTTTATATATAGCAGCTCTGTTATTTATTTACCAACCAGTGTGAATTGCTGACAGTCTTCCAGTAGCAATACAAAACAGTGAACTGATTTACTGACATTTACTTCTATCGATTGAGAGTTCACTGGTGGCGCGTTCTGCTTAAAGTGTTGGGTTTGGGAAAAAAATCAGACATTGGAACACAGGTTTGGTCCCCATGTTCCTTTTTTGTTTTTATTATGTGTCTGCAAAAGATCAAAGACTCTACATGTACTAGTCCATACTTATTAGCCCTTGCGGCCTAGTGGTAGAAAGCTTTCTTCTTAGAAAGACAACAGAATAGAAAGGTTGTGGTTCGATTTCCATACTTACTTTATTTTTGCTGTGAAATGTTAAATGTTCTGTTTCTTTCATCAGTAGCAAAGACATTAACACTGCCAAGATTACTTTTCTTTTTTGTATGTAAAGCATAGGAATTTATCATTGTTAGGGACAGGAGCATTTCTAATGTTTTTACACAAAAACTGCACGGTAATCTGTGTTCTGTGTCAGAGGGAGGGAAACTCTGAGCTGAAGATTGGCTGTCAACTTCCAGGAAGCAAGACTGCAGTTCCTGTGAAGTGTCCGGCGGACACTTAGAATGTGTTCCCAGATAAGGTGAATTATGGGAGCTGACACCTTAGTACAACGAGGTTATTTAAAAAAACCCAGCATCCACAGCAAAGGAGACATGAGACACAAGCTTGTTGTTCGTTTGTGAATGTGCTCTCTCTATTGGGACAAGTTGTCTTGGGACTTTAGTTCTCCTTTAAAATCTCTCTCCAACACCCTAGCCATCTTCTCCCACAAAACAGCTGCACCCTCACCATTGATGTAACAATCCGTCTCTACTAAAGCGCCTGTAGCCAACAAAAGTCAGCCCAGTTCTCTAAAAACCCAAACCCCATTCTCCTTACACCACTCCTTAGCAACGCATTTATACTCTGAGCTCCCGTGCCTCCTAGCGTAGCCCGTGGCTTCGGGTATAGTATTTCTGAAATCACTAATACCCTGAGGGTCCTTGCTTTTAACTTGGCCCCTAATTCTCAGAAATATTTTTAAGGACCTCACCTCCACTCAACTTTGCATGTGGCACCAATGGAACCAAGACCGCCGGGTCACTCCCGTCCCACCCAATAATCTGTCTACACGATCCATCACATGTTGAACATGTTGACAAGTTGATTTGTGATTCGTGAATATAAATGATACTTGAAGCCAAAAGAAAATGACATCTCCCAAGGATATAGTGTAGAGGGAGAACAATAAGGGTCAAAGTACAGACCCCTGCGGTACCCCCACATTAGAGGAACCGGAGAGAGGTGTTGTTAGCAACAGATACATAGTAGTTCAGTCAAAGAGATAGGATGAAGACCTAGAGGAGAAAGCAGAGGATAGGTCAATAGGATAAGAATAGAAAAAGTGACCATTGGCCTTTGCAACCTGCAGATCATTCCAACCAACCAAGGGATGTCTCAGTAGAGTGCGCAGGATGGAATCCAGATTCAAGATGCAAAAGCTCCATAGGTTATGAGCATGGATGTAGTTAGTGATACGGGAGAAGACTAATTGTTCTAGCCGTTTAGAAGGCATCTGTAGAGAGAGACCGGGCGGTTGTTAGCTAACAAGAGGGGGTCTCGCAAGGCTTTTTAAGTATGGGATTAACAAGGCATGACTTAAAGATGGAAGGAAAATCAGAGCAGGGGAGACATTGAATATGTGGGGTAGGATAGGGTAAGCACGTGATTACAGTGCTTCAGTAATACAGAGGGCATGGGATCAAGAGGACAGGTCATGAGCGGACATGATAGAAGCAGACGAAGAGATTCTAAATAGGTACAGAACAAAAGAGTTGCTAGGGAGTTAAGGGCAACATATTCTTTCCTGGTACAAGTACCCGTATCATGCCAATTTGATGAAACAGTACCAAATCATGCCAGTTGTGTGTACAAGTACCACTATCATTCCAGTTGCGTGTAAAGTACCACTATGGTGCCAGTTTATTGATAAGCCAGTTTGCTGTAAAAGTATACATATCAAGCCAGTTTCCTCTACAGAGCAAACTGGCATAATATGGGTACTTGTACAGCAAACTAGCATGATATGGGTACTTGTATCCCATATCATACAGTTTCCTGTACCGTGCATGATAAACTGTCAGTTATTTATTATCTATTTATCCATCCCTTTATGTTTGTCTATCTTGTGTATCTATATATATATATATATATATATATATAATATATATATAATATTATTTATCTATCCCTTTCTGACTGTAATGCTCTGTATCTTTCGTCTGTCTATCTATAATGATCTATATTATCTATCTAATCGTCCAATGTGTGCACTCAGCCACCATATATTTTTTAAATGCCCAGGTGTTATGCTAGACTACTGATATCCAACCATAATACAATTGCAGAGCACTCATGGGTTCTTGTGCAAACAAATACTTTATACAGTGTAACAAATAGCATTTTTTTCACTCCCATTCACTGCATTATATGGGCAGAGACATCTGTACTTGTGGTGTGTGTGTTATCTATGTGGTGGTGTGTACAGGACACAATTATATGAGCAGAGGCATCTATACTCGTGTGTGTGTGTTATGTTATGTCGGTTGGGTGTACAGCACAATTATGTGAGCAGAGGCATTTATACTTGGGTGTTTAAAAAAAAAAGGTATCATAAATTAAACTGCCATTAATAAACTGTGACTTATCAGTCAGTTATAGAGTTTGGCATGTTTATAACATTTATAGAAACTCTACAACATAAACTCACCTGCAGCGTGGCAAAAAGGCCTGATTGTAGAGAGGCTGCCTTCCTTCAAGAAGTGATTGGGGTTAAAACTCATCAGGGTCTCCAATACAGGGGGTCACGCAGTACCAGAGTTCAAGGTTGTGTACACAACCATGTGTCTGGGGAATTGTATGATTAAAAAACAAAAATGCTATTTTCGAGGTTCATATGAATATAAGTTCAAGTTTTACAATTAAACAAATAATATGCAGCAGTAGTGAACAGTTGAAGGCAGAGTGCATACAATTGAGTACTTATAAAATGTTGTATGAGTTATAATAGCGGAGAGACGCACTCTTTCATGTGTTATTAGTGTTTTATGTTGACATGCGGTGTGCACTATTTTTCGGGGGGGTAAACCCTTCCATCAGGTGCATACAACAGCATACATTGTGCTCAAATTAATACTGTGCCACACCCCCCTTGGGGTGGGGTTACAACAATCAGTTTTGTGGGAAACAGCACATCAACGTTTGGAATACAAAGAGTGCGTGGAAAACCAGAATATACAATATTATAAAATGTTCCCTTTTTAATGTTGGAATTTGTCATTTTCAAATTCACTCTTAATGTGGGTTGAGGGCAGGAAACATTTTTACATGGATTTGCCATCAAATTAAATATGTAAAAAATACCTAAAAGCTTACATTCATTAATCCATGATTATTTAATAAGCAATTTAATAGCCATGATACCTGCTTTATAGATTTCACAGATAACTGCCACCATATATATTTTGTAGTGCAATATAATCTTATAGTATAGTTTACTTGAAAAGTGAACTATCTTTAATGTATTGATGTAAACCAGGAGGGTTAAGGATCTATGCCTTTCCTTCCGTCTTCAATAATAGCTTAGAGCCAGGATGAAGATTGCAGAAACTTACCTTTCGCGCCATCCCCGCCAGCAGAACTTGCAGGACTGACCGCTTCCTGGTTCTAATCAAAATAGCTTTGGTTCTAATCAATTATATATAAAATGCACATGCATGATAATTCACGCTATAGTTGATTGAACCAGGAATCGTTGGGAATTAATTGCTGCACGGTGGGTCGCGTAAAAGGTAAGTTTCTTGCTATCTTTGTCCTGGCTCCTGAGATATCGATTGGAAGAATGGGAGGAAAGGCATAGCTTCCCGGTCTACAGGCGATACACTAAAGGAATAGTTCACTTTTTTTATGTGGAAATCCTTATCAAGTGACTATTCTTTTAAATTACCTTTTTTGGTATATCCATTTAGAGTGAAATGTTTAGTTGCACATTCTTGGAACCACAAGAGCTGAAGTGTTTCCATAAACGATAAAATCTCATGGATGACTGCATTGGTAAAGGAAGTCTTTTCCTGTCTTCATATAGATTAGCTGAGAGCCTTGAAGAACTGTTACCAACTCTTCCTGAACTTTTTCTGTGAGGTGACATTGTACGGGTATTAAAATTTCTCCATTAAAGTGCAATTATAACCTTTCTCCCCACCTTCACCCATGAAAGTACCAGGGTGAGGACACTTAATGCTAGTCTGCAACCATGGGCTACCTTATGGTGGGACTAAGCAAGTTGGGTATTTTTACTTCCTAGGAGAAGAGTGTGAGATCTAAGGTAAGCAGTTGGTTCTTTACCCTGGGTACTTCACTGTTGAGGGGGGTGGGTGGAAGTTAAACCAGGCATCTGCTACAAGTGATGTTATATCACATATCGGTTCTAAAATGTGTGGTTTTTTTAATGGTAATCATTGACAGAAAGCCCTGCAATGGTTTAAAACTCCAAATACAATTCACAAAAAACCACTATCTGAATATTTATTTTTTACTCCATGCATCACCATGCCTAAGTTCATTTGTCAGATGGTATTGAAAAAGAATTGAGTATGCAAATTGCAAATTTAATCAGAGAATAACAACCACAATATCACCCATACTGTATAATGATTAAAGAAGAATAATTGACTGACAGCCATAATAAAACATCCACAATAATATATGCCACAATCCAAATTCATAAATTAATTCATAGATTTAGGGAGAGTGGTTTCTCCTGAAGAGAGCCTTAGTTGATTGTTTAAATTAGCCATAACGGGAGATTCAATAAAAGTTGCTTTCAATGGGCTATTTTGCTCAACCATCACATCTTATTAAAGGGTCCTAAACTCACTGAAACAATTTACATTTTCTGAAACTACAATTGAGAGAATTAAATGGTGGTACTCAACATATTTATCTGGCTTGGTTTGTCCGTTTAAAATTATTAATGTTTAATGAGTACTCCTAATCCGCCCCCCACCCCTTCTTCTTCACCTTCCTTCTTGTAGTAGTAACCATTGGAAATCTAACATCGATTTGTTGTGGCAAAACTTACCCCATTTTTTAGAACTTTAATTCAATCACCCTTCTTGCACTAACAGCAGGGTTAGGATCTGGGGCTATATTCCCCAATAATATCACTGTCTAGCGGCACTGATACTTATAGTCAATGGTATGGATTTAGTTGGTATGGTTAGTAATGCCTCTTTAGCAAAAATTAAGCAATCCGGATCGCATTTCCGTTTCGCAATGCAATTGGAAATGGCTCCCATTATGTGCACTCTCCGCCATCTGATGGAATGCACACCTCTGATTTCTTGTTTTGTAAAACATGCAACTCCACGTAATACAGAGTTTCATTACCAGTCGGACTCAGGACCTTAGTCCTTATAACATTGCTTCTTTGTATATGTCTGGGTAGCCACCATATACCAATAAAGCCCATTGCAATGTGTGGCGGGGTTTCTGCTGTCCCAGCTCAAACAGATCTCACCCAGTTGAATCATGTTGGCCAAATTCAATATGTGCTATCAGGTTACGTGTTTGTGTCTGCAGGTGTTTAAAATGGGCAGGTTGATTATGCAGGTCTTGATTGGTATTACAAATCAACAATAAACCAGTCCTTGTTTTGTATGCACTTAATAAGCAATTTATCATTGTAAAAAACCATTTCTACACGGACTTGTGTCATATCTAAAACTAAATGTATCCTTCCAGCAGCTCAGAACAGAACTATAGCAAATGAAATAAGGTCTCAAGCGTGCAAGGATTAAACAGCTTCAATAGACGTTAATTGTTGCAGACGGTTTGACAGTGCGCAGTGAAGTTTATAGTGGCAGGTTGCAATACGATTGTTTCAGGCCTACTTGGTCCTTTCAATCATTTATTGCACCTGATAAAATATCATGTAGGTGTTAAGCTAGGTACACTTAACAATTGTCCTCCCTGACCGCGTCAGCTCAGGCTTTAGACCGCGGTCGGCAGGAGGAAGGACTGTCGTTGCGGCACCAAAAGCAGCCGTGTCCGCAGTTAGGCGCGACCATCGTTGGTCCATAGAGGACAGCAAACGATCGGTTGTGAATTTGTTCGAGTCGATCTTTTCATATGCATTTGGACGTCACAACTGGTCGGCGATCAGCCAGACAAATAATTTCGGCCTCAATGTACGAAACACAAGCTGAATAGCTGGTGGGCGGGAGCAGCATTATTGCATCGTGTGTAACTAGCTTTAGGATTTCCTGAAATTCTGTTTCCCCCTGGTGGCACTGGACTCTGCAGCTCATTCACCATTTGGTGACTGCGGCCATACAGCGCCTTTTAGGCTCTTAAAGTCATGTTAAAGATCACAGTCGGTTAGCGTGGCTTGAAAGCCTTGGTTTGGGGTGGCTGCGGGATACGTATGACCAGAGGGCAGTGCCGCATAAAGTATGCTGGCCGTTTCAGGTGTGATGCACCCTAGAGCGCGCGCTTCGGATGGTAGGTAAGCACTGACTCGAGTATAAACAGGTGTAAGTCTTCCAAATTTAAGAACTGGCAGTTCCCCAGGAGGGCCAACGTCCACTCACAGGGCAAGGTGACCAGTGCTCTAATAATAACGTCAGGGTCAGTTGACATCGCTTCTTCTTCACCATAAAGTAATCTGAGATGGAAGGTCAGACTGAACGAAACTGCCAGCGTACGGTTTCTTAGACTTTGGACCTTTGGATTTTTCCTTGTCTGCAGGAAAAATGTTTGTCCAGTATTTTTTCTGGTAAGGCAACAGGGCTCTCATATGAAATGTGGATTACGCACTTAAAAAAATTAAAAAAATGAAAATGCATTGTGGTGTTGGCCGTTTGTTTGTGTTTAGGTCTCCTGACCTACTGCCGGGTATTTGGAAGAGGGTCCCACTCTGTCACAGGATTTTCATTAAATTACGCCCAGTTCCTTTAAAACTGTGGTTGTTGTGGTGTTCCTACGTAGAAAGGAATTTTTAATAACATGCATTTAATAAATGTATACAGGGGATAGAGACCTATTATAAGGTGGTGTTGTAAAAACTGCGATAACGCATTTTCCCTGAGTGTATGGGTGGTCAGCTTCATTCTGGTATCTTTCACCCGGGTTTAAAAAATAGTAATAGTAAAAATTTGATTTTGTAAGTGGCCTATATGTGCCAATGTGTGCAGGTAGATCCACAATATTTGAGGGTCATCTGGGGATCCACAGAAAAAAAGAAATCAGTGGACATACCCTTTAATAGGTAATCTATAATCGATTATATCTATTGTATCTGTCTATGTCTTTGAGTTGTTTTTTTAAAGTAAAGTCTCAGCATTCAGGTTAAATTGTCGTGTTGGCACTATGCAATAAATAAATGGGTTTTGGGTTGCAGTTTGGGCACTCAGTCTCTAACAGATTTGCCATCACTGTCCTAATCTTCACTTTTTGCAACTTTGATCAGGCACTGCAGGAGAACCATAAGGAGCAGAGATGTAGGGTAAGGGTTTTGTAACTTAACACAGTGGGGCCAGTATGGGGTTAAATTTCACTTTTGGGGTGGACAAAAAAAATAAAGGTCCATTGAGTCAGTTGAAATTTACAGCATAGGTTTTGAACTTTGCTAACCACTGCTTTTATATATGGGCAAACAAGGCCTGTTTAATATTTTAACTGATTTAACTAATTTAGAATAAGAAAGTCCCCCTCCCCCTTCCGCCAGCCCCTTCAGTTATTAGTACCCAGGGTGAGGACTAAAACCCCTGGGTAATACCTTATTCCTGAAAATGAGCCCCGCAAAATGAGCTGCATAATGTCACGCTCCTTTCCATTGGTTCAATTCCAGGAAGTGGAGGATGAAGTGGCTTTCTTGAAACCAAATTTGGAGGGCAATAAGGATAGACCCAGGGATGAGGGATTAACGTTTTACATTCTCACCCTGGGCACTATTACCGGGAGGATGTGTGTGTGTGTGTTGGCTTATATATTTGTGGGTTAGTACATTTTTGCTGCAGTTTCCCACCAACTTTCTAATTGATGACTGTTTGATTGCCTTCTGTGCTGCTTTCTTGCGTGGTCTCCTGGTTGTCCAGGTGGTCATTTTTTCAGCCTCTTTACCTCAGGTGCACAGTGCTGTCTCGGCTTCAGCTGTGCGAAAACATTATCTGATGTATCACTGTAAACTCACTTCAACTCTCTGTTGTCACATTCCAGTTTTTCCAGGGCCCTTACCTTCAGGGCACTCATAAAGTTAACTCATACTTCTGCTACTGTAACTATATTAGAAGCAAGTATGGGGTTAAATTTCACTTTTGGGGTGGATATAGCCTTTAAATTAAAGTTCCATTGAGTCTGTTGGAAAACTACAGCATAGCTAGGTTTTGAACTTTGCTTACCACTCTTTTTTAAATGGGCAAACAAAGGCTGTTTAAATATTTTAAATGATTTAACTAATTTAGAATAGAAAGTCCCCCCCCTTCCCCCAACCCCTTCAGTTAATAGTACCTAGGATGAGGAACTTAAACCCTGGGTCAACCTTATTCCTGAAAATGAGCCACGCAAAATGAGCTGCATTAAGTCACGCTCTTTCCAATGGTTCATACCAGGAAGTGGAGGATTAGCTGGCTTTTTGAAACAGAGATGGACTAGAAATGGAAACTCGAACCAGAGTTTGAGTGGAACTTCACAATCCGAACAGACTCTGACTTGTCGAACTACCCGGACCCGGATTTCTTGGACTTTCTGGAATTGCCACATTTTTGTTAATTATCGAATTTACAGGCCATTCGCTAACCCTAGAATGTATAGTTCGCTAACTTTGAATGTTCCTTTGTTTCGGTAACCCTCGGTGTATCCTTCATTAACCCTCGAATGTACTCTCGATTTTCGGTAAACCTCGAAGTATCGTTCGTTTTCGGTAATCCTCGAATGTATGGATCGGTTTCGCTAACCCTAGAATGTATGTACGTAACCTCAAAAGTATTGTAGTTTTCGGTAATGCTCGAAAGTAGTATTTGATTTCGGAACCCTCAAAATTATGGTCTATTCGGTAACCCTCAAAAGTATCGTTCTGTAACCCTCAAATTGTCTAACCCGAATGTAGCTTGCACAAAAACCTACAATTGCCCGTGTGTTTAAGAAGTGTTTTAACAGGTTTTGGTGAAGTGACATCTTCCTCAGACCATTTCCCAGGTGCCACAGCCATTTACAGTACCGTTAACATTGTTAGCTTAGCTGTAAATCATCTGGACTTTTTGAACTTTCCCTTGACTTTAACGGGTCCGAATTCGAACTTTGAACTTTCAAACTTTACTGTTTATGAAAACGGACCGAACTTATGAAGTTCGGCTATCTCCACTTGAAACCACATTTGGAGGGCTGGTTTTCAGCAATAAGGACAGACCCAGGGGTGGGACTTAACGTTTTACATTCTCACCCTGGGTACGATTAACTGGGAGGATGTGTGTGTGAAAAAGGCTATAGGTAGTGAGGCGGTGGGCTCACAGATCAGAGGGTACACGATGCCACCACGATACAAACAACGGTTCTACCCAGCAATAAAAGTTACTGAACAATAGAAAAGAGAAAACAACTGGGCCAGAGATTAAAAAGACAGAAAATAAAAGATAAATCACACATAAACAGTAATAACAGTAATAACAGTCCGCTAAACATTTCCCCACAGTCCGCAAGGCCGCCTGGCCTCCCCTAAATGTTCCTCCCCATCTTTGTCTTCAGGGTGACTCTAAGTATTGCACACATACTATTAGTAATCCACAGGTATTTGTTTGTCTCTTACCCGAGTCCTCCTATTCGTATTTCCAAGCCAAGGGAAGTGTTGTCTCTGGCATGTCCCATAATATACAAAATGTCACCGGTAAGCGCTATAATGCAGCAAAGCTGCGCTTGCAGTACCTTGGGGTGCTTTAAGCGGCCTTTCCACGCTTCCTTCTGGATCCACAGAACTTTCCACGGCCAAACCGCACAGACAGGAAAATCCCCAAATAGTTCGCTGCGAAGCGTCGAGGTACAGTCGTAAGGAGCCCCAATTCTCTCACAGACTCCACAGAGATCTCCTCTCCCGCCCCAAACAGTTCCCCTGGCCTACAGCTCCTCCCAAGCTCCGCCGACCCCACCCTCTACTACTTCCTTTTTTTTCTTGTTTTGTCACCCTCCCTGGCACTGTAACTTGTTTTTTCCCCTTTGCTGCCATCTACTGACTGAAGTGAATAATACAGGTAACTAAATACAAATATATTGTAGAACATGGCTCAATATTCCTTACGTGTGTGTTTGTGTGTGTGTTGGGTTATATCCATCTGTAGTTTTTGGTATTTGTGGGGTAGTACATTTTTGTTGCAGTTACCCACCACTTTATAATTGATGGCTGCTTGATTTCTTTCCGTGCTGCTTTCTTGTGTGGTCTCCTGGTTGTCATATTTTCAGCTTCCTTACCTCAGGTGCAATATTTTAGGCCAATCAACCAAAATACTGAAAGTCAGTTGGAACGCGGCCAATTGGGGGGAGTAGGGGAGAGTAGTGTCTTATGTTGTACCAAGGGAGTGGGGGGGGAGAAGTGACTTTTAAATGGATGGGGTGATAAAAAAAAGTGGTATAGTGGGGGTACAAGGTGGGGGCCCAGCAATTTATCTATTATGGGGTCCAGAAACTTCTGATGGCGGCCTGTACTTGTCTGTACTGGGTGAGCTTGCTTCTTTGACATCAGTCATAAAAAAGTTTAAGAAGCCAGTGGCGTAACTACCACCCACGCGGGGGGGTCCGGGCAGTAGTAGGGCCCGCCACAAGCCCAAGATGCCTCCCGCGATCAGCCGTTTTAAACAGATGATCGCACGTATGAATGAAACATCCAACGCACGATCAGCTGTTTAAAAGACTGGACCCAAACTTCGGGAACTGGAATAATAATTGATACAAATATCTGTTGTATTCAGTTTGATCAACTGGACTTAAAGTTTAGTTCTTGAAGATGTTTTGCTAGTCATCCGACTGGCTTTCTAAATTCAGAATGTACAAGAATCTGTTGGCAATTATGTACCCTGAAAAGTCCCAATTAGCATATCACAGCCAGGTGTTATGGACCTTCTGAATGCAAGGCCTGATGGCATTGTTTCTAAGAGGTATTATAGAAACTGCCCAGGGTAAGGTGTCAAAACAGCATTGTACATGGCAGACAGTTGGTGTCGAACCCCCCCACCACTATTTAGGTTTGGTTTCTTTATTTTAACATAAATGGCCTACTTGAGACCTCTCTTTTTTTTTTTGCCATGTGCAATGCTGTTCTTAAAAAGGTATGTTCTTAAAGGGCATGTCCACCCTAAAAATGAACTTTGAGCAATAGGTAGGTGCCCCCTGCCCACCCCCAATAGCTGAGATATTTCTTTTAAAAAATGTTCAGATTGCTACTTACAGCCCCTTCTCTTCCACGGCGTCTCTAATTTGACTCCCTGCAAGCAGGGGCCAGACCCGCAGCCGCCTCTGTGATTGGCTGAGAGGCAGCCAGTCACAGACGCAGCTGCTGTCAATGGAGACGCCACGGGAGAGAAGGGTCTGTAAGCAGCGATCTAAACATTTTTTTAAAGAAATATTTTGCCCATTGGGGGCTGTCAGGGGGCACGTATTTTACCTTGTTCGGTTCGAAACGCGTAAGGTGTGTATGCAGACAGTATGTGTGGCCGAGATGCCGAATAAAGTTTAACTGTTTTTAACTAACTGTAAGTGCAGTGCTCCTGGAACTTACGGTATGCGCTAAAGATTACCCTTTATTCTTTGTGGACTAATAAAATCTTTAATTGTATACTTAATTTCATAATTTTTACCATATTGAAACTCCAATTTTTTTCTGATACGTGTAGGTGCAAGCTTTACATTGACCACAGCAATGGAAACCCTTCACTCTATCTACTTTTCTATCAAGCCAAGTTTCTTTCTTTATAATGACTCCTCACCAGTTTTTATCCTATTGTAGGTGCTTTCCTGGCTGTCACCATTGCCCTTTTCATTATATGATACATAGATGATATTTTATTCCTATGGGAAGATACAGAAAAGGAATTTGATAAATTTATGGGTATTATTAACATCAATGATTGGAATCTCAAGTTTACATATGAAAAAAATGCCATTCAGATTCCATTCTTGGACCTGTTGGTCAAGAATATTGGAACTGAATTAAAGGTGGAAGCATTCTGAAAACTTACGGTGGGGAATTCCCTATTGAGAGCCCAAAGTATGCATCCAACTCCATTGTTAAAGGGTATCCCTACTAGACAATATTTGCGTATACGAAGAAACTGTACCAATCTTGAGGATTTCGGGGATCTTAAAATGAGATTCCTCCAAAGGGGGTACCCTGAAAAATGGTTAAAAAAGGCTTACAAGAGAGCAAACTATAGTCATTGAACAAATGTATTGTTTAATATTTGTGAGAGATCACAAAATGTTAAAACTAATCCAGTCAGATTAATTACCCAGTACAAGGACTGGTCGTGGATTAAACAGGTAATAAGCAATTACTCATATATTTTGACATTGGATAAAATATTATCTGAGGCTGTAATACAAAGGGCAACGGTGACAGTCAGGAGAGCACCTACACAATAGGACAAAATTGGTGAGGAGTCATTATAAATCCTGGGTTAAAGAAACTTGGCTTGATGGAAATGTAGATGTAGATAGAGGGTTCCCATTGCTGTGGTCGATGTAAAGCTTGCACCTACATGTATCAGAAGAAATTGGAGTTCCAATATGGTAAAAATTATGAAATTAAGTATACAATTAAAGATTTTATCAACAGTAAGAACAAAGGAATCGTTTATGCTTTACAGTGCTGCTGCAAGCAATTGTATTCAGGAAAAACAATTAGAAGTCTAGGTACAAGAATCCTGGTACACGTTAGAAATATAAAGAATCGGGTACAGGAAAGTGCTGTAGCTAGACATTTTGAAGAAAAACATAATAGTAATCCAGAAGGATTAAAAGCATGGGGTATAGAGAAAATTGATAAATCTGTAAGGGGAGTTAATTGGGACAAAAAGGTCCTTCAGAGAGGCCAAATGGATCTATGAAATGGATACAATGACTCCAAATGGACTCAATGAAGAGCTGGGATTCCATCACTTTTTAAAACTATTATATACTTACCCCTATTGTGTATATCTGTACCAGGAAATTCATTGGAGCCCTATTTAGGAATTGCAACTTTGTAATAATGAGCTATGTACATTATAACTATATAATGTTATGGCTAAGTTAATAGAAACATTTGTATTAATTATGGTTAGCTAGCATCGAGTCTAAACAAAAAGCCATTCCGATGTATATTTGTGTATGTACATATTTAGTGTTAAGCATTTCAGTGGGAACCTGGTCTACATAATAGGAACGGAACAATAAATGCATATACAGGTATCCTACCAGAAGACTGACACAATGCATGACATACACTTTAAAGACACAATGCATTTTATCAGCTATGCATGTGCTAAACTAATTCTATTTGTCTGCCTGGCTCCGGTTTTCATTGCTTTTGAGGCTTCCATTGTGACCAGCTTATATCTAACCTGCACTGTATTGATTGCATATCAGTCCCTTGTTTATTCATATTAAAGTAGTGATCCCCAGCTTACCCCGACCCGTGACGATAATATATTTGGGTTGCTTGGAGGGGCTGGTAGGGATCAGCACTTTATTGGGACCTTGTATATTAGTTACAGTCCATGCTTCCACTAGCTTTAATTGTATTTTATTCTGGGGACGCCCAGAGTTATTTATGTGTCTAGGTGCGGTTGTCTTATGGGGCCGTGTTTTATATGTACTATTCATTGTTAATATTGGGTTTTTACCAACAAATATGTGTTCTATTTTATATACTCCAATTTGTATATGGTTGGAGTATAATTATTTTCCCTTGGTTATGCCATTCGAGTGCCTCCTATTTGTGGAGTTAAAAGGGGGTACTTTCCCCGTCTATGGGTATTTGGTAGTTAATTGATCACTGTTTTGGATCGCAAATTCTTGTCTGATATTGTAGGGGTTAATGGTCACTGTTTTAGATCTCAAACTCCTGTATGGGGATGTAGAGGTTAATAGGTAATCTATAATCGATTCTACATACTTAATCTGTCTGTGTCTATCTGTTTGAGTTGTTTTTTTCTAAACTAAAGCCTCCGTATTCAGATAAAACTATTGTGTTGGCAATATGCAATAAATAAGTGGTTTTGGGTTGCAGTTTAGGCACTCGGCCTCTAAAAGGTTTGTCATCACTGGTCTATATAGTTAAAATACTTTTTGTGATAAATGAGATAAAGTACAAATGATTAACTAAGCCAAATGTGTATAAAATAAAGTTTGAAGGTACTGTTACCTTAAATATCTGTTGTATTCAATTAGATCAACTGGACTTGAAGTTTAGTTCTTGAAGAAGTTTCGCATATCACAGCCAAGTGTTAAGGGCGTGATTGCATAGTGGCTAAGAGGTGTTACAGATTCTTGTACAAATCATTCTGAATTGAGAAAGCCAGTCGGATGACTAGCGAAACGTCTTCAAGAACTAAACTTCAAGTCCAGTTGATCTAATTAAATACAACAGATATACCATGACCTGGATGAATGAGAACCTTCACAAACATGTTTCCTTAAATGTTATAAAGACCAATAAAAAGGTAAATAATAAAATCTGAATATAAGGAAAGTCTCAATCGCCATTGCAAGACCCTGATGAAGCCCTGTTACTGGAAAAAGTTGGGGGTGATTGATGAGTAGGTAGGCGGAAGTCTACCATCCCGAGAGTGTGTGTTCCAGGACCTACTATCTCACAATTTTTGGCACCACATATTGCCAATGGAGAGATGAGACAGCCATAAGTAGCCCTTTGCTTATGTGGGGGTACTATGGTTTTTGACTTGGCTTCTCACTGATTTCCCAGAAGCTGTGTCCTTTCTTTGATCCTTCCATTTGGATGCAAGGGTGTTTTTATCTACCTCAGGAGAGATCCAGAAGTGTTTTTTTGTCAAGTTAATTGACTGTGGGTGGCCTCAATATAATCCCATTTGGACTGGTACCTAGGAACCTCTGGGGGGAGGGTGGGTTATTTTTTTACCCTTTTTTATTATGTATTTAATATGCTTTTAACTTTTGTATATTCGTGTTTTTGGCATTAGCACTTTACATGGGTAGTGAACCACAATAAACACATTTGTTGACTCAAATGTGCGTGTGCAGTGTTAGTCAGCCCACCACACCCACCTCCACAAGCCACACCCACTTTCCCAGACAAATCCATAGTCACTGCCCTCCCCCAAAATGTATGGTAATGTCAGAAGGTAAGAATTTGCGACCAGCTTTAGAGAATTGAAAAAGAATCACAAAAACTGTTTATTTGGGGCAAATAATCACAAAATCACATAGAGAGATTCCTACTAATAAGAAACAAATTTTTTTGACATTCAGCACAGATTTACAGTTGAAATCTTAAAGGGCCAGTCCAGCCCCTCAAAATAAAAACTTACATACAGGCAAATCACCCCCCAAAACCCTAAACGGTAATAGTTTGAAATCTGAAATATATAAGTCTAACCTGAAATCCTGCACAATGTCCTGTTGCCCCAGTTTCTGCTTCCTGGTTCGTCCAGTTAGTAACTGTCAGTTATGGATTTGACAGTTGACATTACAGCCAATGACTGAATGTTAATCCCCTGTTTGACTCTTCTGAGCATGCTCAGGCTCAGTACCTGCTCAGTACAGGTTTCTAAATTGCTCCGTTTCCATGAGGCATCCAGAAACATAGCAGGCATACAGTAATGAATTCATAGGACAAACTATGATATATCAACATATTTTAAAGAGGCCATTCTTTCTAAAAGATGTTCTTATGAGGGTGGAGTTTAACATTTTGGTATCAGTGTTAATTTGTTGGAATTGGTAAATGTAAAAATGTAGGCATGTTCTTTTCCCTTGTAACCCATAATGATTATTTTGCTCAGAATACAAAGCTTTCCCCAATATTTGTTCCAAAAAATAATAATAACAATTTAACATCGCAATTTAACGTAGTATAGCACATATTTCAAAGGGATTGGGCTTATGTGCAAATGAAAAAATACGTGTTGTGTTAACTTCTGTAATGCCCTTTGGTAGCTGGAAGCTGAATACTTGCAGTAGTGTAGAGAAAAGGATAAACAACTCTGTTTGTGCCATCTGCTCTCCCAAACACACCCTGTGCCCTGTAAGAGAAAACCAAAAGTATTTATTAATTATTTCTGCCCAGGTGTTACCACTGGATCCCTGGATAGTTAAAGGGAAAGTCCAGTCAAAAATCATTTTTAGCTATAAACCTAGCTTTCGCATTACTAATATGTTCCAAAGATGCCACTGAAGTCTCTTGCCTGACCCGGGTTCTCAGCGCCTCAGCACTGGCCCCTGTTCCTGTTACAAACTTGTTGCAAGCAAAAACAGGAGAAGAAGGCTTCTGCACTGACAGCCACTCCACTTCCTTGTTGCGTCTGTCAGGCGATTGGGCATGATATCACGTCTTTATTGACAGCCACAACCAGGAAGTGGAGTGGCTGTGAGCCTCAAAGTAGAGGAAGAGTGGTGATGGACTGGGTCAGGTAAGAGACTTTAGGGGAATCTTTGGAATATAATTGTAATGCGAAGCTAGGTTTGGGGGAGGATGATTAACATTTATAGCTTACAGCTAAGTTTTATTTTTGACTGGACATGCCCTTTAATGAGTATAACACATGGTATAACACCATCCTTAATTTAAAGGGTCACTATACTCACTCAAACAACTTTGTATATTGGAAAAGTACAATGTTAGTGCCTGCTTTGTTAGTGAATTTTCAATGTGTAGTAACTGCTCCTAACTGCCCCCCCATCACTGCCTACTTGTAAATCCAGCTGACACTTATACATTCTGAAGAGCCTTCACATCCCGACACTATACAGCTAATTAACATATCTTCCTGACACTGCTGATAGTGGGTGGAGAAGGGGGCTGCTTCTGTGTCAGACACTTCTCCCTTTCTTCTGACAAGCAAGCAGACATGGGGAGGGTCCTGTAAGTGACCTCCTAAGACACACTCCTGCAGCAGACCTGGCTTGCATCTCTCCCCCTCTCACTGGTGTATGTGCATTTATACTACCAAACACCTTGGAATACCATGATTGATAGATAGATAGACAGACAGACAGATGATAATTAGACAGATAGATGGATGATAGACAGATGGATAGATAGATAATGTATAGATGGATAGATAATGGAGGGCTTCTAAGGTGACGATCCAAAACAATTCCCTGTGTAAAAGAAGGTTCTGCCTGTCACCTGCCCTAGGGGGATGGGCACATGGTCAATGACCATGCCTTTAAGTTCAGACACCAACAGGGAGATTCAATAAAAGTTCTTATTGTTTAAAATGGTACTTTTGCCCCAACCAATCAGATCTTATTTAACATTTGAAAGCTAACATCTGATTGGTTGGGGCAAAATCAGCACCATTTTAAATGATAAGAACTTTTATTGAATAACCCTGCAAGTGTCTGCATTTCACAAAGTGCGTAGCGACTGGTGTGTCATCCTGTTTATTTTTGGGACCCATGGTGGTATCAACAGATATTTTTTCAAAGGCAAGTTTGATGTCCCTTCTATGTCACTGAAACCATTTTTTAAAAAAACCCAATGGTTTTGCCTATGTAGATCATATCACAGGGACATTTAAGTATACGTAATAGTCTGTGTTGCAGTTGAAATAACCCTTGATGCTAAACATTTTGCCTGAGTATGGGTGGTTAAACGTAGATCCAAGCATAAGGGAGTTGCAAATATTGCAGTTTTAGCATTTGTAGCACCCCTTTTTTTGGGAAAATAAAAATTGGGGTTTGCGATATTTGGACACAGGGTCGGCCTGTACCAGTTCTGTGTACAACGACCGTCCCTTTTGGTGTACACACCGAGGTTTGATTTTAATCAGGGTCCCCTTGTATGATAGGCCAGAACCTATTCAGATTGTTTTTAATGACTGTGGATTTAGAGGTGTATCTCTGGACAAATGGAGCCCCAACCGTATTTTTAGCTTTAGGGCAGGTTATAGATGCCTCCATCCTAGTTTTTGGAGTAGTGGGTCTGGGTAGTTGCGAGTTTTGAATTTCATTGTCATGGCATCAAGCTGCATCTCCCTGTCAGTGGGTCACTACAGATACGGGTCACCTGCAGGAACTGGGATTTGGGAAGTCCCTTAAATACATAGGGAGGATGGAAGCTAGAGCCTGAGAGCAATGTATTGCGGTCTGTGGGTTTAACAAAGAGCAATGTTTTCAGATTACCTTCAGAAGTAACAATATTAACATCAAGAAAATGTGTGCTACTGTTGGACACTTCAGGGGTAAAAACAATCTTATTGTCAAGGCTGTTAAGAAAAGCCATAAACTTGTTAACTGTTTCAATAGAACCATTCCAAACCATAAACAGGTCGTCAATATAACATAAGAAAGTTATACAGTGTGACAAAAACAAATGGTCAGTGTACACAAATTGTTTCTCCAGGTAGCCTATATACAGATTGGAAAATGAGGGTGCGGCCGGGCTACCCATAGCGGTACCAACAGTCTGTACATAAAAGTTATGTTCAAATTTGAAGTAGTTATTTCTGAGTATAAAATCCAAACAGTCAATTAAGAACTCTGTAGGAGGAGAACATGTAGAACGTAGGGAAAAAATTGACTGACAGCCTCTAGACCTTTGGAGTGCTCAATATTGGTGTATAGGGAGGTAATAGCCACTGTAACAAGCAACCAACTGTTGTTCCATGGGCCTAGGGAAGATAATTTGTCAATAAAGTCCCCTGTATCTTTCAAGAAGGAGGGTAGTCCCTGCACAATAGGTTTAAGGAAAAAGTCACAATATAATGATAAAGGCTGGGTGATAGAGCCTATAGAGGAGACAATAGGGCGAAAGGGCGTGTACCAAGATCTTTATGGATTTTGGGGAGACCATAAATGACCGGTTTCTTGGGGTGTTCAACCAGCAAAAAATCATATGTATTCTGGTCTATCCAAGTTGCGCCCAAGGCCATGTCTAATAAGTTTTTCAATTTCGCCAAGATAGTGAAAGTGGGGTCCTTATCTAGATTAAGATAGAATCCTGAACTGTGGAGATGATCTAGCATGCTTTTACTGTAAAAGTCATAATCCAGCAATACTATCCCCCTCCTTTATCATGCCAGTTTGCTGTACAAGTATAAATATCATGACAGTTTGCTGTAAAAGTACCACTATCATGCCAGTTTTCTCTGTATAGCCAGTTTGCTGTAAAAGTAGCAATATCAAGCCAGTTTGCTGTACAGAGCAAACTGGCATAATATTGGTATTTGCACAGCAAACTGGCATGATATGGGTACTTGTACAGTGTACAAGCAGAGCAGGATTATCCACAAGGCAACCCTAGGCAACTGCCTAGGGCCCAAGAAACTTCTGGGGGCCCAGCTTCAGAAGCAGTAAAAAAATTACAGTCTATACAATATATGTAGCAAAAAAGGGCTCCTAAATGATGGCCTTGCCTAGGGCCCCATATGATCTTAATCCAACTCTGTGTACAAGCACCCATATCATGCCAGTTTGTATGTATGTATGTAAAGATTATTTATAAAGCACCACTTGGGGACGCAGTGCTGTACAGTAATAAAATATAATAAAGTCAATAAAGACATACAAGGGGGATAAATACATAGATAGTTCAGTACAAAAATATATAAATTATATAAATAGAGCTTTGCCACAAGAGGAAAGGAGGTCCCTGCCCTGTAGAGCTTACAATCTAGTTAGGTTGGAAACATACAGATACAATGGAGTGGGTATAAGTGCCGGAGTGAGATGTATGCAGTGCAAATAAAACAATCACATACTGTGCTGGTTACCAGATAGGTAGGATGTAAGGCTAGATTTAAACCTGCTAATAGAGGTTTCTTAACGTAAAGAGAGGGGAATAGAATTCCAGAGGATGGGAGCCACAAGAGAGAAAAGGTGAGAAAAAGTAGTACAAGTGGGGGGGTCTAAGCAGGTGCTGGTTCTGCAATGAGCAGAGGGTACGGGCTGGAACATATGGGGACACTAGGGAAGGAATATAAGAAGGAGCAGCAGAGCGAAAGGCTATAAACGTTAGGAGAAGGATTTTGTATACAATGCGCTGTTTAACGGGGAGCCAGGTTGTTGTCCAGTATAGAGGAGATTTGGTATCCTGTTTATTAGAGAGCGAAACAAAATGTGTGGCAGAGTTAAGTATAGACTGAAGGGGAGAGAGGTGGGAAGCAGGAAGACCAGAAAGTAGTAGGTTGCAATAGTCCAGGCGTGATAGGATGAGAGCATGCATAAGCATTGCGATGGTCGGGAGAGAAAGAAACCTAACCTGCGGATTTTGACTATATTGCGAAGAAAAAAGTGGCAAGTTTTGCAATATAGTTAATGTGCTTAGAAAAGAGGAGAGAGGAGTCAATAATTACCCCTTGGCAGCGTGCCGATTGGATAGGGAAAATGGGGGTATTGTCAACAGAGATGGAGAAAGATGGGGCTGGACCAGTTCAGTTTTAAAAAGATTTAATTTGAGGTAGTGTTGAGACATCCAGGAGGAGATGGAAAGGAGGCAGTCAGAGACATGTGATTAGATAGCGTAGGGGTTGACATAGTAACATAGTAATTAAGGTTGAATAAAGACATACGTCCATCAAGTCCAACCTATTCACCCTCTTTTTTTTTTTATTAACCCTACCTAACTCCAAACGGCAATCGGAAAGTATCCCTGGATCAACCAGATCTATATTCATTAATACCAGTAATTCTCAATATTTTTTAGTTTTAGAAACTTATCCAGGCCTTTTTTAAAGCTATTCAATGAACTTGCCATTACCACATCTGCTGGAAGACAGTTCCACAGTTTCACCGTTCTCACTGTAAAGAAACCTTTCCTAACCTGAAGATGAAACTTCTTTTCTTCCAACCTTAAAGGATGTCCACGAGTCCTCTGATATGACCTATTAGTAAACAATGCACCAAAGAGTTCATTGTATGGGCCATTAATATATTTGTATAAGGTTATCATGTCCCCACGCAAATGTCGATTCTCCAATGTAAACAGCCCTAACTTGTCTAATCTGCCTGCATATTCAAGCCCCTCCATTCCCCTTATTAATTTAGTTGCCCTTCTCTGAACTGCCTCAATTTCCAAGATGTCCCTTCTGTATATGGGATTCCAAAACTGCACCGCATATTCCATATGAGGCCTTACCAGTGCCTTGTAAAGAGGGAGAATAATATTTTTCTCTCTTGAATCTATTCCTCTCTTTATACAAGACAATATCTTGCTAGCTCTAGCCGTTGCTACCTGGCATTGTTTGCTATAGCTAAGTCTGTTATCAACCAGAACCCCCAAATCTTTTTCCATTACAGATGCACTTAACACAGAGTTATTTATGGTGTAGGTGGCACAGGGATTATTAAATCCCAAATGCATCACCTTACATTTATCAACATTGAATCACATCTGCCATTCTGCTGCCCATTTTGATAATCTATCTAGGTCTGCTTGCAGCACTTGCACATCACTTGATGTTTCCAAAGCTCTGCATAGTTTAGTGTCATCAGCAAAAACTGAGACCTTGCTCTCAATGCCCCCTTCTAAGTCATTTATAAACAGATTAAACAGAAGCGGACCCAGTACAGAACCCTGAGGCACTCCGCTTAGAACTTTAGCCCACATAGATGTAGCTCCATTTACCACCACTATGTTTGCGATCCAATAACCAGTTCTCTATCCGTGAACAAATGTTTTCTTCAAGGCCAACAGTCATCAGTTTATACATTAGTCGCCTATGTGGCACAGTATCAAAAGCTTTCGCAAAATCCAAATATACCACATCTACTGCTGTGCCTGAATCTAACTTCTTACTCGCTTCTTCATAAAAACCAATTAAATTTGTCTGGCATGATCTATTTCTCATAAATCCATGCTGACTACTACTTCCGTACCATATCCTCTGTTAGCCAATGTGAATACTCTTCATTTCTTCCCTGCATATTATTACAATCCCGACTGTAAGGACAAGGATTTTCAACAGTAAAAACCAATGTAAAAAAACGGTTTAGCAGATTAGCCTTTTCGGCATCCTTTACAATCACCTCATGGTCCCACATTCTCAGTCCTCATCTTTTTACCATTTATATACTTAAAAAACATTTTGGGGTTGGACTTGCTTTGTTCGGCAATCCGTATTTCATTTTCTATTTTAGCTAGTTTAATTGCTTTCTTACACTCTTTATTACATTTATTTGTACTCCCTGTAAGCCTGTTCTGTTCCCTCTGTTTTAAAAATTTTAAAAGCCTTTTTCTTTTTTTCCATTTCCCTTTTTACCTGAGCATTAAGCCATGCAGGAGAGGACCTAATTTTTTTACACTTGTTCCCTAAAGGTACCAATTTAGAAATGTAATAGTTTAATATCCCTTTAAAAGTGGTCCACATCTGCTCTGTATCTTTACCTAGAAACCATTCCCCCCAGTCTATGAGCAGGAGTGATTCCTTTAACGGCATAAAATTAGCTTTCCTAAAGTTAAAAGTTTTTGTTAACCCAGTGCACTTTAGTTTTTTGCAACCTATATTAAATGACACTATATCATGGTCCCTATTCCCTAAGCTTCCAATTACCTTCATCTCCAAAATGAGCTCAGGGTTATTAGATATCACCAGATCCAACAACGCATTCTGTCTAGTAGGAACTTCTACCATCTGTGAAAGAAAATGCTCATAGGAAATTTAAGAACTTTACAACTGCATATGGAGATTCATTTCCACCTCCTCCCCAGCATTTGGCAGCTTATAACATACTCCAACAATTAATTTCCCTACCTTCTTGCTTCCTGTACACAGTTCCACCCATATTGTTTCTGCCGTATCGTTTACTCCCCCATCTATTCCATCTTTTAAAATTGGCTTCAATTCCTGTTTAACATACATACTCCTCCTCCTTTCTTATTAACTCTGTCATGTCTAAATAAGGAGTATCCTTCAATATTTACTGTCCAGTTGTGTGAATCATTAAGCCATGATTCTGCTATACCAATCACATCATACCTTTCCTTTAAAGCTATCATTTCCCCAGTTTTTCCAGCCAGACTTCTTGCATTTGTAAACATACATTTTAGATCAATTGATTTACTTCCATACATGGTCATACATGCCTCCTTATCCTCTATGCTCCCCCCTCCCCCTTTTCCATCCTCCGTTGTGTTAATAGCCCCCTGATCCCTAACTTCTCTATCTACCCCTGTGTAGTTCAACATACCCTCCCCCCCATACCTTGTTTAAAGGAGAACTAAACTTCAGTTTTTCAGATCCTAATGTGAAAGTTTTTCTCCCCAGATCACCTACACGTTGAAAGATTCTTCTCTAGTTATTTGCATTTAGTAGATATGAGTAATAGATTCTGTAACAAAGGAGGCTTCCATCTGATTGCCAGTACAACTCATAGCCCATGTTGGCTTCAAAGAGCCACGCCCCCTGACCCCAGCCTTCACTGTCTCTATGTGCAGAGTTTCTAGCATCTCTTTCTAGTGAAAGATAAAGCCTCTGAATGTACCTGGAATCACAGTTGATTTGCTGGTGGCGCACCATGTAAATGCTGTGTGTTTAGAAACAATCAGACCAAGAAGTCACAAGTTCAAATCCCCTAGTTTACTTATGAAACAATATAACATAGACTACTGCCTGAGTTTAGTGCTTTTTTTGTTTATTTGTTTCCATGTTTCTAGAAAAATATAAAGTTTCTACATATGTACAATCTTTATATATAGCAGCTCTGTTATTTATTTACCAACCAGTGTGAATTGCTGACAGTCTTCCAGTAGCAATACAAAACAGTGAACTGATTTTACTGACATTTACTTCTATCGATTGAGAGTTCACTGGTGGCGCGTTCTGCTAAAGTGTTGGGTTTGGGAAAAAAATCAGACTATTGGAACACAGGTTTGAGTCCCCATGTTCCCTTTTTTTTTGTTTTTATTATGTGTCTAGCAAAAGATAAAGACTCTACATGTACTAGTCCATTACTTATTAGCCCTTGTGGCCTAGTGGTAGAAAGCTTTCTTCTTAGAAAGACACAGAATAGAAGGTTGCTGGTTCGATTTCCCATACTTACTTTTATTTTTTGCTGAAATGTTAAATGTTCTGTTTCTTTCATCCATGCTAGCAAAGACATACACTGCAAAGATTACTTTTCTTTTTTGTATGTAAAGCATAGGAATTTATCATTGTTAGGGACAGGAGCATTTCTAATGTTTTTACACAAAAACTGCACTGGTATCTGTGTTCTGTGTCAGAGGGAGGGAACTCTGAGCTGTAAGATGATTGGCTGTCAACTTCCAGGAAGCAAGACTGCAGTTTCCTGTGAAGTGTCCGGCGGACACTTAGAATGGTGTTCCCAGATAAGGTGAATTATGGGAGCTGACCCTTAGTACACACAGGTTATTTTCATAAATCACCCAGCATCCACAGCAAAGGGAGACATGAGACACAGCTTGTTGTTCGTTTGTGAATGTGCTCTCTCTATTGGGACAATGTTGTCTTGGGACTTTAGTTCTCCTTTAAAATCTCCTCCAACCCCCTAGCCATCTTCTCCCACAAAACAGCTGCACCATCACCATTGATGTACAATCCGTCTCTACTAAAGCGCCTGTAGCCAACAGAAAAGTCAGCCCAGTTCTCTAAAAACCCAAACCCCATCTCCTTACACCACTCCCTTAGCCACGCATTTATACTCCTGAGCTCCCGTTGCCTCCCTAGCGTAGCCCGTGGCTTCGGTAGTATTTCTGAAATCACTACCCTTGAGGTCCTTGCTTTTAACTTGGCCCCTAATTCTCAGAAATCTTTTTTAAGGACCTCACCTCCACCTCTAACTTTGTCATGGGCACCAATGTGAACCAAGACCGCCGGGTCACTCCCAGTCCCACCCAATAATCTGTCTACACGATCCATCACATGTTGACATGTTGACAAGTTGATTTGTGATTCGTCTGAATATAAATGATACTTGAAGCCAAAAGAGCTAATGACATCTCCCAAGGATATAGTGTAGAGGGAGAACAATAAGGGTCAAAGTACAGACCCCTGCGGTACCCCCACATTAAGAGGAACCGGAGAAGAGGTGTTGTTAGCAACAGATACATAGTAAGTTCAGTCAAAGAGATAGGATAGAAACTAGAGGAGAAAGCAGAGGATAGGTCAATGAGGATAAGAATAGAAAAGTGACCATTGGCCTTTGCAACCTGCAGATCATTCCCAACCAACCAAGGGATGTCTCAGTAGAGTGCGCAGGATGGAATCCAGATTCAAGATGCAAAGGCTCCAATAGGTTATGAGCATGGATGTAGTTAGTGATACGGGAGAAGACTAATTGTTCTAGCAGTTTAGAGGCTATCTGTAAGAGAGAGACCGGGCGGTTGTTAGCTAAACAAGAGGGGTCTAGCAAGGGCTTTTTAAGTATGGGATTAACAAGGGCATGCTTAAAGATGGAAGGGAAAATTCCAGATGCAGGGGAGACATTGAATATGTGGGTGAGTATAGGGGTAAGCACGTGATTACAGTGCTTCAGTAATCCAGAGGGCATGGGATCAAGAGGACAGGTCATGAGCGGACATGATAGAAGCAGACGAGAGCATTCTAAATAGGTCACAGAAACAAAAGAGTAGCTTAGGGAGTTAAGGGCAACATATTCTTTCCTGTACAAGTACCCGTATCATGCCAATTTGATGAACAAGTACCAATATCATGCCAGTTTGCTGTACAAGTACCACTATCATTCCAGTTTGCTGTAAAAGTACCACTATGGTGCCAGTTTTATCTGTATAGCCAGTTTGCTGTAAAAGTATCAATATCAAGCCAGTTTCCTCTACAGAGCAAACTGGCATAATATGGGTACTTGTACAGCAAACTAGCATGATATGGGTACTTGTATCCCATATCATACCAGTTTCCTGTACCGGTGTCATGAAACTGTCAGTTATTTATTTATCTATTTATCCATCCCTTTATGTTTGTCTATCTGTGTCTATATATATATATATATATATATATATATATATATATATATATGACTTTATCTATCCCTTTCTGACTGTAATGCTCTGTATCTTTCTGTCTGTCTATCTATACATGACTATCTATCTATCTATCTAATCGTCCAAATGTGTGCACTCAGCCTACCAATATATTTTTTTAAATGCCCAGGTGCTTATGCTAGACTACTGATATCCAACCATAATACAATTGCAGAGCACTCATGGGTCTTGTGCAACAAATACTTTATTACAGTGTAACAAATAGCTATTTTTCACTCCCATTCACTGCATTATATGGGCAGAGACATCTGTACTTGTGTGTGTGTGTTATCTATGTGGGTGTGTGTACAGACACAATTATATGAGCAGAGGCATCTATACTCGTGTGTGTGTGTTATTTATGTCGGTGTGTGTACAGACACAATTATATGAGCAGAGGCATTTATACTTGTGTGTTTAAAAAAAAAAGGTATCATAAATTAAACTGCCATTAATTAAACTGTGACTTATTCAGTCAGTTATAGAGTTTGGCATGTTATAACATTTATAGAAACTCCTACAACATAAACTCACCTGCAGCGAATGGCAAAAAGGCCTGATTTGTAGAGAGGCTGCCTTCCTTCAAGAAGTGATTGGGGTTAAACTCATCAGGGGTCTCCCAATACAGGGGGTCACGCAGTACAGAGTCAAGGTTGTACACAACCATTGTGTCCTGGGGATATTGTATTAAAAACAAAATGCTATTTTCGAGTGTCATATGAATACTAAGTTCAAGTTTTACAATTAAACAAATAATATGGCAGTAGTGAACAGTTGACAGGGCAGTGCATACAATTGATTAACTTATAAAATGTTGTATGAGTTATAATAGCGGAGAGACGCACTCTTTCATGTTTATAGTGTTTTATTGTGACATGCGGTGTGCACTATTTTTCGGGGGTAAACCCCTTCCTCAGGTGCATACAACAGCATACATTGTGCTCAAATTAATACTGTGACCACACCCCCCTTGGGGTGGGGTTTACAACAATCAGTTTTGTGGGAAACAGCACCATCAACGTTTTTGAATACAAAGGAGTGCGTGGAAAACCAGAATATACAATATTATAAAATGTTCCCTTTTTTAATGTTGGAATTTGTCATTTTCAAATTCACTCTGTTAATGTGGGTTGAGGGGCAGGAAACATTTTACATGGATTTGCCATCAAAATTAAATTATGTAAAAATACCTAAAAAGCTTACATTCATTAATCCATTATTAATTTAATAAGACAATTTTAATAGCCATGATACCTGCTTTATAGATTTCACAGATTAACTGCCACCATATATATTTTTGTAGTGCAATATAATCTTATAGGTATAGTTTACTTGAAAAGTGAACTATTCCTTTAATGTATTGATTGTAAACCAGGAGGTTAAGGATCTATGCCTTTCCTTCCGTTCTTCAATTAATAGCTTAGGAGCCAGGGATGAAGATTGCAGAAACTTACCTTTCGCGCAATCCCCCGCAGCAGAACTTGCAGGACCTGACCGCTTCCTGGTTCTAATCAAATATAGCTTTCTGGTTCTAATCAATTATATATAACATGCACATGCATGATAATTCACGCTATAGTTGATTAGAACCAGGAATCGTTTGGGAATTTTAATTGCTGCATCGGTGGGTCGCGTAAAAGGTAAGTTTCTGCTATCTTTGTCCCTGGCTCCTGAGATATCGATTGAAGAATGGGAGGAAAGGCATAGCTTCCCGGTCTACAGTCGATACACTAAAGGAATAGTTCACTTTTTATGTGGACTATCCTTATCAAGTGAACTATTCCTTTTAATTACCTTTTTTATGGTATATCCATTTAGAGTGAAATGTTTAGTTGCACATCTTGGAACCCCAAGAGCTGAAGTGTTTCCATAACGATAAATCTCATGGATGACTGCATTGGTATAAGGAAGTCTTTTCCTGTCTTCATAATAGATTAGCTGAGAGCCTTGAAGAACTGTATCCAACTCTTCCTGAACTTTTTCTGTGAGGTGACATTGTACGGGTATTAAAATTTCTCCATTAAAGTGCAATTATAACCTTTCTCCCCACCTTCTACCAAATGAAAGTACCCAGGGTGAGGACCTTAAATGCTAGGTCTTCAACCATGGGCTTACCTTATGGTGGGACTAAGCAAGTTGGGTATTTTTACTTCCTAGGAGAAGAGTTGAGATCTAAGGTAAGCAGTTTGGTTCTTTACCCTGGGTACTTTCACTGTGAGGGGGGTGGGTGGAAGTTAACCATGCATCTGCTACAAGTGATGTTATATTCACATATCGGCTAAAATGTTGTGGGTTTTTTTTAATGGTAATCATTGACATGAAAGCCCTGCAATGGTTAAAACTCCAAATAGCAATTCACAAAAAACCACTATCTGAATATTTATTTTTACTCCATGCATCACCATGCATAATGTTCATTGGTCAGATGGTATTGAAAAAAGAATTGAGTATGCAAATTGCAAATTTAATCAGAGAATAACAACCACAATATCACCCATACTGTATAATGATTAAAAAGTAAATAATAGACTGACCAGCCATAATAAAAACATCCACAATTAATATATGCCCACATCCATAATTCATACATTAATTCATAGATTTAGGGAGAGTGGTTTCTCCTGAAGAGAACTTTAGTTTGATTGTTTAAATTAGCACATACAGGGAGATTCAATAAAAGTTCTTTAAAATGGTGCTAATTTTGCCTCAACCAATCACATCTTATTAAAGGGTCACTAAACTCACTGAAACAACTTTACATTTTCTGAAACTACAATTTGAGAGAAGTTAAATGGTGGTACTCACATATTTATCTGTGCTTGCTTTGTCGTTAAATTATTAATGTTTAATGAGTACTCCTAATTCCCCCCACCCTTCCTTACTCACTTCCTTCTTGTAGTAACCATTTGAAATCTAACATCTGATTTGTTGTGGCAAAATTAGCCCCATTTTTAAGAACTTTAATTCAATAACCCTGTCTGTGCACTATACAGCAGGGTTAGGATCTGGGCTATATTCCCCAATTATATTCACTGTCTAGGCCATGATACCTTATAGTCAGATGGTATTGATTTAGATTGTATGGTATAGTAAGTGCCTCATTTAGCAAAAATTAAGCAATCCGGATCGCATTTCCGTTTCGCAATGCAATTGGAATGGCTCCATTATGTGCACTCTCCTCCAATCTGTAATTGGAATGCACACCTCTGCGATTTCTTGTTTGTATAACATGCAATCCAGTAATACAGATTTTCATACCAGTCGGACCTCAGCCTTAGTCCTTATAACATTTGCTTACTTTGTATGTCTGGGTAAGCCACCATATACAATAAAGCCCATTGCAATGTGGTGGCTGTGGTTTCTGTCCCAGCTCCAAACAGATCCTTCACCAGTTGAATCATGTTGGCCAAATCATATGTGCTATCAGGTTCGTGTTTTGTCTGCAGGTGTTAAAATGGCAAGTGTTATTATGCAGGTCTTATTGTTATACAAATCACAATAAACAGTCCTTGTTTTGTATGCACTTAATAAGCAATTTTATCACGTAACAACCATATTCTACAGGATGTCTTCATATCTAAAACTAAAATGTATCCTTCCAGCAGCTCAGAAAGAACTATAGCAAATGAAATAAAGGTCTCAAGGCTGCAAGGATTAACAGCTTCAAATAGACTTAATTGTGTGCAGAGGTTTGACAGTGCGTCAGTGAAGTTTATTGAGGTTGCAATACGATATGTTTCAGGCCTACTTGGTCTTTCATCATTTAATTGCACCTGATAAAATATCATGTAGGTGTTAAGCTAGGTACACACTGTACAATCTGTCCTCCTGACCGGCCGCTCAAGGCTTTAGACCGGTCGGCCAGGAGGAAGGACTGTCGGTTGCGGCAAAAGCAGCCGCGTCCGACAGTTAGGCGCGACCAATCGTGGTCCATAGAGGACAGCACGATCGGTTGTGATTTTTCGATCGTTCGTTCATCTGATTTGGACGAACGAACTGTCGGCGATCACCATACAATAATTCGGCCCAATCGTACGAAACACTGAAATGCTGGTCAGGCGGGCCGAATTATTGCATCGTGTGTAACTAGCTTTAGGATTTCCTGAAATTCCTGTTTCCCCCCTGGTGGCACTGGACTCTTGCAAGCTCATTCACCAGTTGGTGCTGCGGCCATACAGCGCTCTTTTAGGCTCTTAAAGTCATGTTAAATGATTCACAGTCGGTTAGCGTGGCTTTAAGCCTTGGTTTGGGGTGGCTGCGTGAGTACGTATTTACCAGAGGCAGTGCGCACTAAAGTATTGCTGGCGTTCAGTGTGATTCACCCAGAGCGCGCGGCTTCCGGATTGGTAAGGTAAGCACTGACTCGAGTATAAACAGAGTTTAAGTTTTCCAAAATTTTAAGAAACTGGCAGTTCCCCAGGAGGCCAACGTCACTCACAGGGCACAGGTGGACCAGTGCTCTATAATAACGTCAGGGTATGTGACATCGCTTCTCTTTCACCATAAAGTAATGCTGGTGGAAGGTAAGCTGAACAACTGTCCCAGAGACGGTTTCTTTAGACTTTGGACCTTTGGATTTTTCTTGCTGCAGGAAAAATGTTTTCCAGTATTTGCCTTTAGTGTAAGGCAAAGGGCTCTCATATGAAATTGGATTACTGCAATAAAATAAAATTTAAAAAAAATGAAAATGCTATTGTGTGTGTTGGCCGTTTGTGTTTAGGTCTCCTGCAACCTACTGCAGGGTATTTGGGAACAGAGGGTACCCTTCTGTCACAGAGATTTCTCATTAAATTACTGCCCAGTTCCCCTTTTAAACTGTCTGGTTGTTGTGTGTTCCTACGTAGAAAGGAATTTTTAAAATAAAATTAATTTAAATAAAATTGTAATACATGTATAGAGACCTATTTATAATGATATGGTGCTGTAAAACTGCGATAAAGCATTTTCACTGCATTGTAGTGGGTAAGCTTCATTACTGGTATCTTTCAACAACGTGGCTTTAAAAAAAATAGTAATAGTAAAATTTGATTTTTCTTAAAGTGGCATATTACTTTTGCAATTTGTGCCAGGTAGTATCCAATAATATCTTGAGGGTCATCTTGGGATCCATTTTGTTCATGTAGTCGTATTTCCTTAACAACAAAATTGTCATGAAAGCCTGCAATTTCAAAGGATTTCTGATGTGGCCCTGGTAGATATCTCATCAGCGCAGGGAAAGCATCATACAACTGTGGATACAGAAAAGTGTTGTTTTTTTGTTCTGTGAAACTTCATTTAATATTGATTTGCTAAATATTTATTTTCACATACCCTTCCCCAGGCAGATCCAAAAAAATCAATTAAAATATGATTGCCTTTAACCATTTTCTGAAATAATGGATCATCAGTGGAAAAACGATATCCAAAGACCATTGCACAAATGATATTTGCCACACAGTAAGTAATAGGATCCGAGAGGTTGGTGGGTTTTCCTAAAGAGCAGATGAAGGAATAAAGGTTTATTAGAAGACATGTTCTGCTTGGACTTCGGCCCTCTTTCTCCCTCTTAGAGCAGGGCCGTTTTTAGGCATAGGCCACCTAGGCAAAGAACTAGGGCACCTATGTTGATCCAGGGCGCCTATTCTTCCCCCTAGCATCTCCCTGTCAGCTGTAACCTACAACATTGTATCTAGTACAGAGCCTGAACTCCACACACTCTACATAGCAACAAATGCAATTTGCAAATGAACTGAAGGTGAAGGAAGGAGGGGGGAGGATGAGCTTAGCTAATAGTACTGAGGAGAACAGTTCTAAAATGCCAGGTAAAAGCTGCTCCAGGTTTTATAACAGTGACCCTGTCACTTGCAGCCATGAGATCCCTATCCCTGCCTCTTTCTTCCTTCCATCCAACTCTCCAATTAGAACTTAGAGTAGGTGAGGAGTGAATAATTCAATGGAGGAGACATGGAAAGCAGGTACATACTGTATATCAGTCAAAGCTGGCAGCTGGAAGGGTTAAAGATAATACTCTGCTGGCACTGAAAGTGTTAATAGGAAAGTCTGTTGGCATTGAGTGGTTCATGGTAATATTCTTCTGGCACTGAAAGCGTTAATGGCAATACTATGGGGTTAATAGCAATTCTCTGGAAAGGTGCTAGCACTGAAAGTATTTAATAGTAAAGTCTGCTGGCACTAAAGGTTAATGGTAATGTTCTGCTGGCACTGAAATTATTAATGCAAATATTCTTGGAAAAGCACTGAAAGCGTAAAACATCTCCAGATCTCACCAAATTTCCCTGTTCTGTCCTACCCGTCTGGAAACAATTTGTGGGGAGAACACTGGAGCCACATACAGCACACCCACTGAAACCTAGCCTGTCCTTTCAATCAGTATTTCATTAGTGGCCAGTGTTGCTGCATATGCACAAACATATGAAACACGCTGCCTCACCTGGTACAGCGTGCCCCTCTAACCAACCAGTAAAGCATTCCCACTATAAAGACAGTCGCAGTAGACGGTGTCAGAAGCAAAAGGAAGAAACCCAGCTGTAGTTTGACAGGCCAAGTTTTTTTTTTTTGTGTGGGGGACACACATAGGTGGAAGGGCACCTAGGGCACTAAAATGGCTAGAAACGGCCCTGTCTTAGAGGATATGTACACTGTAAAAACAAGTTGAACTTAGTGGATAGCTGTGGCTTTAAACTTAGTTGTGTGTAATTTTTGTTTTATTCCTCTCCCATAGCCTACCTAAGGTAGCCTAAAAGTTACTGGCTTCCTCTTACTGTGAAGTGCTTGTTTTGTTGTTTGTCTCCCACCCACGAGATTCTGGGTATCTGCTGCAGCTTCCTTGGTCTCCACAAGTGTGGTACAGTTTGTTTCTAGTGTGCGGCGTCACCGCGTGCGCACATGTGACGTCATCACGCCGTGACCAAGCACGTTGGGGCGTGATGAAATCACACGTACGCAAGCTCGTGACAGAGAGCGCACGGTCACGTCATTTCACATGTGCGTTGACGTTATGCGTGTGGGATCCAAGGGATCCAACCAGCTGCTACAAGAAAAAGGTTATAGCTCTATTCAAAGGGACAAAACCATTTGAGCAATGTATCATCACCTGTACCCTGTAGCCTATTAGTGCATATATGGGCTTCCTAAAAATCCCTAAATCTCATGTCACAAACGAAACGATGTCCAATGATGTGACATCTATTTTCTATGCCCACCACAAAAGCTGTTCAAATGGTGAGAAAACTGCTGTTCCAAGTAGAGATGGGACAGATCATCCGGATTTCGGGACTTCGGAGCCTATTTTCTATAATTATCAAATGTTAGAGGATTATCGAATATAGCCTTGAATGTTCAATAATCCTCAAAAATACGATTGGAAACTTGAAAGTGGTCTCTGATCGTATTTTCGAAGATTATTGAATGTTCAAGGCTATTTTCGATAATCCTCGAAAGTAGCCTTGAAGATTCGATAATTGAAAATTTCTTCCATTTTCGGATCTTTGGGATTTTCGTGAGATCCGGGAATCCAAAAGCAGAATAAAACTGGTGAGTTACGGCTATCTCTAGTTCCAAAATAGCAGGACAGATGTTACCCTAGAACAGGTGTATTCTTTGCTGAATTTATGCCTTTATATCACCTTTTTCAAATATAAGGATACATTCTGCAAGCAAAAACATGGATGTGCTATGTTCTTTCCAGTTTATACCATTGTGGCAAACCCTTTTTTTACTCTAAACCTCTCACCATTCATAGCAACTAAAGTGTTTTTCAGAAACTGAGCCTCCTCTTGAATTCGAGATTCCAGGCCTTTTTTTCCAAGTCCCATATTCCTTAAAGCCATCAATCCAAAACGTCTCTGTTGTTTCCAGGTGTGACCAATTGAATATGCAATGCCTAGTTTAAAGGTAAGAAAAAAATGATCAATGTCAAATTAAATAGGTTAAGGGTCAGGTACACTCATAGCCAAAACAAATGTCCGTCCCAGCCAAAGGTTAAAATTACAGTGGCACTGGCATCCCTTATTAATCCTATAGTGGAATGTTGATAGAGGCATGGTAATAGCCCTTATCATGGTATTTTATATCTGTTTTCCAGTATTTGCCTTTAGTGTAAGGCAAAGGGCTCTCATATGAAATTGGATTACTGCTATAAAATATCTATATATATATAGGTACCCTGGAAAAATGGTTAAAAAGGCGTACAGAGAGCAAACTATAGTATATGAACAAATGTATTGTTATTATATTGTGAGAGATCACAAAATGTTTAAAAACGTATCCAGTAGATTAAGTACCCAGAAAGGATGGGGTGGATTTTAAACAGGTGGAATAAGCAATTACTCATAGATTTTGGACTTGATAAAATTTATCTGAGGCTGTAATACAAAGGGCAACGGTGACAGGTCAGGAGAGCACCCACAATGACAAAATTGGTGAGGATCATTATAAATCGCGGTTAAATGAAACTTGGTTGAATGGCGAATGTAGATGAGCATAGAGGGTTCCCATTGCTGTGGTCGATGTGTAAGCTTGCACCTACATGTATCAGAAGAGAAAAATTGGAGTTCCAATATGAGTTAAAAATTATGAATTAAGTATACCAATTAAAGATTTTATCAACAGTAAGGAAACAAAGGGAATCGTTTGCTTTACAGTGGCTGCTGCAAAGCAATTGTATTCAGGAAAAAACAATTAGACGTCTAGGACAAGAATCTGGTACACGTTAGAAATAGAAAGAATGGGT
This sequence comes from Hymenochirus boettgeri, assembly GCA_019447015.1. Lineage (NCBI taxonomy): Eukaryota > Metazoa > Chordata > Amphibia > Anura > Pipidae > Hymenochirus > Hymenochirus boettgeri. The sequence continues at coordinate 244,373,381 of CM033469.1, forward strand.
ACAGGAAAGTGCTGTAGCTAGGACATTTTGAAGAAAAAAACATAATAGTAATCCAGAAGGATTAAAAGCATGGGGTATAGAGAAAATTGATAAAATCTGAAAGGGGAGTTATGGGACGGACAAAAGGTCCTTACGAGAGGCAATGGATCTATGAAATGGCTACAATGAACTCCAAATGGACTCAATGAAAGAGCTGGATTCCTCCCTTTTAAAACTATATTATACTTCCCCCTATTGTATATCGTACAGGAAATTCATTGGGAGCCCTATTTAGGAATGCAACATGTGTAATATGAGCTATGTGACATTATAACTATATAATGTTCTGGCTAAGTAATAGAAAATTTGTATAAGTACTGGGTAGCTAGCATCGATTGTCTTAAACAAAAAGCCATCTCGATGTATATTTGTGTATGTAACATATTTAGTTAAGCATCAGTGGGAACTGGCTACATAATAGGAACGGAAACAATAAATGTCATATACAGGAGTCCTACCAGAAGGACTGACACAATGCATGACATACACTGTTAAAGACACAATGCATTATCAGCATGCATGTGCTAAAACTAATTCTATTTGTTCTGGCTCGGTTTTATGCTTTGAGGATTCCCCCATGGTGGGACCAGTTATATCTAACCGCACTGTATTGATTGCATATCAGTCCCTGTTTATTCATATTAAAGAGTGCATCCCCAGCTACCCCGGACCGTGACCGATAAATATTTGGGGTTTCTGGGGGCTGGTAGGGATCAGCACATTTATTGGGACCTTGATATTAGTACAGTCCCATTGCTCCATGAGCTTAATTGTATTATTTGGGGACGCCCAGAGTTATTATGTGTCTAGTGCGGTGTGTGTTGGGGGCCGGTTGTTATATGTACGATTCATTGTTAAGATGGGTTTTTACAACAAATATGTTGTTCTATTTTATATACTCCAATTTGTATTGGTGGAGTATCATTATTTCCCGTGTTGGTGCCATCGAGGGTGCCTCCTATTTGTGGAGTTTAAAAAGGGGGGGTAATCTTTCCCCGTCTATGGGGTATTGGTCGTTAATGATCACTGTTTTGGAAGCAAAATTCTTCGTCTGATATGTAGGGGTTAATAGGTCACTGTTTAGATCAAAACTCCGTATGGGGATGAGAGGTTACATAGGTAACTATAATCGATTTACATACTAATCTGTCTGTGTCTATCTGTTGAGTGTTTTTTCTACATAAAAGCCTCCGTATTCAGATAAAACTATTGGTGGCAATATGCAATAACATAAGTGGTTTTGGGTTTGCAGTTTAGGCACTCGCCTCAAAAGGTTGTTCCAATCACCACTGGTCTATATAGGTGAAAATACTTTTGTGATAAATGAGATAAAGTACAATGATCATACTAAGCCAAATGTGTATAAAATAAAGTTTGAAGGTACGTTGTACCTTAAAATAGTATGTGTATTCAATTAGATAACTGGACTGAAGTTTAGTTCTTGAAGAATCGAATAATCACAGCCAAGTGTTAAGGGCGTGATTGCATAGTGGCTAAGAGGGTTACAGTTCTGTACAAAATTTCTGAATTGGAGAAGCAGTCTGGTATGACTAGCGATAAGTCTCAAAGACTAAACTTCAAGTCCAGTTGATCTAGTAAAGACAACAGATAATACATGACTGGTATGAATGAGAACCTTACAAACATGTTCCTTAAAATGTTATAAAGACAAAATAAAGGTAAATAATAAATCTGAATATAAGGAACGTTCTCAATCGCCATTGCAAGACCCGATGAAGACCTTGTTGTTACTGGAAAAAGTTGGGGGGGGGATTATGAGTAGGTAGGCGGAAGTCTACAATCCCGGGAGTGTGTGTTCCAGGACCTACTTATCTCCACAATTTTGGCACACCACATATTGCCAATGGAGAGATTGAGACAGCATAGTAGCCCTTTGCTTATGTGGGGGGTACTATGGTTTTGACTTGGCTCTCAATGATTCCAGAAGCTGTTGTCCTTTCTTGATCCTTCCATTTGGATGCAAGGTTGTTTTATCTACCTCAGGAGAGATCCAGAAGTTTTGTTTTGTAAGTTAATGGACTGTGGGTGGCTTCAATATAATCCCATTGGACTGGTACCTAGGAACCTCTGGGGGGAGGGTGGGTTATTTTTTTACCTTTTTATTATGTATGTATAATGCTTTTAACTTTTGTATTCGTGTTTTTGGATATTAGCACTTGTACGTGGGTAGTGACCACAATAAACAATTTGGACTCAAATGTGGGTGTGTGCAGTGTTAGTCAGCCCACACACCCCCCACCCACAAGCAACAACCACACTTTCACCAGACAAATCCAGCAGCCCTCCCCCAAAATGTATGAAGTCAGAAGGTAAGATTTGCGACCCAGCTTTAGAGACATGAAAAAGAATCACAAAAACGTGTTATTTGGGCAAATAATCAAAAACAAAATCACATAGAGAGATTCCTACATAATAACGAAACAAATTTTTTGACATTCAGCAAGATTTACAGTTGAAATCGTAAGGCCAGTAAGCCCCTCAAAATAAAAACTTTACATACAGGCAAATCACCCCACAAAACCCTAAGGTAATAGTTGAAATCGAAATATATAAGTCTAACCTGGAAATCTGCACATGTCTGTTGCCCCATGTTTCTGCTTCCTGTTCGTCCAGTTAGTAACCTCCACCCCGTCAGTTATGGATTTGACAGTTGAATTACAGGCCAATGACCTGAATGTGTAATCCACGTGTTGTGACTCTTCTGAGACTGCTCAGGCTCAGAACTGCTCAGTACAGGTTTCTTAAATTGCTCCGTTTCCTGGGCATCCCAGAAACATAGCAGGCATACAGTAAGACATTCATAGGACCCAAACTATGTCTATCAACATAGTTTACAGAGCCATCTTTCTAAAAAGATGTTATTATGAGGGTGGAGTTTAACATTGTGGTACAGTGTTAATTGTGTTGGGAATTGGTAATGTTAAAATGTAGGCATGTCTTTCCTCGACCTTGTAACCCATAATGATTATTTTGTCAGGAATACAAGCTTTCCCCAATATTGTTCCAAAAAATAATAAACAATTTAAACATCGCGAATTTAACGTAGTTATTAGCACATATTTCAAGGGATTGGGCTTATGTGACAAAGTGAAAAAATCGTGTTGTGTTTTAACTTCGTAATGCCTTTGGTATCTGGAAGCTTGATACTTGCTAGTAGTGTAGAGAAAAGGATAAACAACTGCGTTTGCCATGTGCTCTCCCACAACAACCCGTGTGCCCTGTAAGAGGAAAACCAAAAGTATTATTAATAGTTTCTGCCCAGGTGTTACCCACTGGATCCTGATAGTTAAAGGGAAAGTCAGTCAAACATCATTTTTAGCTATAAAACCGAGCTTTGAGCCATTAAATCTGTTCCAAAAGATGCCACTGAATCTCTTGCCTGACCCTGGGTTCTCAGCGCCTCGTCACTGGCCCCTGTTCCTGTTAACAAACTTGTTTGCACACAAAACGGAGAGAAGGCTTCTGCACTGACAGCCACTCACACTTCCTTGTTGCGTTTGTCAGGCGATTGGGCATGATTATCACGTCTCTTGACAGCCACAACCAGGAAGTGAGTGGTTGAGCCGTCAAGTAGAGAAGATGGTTGATGGACTGGGTCAGGTAAGAGACTTTAGGGAATTATTGGAATATTTTTAATTGTAATGCAAGCTAGGTTTGAGGGGAGGATGATTAACATTTATAGCTTACAGCTAAGTTTTCTTTTTGATGACATGCCCTTTAATGAGTATACACACTGGTATAAACACCATCCTTAATTTAAAGGGTCAAACTTATACCTCACTCAAACAAATCTTGATATGGAAAAAGTACAATGTAGTGCCTGTGTTTGTTAAGTGAATTTTCAATGTGTAGTAAAGCTCTAACTGCCCCCCCTCACTGCCTACTTGTAATACAGCTGGACACTTATACATTCTGAAGAGCCTTCAACTCCCGACAACTATTAAGCTAATTAACATATTTCTGACATGCTGATAGTGGGTGGAGAAGGGGGCTGCTTCTGTGTTCAGACACTTTCTCCTTTCTTCTCTGACAACAAGCAGACATGGGGGGGTCCTCGTAAAGTGACCTCCTATAGACACACTCTCAGCAGGACCTGGGCTTGCACTCTCCCATCCTCTATGGTGTATGTGCATTTCTACTACCAACAACACTTGGAATACCATGCTGACTAGATAGATAGACAGACAGACAGATGATAATAGACAGATGATGGATGATCGACAGATGGATAGCTAGATAATGTAAGATGGAGAGTAATGGAGGGCTTTTCTTTTTAAGGGCGATCCAAAACAATTTCCCTGTTGTTAAAGAAGGTCTTGCCTGTCACTGCCCCTAGGGGATGGCACATGGTCAAAGGACCATGCTTTCTTAAGTTCAGACACCCAAAGGAGAGATCAAAAAAGTTTATGTTTAAACATGGTACTTTTGCCCCAACCAATTCAGTATTATTTAACATTTGAAAGTAAACATCTGATTGGTTGGGGCAAAATCAGCACCATTTTAAATGTTAAGAAACTTTTATTGAATAACCCTGCAAGTGTCTGGCATTTCACACAGTGCGTAGCGGACTGGTGTGTCATCCTGTTATTTTGGGACCATGGTGGGTATAAAGATTATTTTCAAAGGGCAAGTTGAGTCCTTTCATGTCACTGAAACCATTTTTTAAAAAAACCCAAGGTTTTTTGCCTATGTTAGATAATATCACAGGGACATTTAAGATACGTAATAGTCTGTGTTGCAGTGAAATAACCCTTGAGGCTAAACATTTTGCCTGCGTAGGGTGGGTGGGGTTTAAACAAAGTAGATCCAAGATAAGGGATTGCAACATATTGCGTTTTTAGCATTTGTAGCACCCCTTTTTTGGAAAATAAAAAGTGGGGGTTTGACGATTATTTGGACCAGGGTCGGCCCTGTGTAACCAGTGTCTGTGTACAACGGACGTCCCTTTTGGTGTACACACGAGGTTTGATTTTTAATCAGGGTTCCTGGTATGATAGGCCAGAACCTATTCAGATTGTTTTAATGACGTGGATTTAGAGGTGTATCTCTGGACAAATGGAGGCCCCAACCGTATTTTTAGCTTTAGGGCAGGGTTATTATGATGCCTCCATCCTAGTTTTTGGATAGTGGGTTCTGGGAGTTGCGGAGTTTTGAAATTTCTTGTCATGGCATGCAGCTGCATCTCCCTGTCAGGGGTCACATACAGATACGGGTCACCTGCAGAAACTGGGATTTGGGAAGTCCCTGAATACATAGGGAGGATGGAGCTAGAGCCTGAGAGCAATGTATTGCGGTTTCTTGGGTTTTAACAAAGAAGCATGTTTTCAGCGATTACCTTCAGAAGTAAAACCTATATAACATCAAGAAAAGGTTGTGGCTACGGTTGGACACTTCAGGCGGTAAAAACAATATTATTGTCAAGGCTGTTAAGAGGAAAGCCAGAAGACTTGTAACTGTTTCAATAGAACCATTCCAAACATAAACAGAATGTCGTAAATTAGTAACCATAAGAAAGTTATCACAGTGCTGACAAAAACAAAATGGTCAGTGTACACAAATTGTTTTCCAGGTAGCCTATCTACAGATGGAAAATGAGGGCGGCCGGGCTACCCCATAGCTTCGGTACCAACAGTCGTTGTACATAAAAAGTTTTTTCTCGTTCAAAATTTTGAAGTAGTATATGCTGAGTATAAAACCAAACAGTCAATTAAAAACTCTGTAGGAGGAGAAATGTAGAACGGTAGGGAAAAAAATGACTGACAAGCTCTAGACTTTCGGGACGTGCTCAGTTATAGGTGTAGTAGGGGGTAATAGCCACGTAACAAAGCAAACCAAATGTTGTTTCCATGGGCCTAGGGAAGATAATTTGCAATAAAGTCCCCTGTATCTTTCAAGAAGGAGTGTAGTCCCTGCACAATAGGTTTAGAAAAAGTCACAATATAATGATAAAGGCTGGGGTGATAGAGCCTATAGAGGAGACAATAGGGCGAAGGGCGTTGTTGTACCAGATCTTTATGGATTTGGGAGACCATAATGGACCGGTTTTGGAGGGGTGTTCAACAAGCAAAAAATCATTTGTATTCTGGTCTATCAAGTTGCGCCAAGGCCATGTCTAATAGTTTTTCAATTTCGCAAAGATAGTGAAAGTGGGGTCCCCTATCTAGATTAAGAATAGAATCCTAAACTGTGGAGATGATCTAGCATGCTTTTACTGTAAAGTCATAATCCAGCAATACTATCCCCCGCCTTTATCATGCCAGTTTGCTGTACAAGTATAATATCATGAAAGTTGGGCTTAAAAGTACCACTATTATGCCAGTTTCTCTGTATAGCCAGTTTGCTGTAAAGTAGCAAATCAAGCCAGTTTGCTGTACAGAGCAAATGGCATAATATGGTATTTGCACAGCAAAACTGGCATGATATGGGTAGCTTGTACAGTGACAAGCAGAGCAGGATTATCCCAAGGCAACCCTAGGCAACTGCCTAGGGCCCAAGAAACTTTGGGGCCCAGCTTCAGAACAGATAAAAAATTACAGTCTATCAATATATGTACAAAAAAGGGCTCCTAAATGGGCCTTCCTAGGGCCCCATATAATTTAACCAATCTGTGTACAAGCACCCATATCATGCCAGTTTGATGTATGTATGTAAGATAATTATTAAAGACCACTTGGGGACGCAGTGCTGTACAGTAATAAAATATAATAAGTCAATATAAAGACATACAAGGGGGATAAATACATAGATAGTTCAGTACAAAAAATAAATATATAAATATATAATAGAGCTTTCCACAAGAGGGAGGAAAGGAGGTCCCTGCCCTGTAGAGCTTACAATCTAGTTAGGTTGGAAACATACAGATACAAGGAGTGGGTAAAGTGCCGGAGTGAGATGTATGCAGTGCAATAAACAACACTACTGTGCTGGTTACCAGATAGTAGGTGTAAGGCTAGATTTAAACCTGCTAATAGAGGTTTCTTAATAAAGAGGAGGGGATAGAATTCCCAGAGGATTGGAGCCACAAGAGAGAAACGGTGAGAAAAAGTAGTACAAGTGGGGGGGTCTAAGCAGGTGCGGTTCTGCAATGAGCAGAGGGTCGGGCTGGAACATATGGGGACACTAGGGAAGGAATAGAAGAGAGCCAGAGCGAAAGGCTATAAACGTTAGGAGAAGGATTTGTATACAATGCGCTGTTATAACGCGGGAGCCAGGTGGTTGTCCAGTATAGAGGAGATTTGGTATCCTGTTTATTAGAGAGCGAAACAAAAGTGTGGCCAGGTTAAGTATAGACTGAGGGGAGAGAGTGGGAAGCAGGAAGACCAGAAAAGTAGTAGGTGCAATAGTCCAGGCGTGATAGGATGAGAGCAGGCTAATGCATTGCGATGGTCGGGAGAGGAAAGAAACCACCTGCGGTTTTGACTATATGCGAAGAAAAAAGTGGCAAGTTTTTGCAATATAGTTAATGTGCTTAGAAAAGGAAGAGAGAGTCAATATTACCCTTGGCAGCGTTGCGATGGATAGGGAAAATGGGGTATTGTCAACAGAGATGGAGAGAAGAAGTGGGGCTGACCAGTTCCAGTTTTAAAAGATTTAATTTGAGGTAGTGTTGAGACTCAGCCGAGGAGAGGAAAGGGAGGCAGTCAGAGAACATGTGATTAGTAGCGTAGGGGTTGACATAGTAACATAGTAATTAAGGTGAATAAAGACATCCGTCCATCAGTCCAAACATTCACCCTCTTTTTTTTTTTATTAACCCTAACTCCACAGTTGATACAGAGGAAGGCAAAAAAAAAGGGGGGGGAATTCCTTCCTGACTCCAACGGCAATCGGAAAGTATCCCTGGACAACCAGATCTATATTCATTATACCAGTAATTCTCAAATTTTTTAGTTTAGAAACTATCCAGCCGTTTTTAAGCTATTCAAGAACTTGCATTACCACATCTGCTGGAGACAGTTCCAACAGTTTCACCGTTCTCACTGTAAAGAAACCTTTCCAACCTGAAGATGAAACTTCTGTTCTTTCCAACCTTAAGGATGTCACGAGTCCTCTGATATGACCATTAGTAAACAATGCACCAAAGAGTTCATTGTATGGGCCATTATATATTTGTATAAGTGTATCATGTCCCCACGCAAATGTCGATTCTCAATGTAAACAGCCCTAACTTGTCTAATCTGCCTGCATATTCAGCCCTCCATTCCCCTTATTAATGTTAGTTGCCCTTCTCTGAACTGCCTCAATTTCCAAGATGTCCTTCTGTATTGGGATTCCAAAATGCACCGCATATTCCCATTGGGCCTTACCAGTGCCTTGTAAAGAGGAGAAGAATAATATTTTTCTCTCTTGAATCTCTTCCTCTCTTTATACAAGACAATATCTTGCTAGCTCTAGCCGTTGCTACCTGGCATGTTTTGCATAGCTAAGTCTGGATCAACCAGAACCCCCAAATCTTTTTCATACAGATGCACTAACACGAGTTATTTGGTTGTAGGTGCACAGGGAGTATTTTAATCCAAATGCACTCACCTTACATTACAACATTGAATCACATCTGCCATTCTGCTGCCCATTTTGATAATCTATCTAGGTCTGCTTGCAGCACTTGCACATCACTTGATGTTTCCAAAGCTCTGCATAGTTTAGTGTCATCAGCAAAAACTGAGACCTTGCTCTCATGCCCCTTCTAAGTCATTTATAAACAGATTAAACAGAAGCGGACCCAGTACAGAACCCTAGGCACTCCGCTTAGAACTTTAGCCCACAGAGTAGCTCCATTACCACCACTTGTTTGCGATCTCCAATAACAGTTCTCTATCCGTGAACAAATGTTTTCCTTCACAGGCCAACAGTCATAGTTAGTTTACATTAGTCGCCTATGTTGGCACAGTATCAAAAGCTTTCGCAAAATCCCAATATACCACATCTACTGCGTGCCTGAATCTAACTTTCTACTCGCTCTTCATAAAAAACCAATTAAATTTGTCTGCATGATCTATTTCTCATAAATCCATGCTGATACTACTTCGTACCATATCCTCTGTAGCCAAGTGACTATCTTCATTTCTTCCCTGCATATTATTACAATCCGACTGTAAGGACAAGGATTTCAACAGTAAAAAAACAATGTATAAAAACGGTTTAGCAGATTAGCCTTTTCGGCATCCTTACAATCACCTCATGGTCCCACATTCTCAGTCCTCACTTTTACCATTTATATACTTAAAAACATTTTGGGGTTGGACTTGCTTGTTCGCAATCCTATTCATTTCTATTTTAGCTAGTTTAATTGCTTTCTACATCTTTATACATTTATGTTTGTACTCCCTGTAAGCTGTTCTGTTTCCCTCTGTTTTAAAAATTTTAAAAGCCTTTTTCTTTTTTTCCATTTCCCTTACCTGAGCATTAAGCCATGCAGGAGAGGACCTAATTTTTTTACACTTGTTCCCTAAGGTACCAATTTAGAAATGTAATAGTTTAATATCCTTTATAAAGTGGTCACACATCTGCTCTGTATCTTTACTAGAAACCATTCCCCCCAGTACTATGAGCAGGAGTGATTCCTTAACGGCATAAAATTAGCTTCCTAAGTTTAAAAGTTTTTGGTTAACCCAGTGCACTTTGTTTTTTGCAACCTATATTAAATGAACTATATCATGGTCCCTATTCCCTAAGCTTCCAATTACCTTCATCTCCAAAATGAGCTCAGGGTTATAGATATCACCAGATACACAACGCATTCTGTCTAGTAGGAATCTTTACATCTGTGAAAGAAAAAGCTCATAGGAAATTAAGAACTTCAACGGCATATGGAGATTCATTTCCACCTCATCCCCAGATTTGGCAGTGTTATAACATACTCCAACAATTAATTTCCTACCTTCGCTTCCTGTACACAGTTCCACCCATATTGTTTCTGCGTATGTTTACTCCCCCATCTATTCCATCTTTTAAAATTGGCTTCAATTCTGTTTAACATACATACTCCTCTCTTTCTATTAACTCGTCATGTCTAAATAGGAGTATCTTCAATATTTACGTCCAGTTGGTGAATCATAAGCCATGATTCATGCTTATACCAATCACATCAACCTTTCCTTAAAGCTATCATTTCCCCAGTTTTTCCAGCCAGACTTCTTGCTTTGTTAAACATACATTTTAGATCAATGATGTTACTTCCATACATGGTTCATACATGCCCCTATACTCTATGCTCCCCCCTCCCCTTTCATCCTCCGTTGTGTTAATAGCCCTGATCCCTAATTCTCTATCTACCCTGTGTAGTTCAACATACCCTCCCCCCCATACCTGTTTAAAGGAGAACTCAACTTCAGTTTTCAGACCTAATGTGAAAGTTTTCTGCCCAGATACCCTACACGTTGAAAAGATTTTCTCTAGTTATTTGCATTAGTAGATATGAGTAATAGATTCTGTAACAAAGGAGGCTGTCCATCTGATTGTCCAAGGTACAACTCATAGCCCATGTTGGCTTCAAAGAGCCACGCCCTGACCCCAGCATTCACGTCTCTAGTGCAGAGTTTCAGCATCCTCTTTCTAGTGAAAGATAAAGCCTCTGAATGTACCTGGAATCACAGTGATTTGCTGGTGGCGCACCATGTAAATGCTGTGTGTTTAGAAACAATAGACCAAGAAAGTCACAAGTTCAAATCCCCTGTTTACTTATGAAACAATATAACATAGACTACTGCTGAGTTAGTGGCTTTTTTGTTTATTTGTTTCCATGTTTCTAGAAAATATGAAAGTTGCTACATATGTACAATCTTATATATAGCAGCCTCTGTTATTTATTTACCAAACAGTGTGAATTGCTGACAGTCTTCCAGTAGCATACAAACAGTGAAACTGTTTTACTGACATTTACTTCTATCGATTGAGAGTCACTGGTGGCCGTCTGCTAAAGTGTTGGGTTTGGGAAAAAAATCGACTATTGGAACACAGGTTGAGTCCCCATGTTCCTTTTTTTTTTGTTTTTATTATGTGTCTAGCAAAAGATAAAGACTCTACATGTACTAGTCCATTACTTATTAGCCCTTGTGGCCTAGTGGTAGAAAGCTTTCTCTTAGAAAGACAAGAATAGAAGGTTGCTGGTTCGATTCCCAACTTACTTTTTATTTTGTGAAATGTTAATGTTCTGTTTTCATCCATGCTAGCAAAGAATACCTGCAAAGATTACTTCTCTTTTTGTATGTAAAGCATAGGAATTTATCATTGTTAGGGACAGGAGCAATTCTAATGTTTTTACCAAAAACTGCACTGGTATCTGTGTTCTGTGGAGAGGGAGGGAACTCTGAGCTGTAAGATGATGTGCTGTCAACTTCCAGGAAGCAAGACTGCAGTTTCCTGTGAAGTTCCGGCGGACACTTAGAATGGTGTTCCCAGATAAGGTGAATTATGGGAGCTGACCCTAGTACACACAGGTTATTTTCATAAATCACCCAGCATTCCACCAAAGGGGACATGAGACACAGCTTGTTGTTCGTTTGTGAATGTGCTTTCTCTATGGGACAATGTTGTCTTGGGACTTTTAGTTCCTTTAAAATCTCCTCCAACCCCCAGCCATCTTCTCCCACAAAACAGCTGCACCATCACCATTGATGTACAATCCGTCTCTTACTAAAGACGCCTGTAGCCAAGAAAAAGTCAGCCCAGTTCTCTAAAAACCCAACCCCATTCCTTACACACTCCCTTAGCCACGCATTTATACTCCTGAGCTCCCGTTGCCTCCCTAGCGTAGCCGTGGCTTGGCTTCGTAGTATTTCTGAAATCACTACCCTTGAGGTCCTTGCTTTTAACTTGGCCCTAATTCTCAGAAATCTTTTTAAGGACCTCACCTCCACTCTAACCTTTTGTCATTGGCACCAATGTGAACCAAGACCGCCGGGTCACTCCCAGTCCCACCCAAAATCTGTCTACACGTCCATCACATGTTGACATGTTGACAGTTGATTTGTGATTCGTCTGAATATAATGATACTTGAAGCCAAAAGAAGCTAATGACATCTCCAAGGAATAGTGTAGAGGGAGAACAATAAGGGTCAAAGTACAGACCCGCGGGTACCCCCCAGTAAGAGGGAACGGAGAAGAGGTGTTGTTAGCAACAGATACAGTAAAGTTCAGTCCAAGAGATAGGATAGAAACTAGAGGAGAAAGCAGAGGATAGGTCAATGAGGATAAGAATAGAAAAGTGACCATTGGCCTTTGCAACCTGCAGATCATTCCCACCAACCAAGGGTTGTCTCAGTAGAGTGCGCGGATGGATCCAGATTCAAGATGCAAAGGCTCCAATAGGTTATGAGCATGGATGTAGTTAGTGAACGGGAGAAGACTAATTGTTCTAGCAGTTTAGAGGCTATCTGTAAGAGAGACGGGCGGTTGTTAGCTAAACAAGAGGGGTCTAGCAAGGGCTTTTTAAGTATGGGATTAACAAGGGCCATGCTTAAAGATTGAAGGGAAAATTCCAGATGCAGGGGAGACATTGAATATGTGGGTGAGTATAGGGGTAAGCCGTGATTACAGTGCTTCAGTAACCAGAGGGCATGGGATCAAGAGGACAGGTCCATGAGGGACATGATAGAAGCAGACAAGAGCATCTAAATAGGTCACAGAAACCAAAAGAGTAGCTTAGGGAGTTAAGGGCACATATTCTTTCCTGTACAAGTACCCGTATCATGCCAATGATGAACAGTACCAATATCATGCCAGTTTGCTGTACAAGTACCACTATCATTCCAGTGTGCTGTTCTGTAAAAGTACCACTATGGTGCCAGTTTTTCTGTATAGCCATTTGCTGTAAAAGATCATATCAAGCCAGTTTCCTCTACAGAGCAAACTGGCATAATATGGGTACTTGTACAGCAAACTAGCATGAATGGGTACTTGGTCCCATATCATACCAGTTTCCTGTTACCGGTGTCATGAAACTGTCAGTTATTATTTATCTATTATCCATCCTTTATGTTTGTCTATCTGTGTATAATATATATATATATATATTAATATATATATATATATAGATGACTATTTATCTATCCCTTTCTGACTGTAATGCTCTGTATCTTTGTCTGTCTATCTATACATGACTATCTATCTATCTATCTAATCGTCCAAATGTGTGCACTCAGCCTACCAATATATTTTTTAAATGCCAGGTGCTTATGCTAGACTACTGATATCCCACCATATACAATTGCAGAGCACCATGGGTCTTGTGCAACAAATACTATATTACAGTGTAACAAATAGCTATTTCACTCCTCATCTGCATTATATGGCAGAGACACTGTACTTGTGTGTGTGTGTTATCTATGTGGGTGTGTGTACAGACACATTATATGAGCAGATTTGGGCATCTATACTCGTGTGTGTGTGTTATTTATGTCGGTGTGTGTACAGACACAATATATGAGCAGAGGCATTTATACTTGGTGTTTTAAAAAAAAGGTATATTAAATTAAACTGCCTTAATTAAAACTGTGACTTATTCAGTCAGTTATAGAGTTTGGCATGTTTTATAAATTTATAAACTCCTACAACATAAACTCACCTGGCAGCGAATGGCAAAAAGGCCTGATTTGTTTTAGAGAGGGCTGCCTTCCTTCAAGAAGTTGATGGGGTTTAAACTCATCAGGGGTCTCCCAATACAAGGGGTCCCGCAGTACAGAGTCAAGGTGGTACACAACCATTGTGTCCTGGGGATATTGTATTAAAACAAAAATGCTATTTCGGGTTGTCATATGAATACTAAGTTCAGTTTACAATTAAACAATATATGGCAGTAGTGAACAGTTGACAGGGCAGTGCATACAATTGATTAACTTATAAAATGTTGTATGAGTTATATAGCGAGAGAGACGACCACTCTTTCATTTTATAGTGTTTTATTGTGACATGCGGTGTGTGCACTAGTTTTCGGGGGTAAACCCTCCTCAGGTGCATACAACAGCATACATTGTGCTCAATATAATACTGTTGACCACACCCCCCTTGGGGTGGGGTTTACAACAATCAGTTTGTGGGGAAACAGCACCATCAACGTTTTTTGAATACAAAGGAGTGCGTGGCAAACCAGAATATACAATATTATAAAATGTTCCCTTTTTTAAGTGTGGAATTTGTCATTTTCAAATCACTCTGTTAGTGGGTTGAGGGGCAGGAAACATTTTCATGGATTGCCCATCAAATTAACATATGTAAAAATACCTAAAAGCATCATTCATTAATCCATTATAATTTAATAAGACAATTTTAATAGCCATATACCTGCTTTTAGATTTCAAAGATTAACTGCCACCATATATATTTTTGTAGTGCAATAATCTAGGTATAGTTTACTTGAAAAGTGAACTATTCTTTAATGTATTGATTGTAAACAGGAGGTTAAGGATCTATGCCTTTCCTTCCGTTCTTCAATAATAGACTTAGGAGCCAGGGATGAAGATTGCAGAAACTTACCTTTCGCGCAATCCCCCCGCAGCAGAACTTGCAGGACCTGACCGCTTCCTGGTTTTTTAATCAAATATAGCTTTCTGGTTCTATCAATTATATATAACATGCACATGCATGATAATTCACGCTATAGTTTGAAGCCAGGAATCGTTTGGGAATTATTGCTGCATCGTGGGTCGCGTAAAAGGTAAGTTTCTGCTATCTTTGTCCCTTGGCTCCTAGATATGATTGAAGAATGGGAGGAAAGGCATAGCTTCCGGTCTAACAGTCGATACACTAAAGGAATAGTTCACTTTTTATGTGGACTATCCTTATCAAGTGAACTATTCCTTTTAATTACCTTTTTTATGGTATATCCATTTAGAGTGAAATGTTTAGTTGCCATCTTGGAACCCAAGAGCTGAAGTGTTTCCATAACGATAAATCTCATGGATGACTGCATTGGTATAAGGAAGTCTTTTCCTGTCTTCATATAGATTAGCTGAGAGCCTTGAGAACTGTATCCAACTCTTCCTGAACTTTTTCTGTGAGGGTGAATTGTAACGGGTATTAAAATTTCTCCATTAAAGTGCAATTATAACCTTTCTCCCACCTTCTACCAAATGAAAGTACCCAGGGTGAGGACCTTAAAGCAGGTCTTCAACCATGGGCTCTATTATGTGTGGGACTAAGCAAGTTGGGTATTTTTACTTCCTAGAGAAGAGTTGAGATCTAAGGTAAAGCAGTTTGGTTCTTTACCCCTGGGTACTTTCACTGTGAGGGGGGTGGGTGGGGAAGGTAACCATGCATTGCTACAAGTGATGTTAATTCACATATCGGCAAAAGTGTTTGGGTTTTTTTTAATGGAATCTTGACATGAAGCCCTGCAATGGTTAAAACTCAAATAGCAATTCACAAAAAACCACTATCTGAATATTATTTTTACTCCATGCATCAACCATGCATAATGTTCATTGGTCAGATGGTATTGAAAAAGAATGAGTATGCAAATTGCAAATTAATCAGAGAATAACAACCACAATATCACCCATACTGTATATGATTAAAAAAGTAAATATAGACGACCAGCCATAATAAAAACATCACAATTATATGCCCACATCCAAATTCATACATTAATTCATAGATTTAGGGAGATGGTTTCTCCTGAAGAGAACTTTAGTTTGATTGTTTAAATTAGCACATACAAGGGAGATTCAATAAAGTTCTTTAAAAATGGTGCTAATTTGCCTCAACCAATCACATCTTATTATAAAGGGTCACTAAACTCACTGAAACAACTTTACATTTTTGAAACTACAATTTGGAGAGAAGTTAAATGGTGGTACTCACATATTTATCGTGCTTGCTTTGGTCGTTAAATTATTAATGTTTAATGAGTACTCCTAATTCCCCCCACCCTTCCTTACTCACTTCCTTCTGTAGAACCATTTGAATCTAACATCTGATTTGTTGTGGCAAAATTAGCCCATTTTTTAAGAACTTTAATTCAATACCCTGTCTGTGCACTATACAGCAGGGTTAGGATCTGGGCTATATTCCCCAATTATATTCACTGTCTAGGCCATGATACCTTATAGTCAGATGGTATTGATTTAGATGTTGGTATAGGAAGTGCTAATTTAGCAAAAATTAAGCAATCCGGATCGCATTCCGTTTCGCAATGCAATTGGAATGGCTCCATTATGTGCACTCTCTCCAATCTGTATTGGAATGCACACCTCTACGATTTTCTTGTTTGTATAACATGCAATCCGTAATACAGATTTTATACCAGTCGGACCTCAGCCTTAGTCCTATAACATTTGCTACTGTTGAGTCGGGTAAGCCACCATATACAATAAAAGCCCATTGCAATGTGGTGGCTGTGGTTTCTGTTCCCAGCTCCAAACAGATCCTCACCAGTTGAATCATGTTGGCCAAATCATATGTGCTATCGGTTCGTGTTTTGTCTGCAGGTTTAAAATGGCAAGTGTATGATGCAGGTCATGTGTATACAAATCACAATAAAAACAGTCCTTTTTTTGTATGCACTTAATAAGCAATTTTATCATGTAACAACCATATTCCTACAGGATGTCTTCATATCTAAAACTAAAAGTATCCTTCCAGCAGCTCAGAAGAACTATAGCAAATGAAATAAAGGTCTCAAGGCTGCAGGATTAACAGCTTCAATAGACTTAATTGTGTGCAGAGGTTTGAACAGTGCGTAGTGAAGTTTATTGAGGTTGCATACGATATGGTTCAGGCCTACTTGGTTATCATTTTAATTGCACCTGATAAAATTCATGTAGGTGTTAAGCTAGGTACACACGTGACAATCTGTCCTCTGGACCGGCCGCTAAGGCGTTAGAACCGGTCGGCAGGAGGAAGGATTCGGTGCGGCCAAAAGCAGCCGCGTCCGACAGTTAGGCGCGACCAATCGTGGTCATAGAGACAGCACGATCGGTTGTGATTTTCGAAGTCTTCGTTCATCTGATTTGGACGAACGAACTGTCGGCGATCACCATACAATAATGGCCCAATCGTCGAAACACTGAAATGCTGGTCGGGCGGGCCGATTATTGCATCGTGTGTAACTAGCTTTAGGATTTCCTGAAATTCTGTTTCCCCCTGGTGGCACTGGACTCTTGCAAGCTCATTCACCAGTTGGTGCTGCGGCCAATACAGCGCTCTTTTAAGGCTCTCTAAGTCATGTTAATTGATCACAGTCGGTTAGCGGCTTTAAGCTTGGTTTGGGGTGGCTGCGTGAGTAACGTATTTACCAGAGGCAGTGCGCGACTAAAGTATTGCTGGCGTTCAGGTGATTCACCCCAGAGCGCGCGGCTTCCGGATGGTAAGGTAAGCACTGACTCGAGTATAAACAGAGTTAAGTTTTCCAAAATTTTAAGAAACTGGCAGTTCCCCAGGAGGCCAACGTCACTCACAGGGCACAGGTGGACCAGTCTCTATAATAAACGTCAGGTTGTGACATCGCTTCTCTTTCCACATAAAGTAATGCTGGGTGGAAGGTAAGCTGAACAACTGTCCCAGAGACGGTTCTTTAGACTTTGGACCTTGGGATTTTCTTGCTAGCAGGAAAAATGTTTTCCAGTATTTGCCTTTAGTGTAAGGCAAAGGGTCTCTCATATGAAAAATTGGATTATGCAATAAAATAAAATTAAAAAAAAAATGAAAATGCTAGTGTGTGGTGACGTGTTGCCGTTGTGTTTAGGTCTCGCAACCTACTGCAGGGTATTTGGGACAGAGGGTACCCTTCTGTCACAGAGATTTCTCATTAAAACTGCCCAGTTCCCTTTAAACTGTCTGGTTGTGGTGTGTTCCGTAGAAAGGAATTTTTAAAATAAATGAATTAAATAAAATTGTAATACATGTATAGAGACCTATTATAATGATATGGTGTTGTAAAACTGCGATAAAGCATTTCACTGACTTGTAGTGGGAAGCTCATTAACTGGTACTTTCAACAACGTGGCTTAAAAAAATAGTAATAGTAAAATTTGATTTTTCTTAAAGTGGCATATTACTTTTGCATTTGTGCCAGGTAGTATCCAATAAATCTTGAGGGTCATCTTGGGATCCATTTTGTTCATGTAGTCGTATTCCTTAACAACAAATGTCATGAAAGCCTGCAATTTCAAAAGGATTTCTGATGTGGCCCTGGTAGATATCTCATCAGCGCAGGGAGAAGCATCATAACTGTGGTACAGAAAAGTGTGTGTTTTTTGTTCTGTGAAACTTCATTTAATATTGATTTGCTAAATATTTATTTCACATACCCTTCCCCAGGCAGATCCAAAAAAATCAATTAAAATAGATTGCCTTTAACCATTTTCTGAAATAATGTATCATCAGTGGAAAAACGATATCCAAAGACCATTGCACAAATGATATTTGCCACACAGTAAGTAATAGGATCCGAGAGGTTGGTGGGGTTTCTAAAGGCAGATGAAGAAAAGGTTTATTAAAGACATGTTCTGCTGGACTTCGGCCCTCTTTCTCCCTCTTAGAGCAGGGCCGTTTTTAGGATAGGCCACCTAGGCAAAAGAACTAGGGCACCTATGTTGATCAGGGCGCCTATTCTTCCCCTAGGCTCCCTGTCAGCTGTAAACCTAAACATGGTATCTAGTACAGAGCCGAACTCCACACACTCTACATAGCAACAAATGCAATTTGCAAATGAAACTGAAGGTGAGGAAGGAGGGGGGAGGATAGCCTTAGCTAAAGTACGAGGAGAACAGTTCTAAAATGCCAGTAAAAGCTGCTGCAGGTTTTATAACAGTTGCCTGTCACTTGCAGCCATGAGATCCCTATCCCTGCCTCTTTCTTCCTTCCATTCAACTCTCCAATTAGAACTTAGAGTAGGTGAGGAGTGATATTCAATGGAGGAGACATGGAAAGCAGTACATACTGTATATCAGTCAAAAGCTGGCAGCTGGAAGGGTTAAAGATAATACTCTGCTGGCACTGAAAGTGTTAATAGGAAAGTCTGTTGGCATTGAGTGGTCATGGTAATATTCTTTCTGGCACTGAAAGCGTTAATGGCAATACTATGAGGGTTAATGCAATTCTCTGGAAAGGTGCTAGCACTGAAATATTTATAGTAAAGTCTGCTGGCACTAAAGGTTTAATGGTAAGTTTCTGCTGGCACTGAATTATTAATGCAAATATTCTTGGAAAAGCACTGAAGCGAAAAACATCTCCAGATTCACAAATTTCCCTTTCGTCTCCCGTCGGTGAAACAATTTGTGGGGAGAACACTGGAGCCACATACGCACACCACTGAAACCAGCTGTCCTTTCAATCAGTATTTCATTAGGCAGTGTTGCGCATATGCCACAAACATTGAAACACGCTGCCTCACCTGGTACACGCGTGCCCCTTACCAACCAGTAAAGCATTCCCCACTATAAAGAACAGTCGCAGTAGACGTGTTCAGAAGCAAGAAGGAAGAAACCCAGCTGTAGTTGACGGCCAAGTTTTTTTTTTTTTGTGTGGGGGGACACATAGGTGGAAGGGCACCCTAGGGCACTAAAATGGCTAGAAACGGCCCTGTCTTAGAGGAATTGTACACTGTAAAAACAAAGTTGACTAGTGGATAGCCTGTGGCTTTAAACTTAGTTTGTTGTGTAATTTTGTTTTATTCCTCTCCATAGCCTACTAAGGTAGCCTAAAAGTGTACTGGCTTCCTCTTTACTGTGAAGTGCTGTTGTTGTTTGTCTCCCACCCACGAGATTCTGGGTATCTGCTGCAGCTTCCTTGGTCTCACACAAGTGTGGTACAGTTTGTTTCTAGTGTGCGGCCTCACCGCGTGCGCACATGTGACGTCATCACGCCGTGACAAGCACGTTGGGGCGTGATGAAATCCCACGTACGCAAGCGTGAATACGAGAGCGCACGGTCCATCATTTCACATGTGCGTTGACGTTATGCGTGTGGGACAAGGATCCAACCAGCTGCTACAAGAAAAAGGTTATAGCTATTCAAAGGGACAAAACCATTGAGCAATGTATCATCACCTGTACCCTTGTGCCTATTGTGCATATATGGGCTTCCTAAAAATCCCTAAATCCATGTCACAAACGAAACGATGTCCAATGATGTGACATTATATTTCTATGCCCACCACAAAAGCTGTTCAATGGTGAGAAAACTGCTGTTCCAGTAGAGATGGGACAGATCATCCGGATTTCGGGACTTCGGAGCCTATTTTCTATAATTATCAAATGTTAGAGGATTATCGAATATAGCCGAATGTTCAATAATCCTCAAAAATACGATTGGAAACTTGAAAGTGGTCTCTGATCGTATTTTCGAAGATTATTGAATGTTCAAGGTATTTTCGATAATCCTCGAAAGTAGCCTTGAAGATTCGATAATTGAAATTTCTTCCATTTTCGGATCTTTGGGATTTTCGTGAGATCCAGGAATCAAAAGCAGAATAAAACTGGTGAGTTACGGCTATCTCTATTCCAAATAGAGGACAGAGTTACCCTAGAACAGGTATATTCTTTGCTGAATTATATGCCTTTATACCACCTTTTTCAATATAAGGGATACATTCTGCAAGCAAAAACTGGATTGCTATGTTCTTCCAGTTGGTATACCTGGTGGCAAACCCTTTTTTTTACTCTAAACCTCTCACCATTCATAGCAACTAAAGTGTTTTCAGAAATGAGCCCTCTCTTGAATTCGGATTCCAGGCCTTTTTTCCAAGTCCCATATTCCTTTAAGCCATCAATCCAAAAACGTCTCTGTTGTTTCCAGGTGTGACCAATTGAATATGCAATGCCTAGTTTAAAGGTAAGAAAAAAATGATCAATGTCAAATTAAATAGGTTAAGGGTCAGGTACACTCATAGCCAAAACAAATGTCCGTCCCAGCCAAAGGTTAAAATACAGTGGCACTGGCATCCCTTTTAATCTATAGTGGAATGTTGATAGAGGCATGGTAATAGCCCTTATCTGGTATTTTAATCTGTTTTCCTGTATTTGCCTTTAGTGTAGGCAAAGGGCTCTCATAGAAATTGGATTACTGCTATAAAATATCTATATATATATATAATCAATGAGAAAACGGAGCACTCCTGGGTCTTGTAAGTCTGTTTATTGATTACATAAATACAAATGATCTTAAGTTAGATATATTCAGGTCTTACCCAGATGACTTCGAAGATGACACACACCCACCCTCAAGGAGGAAGATTAAGATGAGCCCAGATTCCAAAACAGTGAAAATGTAAACTCCAGATGAAATACATTTTTCTGACCTGTTCATTTTTCATCTTATTCTGGGTTTTTCTATTTTGAATATTAGAATAAACAGAGCTTCCCGCTCTATTGCTCCCCGTGTTCCATTGCCCCCAGATAACATTTGGGAGATATTTCAAAGAAGCTCTAAATATAACTGACTTTGTTTAGGAAATGTAAAGTGTTCAGGACATTATAAGACTTGTTTAAACGCTATTCCAGTTCTCAGTTCCAATATGTCTCCAATATTATCTGACTGATCACACTATAAGATATTGAGCCCAATTATCCGGGAAGGTGGTGTAACCGCTTAAATTTTCCATAATACCTCAACAGACCTCCCGTGAACGAACTGTAGATATAGTTATGATTCGGACTCAAAAGTTACTGCTGGTGAAGTTGTGTTTTTATTTTTATTTGTTCCCCTAATGTAAAATGTGTTTCTGTGATCAATGACTGAAGTGTAATCTCACTACCAACAATAGCGATCAGTAATTTGCAACAACTTTAGCAATCATATCAAAGTAGATGAAATGTTTTCTCTGAAACTATTTCCACTGTAATGGTGATAAATTACATATAATTTCTGTTAAGTTATCCTTCGGGATAAAGGGTGGAACTGTTAGGTTTTATTATTCTCTATAATCACTTAGCATATAGCAGCATTTTGTCTCTGACTGCCATTTGTTTTATATTATTGTCGTGCAGATGTTTTGTTTCCAAAGTGTTCTGAGCTCAAGGTCTAGCCTGACTCTATCTTCATATTCCAAGGTTTAGTACGTCAGCGGCAGACACTGTGTCTGGCCACGCCCCCTTTTTCTCTTTGTGAAAACCCAATGTAATAACTAAATAAATGAAAACTGGGTTCTATTACCCATGTGTGTTGTGCGATCCTTTCTCCCAGAGCTGAAGGTCTCTAAATGGGTCTGACAGGCAAATAAAGTGCGGGCGTGACTAGAATAGGATATTTATTCTTTCAATAGGCAGTTGACCTACACGTTTCAGCCCCTCATAATAGAGCCGTCCTTAGGGTTCCTGAGGTACCCTGAGGACGGCTCTATTATGAGGGGCTGAAACGCGTAGGTCAATGCCTATATTTATGTAATCAATAAACAGCTTACAAGACCCAGGAGTGCTCCGTTTTCTATTGCTATACTACCTCCTACCCACGGTTAGCACCGGGCCAGTGCATATAGTACGGAGTGCGGACAAGACACATACTATATAATATATATATAAAATAGACTTCAGCTAAAGTTAAGGAGTCCAGGATTTCTTCAAAATGATTATTAACATAGCACATAATGGCAAAGTTTCGGCTCTGTGCGTGGAAGCCTTTATCAAGCCTTGTGTGTTCAAAACTGTGCAAACTACTTATAGGGGGAAACTCCTCCCAGTGACGAAATTACTCAATTAAGTGCAAATCCTTAACCATTAACAATCAATCCTACTACGGGTGATCGCTAGAGGCGATCAAAGTGCATAAAAAGTGCTAAACTATGCTAATGTGCTTACAAATTTCCAATGGAAGTACTAAAGTGCTTATGAAGTGCCTTCTATTATCGGTTTAAAAGGTGCATTCTACTTCGATTAAAAAAGCTTTAGGCAATACAAGAAGCTCGTCTATGATAATAAACCTGAATTAGGTGTATAAAGTGCTGTGGGGAGAAATACAAGAATGATCTAATTCGATACAAAAGATCGAAAGTGCGCAAGGTAGGCGATGATTATACACAAGGAGGGTATATAGGTGGTTGCTAGGGACGCAAGAAGGACCACGTGTTTGCCAAGGGGAGGCGCGCAGCATACATCAACACCACGCGAGACGTGAGGAGAGATCATAGCTGGGATGTGTCGGATGTAGATGATGTCATAGATGCGAAGGAAACTCCCACTGGAGTGCATCGCCTACCTGTACGCTGAATACCAGGCCTAACCACAAGCGGGATAACCAGCGAGGCAATAAGCAACAGCAACAATCTTTTTTAGCCATGGATTCGGATAACACCAACGACCCCCCCTCCAGACCAGTAACGGAAGTACGTTACCCGATCAGCGGGGGAGGGGGGTTAGTGTAAGTTTAAATCGGAGGAGGTGATCCCATATTTAATTTGTCCAGCCACAGTCTAATAAAATAGAAACTAGAGTCCTCAAGAGAGGATTATCTTTTGTGCCTACGACACAATTTAAAAATTTGATTGGGACATTGAAATGTATAGAATCTGTAGATTACTGTCTTTCAAAGATGTGTTTGGAAGTGATGTAAACCAACATGTGATCCAAAGCTCCAAAACTCAAAAAGTACATTTGATCTCCCAGTGGCAAATCAAACCATCAAGGTTTTTCAGCAAACAGTTTACATCGGAGGATCCAAGGCCTACCTTGAAGGTAAAAAAATCAACATAATTTATCTAAAGTGGAAATGGAAGCATTAAAAGATTAAGTTTAGTACTAACATTGTCATACGTCCAGCTGATAAGGTGGAGGAATAGTATTGATGGATTATTCATATTAAAGGGATGAACTGTTAACTCAATTGAAAGAAAAGAGTATATCGTTGTATTGCCTGATAATCCAACGCAAAACTTTAAAGGAAAATTGATAAATTAATTGATGAGGCTGTATTTACAGGTGTGATAACTAAGGAAGTGGGGGATTATCTGACTCAACAATATCCGAAACACCCCATAATATACACATTGCCCAAAGTACACAAAAATGCAACACAACCATATGTACAATCCTTATCTACATATATAAGGGACACTTCACAATTTCTGTCAATACTAATGGAAACAGAATTACCACATGACATGGAATTGGGGCTTGTAACAATGGATATTAACAGCCTATATACCAATATAAACCAAAAAGAGGGAATGGGGGCTATAGAAAGACTCTTGAAAGCAAATGAATATGGTACACATAAAACAAGGATCTTTATAATGGAACTGTGAATTTGGCATTGAGTTTGATTATTTTTCGATTCGAGAATACTTTCTATCTCCAAGTCCTAGGAACGGCGATGGGCGCGGCCATGGCGCCGGCCTACGCCAATGTATACATGTTTGAGTATGAAAAAAAAATATTTTAACCAAATTCTCTCAACAGATTGTTATATATAGACGTTTATAGATGAAATTTTTCTCATATGGCAGGTTCCAGAAATGAACTCCAAGAGATGCTGGATGGATTAAACCGGCATGACAGTACCATTAGATTTCAGCTGAAGTGAGTAACCAGCAAGTACACTTTTTGGACTTACTAATATCATTGAAAGGTAACAAAATTGAATACAGCCTATACCGCAAAACACTGATAGAAAT
Source organism: Hymenochirus boettgeri (assembly GCA_019447015.1). Classification (NCBI taxonomy): domain Eukaryota; kingdom Metazoa; phylum Chordata; class Amphibia; order Anura; family Pipidae; genus Hymenochirus; species Hymenochirus boettgeri. The sequence continues at coordinate 244,397,982 of CM033469.1, forward strand.
ACTCTACTTCACAATACCAGTTTTTCATCCTTGTTCTCTCAAAAAGTCTCTTCCAGTGTCACAATTTTGTCGAGTAATCAGAATAATTCTGACCCTACGACTATGGAGCAACAAATTGGAGACATGTGGGAGAGATTTAGAGATAGGGGAATATAACGACAATGTACTCAACAAAGCCTTACATACACGAGGAGAGAGATCAAATGTACCGCGAAATTACCATTTGACTAAACACAGTAATCAATTTATTGTACAACCAAATTTACTACATTATCCTCCAAGATAAATAATATCTGCCAATAATTGGAATATTTCTTACCTCAGATCAGACTTTAAAGAACATTTACCAGACAAACCGACCATTGGATACAAAGGGGTAAAAATATAGGAGACATACTAATCCAACGAGATCCAGTAAATTGCACAATCCAGAATCTACGTGGCTACCTAGACGTAAGGGAGGAAGTTATAGTTGTCAGCATGTCCGTGCAAACATATTGACAACGGGTAATCAGATTTATGCACCCACATACAGGCAAACCTATTCAAATCAAGTATGCTATTACATGTACAACAACACATGTGGTATAACTTAGTTCTTGTCCCTGCGGACTCTCTTATGTTGAAAAACTGACCTAACCTGGCACCAGAAGTATATGGACATAGATCAGCAAATTACGAACGGCTTTCAGAGATGGAAAAACCAACAAACCTGTTGCAAAACATTTTTTGGAGTTCGGACATGACATTCCACTTTTAAATTCAGAGGAATAGACCATGTACCAGTATTACGTAGAGGAGGGACAGATCGAAAGTTATTACAATGGGAAGCCTATTGGACAAAGATATTAAACACAGTTAACCCTTGTGGATTGATGAATATATCTCATACAAATGTTTTCTTGAGGAACGATAACACTCTATGGATTTTAAGAATTAGGATTTTAATTATTCCAGAGTACATTTTGTATTTTCAATATTTTACCAGACTTATGGTCCAATTAGCTTTTAAGTAACGATTATGGATATCACTTTAACATGTATATTTATCACTAGTCACTTTAAGATCAGCACTTTATACACCTAATCAGGTTTATTATCATAGACGAGCTTCTTGTATGCCTAATAGCTTTTTTAATCGAAAGTAGAATGCACTTTTTAACCGATAATAGAAGGCACATAAGCACTTTAGTATCTTCCATTGGAAATTGTGGAACACTTTGTAAGCACTTTAGCACTAGAGCTTCTTGTATTGCCTAATAGCTTTTTATCGAAATAGAATGCACTTTACCGATATAGAAGACGTAAGCTTAGATCTCCATTGGATTGGAAGCACTTTTGTAGCATTTTAGCTAGATAGCACTTTTTATGCACTTTGATCGCCCCTCTAGCGATCACCAGTAGTGGATGATGTTAGGGTAAGGATTTGCACTTAATTGAGTAATTTTCGTCACTGGAGAGTTCCTCCTATAAGTAGTTTGCAACAGTGTTTGAAACACAAGGCTTGATAAAGGCTCCACGCACAGAGCCGAAACGTTGCCTAATGCCTGTTAATAAATCATTTGAGAATCCTGGGCCCGAACTTACTGAAGTCTATTGATTATAGGAGCCCAGGTCTATTGTGGATAACATCCGTGTTTTAGAGGCCACTCAATTGGTTGGATATATATATATATATATATATATATAGTGTTGTATAATATCAAAAATAACAATTCTTTTTTGCATTGTAAAATAAAGTTTGTAGACATAATATAGTGATATGGCATAAAAAAACAACATTTAGAAAATAAACATGGTATCCACCTTACATTTGCTGCCAAACAGTGGTAAACATTAAACCATTTTGATCATTAAGCTAAATAAAAACTGAGGTTACCTTTTCCTTTTGTCAAATCTGTATTGAGCTGGCTAAAGGACGGCCAGAAGCGCTTCAGAGTTAGAGATAAGGCCTTCCCTTACAGTTTGGCATCCATTCAGCACCACGAGGGGAGTGTGTCCTAACCACAATGTGTAGATATTGCCATATGTTTTAGTTATTACAACAACACAGAACAGATGGTGTTCACCTACAAGACTTATAAATGTGTAATGTTGGTTTATAAAGTTTGGACATCTTTATCAGAAATAAACAATTATTGCATGATAATGTACCTAGTTTATATAGCTGCTTAATGAACACTGCCAGAACACACTTAAAGGAATAGTTCACTGGAAAGTGAACTATTCCTTTAATGCATTCATTAAAGAAGGAAGGTTAAGGTGCTATGCCATATCTCCATTCTTCAATCAATTTCAAAGGAATCAGGAAAGAAGGCGGAAGATATTTACTTTCACGCGATCCACTACAGCTGCACTGACAAGTCCTGACTGCTTCCTGCTTCAGTTCAACTATAGCGCGCATTATTTGCATGTGCGCTTTAGCTGAATGAACCAGGAAGGGACCTTTCAATGCAGCCGCAGTGGATTGGGCGATTGGGGATTGGTAGATATTGAGAATTCGTTTTAGCCCAATACAGACTAGACTCCATAATGTAGATTGAAAAAAAAAGAAAGGAACATAAATCTAACCAACCTCCGTAAAATATTTAACAACTTTGCAATTCTGGGATCTCTCTAATCAGAACACACAGCTAGTGAATTACCATTAAAAAATCTCCCCCCTTATTAACACTCCTTGTGGTGCAATTGATTTCTCTACTACGAATGTTAAATTTTGGAAAACCCAAAGGAATAAATAGAACAACTGGAAGAAGCTGGCACTATATAAATCCTCAATTATAATAATAACTGACCAGAACATTGTGTTTGTGAAGGTTCTCATTCATCCAGGTCATGGTATATCTGTTGTATTCAGTTAGATCAACTGGACTTGAAGTTTAGTTCTTGAAGACGTTTCGCTAGTCATCCGACTGGCTTTCTCTATTCAGAATGACTTGTACAAGAATCTGTGGCAATTATGTACCCTGGAAAATCACAATTAGCATATCACAGCCAAGTGTTAAGGGCGTGATTAGATAGTGGCTAAGAGGTGTTATAGGAACTACCAGAGTAAGGTGTCAAAACAGCATGTACATGGCAGACAGTTGGTGTCGAACCCCTATTTAGGCTTGGTTTCTTTATTTTCACATAAATGGCCTCCTTAACACCTCTCGTGAACCAGTCACGTTCCTTTGCCAATATGTTAACATTACAGTCTTCAAAGGTATGTCCTTTATCCTTAAGATGCAGGTACACGGCTGAGTCCTGACCCGAGGAATTGGCTCTTCTGTGCTGGATGACTAGCGGATGACTAGCGAAACGTCTTCAAGTTGATCTAATTGAATGCAACAGATATAACATGACCTGGATGAATGAGAACCTTCACAAGCTGACCAATGAACCTGCCATAACAACATCCACTGGAAGACAGTTTCATAGCTTTACCGTTCTCACAGGGAAAAACCCTTTCCGAACTTGAAGCCTAAACCTTTTTTCTTCAAGTCTTAAGGGATGTCCTTGTGTCCTCTGACATTTTCTATTGGTGAACAATGCCCCAGATAGTTTATTGTATGGCCCGCTAATGTATTTATACACAGTGATCATATCCCCACACAAGCGCCTTTTCTCCAGCGTACATAATTGTAATTTTTCCAGTCTCTCTTCAAGGAAAATTGACTGCAGTCCCTAGAAGAACTTGGACGTTCTCAAGTTATTGGTGTATAAAGAGGAGGTAATAGCCACTGTAACAAGCAACCCTGTTTGTTCCATGGGCTAGGAAGATAATTTGGTCAATAAAGTCCCCTGTTCTTCAAGAAGGAGTGTAGTCCCTGCACATAGGTTTAGAAAAGTCACAATATAAATGATAAAGGGCTGGGGTGATAGAGCCATATAAAGAGACAATAGGGCGCAAGGGCTTTGTTTGTACAATCTTTATGGATTTGAGGGAGACCATAAATACCGGTTTTTTGGGGGGTGTTCAACACCAGCAAAAATCATTGTATTCTGGTTATCAAGTTGCGCCCAGGCCATGCTATAGTTTTTCAATTTCGGCAAAGATAGTGAAACGTGGGGTCCCCTATCTAGATTAAGAATACGAATCTTAAACTGTGAGATGATCTAGCATGCTTTTTACTGTAAAGTCAAATCCAGCATACTATCCCCCGCCCTTTATCATTGCCAGTTGCTTGTACCAAGTATAATATCATGAACGTTGGCTTACAAAGTACCACTATATGCCGTTTCTTCTCTTATAAGCCGTTTTGCTGTAAAGTAAGCAAGTATCAAGGCCAGTTTGCCTGTACAGAGAAAGCCCAGCATAATATTGGTATTTGCAGCACAAACTGGCATGATATGGGGTCTTGTACAGTGTACAGCAGAGCAGGATTATCCCAAGGCAACCCTAGGCAACTGCCTAGGGCCCAAGAAACTTCGGGGCCCAGCTTCAGAACAGTAAAAAAATTACAGTCTATACAATATATGTACACAAAAAAGGGCTCCTAATGATGGCCTTGCCTAGGGCCCCATATGATTTAATCCAACCTGTGTACAAGCACCCATATCATGCCAGTTTGTATGTATGTATGTAAGATTAATTTTAAAGCCCACTTGGGGACGCAGTGCTGTACAGTAATAAAATATAATAAGTCAATAAAAAGACATACAAGGGGGATAAATACATAGATAGTTCAGTACAAAAAATATATAAATATATAATAGAGCTTTGCCACAGAGGAAAGGAGGTCCCTGCCTTTAGGTTACAATCTAGTTAGGTTGGAAATACAGATACAATGAGTGGGTATAAGTGGCCGGATGAGTATGTATGCAGTGCCAATAAACAACACATACTGTGCTGGTTACCAGATAGTAGGTGTAAGGCTAGATTTAAACCTGCTAATAGAGGTTTCTTAAAAGTAAGAGAGGGGATAGAATTCCCAGAGGATTGGAGCCACAAGAGAGAAACAGGTGAGAAAAGTAGTACAAGTGGGGGGGTCTAAGCGGTGCTGGTTCTGCAATGAGCAGAGGGTCGGGCTGGAACATATGGGGACACTAGGGAAGGATATAAGAAGCCAGCAGCGAAAGGCTATAAACGTTAGGAGAAGGATTTGTATACAATGCGCTGTTTAACGGGAGCCAGGTGTTGTTGTCCAGTATAGAGGAGATTTGGTATCCGTTTATTAGAGAGCGAAACAAAGGTGTGGCCAGTTAATATAGACTGAAGGGAGAGAGTGGGAAGCAGGAAGACCGAAAAGTAGTAGGTTCAATAGTCCAGGCGTGATAGGATGAGAGCAGGCAAGGCATTGCGATGGTCGGGAGAGGAAAGAAACCTAACCTGCGGATTTGACTATATTGCGAAGAAAAAAGTGGCAAGTTTTTTGCAATATAGTTAATGTGCTTAGAAAAGAGAAGAGAGGAGTCAATAATTACCCTTGGCAGTCGTGCCGATGGATAGGGAAAATGGGGTATTGTCCAAGCAGATGATGGAGAAGATGGGGGCTGACCAGTTCCAGTTTTAAAAGATTTAATTTGAGGTAGTGTTGAGACATCCAGAGGAGATGAAAGGGAGGCAGTCAGAGACATGTGATTAGTAGCGTAGGGGTTGACATAGTAACATAGATATTAAGGTGAATAAAGACATCGTCCATCAAGTCCAACCTATTCACCCTCTTTTTTTTTTTATTAACCCTACCTACAGTTATCAGAGGAAGGCAAAAAAAAAGGGGGGGGAATTCCTTCCTGACTCCAACGGCAATCGGAAAGTATCCCTGGATCAACCAGATCTATATCATTATACCAGTAATTCTCAAATTTTTTAGTTTAGAAACTATCCAGCCGTTTTTAAGCTATTCATGAACTTGGCATTACCACATCTGCTGGAGACAGTTCCACGTTTCACCGTTCTCACTGTAAAGAAACTTTCCTAACCTGAAGATGAAACTTCGTTTCTCCAACCTTAAGGATGTCCACGAGTCCTCTGATATGACCCTATAGTAACAATGCACCAAAGAGTTCATTGTATGGGCCATTAATATTTGTATAAGGTTATCATGTCCCCACGCAAATGTCGATTCTCCAATGTAAACAGCCCTAACTTGTCTAATCTGCCTGCATATTCAGCCCTCCATTCCCCTTATTAATTGAGTTGCCCTTCTCTGAACTGCCATCAATTTCCAAGATGTCCCTCTGTATATGGGATTCCAAAACTGCACCGCATATTCCCATATGAGGCCTTACCAGTGCCTTGTAAAAGGGAATAGAATAATATTTTTCTCTCTTGAATCTATCCTCTCTTTATACAAGACAATATCTTGCTAGCTCTAGCCGTTGCTACCTGGCATTGTTTGCTATAGCTAAGTCTGTTATCAACCAGAACCCCCAAATCTTTTTCATTACAGATGCACTTAACACGAGTTATTTAGTTGTAGGTGCACAGGGATTTTAATCCAAATGCACTCACCTTACATTACACATTGAATCACATCTGCCATTCTGCTGCCCATTTGATAATCTATCTAGGTCTGCTTGCAGCACTTGCACATCACTTGATGTTTCCAAAGCTCTGCATAGTTTAGTGTCATCAGCAAAAACTGAGACCTTGCTCTCATGCCCCTTCTAAGTCATTTATAAACAGTTAAACAGAAAGCGACCCAGTACAGAACCCTGAGGCACTCCGCTTAGAACTTTAGCCCACATAGAGTAGCTCCATTTACCACCACTGTGTTTGCGATCTCCAAATAACAGTTCTCTATCCGTGAACAAATGTTTTCTTCACGGCCAACAGTCAATCAGTTTACATTAGTCGCCTATGTGGCACAGTATCAAAAGCTTTCGCAAAATCCCAATAATACCACAATCTACGCGGTGCCTGAATCTAACTTCTCTACTCGCTTCTTCATAAAAAACCATTAAATTTGTCTGGCATGATCTATTTCTCATAAATCCATGCTGATACTACTTCGTACCATATCCTCTGTTAGCCAGTGAATACTCTTCATTTCTTCCCTGCATATTATTACAATCCCACTGTAAGGACAAGGATTTTCAACAGTAAAAACCATGTAAAAAACGGTTTAGCAGATTAGCCTTTTCGGCATCCTTACAATCACCTCATGTGTCCCACATTCTCAGTCCTCATCTTTTTTTTAATTCCATTTATATACTTAAAACATTTTGGGGTTGGACTTGCTTGTTCGCAATCCTATTCATTCTATTTTAGCTAGTTTAATTGCTTTCTTACACTTTATTACATTTATGTGTACTCCCTGTAAGCTGTTCTGTTTCCCTCGTTTTAAAAATTTTAAAAGCCTTTTTCTTTTTTTCCATTTCCCTTTTACCTGAGCATTAAGCCATGCAGGAGAGGACCTAATTTTTTTACACTTGTTCCCTAAGGTACCAATTTAGAAATGAATAGTTTAATATCCTTTAAAAGTGGTCCACATCTGCCTCTGTATCTTTACCTAGAAACCATTCCCCCCAGTCTATGAGCAGGAGTGATTCCTTTACGGCATAAAATTAGCTTTCCTAAGTTTAAAAGTTTTTGGTTAACCCAGTGCACTTTGTTTTTTGCAACCTATATTAATGACACTATATCATGGTCCCTATTCTCCTAAGCTTCCAATTACCTTCATCTCCAAATGAGCTCAGGGTTATTAGATATCACCATACCACAACGCATTCTGTCTAGTAGGAATCTTTACATCTGTGAAAGAAAATGCTCATAGAAATTTAAGAACTTTACAACTGCATATGGAGTATTCATTTCCACCTCATCCCCAGCTTTGCGCTTATAACATACTCCAACAAATTATTTCCTACCTTCTGCTTCCTGTACACAGTTCCACCCATATTGTTTCTGCGTATCGTTTCCTCCCCCATCTATTCCATCTTTTAAAATTGGCTTCAATTCTGTTTAACATACATACTCCTCCTCTTTCTTATTAACTCTGCATGTCTAAATAAGGTATCCTTCAATATTTACTTCCAGTTGGTGGATCATTAAGCCATGATTCTGCTTATACCAATCACATCACTACTTCCTTTAAAGCTATCATTTCCCCATTTTTCCAGCCGACTTCTTGCTTTGTAAACATACATTTTAGATCAATTATTACTTCCATACATGGTCATACATGCCTCCTTACCCTATGCTCCCCCTCTCCCCTTTCATCCTCCGTTGTGTTAATGAGCCCCCGATCCCTAATCTTCTCTATACTACCCTGTGTAGTTCAACATACCCTCCCCCCCATACCTGTTTAAAGGAGAACTAACTTCAGTTTTCAGATCCTAATGTGAAAGTTTTCTCCCAGATCACCTACACGTTGAAAAGATTCTTCTCTAGTTTTTGCATTTAGTAGATATGAGTAATAGATTCTGTAACAAAGGAGGCTGTCCATCTGATTTCCAAGTCAACTCATATAGCCCATGTTGGCTCAAAGAGCCACGCCCTGACCCCAGCATTCACGTCTCTATGTGCAGAGTTTCTAGCATCCTCTTTCTAGTGAAAGATAAAGCCTCTGAATGTACCTGAATCACAGTTTTGCTGGTGGCGCACCATGTAAATGCTGTGTGTTTAGAAACAATAGACCAAGAAGTCACAAGTTCAAATCCCCTATTTACTATGAAACAATATAACATAGACTACTGCCTGAGTTAGGGCTTTTTTGTTTATTTGTTTCCATGTTTCTAGAAAAATATGAAAGTTCTCTACATATGTACAATCTTAATATATGCAGCTCTGTTATTTATTTACCAACCAGTGTGAATTGCTGACATTCTTCCAGTAAGCAACACAACAGTGAAACTGATTTTACTGACATTTCTTCTATCAGTTGAGAGTTCACTGGTGGCGCGTTCTGCTAAAGTGTTGGGTTTGGGGAAAAAAATCAGACTATTGGAACACAGGTTGAGTCCCCATGTTCCCTTTTTTTTTTGTTTTTATTATGTTTCTAGCAAAAGATAAGACTCTACATGTACTAGTCCATTACTTTATTGCCCTGTGGCCTAGTGGTAGAAGCTTTCTCTTAGAAAGACACGAATAGAAGGTTGCTGGTTTCGATTCCATACACGTACTTTTTAGTTTTGTGAAATGTTACATTGTTCGTTTCTTCACTCCATGCTAGCAAAGATTACATGCAAAGATTACTTTCTTTTTTGTATGTAAAGCATAGGAATTTATCATTGTTAGGGACAGGAGCATTCTAATGTTTTTACCAAAAACTGCACTGGTATCGTTGTTCTGTGTCATAGGGAGGAACTCTGACGTAAGATGATGTGCTGTCAACTTCCAGGAAGCAGACTGCAGTTTCCTGTGAAGTGTCCGGCGGACACTTAGAATGGTGTTCCCAGATGGTGAAATTATGGGAGCTGACCCTTAGTACACACAGGTTTTTTCATAAATCACCCCAGCATTCCACACAAGGGAGACATGAGACACAGCTTGTTGTTCGTTTGTGAATGTGCTTCCTCTATTGGGACAGTTGTCTTGGGACTTTTAGTTCCTTTAAAATCTCCTCCAACCCCTAGCCATCTTCTCCCACAAAACGCTGCACCATCACCATTGAGGTACAATCCGTCTCTACTTAAGCGCCTGTAGCCAAACAAAAAGTCAGCCCAGTTCTCTAAAACCCCAACCCCATCTCCTTACACACTCCCTTAGCCACGCATTTATACTCCTGAGCTCCCGTTGCCTCCCTAGCGTAGCCCGTGGCTTCGGTAGTATTTCTGAAATCACTACCCTTGAGGTCCTTGCTTTTAACTTGGCTAATTCTCAGAAATCTTTTTAAGGACCTCACCTCCACCTCTAACTTTGTCATTGGGCACCAATGTGAACCAAGACCGCCGGTCACTCCCAGTCCCACCCAAAATCTGTCTACACGTCCATCACATGTTGACATGTTGACAAGTTGATTTGTGATTGTCTGAATATAATGATACTTTGAAGCAAAAGAACTAATGACATCTCCAAGGAATAGTGTAGAGGGAGAACAATAAGGGTCAAAGTACAGACCCGCGCGGTACCCCCCACATTAAGAGGAAACGGAGCAAGAGGTGTTTAGCAACAGATACATAGTAAGTTCAGTCAAGAGATAGGATAGAAACTAGAGGAGAAGCAGAGGATAGGTCAATTGAGGATAAGAATAGAAAAGTGACCATGGCCTTTGCAACTGCAGATCATTCCCACCAACCAAGGTTGTCTCAGTAGAGTGCGCGGATGGATCCAGATTCAAGATGCAAGGCTCCAATAGGTTATGAGCATGGATGTAGTTAGTGATACGGGAGAAGACTAATTGTTCTAGCAGTTTAGAGGCTATCTGTAAGAGAAGACGGGCGGTTGTTAGCTAAACAGAGGGGGTTAGCAAGGGCTTTTGTATGGGATTAACAAGGCATGCTTAAAGATGGAAGGGAAAATTCCAGATGCAGGGGAGACATTGAATATGTGGGTGAGTATAGGGGTAAAGCCGTGATTACAGTGCTTCATCAGACCAGAGGGCATGGGATCAGAGGACAGGTCCATGAGCGGACATGATAGAAGCAGACAAGAGCATCTAAATAGGTCACGAAACCAAAAGAGTAGCTTAGGGAGTTAGGGCAAATATTCTTTCCTGTACAGATACCCGTATCATGCCAATTTGATGAACGTACAATCATGCCAGTTTGTCTGTACAAGTACCACTATCATTCAGTTCTTATGCTGTAAAAGTACCACTATGGTGCCAGTTTTATCTGTATAGCCAGTTTGCTGTAAAATATCAATATCAAGCCAGTTTCCTCTACAGAGCAAACTGGCATAATTGGGGTACTTGTACAGCAAACTAGCATGATAGGGTACTTGGATCCCATATCATACGCGTTTCCTGTACCTGGTGTCATGAAACGTCAGTTATTTATTTATCTATTTATCCATCCTTTATGTTTGTCTATCTGTGTCTATATATAATATATATATTATTAATATAATTTATATATATATAATGACTATTTATCTATCCCTTTCTGACTGTAATGCTCTGTATCTTTCTGTCTGTCTATCTATACAGTGACTATCTATCATCTATCTAATCGTCCAAATGTGTTGCACTCGCCTACCATATATATTTTTTAAATGCCAGGTGCTTATGCTAGACTACTGATATCCCAACCATAATCAATTGCAGAGCACTCATGGGTCTTGTGCAACAAATACTTTATTACAGTGTAACAAAAGCTATTTTTCACTCCCATCACTGCATTATGGGCAGAGACATCTGTACTGTGTGTGTGTGTTATCTATGTGGGTGTGTGTACAGACACATTATATGAGCAGAAGGCATCTATACTCGTGTGTGTGTGTTATATGTCGGTGGTGTACAGACACAATTATATGAGCAGAGGAATTTATACTTGTGTTTTTAAAAAAAAGGTATCATAAATTAAACTGCCTAATTAAACTGTGACTTATTCAGTCAGTTATAGAGTTTGGCATGTTATAACATTTATAACTCTACACATCAACTCACCTGGCAGCGAATGGCAAAAAGGCCTGATTTGTAGAGAGGCTGCCTTCCTTCAAGAAGTGATTGGGGTTTAAACTCATCAGGGGTCTCCCAATACAAGGGGTCACGCAGTACAGAGTCAAGGTTGTACACAACCATTGTGTCCTGGGGATATTGTATTAAAACAAAAATGCTATTTCGATTGTCATATGAATACTAAGTTCAGTTTACAATTAAAAAAACAATATGGCAGTAGTGAAACGTTGACAGGGCAGTGATACAATTGATTAACTATAAATGTGTATGAGTTATAATAGGAGAGACGCACTCTCTACTCTTTCATGTTTATAGTGTTTTATTGTGACATGCGGGTGTGCACTAGTTTTCGGGGGTAAACCCTCCTCAGGTGCATAACAACAGCATACATTGTGCTCAAATAATACTGTGACCACACCCCCCTTGGGGTGGGGTTTACAACAATCAGTTTTGTGGGAAACAGCACCATCAACGTTTTTTGAATACAAAGGAGTGCGTGGAAAACAGATATACAATATTATAAAATGTTCCCTTTTTTAATGTTGGAATTTGTCATTTTCAAATTCACTCTGTTAATGTGGTTGAGGGGCAGGAAACATTTTCATGATTGCCATCAAATTACATATGTAAAAATACCCTAAAAGTCTTATTCATTAATCCATTATTAATTTAATAAGCGACAATTTTAATAGCCATTGACCTGCTTATAGATTTCACAGATTAACTGCCACCATATTATTTTTGTAGTGCAATAATCTTATAGGTATAGTTTACTTGAAAAGTGAACTATTCCTTTAATGTATTGATTGTAAACCAGGAGGTTAAGGATCTATGCCTTTCCTTCCGTTCTTCAATTAATAGCTTAGGAGCCAGGGATGAAGATTGCAGAAACTTACCTTTCGCGCAATCCCCCCCAGCAGAACTTGCAGGACCTGACCGCTTCCTGGTTCTAATCAAATATAGCTTTCTGGTTCAATCAATTATATATACATGCACATGCATGATAATTCACGCTATAGTTGATTGAAACCAGGAATCGTTTGGGAATTTAATTGCTGCATCGTGGGTCGCGTAAAGGTAAGTTTCTGCTATCTTTGTCCCTGGCTCCTAGATATATCGATTGAAGAATGGGAGGAAAGGCATAGCTTCCGGTCTACAGTCGATACACTAAAGGAATAGTTCACTTTTTATGTGGACTTCCTTATCAAGTGAACTATTCCTTTTAATTACCTTTTTTATGGTATATCCATTTAGAGTGAAAATGTTTAGTTGCAACTCTTGGAACCCCAAGAGCTGAAGTGTTTCCATAACGATAAATCTCATGGAGACTGCATTGGTATAAGGAAGTCTTTTCCTGTCTTCATAAATAGATTAGCTGAGAGCCTTGAGAACTGTATCCAACTCTTCCTGAACTTTTTCTGTGAGGTGACTTGTAACGGGTATTAAAATTTCTCCATTAAAGTGCAATTATAACCTTTCTCCCCACCTTCTACCAATGAAAGTACCCAGGTTGAGGACCTTAAATGCGAGGTCTTCAACCATGGGCTTACCTTATTGGTGGGACTAAGCAAGTTGGGTATTTTTACTTCCTAGAGAAGAGTTGAGATCTAAGGTAAGCAGTTTGGTTCTTTACCCTGGGTACTTTCACTGTGAGGGGGGTGGGTGGAAGTTAACCATGCATCTGCTACAAGTGATGTTATATTCACATATCGCTAAAATGTTGTGGTTTTTTTTAATGGAATCATTGACAATGAAGCCCTGCAATGGTTAAAACTCCAAATAGCAATTCACAAAAAACCACTATCTGAATATTTATTTTTACTCCATGCATCAACCATGCATAATGTTCATTGGTCAGACTGGTATTGAAAAAAATGAGTATGCAAATTGCAAATTTAATCAGAGAATAACAACCACAATATCACCCTATACTGTATAATGATTAAAAAGGAATATAACTGACCAGCCATAATAAAACACTCCACAATTATATATGCCCACACCATAATTCATACATTAATTCATAGATTTAGGGAGATGGTTTCTCCTGAAGAGAACTTTAGTTTGTTTGTTTAAATTAGCACATACAGGGAGATTCAATAAAAGTTCTTAAAATGTGCTAATTTTGCCTCAACCAATCACAATCTTATTATAAAGGGTCACTAAACTCACTGAAACAACTTTACATTTCTGAAACTACAATTTGAGAGAGAAGTTAAGGTGGTACTCACATATTTAGCTGTGCTTGCTTTGGTCGTTAAATTATAATGTTTAATGAGTACTCCTATTCCCCCCACCCTTCCTTACTCACTTCCTTCTTGTAGAACCATTTGAATCTAACATCTGATTTGTTGTGGCAAAATTAGCCCATTTTTAAGAACTTTAATTCAATAACCCTGTCTGTGCACTATACATCAGGGTTAGGATCTGGGCTATATTCCCCAATTATATTCACTGTCTAGGCCTGATACCTTATAGTCAGATGGATTGATTTAGATTGTTGGTATAGTAAGTGCCATCAATTTAGCAAATTAACCATCCGGACGCATTTTCCGTTCGCAATGCAATTGGAATGGGTCCATTATGTGCACTCTCCCCAATCTGTAATTGGAATGCACACCTCTACGATTTTCTTGTTTGTATAACATGCAATCCAGTATACAGATTTTCATACCAGTCGGACCTCAGCTTAGTCCTTATAACATTTGCTACTTTGTATTCTGGGTAAGCCACCATATACAATAAACCCATTGCAATGTGGTGGCTTGGTTTCTGTCCCAGCTCCAAACAGATCCTTCACCAGTTGAATCATGTTGGCCAAATCATATTGCTATCAGGTTCGTGTTTTGTCTGCAGGTGTTAAAATGGCAAGTGTTTAATGCAGGTCTTATTGTATACAAATCCACAATAAAACAGTCCTTTTTTTGTATGCACTTAATAAGCAATTTTATCATGTAACAACCATATTCCTACAGGATGTCTTCATATCTAAAACTAAAAGTATCCTTCCAGCAGCTCAGAAAGAACTATAGCAACTGAAATAAAGTCTCAAGGCTGCAGGATTAACAGCTTCAATAGACTTAATTGTGTGCAAGGTTTGACAGTGCGTCGTGAAGTTTATTGGGTTGCAATAACGATATGTTTCAGGCCTACTTGGTCTTTATCATTTAATGCACCTGATAAAAATATCATGTAGGTGTTAAGCTAGGTACACACGTACCTCTGTCCCTCCGACCGCCCGCTCAAGGCTTAGAACCGGTCGGCAGAGAGGATGGGTGTCGGTTGCGGCAAAAGCAGCCGCGTCCGACAGTTAGGCGCGACAATCGTGGTCATAGAGACAGCACGATTCGGTTGTGATTTTGATCGTTCCGTTCATCCTGATTTGACGAACGAACGGTCGGATCTACCAACAATAATTCGGCCCAATCGTCGAAACACTGAAATGCTGGTCGGGGCGGCGCGATTATTGCATCGTGTGTAACTAGCTTTAGGATTCCTGAATTCTGTTTCCCCCTGGTGGCACTGGACTCTGCAAGCTCATTCACCAGTTGGTGCTGCGGCCAATACAGCGCTCTTTTAGGTCTCTTAAGTCATGTTAATGATTCACAGTTCGGCTTAGCGTGCTTTAAGCCTTGGTTTGGGGTGGCTGCGTGAGTACGTATTTACCAGAGGCAGTGCCACTAAAGTTTGCTGGCGTTCAGTGTGATTCACCCACAAGCGCGCGCTTCCGGATTGGTAAGGTAAGCCACTGACTCGAGTATAAACAGAGTTTAGTTTTCCAAAATTTTAAACTGGCAGTTCCCCAGGAGGCCAACGTCACTCACAGGGCACAGGTGACCAGTGCTCTATAATAAACGTCAGGTATGTGACATCGCTTCTCTTTCCCATAAAGTATGCTGGTGGAAGGTAAGCTGACAACTGTCCAGACGGTTTTCTTTAGACTTTGGACCTTGGATTTTTCTTGTGCAGGAAAATGTTTTCCAGTATTTGCCCTTTAGTGTAAGGCAAAGGGCTCCTCATATGAAATTGGATTACTGCAATAAAATAAAATTTAAAAAAAATGAAATGCCTATTGTGTTGTGTTGCCGTTTGTGTTTAGGTCTCCTGCAACCACTGCAGGGTATTGGGACAGAGGGTACCCTTCTTCACAGAGATTTCTATTAATTACTGCCCAGTTCCCTTTAAACTGTCTGGTTGTTGTGGTTCCTACGTAAGGAATTTTTAAAATAAGAATTAAATAAATAAATTGTATACATGTATGAGACCTATTATAATGATATGGTGTTGTAAACTGCGATAAAGCATTTTCACTGCACTTGTAGTGGGTAGCTTCATTAACTGGTATTTCAACACCGTGGCTTTAAAAAATGTAATAGTAAAATTTGATTTTTCTTAAAGTGGCATATTACTTTTGCCAATTTGTGCCAGGTAGTATCCAATAATATCTGTGAGGGTCATCTTGGGATCCATTTTGTTCATGTAGTGTATTCCTTAACAACAAAGTTGTCATGAAAGCCTGCAATTTCAAAGGATTTCTGATGTGGCCCTGAGTAGATATCATCATCAGCGCAGGGAAATCATACAACTGTGGATACAGAAAAGTGTTGTTTTTTGTTCTGTGAAACTTCATTTAATATTGATTTGCTAAATATTTATTTCACATACCTTCCCCAGGCAGATCCAAAAAACAATTAAATATGATTGCCTTTAACCATTTTCTTAAATAATGTATCTAGTGTGAAAAACGAATCCAAAGACCATTGCACAAATGATATTTGCCACACGTAAGTAATAGGATCCGAGAGGTTGGTGGGTTTCTAAAGAGCAGATGAAGGAATAGGTTTATTAGAAGACATGTTCTGCTTGGACTTCGGCCCTCTTCTCCCTCTCCCTCTTAGAGCAGGGCCGTTTTTAGGCATAGGCCACCTAGGCAAAGAACTAGGGCCCCTATGTTGATCAGGGCGCCTATTCTTCCCCTAGCCTCCCTGCTCAGCTGTAACCTACAACATGGGTATCTATACAGAGCCTGAACTCCACACACTCTACATAGCAACAATGCAATTTGCAAATGAACTGAAGGTGAGAAGGAGGGGGGAGGATGAGCTTTAGCTATATAGACTAGGAGAACAGTTCTAAAATGCCAGGTAAAAGCTGCTGCAGGTTTTATAACAGTGACCCTGTCACCTTGCAGCCATGAGATCCCCTATCCCTGCCTCTTTCTTCTCTTCCTTCCTCCACTCTCCAATTAAATACTAGAGTGGTAGGAGTGAATATTCAATGGAGGAGACATGGAAAGCAGTACATACTGTATATCAGTCAAAAGCTGGCAGCTGGAAGGGTTAAAGATAATACTCTGCTGGCCCTGAAAGTGTTAATAGGAAAGTCTGTTGCATGAGTGGTTCATGGTAATATTCTTCTGGCACTGAAAGCGTTAATGGCAACATACGATGGGTTAATAGCATTCTCTGGAAAGGTGCTAGCACTGAAAGTATTTATAGTAGTCTGCTGCACTAAAGGTTAATGGTAATGTTTCTGCTGGCACTGAAATTATTAATGCAAATATTCTTGGAAAAGCACTGAAAGCGTAAAACATCTCCAGATTCACAAATTTCCCTTCGTCCACCCGTCTGGAAACAATTTGTGGGAGAACACTGGAGCCAATACGCACACCCACTGAAACCTAGCTGTCCTTTCAATCAGTATTTCATTTAGTGCAGTGTTGCGCATATGCAAAACATATGAAACAACGCTGCTCACCTGGTACAGCGTGCCCCTCTACCAACCGTAAAGCATTCCCCACTATAAAGAACAGTCGCAGTAGGACGGTGTCAGAAGCAAAGGAAGAAACCCAGCTGTATGACGGCCACATTTTTTTTTTTTTTGTTGGGGGGACACATAGGTGGAAGGGCACCTAGGGCACTAAAATGGCTAGAAACGGCCCTGTCTTAGAGGATTGTTACACTGTAAAAACACAGTGACCTTAGTGGATAGCTGTGGCTTAACTTAGTTTTTGTGTGTAATTTTTGTTTTATTCCTCTCCATAGCCTACCAAGGTAGCCTAAAAGTGTACTGGCTTCCTCTTACTGTGAAGTGCTGTTTTGGTTTTTTGTCTCCCACCCACGGATTCTGGGTATCTGCTGCAGCTTCCTTGGTCTCCACAGTGTGGTACAGTTTGTTTCTAGTGTGCGGCGTCACGCGTGCGCACCATGTGACGTCATCACGCGGACCCCGCACGTTGGGGGCGTGATGAAATCACACGTACGCAAGCTCGTGACAGAGAGCGCCCGGTCATCATTTCACAGTGCGTTGACTTATGCGTGTGGGATCCAAGGGATCCAACCAGCTGCTACAAGAAAAAGGTATAGCTCTATTCAAAGGGACAAAACCATTGAGCAATGTATCACTCACCTGTACCCTGTACCTATTGTGCATATATGGGCTTCCTAAAAATCCCTAAATCTCATGTCACAAACGAAACGATGTCCAATGATGTGACATATATTTCTAGCCCACCACAAAGCTGTTCAATGGTGAGAAAACTGCTGTTCCAGTAGAGATGGGACAGATCATCCGGATTTCGGGACTTCGGAGCCTATTTTCTATAATTAATCAAAGTTAGAGGATTATCGAATATAGCCTTGAATGTTCAATAATCCTCAAAAATACGATTGGAAACTTGAAATGGTCTCTGATCGTATTTTCGAAGATTATTGAATGTTCAAGGCTATTTCGATAATCCTCGAAAGTAGCCTTGAAGATTCGATAATTGAAATTTCTTCCATTTTCGTATCTTGGGGATTTTGTGAGATCCAGGAATCCAAAAGCAGAATAAAACTGGTGAGTTACGGCTATCTCTTTCCAAATAGCAGGACAGATGTACCCTAGAACAGGTTTATTCTTTGCTGAATTTATTAGCCTTTATACCACCTTTTTCAAATAAGGGATACATTCTGCAAGCAAAAACATGGATTGCTATGTTCTTTCCAGTTATATCCCATTGTGGCAAACCCTTTTTTTACTCTAAACCTCTCACCATTCATAGCAACTAAAGTGTTTTTCAGAAACTGACCCCTCTTGAATTCGAGATTCCAGGCCTTTTTTTCCAAGTCCCATTCCTTAAGCCATCAATCCAAACGTCTCTGTTGTTTCCAGGTGTGACCAATTGAATATGCAATGCCTAGTTTAAAGGTAAGAAAAATGATCAATGTCAAATTAAATAGGTTTAAGGGTCAGGTACACTCATAGCCAAAACAATGTCCGTCCCAGCCCAAAGGTTAAATACGTGGCACTGGCATCCCTTTTATCTATAGTGGAATGTTATAGAGGCATGGTAATAGCCCTTATCATGGTATTTTATTCTGTTTTCCTATATTTGCCTTTAGTGTAAGCAAAGGGCTCTCATATGAAATTGGATTACTGCTATAAATATCTATATATATATATAATCAATGAGAAAACGAGCACTCCTGGGTCTTGTAAGCTGTTTATTGATTACATAAATACAAATGATCTTAAAAGTTAGATATTTCAGGTCTTACCCAGATGACTTCAAGATGACACACACCCACCCTCAAGGAGGAAGATTAAGATGAGCCAGATTCCAAACCAGTGAAAATGTAAACTCCAGATGAATACATTTTTCTGACCTGTTCATTTTTCATCTTATTCTGGGTTTTTCTATTTTGAATTTATAGAATAAACAGAGCTTCCCGCTCTATTGCTCCCCGTGTTCCATTGCCCCCAGATAACATTTGGGAGATATTTCAAAGAAGCTCCTAAATATAACTGCCTTTGTTAGGAAATGTTAAATGTTTCAGGACATTATAAGTCCTTGTTAAACGCTATTCAGTTTCAGTTCCAATATGTCTCCAATTTATCTGACTGATCAGCACTATAAGATATTGGATCCCAATTATCCGGGAAGGTGGTGTAACCCCTTAAATTTTCCATAATACCTCAACGACCTCCCGTGAACGAACTGTAGATATAGTTTATATCGGACTCAAAAT
This sequence comes from Hymenochirus boettgeri, assembly GCA_019447015.1. Taxonomy (NCBI): domain Eukaryota; kingdom Metazoa; phylum Chordata; class Amphibia; order Anura; family Pipidae; genus Hymenochirus; species Hymenochirus boettgeri. The sequence continues at coordinate 244,417,477 of CM033469.1, forward strand.
GTTACTGCTGGTGGAAGTTGTGTTTTTATTTTTATTTGTTCCCCTAATGTAAAATGTGTTTCTGTGATCAATGACATGATGTAATCTCACTACCAACAATACATACTAGTAATTTGCAACAACTTATCAATCATATCAAAGTAGATGAATTGTTTCTCTGAATAACTATTTCCACTGTATATGTTGCTATAAATTACATATAATTTCTGTTAAGTATCCTTCGGGATAAAAGGGTGGAACTGTTAGGTTTTATATATTCTCATAATCACTTAGCATAAGCAGCACCTTTTGTTCTCTGACTCCATTTGTTTATATTATGTCGTGCAGATGTTTTGTTTCCAATGTTCTGAGCTCAAGGCCTAGCCTGACTCTATCTTCATATTCCAAGGTTTAGTACGTCATCGGCAGACACTGTGTCTGGCCACGCCCCCTTTTTCTCTTTGTGAAAACCAATGTAATACTAATAAAACTGAGAAACTGGGTTCTATTACACCATGGTGGTTGTGCGATCCTTTCTCCCAAGCTGAAGGTCTCTAATGGGTCTGACAGGCATCAAAATAGTCGGGCGTGACTAGAATAGGATATTTATTCTTTCAATAGGCAGTTGACCTACACGTTTAGCCCCTCATAATAGAGCCGTACTTAGGTTTCCTGAGGTACCCTGAGGACGGACTCTATTATGAGGGGCTGAAACGCTAGGTCAACTGCTATATTTATGTAATCAATAAAAGACTTAAAGACCCAGGAGTGCTCCGTTTTCTCTATGCTATACTACCTCCTACCCACGGTAGCACCGCGCAGCTGCATTATATCGGAGTGCGGACAAGCACATTACTATATAATTATATATAAATAGACTTCAGTAAAGTTAAGGGAGCCTCCAGGATTTCTTCAAAATGATTTATTAACATAGCACATAATGGCAACGTTTCGGCTCTGTGCGTGGAGCCTTTATCAAGCCTTGTGTTTTCAAACACTGTGCAAACTACTTAAGGGGGAACTCCTCCCAGTGACGAAATTACTCATTAAGTGCAAATCCTTAACCATTAACAATCAATCCTACACTGGTGATCGCTAGAGGCGATCAAAGTGCAATAAAAGTGATACTAGTGCTACTGTGCTTACAAATTTCCAATGGAGCTACTAAAGTGCTTATGAAAGTGCCTTCTATTATCGGTTTAAAAGTGCATTCTACTTTCGATAAAAAGCTATTAGGCAATACAAGAAGCTCGTCTATGATAATAAACCTGAATTAGGTGTAATAATGTGCGTGAGAAATACAAGAATATCGATTAATTCGATACAAAGATCGAAAGTTCGCAGGTAGCGATGATTATACCACAAGGGAGGGTATATAGGTGGTTGCTAGGGACGCAAGAAGGACCACGTGTTTGGCCAAAGGGGAGGCGCGCAGCATACATCAACACCACTGAGACGTGAGGAGAGATCATACCTGGGATGTGTCGGATGTAGATGATGTCATAGATGCGAGGAAACTCCCACTGGAGTGCATCGCCTACCTGTACGCTTGAATACCAGCGCCTAACCAACAAGCGGGATAACCAGCGAGGCAATAAGCAACAGCAACAATCTTTTTTAGCCATGATTCGATACAACCAACGACCCCCCTCCAGACCAGTAACGGAATTACGTTACCCGATCAGGCGGGAGGGGCGTTAGGTGTAAGTTTAAATCGGAGAGGTGATCCCTATTTTAATTGTCCAGCCACAGTCTAACTAAAATAGAAACTAGAGTCCTCAAGAGAGTATCTTTTGTGCCTACGACACAATTTAAAAATTTTGATTGGGACATTGAAATGTATAGAATCTGTAGATTCTGTCTTTCAAAGATGTGTTTGGAAGTGATGTAAACCAACATGTGATCAAGCTCCAAAACTCAAAAAGTACATTTGATCTCCCAGTGGCAATCAAACCATCAAGGTTTTTCACAGCAACAGTTTACATCGGAGGTACCAAGGCCTACCCTTGAAGGTAAAAAATTCAACATAATTTTTCTAAAGTGGAAATGGAAGCAAAAAAGATTAAGTTATACTAACATTGTCATACGTCCAGCTGATAAGGTGGAGAATAGTATTGATGGATTATTCATATTACAGGGATGAACTGTTAACTCAATTGAAAGATAAAGAGTATATCGTGTATTGCCTGATAATCCAACGCAAAACTTTAAAGGAAAATTGATAAATTAATTGATGAGGCTGATTTACAGGTGTGATAACTAAGGAAGTGGGGGATTATCTGACTCAACAATATCCGAAACACCCCATAATATACACATTGCCCAAAGACACAAAATGCCACCAACATATGTACAATCCTTATCTACATATAAGGGACCTTCTCACAATTTCTGTCAATACTAATGGAAAACAGAATTACCACATGACATGTGGAATTGGGCTTGTAACAATGGATATTACAGCCTATATACCAATATAAACCAAAAGAGGGAATGGGGGCTATAGAAAGACTCTTGAAAGCAATAATAGTGATGGTACACATAAAACAAGGATCTTTATAATAACTGTTGAATTTGGCATTGATTTTGATATTTTCGATTCGAGAATACTTTCTATCTCCAAGTCCTAGGAACGCGATGGGCGCGGCCATGGCGCCGGCCTACGCCAATGTATACATGTTTGAGATGAAAAAAACATATTTTTAACCAAATTCTCTCAACAGATTGTTATATATATACGTTTTTAGAACATTTTTCTCATATGGCAGGTTCCAGAAATGACTCCAAGAGATGCTGTGGATTAAACCGCATGAACAGTACCATTAGATTTACAGCTGAAGTGAGTAACCAGCAAGTACACTTTTGGACTTACTAATATCATTGAAAGGTAACAAAATTGAATACAGCCTATACCGCAAAAACACTGATAGAAATACTCTACTTCACAATACCAGTTTTTCATCCTTTTCTCTCAAAGATCTCTTCCAGTGTCACAATTTTGTCGAGTATCAGAAATAATTCTGACCCTACGACTATGGAGCAACAAATTGGAGACATGTGGGAGAGATTTAGAGATAGGGGAATATAACGACAATGTACTCAACAAAGCCTTACATCAAGCGAGAGAGAGATCAAATGTACCGCGAATTACACATTTGACTAAACACAGTAATCAATTTATATGTACAACCAATTTACTCATTATCCTCCAAGATAAATAATTCTGCGCACAATAATTGGATATTTTCTTACCTCAGATCAGACTTTAAGAAACTTACCAGACAAACCGACCATTGGATACAAAGGTAGTAAATATAGTGAGGACTACTAATCCAACGAGATCCAGTAAATTGCTACAATCCAGAATCTACGTGGCTACCTGACGTAAGGGAGGAAGTTATAGTTGTCAGCATGCATCTCGTGCAACATATTACACACGGGTAATCAGTTTTATGCACCACACACCGGCAAACCTATTCAAATCAAGTATGCTATTACATGTACAACACCACATTGGTATACTTAGTATCTTGTCCCTGCGGACTCTCTTATGTTGGAAAAACTGACCTAACACCTGCGCACCAGAATATATGGACATAGATCAGCATTAAGACGGCTTTCAGGAGATGGAAAAACCAACAAACCTGTTGCAAAACATTTTTTGAGTTCGGACTGACATTTCCACTTTTAAATTCAGAGGAATAGACCAGGTACCAGTATTACGTAGAGGAGGACATCGAAACTGTTATTACAATGGGAAGCCTATTGGACAAAGACATTAAACACAGTTACCCTTGTGGATTGAATGAATATATCTAATACAAATGTTTTCTTGAGGAACGATAACACTCTATGGATTTTAAGAATTAGATTTTAATTATTCCAGAGTACATTTTGTATTTTTCAATATTTTACCAGACTTATGGTCCAATTAGCTTTTTAGTAATCGATTATGGATATCACTTTAACATGTATATTTATCATAGTCACTTTAAGATCAGCACTTTATACACCTAATTCAGTTTATTATCATAGACGAGCTTCTTGTATGCCTATAGCTTTTTTAATCGAAAGTAGAATGCACTTTTAACCGATAATAGAAGGCACTTCATAAGCACTTTAGTTCTTCCATTGGAAATTTGGAAGCCTTTTGTAAGCACTTTTAGCACTAGAGCTTCTGTATTGCCTAATAGCTTTTATCGAAATAGAAGCCTTTACCGATATAGAAGACACTCATAAGCATTAGATCTCCATTGGAAATTTGGAAGCACTTTTGTAGCATTTTAGCATAGATATGCACTTTTTTGCACTTTGATCGCCCTCTAGCGATCACCGTAGTGGATGATTGTTAAGGTTAAGGATTGCAAATGAGTATTTTGTCACTGGAGAGTTTCCCTCCTATAAGTAGTTTGCAAAGTGTTTGAAACACAAGGCTTGATAAAGGCTCCACGCACAGAGCCGAAACGTTGCCATAATTTGCTTGTTTAATAACTCATTTGAAGAATCCTGAGTCCCTGAATTACTGAAGTCTTTTGAATTTATAGGAGCACCCAGGTCTATGTGGATAATCCGTTTTTAGAGGCACTCTTTGGTTGGTATATATATATTATATATATTATAGTGTTGTAATATCATAAATAACAATTCTTTTTGCATTGTAAAATAAAGTTGTAGACATAATATAGTGATATGGCATAAAAAAACAATACATTTAGAAAATAAACATGGTATCCACCTTACATTTGCTGACAACAGTGGTAAACATTAACATTTTGATTCATTAAGCTAAATAAAACTGAGGTTACCTTTTCCTTTTGTCAAATCTGTATTGAGCGGCTAAAGGACGGCCAGAAAGCGCTTCAGAAGTTGAGATAAGGCCTTCCCTTACAGTTTGGCATCCATTCAGCACCACGAGGGGAGTGTGTCCTAACCACAATGTGTAGATATTGCCATATGTTTTAGTTATCTACAAATCACAGAACAGATGTTGTTTCACCCTTACAAGACTTTATAATTGTAAATGTTGGTTTATAAAGTTTGAGATCTTTATCAGAAAAACAATTATTGCATGATACTGTACCTAGTTTATATAGCTGCTTAATGACACTGCCAGAACACTTAAAGGAATAGTTCACTGGAAAAGTGAACTATTCCTTTAATGCATTCATTAAGAATGGAAGGTTAAGGGTGCAATGCCATACTCCCATTCTTCAATCAATTTCAAAGGAATCAGGAATGAAGGCGGAAGATATTTACCTTTCACGCGATCCACTACAGCTGCACTGCAAGTCCGGACTGCTTCCTGCTCTTCAGTTCAACTATAGCGCGCATTATGCATGTGCGCTTTAGCTGATTGAACCAGAAGGGACCTTTCAATGCAGCCGCAGTGGATTGGCGATTGGGGATTGGTAGATATTGAGAATTCGATTTTAGCCCAATCCAGACTAAGACTCCATAATGTAGATTGAAAAAAAAGAAAGGAACATAAATCTAACCAACCTCCTAAAATATTTTAACATACTTTGCAATTCTGGGATCTCTCTAATCAGAACACACAGCTAGTGAATTACCATTAAAAAATCTCCCCCTTATTTACACTCCTTGTTGTGCAATTGATTTCTCTACTACGAATGTTAAATTTGGAAAACCCAAAGGATAAATAGAAAACAAACTGGAAGAAGCTGGCACTATATAATCCCAATTTAATATACTGACCAGACATTGTGCTTGTGAAGGTTCTCATTCATCCAGGTCATGGTATATCTGTTGTATTCAGTTAGATCAACTGGACTTGAAGTTTAGTTCTTGAAGACGTTTCGCTAGTCATCCGACTGGCTTTTCTCTATCAGAATGACTTGTACAAGAATCTGTGGCAATTATGTACCCTGGAAAATCACAATTAGCATATCACAGCCAAGTGTTAAGGGCGTGATTAGATAGTGGCTAAGAGGTGTTATAGGAACTACCAGAGTAAGGTGTCAAAACAGCATTGTACATGGCAGACAGTTGGTGTCGAACCCCCCACCTCTATTTAGGCTTGGTTTCTTTATTTCACATAAATGGCCTCCTTAAACCCTCTCTGAACCAGTCACGTTCCTTTGCCAATATGTTACATTACATCTTCAAAGGTATGTCCTTTATCCTTAAGATGCAGGTACACGGCTGAGTCCTGACCCGAGGAATTGGCTCTTCTGTGCTGGATGACTAGCGGATGACTAGCGAAACGTCTTCAAGTTGATTCTAATTGAATGCAACATATAACATGACCTGGATGAATGAGAACCTTCACAAGCTGACCAATGAACCTGCCATAACAACATCCCTGAAGACAGTTTCATAGCTTTACCGTTCTCACAGGAAAAAACCTTTCCGAACTTGAAGCCTAAACCTTTTTCTTCAAGTCTTACGGGATGTCCTTGTGTCCTCTGACATTTTCTATTGGTGAACAATGCCCCAGAGGTTTATGTATGGCCCGCTAATGTATTTATACACAGTGATCATATCCCCACACAAGCGCCTTTTCTCCAGCGTACATAATTGTAATTTTTCCAGTCTCTCTTCATTTTAGAGCTCCCCCAATCCCTTATTAATTTAGTTGCCCTTCTTGAACCCTTTCCATTTCAAAGATGTCCTTTTTTACACAGGATTCCAAAATTGCACTGCATATTCCAAATGAGGCCTTACCAATGCTTTGTAAAGAGGGGAATACATTTTCCTCCCTTGAATATATACCTCTCTTTCACTTTTAAATTCAAGGAAAAGACCATGTACCAGTATTACGTAGAGGAGGACAGTCGAAAGGTGTATTACAATGGGAAGCCTATTGGACAAAGACATTAAACACAGTTAACCCTTGTGGATTGAATGAATATATCTAATACAAATGTTTTCTTGAGGAACGATAACACTCTATGGATTTTAAGAATTATGATTTTAATTATTCCAGAGTACAATTTTGTATTTTCAATATTTTACCAGGACTTATGGTCCAATATAGCTTTTAAGTAACGATTATGGATATCACTTAACATGTATATTTATCACTAGTCACTTTAAGATCAGCACTTTATACACTAATTCAGTTTATTTCATAGACGAGCTTCTTGTAGTGCCTACTAGCTTTTTTAATCGAAAGTAGAATGCACTTTTAACCGATAATAGAAGGCACATAAGCACTTTTAGTTCTCCATTGGAAATTTGGGAACCTTTTGTAAGCACTTTTAGCACTAGAGCTTCTTGTATTGCCTAATAGCTTTTTAATCGAAAGTAGAATGCACTTTTACCGATAATAGAAGACACTCAATAAGCAATTTAGTATCGTCCATTGGAAATTGGAAGCACTTTTGTAAGCACTTTTAGCACTAGATATGCACTTTTTATGCACTTTGATCGCCCTCCTAGCGATCACCAGTAGTGGATGATTGTTAAGGTTAAGGATTGCACTTAATGAGTAATTTTGTCATGGAGGAGTTTCCCCCTATAAAGTAGTTTGCAAAGTGTTTGAAACACAAGGCTTGATAAAGGCTCCACGCACAGAGCCGAAACGTTGCCATAATGTTGCTTGTTTAATAAATCATTTGAAGAATCCTGGAGTCTCCTGAACTTTACTGAAGTCTTTTCGAATTTATAGGAGGCACCCAGGTCTATGTGGATACATCCGTGTTTTAGAGGCCATCATTGGTGTGGTATATATATATTAATATATTATAGTGTTGTAGATATCAAAATAACAATTCTTTTTTGCATTGTAAAATAAAGTTTGTAGACATAATATAGTGATATGGCATAAAAAAACAATACATTTAAAAATAAACATGGTATCCACCTACATTTGCTGACAACAGTGGTAAACATTAACATTTTGATTCATTAAGGTAAATAAAAACTGAGGTTACCTTTTCCTTTTGTCAATCTGTTATTAGCTGGCTAAAGGACGGCCAGAAAGCGCTTCAGATAGTTGAGATAAGGGCCTTCCTCTTACAGTTTGGCATCCATTCAGCACCACGAGGGGAGTGTGTCCTCAACCACAATGTGTAGATTTGCATATGTTTTAGTTTATCTACAAACACAGAACAGATGTTGTTTCAGTTCACCTTACAGACTTTATATTGTAAATGTTGGTTTATAAAGTTGTGAGATCTTTATCAGAAAAACAATTATTGCATGATAATGTACCTAGTTTATATAGCTGCTTAATGAACACTGCCAGAACACTTAAGAATAGTTCATGGAAAAGTGAACTATTCCTTTAATGCATTCATTAAAGAATGAGGTTAAGGGTGCAAATGCCATACTCCCATTCTTCAATCAATTTCAAAGGAATCAGGAATGAAGGCGGAAGATATTTACCTTTCACGCGATCCACTACAGCTGCACTGACAAGTCCTGGACTGCTTCCTGTCTTCAGTTCAACTATAGCGCGCATTATTTGCATGTGCGCTTTAGCTGAATGAACCAGGAAGGGCCTTTCAAGCAGCCGCAGGGATTGGCGATTGGGGATTGGTAGATATTGAGAATTCGATTTTAGCCCAATCCAGACTAAGACTCCATAATGTAGATTGAAAAAAAAAGAAGGAACATAAATCTAACCAACCTCCTAAATATTTTAACATACTTTGCAATTCTGGGATCTCTCTAATCAGAAACACACAGCTAGTGAATTACCATTAAAAAATCTCCCCCTTATTAACACTCCTTGTTGTGCAATTGATTTCTCTACTACGAATGTTAAATTTGGAAAACCCAAAGGATAAATAAAACAAACTGGAAGAAGCTGGCACTATATAATCCTCAATTCTAATATACTGACCAGACATTGTGCTTGTGAAGGTTCTCATTCATCCAGTCATGGTATATCTGTTGTATTCAGTTAGATCACTGGACTTGAAGTTTAGTTCTTGAAGACGTTTCGCTAGTCATCCGACTGGCTTTTCTCTAGTCAGAATGACTTGTACAAGAATTTTGGCAATTATGTACCCTGGAAAATCACAATTAGCATATCACAGCCAAGTTTAAGGGCGTGATTAGATAGTGGCTAAGAGGTGTTATAGGAACTACCAGAGTAGGTGTCAAAACAGCATTGTACATGGCAGACAGTTGGTGTCGAACCCCCCACTCTATTAGCTTGGTTTCTTTCTTTATTTCACATAAATGGCCTCCTTAACACCTCCTGAACCAGTCACGTTCCTTTGCCAATATGTTACATTACAATCTTCAAAGGTATGTCCTTTACCTTAAGATGCAGGTACACGGCTGAGTCCTGACCCGAGGACTTGGCCTTCTGTGCTGGATGACTAGCGATGACTAGCGAAACGTCTTCAAGTTGATCTAATTGAATGCAACAGATATAACATGACCTGGATGAATGAGAACCTTCACAAGCTGACCAAAAGAACCTGCCATAACAACTCCCTGAAGACGTTTCATAGCTTTACCGTTCTCACAGGAAAAACCTTTCCGAATTGAAGCCTAAACCTTTTTCTTCAAGTCTTACGGGATGTCCTTGTGTCCTCTGAACATTTTCTATTGGTGAACAATGCCCCAGATAGGTTTAGTGTATGGCCCGCTAATGTATTTATACACAGTGATCATATCCCCACACAGCGGCCTTTTCTCCAGCGTACATAATTGTAATTTTTCCAGTCTCTCTTCATTTTAGAGCTCCCCCAATCCCTTATTAATTAGTTGCCCTTTCTTGAACCCTTTCCATTTCAAAGATGTCCTTTTTGTACACACAGGATTCCAAATTGCCTGCATATTCCAAATAGGCCTTACCAATGCTTGTAAAGAGGGGAATTACATTTCCTCCCTTGAATATATACCTCTCTTTACAAGACAATACCATGCTGGCTCTGGCTGTTGCCACCGTGGCACTTGCTTGCTACCTTTAAGTGTTTGATTCCCAAAACTCCAAGCCCTTTCCCACACAGGGATTCACTTAACACAGAGCCCTTTAGTATAAAGACACAAGGATTTTAGTCCAAAATGCACACTTTTTTTCTCACATTTTATCACATAGATCTCATCTCCACTTAGCAGTCCTGTGACAATCTATCTAGATCCAACTTGCAAGATGCATATCTCTGAAGTTTTAATGGTCGACAAAGTTTTGTGTTGGCAAGCAAACAGAAACTTGTGATAATACACTTCCAAGTCATTATAAACAGATTAAATAGAAGTGCCCCAAGAAGTGGCACCCCACTTAAAACCATAGTCCATATAGAAGGAGCCCGTTAACAACTACTACTCTGCATCCTATCATTAACCAACTTTCATCACACGTACAAATGTCCAACCCTGCCAACAGACTGTACCTTAGTACTTATCACTATGGGACACTGTATCAAAAGCCTTTGCAAAATCCAAGTATACTAACATCGACTGCTATGCAGAGTCTAAATTCCACTCACTTCCTCATAAAATTAAGCAGTTAGTTTGACAAGATCTATTCCTACTAAATCATTATACGGTCAGTCATGAAACCAACTTAAAATATGTTCCCGTATAAACTTTCCAGTATCTTCCCACGACTGAAGCTAAACTACATGCCTGTAATTCCCCCTCTGTGAATGACTAACCTTGGAATTACATCAGCTTTAAGAATAATGGAGTTACAACCTTCTTAGCCATTCCCAGGCAGCTGTAACTAACATGGTTAAAGGGTATGTCCACCCATATAAAACTATATTAACTTCCTCAGGGGCCTCCAAAACATAGGTTATACGTTTGGCTTAAAATGATTAAATGCCCCAAAACTATATATTCTACTACAAGCTCCATGATTATCCACCAACAGTTCTCTTCCACTTCCTGGTAAGGCGTCATTCACGGCCATGACAGTGACATCACGGCCAATGGCTGGTTGCCATTACCAGACGAGCTCTGCTACTCATGACTGGAAAAGGCAATAACAGCAGCACGAGGAGAGAGCGCTGCATCGGTGGTGGAGCGTGAGCTTGTAAGTAGAATCTTGTTTGCATAATTGTGAGAAAAGACCTAGAGACTTGACGCAGAGAAGATAAAGCTTAACATGTACAGTTTTCCCATGTTACTGCTCTCAGTAAAACTTAATTTAGTTACAAGTCCCATATGATGCATTTCCTTAGGTTCAAAAGTCACTATAAATTAAAGAATAGGGAAATAATTCAGGCTTTATTTGAAACTCCCTCAGCAGTATGAAGTAAGGAACAAAGATCTGGTAATTCCACCATTTTCTAGTAGCTTTTAAGAACAGCTATATCTTTAAAAAGACTTTTACACAGCATTTCCACAAGTCTAATGTCAAACCAGGGCGCCAACTACAGACCGGTTCCGGCTTTATTACAGACCGCGGTTTCGGCTTTATTGAGCCATCATCATTGTGCAGGCCTTGGTGTTGCAGTTGCGAAGCGTCTATAGACTGACGTCACCAATAGTGATTGGATAGGGAGAGAATAAAGGCTTTGGAAACTTGGTAATTACCCAGAATCTTTTCTTATTAGGTCCCAAACGAGGACATTAACGCCAATTATGCTCTTCCTCTGGAGGGGCTTTTTATGCTCGGTTCTAAAAGGGTTATTGAGCAGCGGGGAGGCGAGGGCAACCTCTGACAGAGAGGGAAGAACGGAAATACTTATTAATAATTGGTTTAAAAAGCAGTCAATCAATGCTAAAACAGAGTTGGGATGCAGGGTCAAATACATCACAAGTGCCATTTTTAATTTTAAAAAGGACCAACTCCACCCTCCTAAAAAATATTTCAGAAGATGGCACTACTTAAAATAGTGATATATTATCAGTTTCCTATGAATTCATCTTACGTGATGCCTGCTAGCTGGCTTCTGGGCCTCATGGAAACTGAGCAAGTTAGAAACCTGATACTGACCTCGTATGACCTTGGGTATGCTCAGAAGTGGCAGACAGGGGATTAACATTCATCAGTCATTGGCTGTGATGTCAATTTGTCAATCCATAACTGACAATATGAACTAAGAACAGTGAGCGATAAACAAGGGAAACAGGACATTGTACAAGATGTTCAGGTTAGATTTAATATTTCAGATTTTCAAAATATTACCGTTAGGGTTTGAGGGGTGATTTACCTGTATATATTTAATTTTATTTTTCGGGCTGGACTGCCCTTAACACACTTTTCCCTGCCACAGATCCGTATTATTCACGTACTGTGAGAATACTCAAACCTTCCACAGATCGTGATATACGAGTGGCTTCCCCCTCCCAAATTTTTTGTCCCCCCTGCTATGGGCGATCGGGGGGCACATTTCAACTGCCCCCTCGACCCCGCACCCCCCCTCGTTGTCCAAATTCGAGGGGGGGATAGGAGATATCCCTACCTTTCCCTGCGATCAGCCGGTCTTCCACGACGGAGGAAGTGAGGGAGGAGCTCTTCAACAGACGGAAGGGAAGAACCCCGGTGCAACTCCAGAACTTTCCTCCTTCACGGGTCTTTCCCATAGAGTGGTGTAGAGACTGGGACCATATAGTGGTCTAGTGGAGGTAATGAGGTGATTCCATTCAGATCATCTGCAGTAACCTAGTATAGTACAAGCTGTCATGCAGACAGCTTACTATACATTTGTGAATGGAACTCAAACGTTCATTCACAAATAGGATTTTTATAAAGTCTTTGCTACCCGTATTCAAGTTCGGTATCATCCCTAAGATGCTTTGATGATCATCGTTGGAATGATCCCCAAAAAAAGGGAGAATGCACACAACAAAAATCTTAAATGATACCCACAACCTTTTTTTTTTTTTTTTACCCTCAACGATAAATTGCAAAAAACGTTTGTCTTCTTCAATCTTCCCTGTCCCCGGTGATATCGTAGTAAACGCGGATCATAATATTTGTTGGATTGCCAAGGGAAGCTAAGCCTATTTAGTAGGAACTTTTGCAGAGGTACCAACAAAAGACCGATTGATTTTTTGGATCAGTAAAGTGTGCAAAACTTGGTGTGACTCTCCTGTACTAACTGGTTTTCCCACTAAAGGGGGAGTGGGATAGGGGTGGGGGGTGGTTGTTGGCCGTTTTTATATTTTTCTTGTAATTGCAATGCGCATGTCCTATTTGAGCTAGTTGGTGGCCCCTCTCTGTTTGCACAACCCTCCCTTATGGCATACCATTGATCAGGACATGTGGGCATTTGCCGTTTAGTGGGTTTTTTACTGCCGGTGGGTTTACGGTAGGATTTCAACCATTGAGTCCCCCCCCCCCCTTATTTTATTTTTTTTCCACAAAATCTCCTAAAACACACGAGTTCTATGGATACAGCGCCTGGAATTCTTTCTTCATGTAATACGAAAGCATGATACCATCACGTAGCTGAAGGTGTGTACTACCAAAATATGATAGTTTGTGGGGGGTATTTCCCGTTGATTAGGCTGTTCAAATTACGAACCTTGATTTTTTTCTTGAATTGGACTTGTGCATGCGTCCCAATTTTGGCTAGTTTTGGCCACGAATCTCGTGTGCACCCCTACATATGGCATACCGTTTGAATGTCAGGATATGTGGAGATTGACATTTAGTGCGTTTTTTTTTGCTGTCAACAAGGGTTTAGGTAGATTGGGGATGTGGGGAGAATTTCCTGTTTTCGGACTGTTTCTTAGAAAAGTGTAGGCTGTTCAAATAACAGAGCACTTTGCTTCTTTCTTGTAATTGCAATTTGTGCATGCATCCCATTCTGATCTAGTTTGGTGTCACTCTCGTGTGCTCCCGCATATGGCATAACGTTTGATTCAGAACATTTGGGAGATTGATATTAGTGGGGGTTTTAATTTGTGGGGGGCAGTTGCCCAGTTTTTGGTCTGTTATTGAATACAGAGCACTTTGATTTTTTTCTGTAATTACACTTGTGCATGCGTCCGATTTGAGCTAGTTTGGTGGCCACGTCTCTGTACATCCACCATAATGGCAATACTGTTTGATTCAGAACATGTGGGAGAGTGATATTTAGTGGGGGGTTATTTGTGGGGGGCATTTTCCACGTTCTGGGCTGTTTTGAAATTACAGACAACTTTGAATTTTTTTCTTGTAATTTATACTTGTGCATGTGTCCCATTGAGCTAGTTGGTGGCCACGTGTCTGTGTGCACCCCACATATGGGCATCCCGTTTGATGTAGGATATTTGGGAGATTGACATTTGTGGGTTTTTTGCTTGTCAAGTGGTTTAGGTAGGATTTCCTCTTGAATCATCTTATTTAATTTTTCAAAACACCTCCTAAAAACACAAGATTCTTGGATCACTGGTTCTGGAATTCTTCATGTATTAAGAGCATGGCATCGTACCGTAGCTGAAAAGGTGTAAATAATAATTCCAAAATATTAGCTTGGGGGACTTTCCATGTTTCTGGACTGTTGTCCTCCTTAGAAAAATGGTGTAAAGGCTGTTCAATTCAAGCACGTTGATTTTTTTCTTTAATTGCATTTGGCATCTCATCCCATGTGAAGTGAGCTAGTTGGTTGGCTACGTCCTCTGTGTGCATCCCCACATAGGCATACGTTTGATTCAGAACATGTGGGAGGCTTGATAATTGACAGTTTTTTACATGACATGGAAATTTGCCAGGATTATTTAAACCTTTGAATTGTATTTTATAATTTTTTTCCTGAAAATCTGGTAAAAACGCGAATTTTTCTGAAACATGCCTCAACCATTGGTGGTAATGCATAAAGGAAATCCACCATTTGTGGAGCTGAAGATGTGTATATTCCAAAATATATAGTTTGGGGGGGTATTTCCTAAGATAGAGGGGCTGTTTAGTCTGACAATCTGAAAACTTTTGCTGTAATTGGGCTCCTTTTCATGGCTCACGTTGGTGGCTAGTTGATCCCACGTTTTGCGTGTGTACCATCATTAGGCATACCTTTGATCAGGACACTTTGGGAGAATTGCTATTTAGGTAACTTTTTTTTACTTACTTGTGATTTTGCATATTTCTACCTTTGAGAGTGTTTTTTTCCAAATATTTTTAGAAATCTGCTAAAACGTGACTCTATGATAACTGCGCCCCAGAACCATTGATGGTACGAATTAACAAACTACACAGAATTCGTAGATCACGGTGTGTGGATTTGAGAAATATATGGTTTTTGGGGGGTGTTTTGTGGAAAAATTGCAGACTGGTTAAATCAGATTTAGGCTGAATATTTTTGCTTTTCGAGCCGTTGTGCTTGTTTCACTTTGGCTTTTGGCTTCCACGTCCCTGTGTAACCACAATTGGCACACCGTTGATTCAGGACATTTGGGAGATTGATATTTCGTAACTTTTTTTTTAAGCAGTCCTGAGGTTTTGGCATGATTTCTTTCTTTCTACCTTTGGAGTTGTTTTTTTGTGTTCATTTTTTCAGACAAATGCGGAACTTCTACGAGAATTGCGCCCACAACAATTGATGGTATGAATGTAACAAGCTACGTGTTACTAGCTGAAGGTGTGTAAATTTCAGGATATATAGTTTTGTGTGGGGGTATTTTCTAAGATTACGGGGGTGCTTGTGGAAAACACTGTAGACTGTCAAATTCGGAGTTGGGCTAAATTTTTTCCGCTGTTTCTGATTCCACTCGTGCATTGTAACATAGTAACATTAACCTAGTAATTACGGTTGAATAAGACAATTCGTCCATCAACGTCCAACTATTCCCTATTCGTATTCCCTGTCCCATTAATTCTCATATTTTTTAGTTTTAGTAACTTATCCATGGCCTTTTTTCAAGTTATTCAATGAACTTGCCATTTATCCCACCTCTTCGCTGGCAGACGTTCGCACAGTTTCAATTCACCATTCTCTCTGTAAAGAAACTCTCCTACCTTGAAGATGAAACTCTTCTTTTCTTCCAACCTTAAAGGATGGTCCACGAGTCCTCTTATATGACCTATAGTGAACAATGCACCAGGAGTTCACTGTATGGGCCATTATATATTTGTATAAGGTTATCAATGTCCCCACGCAACCGCCGCTTCTCCAATGTAAACAGCCCTACTTGTCCTAATTCTGCCTGCATATTCAAGCCCCGTTCATCCCTTATTACTTTAGTTGCCCCTCTCCTGGACTGCTTCCATTTCCAGATGTTCCTTTGTATATGGGATTCCAACGCACCGCATCTATTCCAAATGAGAGCCCTTACCAGTGCCTTGTAAAGCGGGAGAATAATTTTTCCTCTGAATCTATTCCCCCTCTTTATATCAAGCAATATCTTGCTAGTCTTAGCGTTGGCTACCACCTGGCATTGTTTTCTACAGCTTAAGTCTGGTATCTACCAGAACCTCCCCAAAATCTTTTTCCATTTCAGATGCACCTAACCCGAGTTATTTTTATGGTGTAGGGTGCACAGGGATTATTAAATCCCAAAGGCATCACCTTACTTTATCAACATTGAATCTCATCTGCCATCTGCTGCCCATTTTGATAATCTATCTAGGTCTGCTTGCAGCAACGTGCACATCATTGGAAAGTTTCCAAAGCTCTGCCTATTTAGTGTCATCAGCAAACACAGATACCTTGCTCTCATGCCCCCTTCTAAGTCATTTAATAAACAGATTACCCAGAACGCCCAGTACAGAACCCTGAGGAACTCCGCTTAGAACTTTAGCCCACATAGATGTAGCTCCATTAACCACCACTCTCTGTTTTGCGGTCTTACCCAGTTCTCTATCCTGAACAATGTTTTTCCTTCAGGCCACAGTCTCAGTTTATAACATTAAGTCGCCTATGTGGCACAGTATCAAGGCTGTTGCAAAATCCAATTATACCAACATCCACAGCTGTGCCTGAATCTAACTTCTTACTCCTTCTCATAAACCCAATTAAATTTGTCTGGCCTGATCTATTTCCTCATAAACCCATGCTGAACTACTACTAATAAGATTATCTCTGAGACCAGCAGGATATGACCCTTGACAAAGTTTCCATCACCTTCCCTACCACTGATGTTAGGCTTACATGTCGATATTACCACGCTGTGAAACGACTACCTTTTGTGAATATTGTATTACATTGGCTTTTTTCCAATCCAGCGGCACATCCCCAGACAAAATCGAAATCTGAAAAGATGAGACACGTGGTTCTTGCTCGAAACTGAATCTAAGCCTTTTAAAATCCTAGATGCATCCATCTGTCCTGGCGCTTTATTGATATTAACTTTGTCTAATTGATTCCGGACCATAATATCCTCTGTTATCCATTTGAAAACCTTCATTTCCTCCTCCCTGCACTTGTACATCCCTACTGTAGATTCTCAACAGTAAAACCGATGTAAAAAAACGGTTTAGCAGATTAGGCCTTTTCCGGCATCCCTACAACCCACCTCGCTCCATTATTTAAAGGGTCCCACATTCTCAGTCCTCATTTTTTTACCATTTTAATACTTAAAAACATCTTGGGGGTGGACTTTCTTTGTTTCGGAACAATCCGTATTTTCTTTTCTATTTTAGCTAGTTCAATTGCTTTCTTGCACCTCCTTTATTACAACTTTTGAGTCCGTAAGCCTGTTCTGTGCTTCTGCTTTCAAAATTTTAAAGCCCTTTTCTTTTTTTCCATTTCCCCGTTTTCACCTGAGCATTCAGCCATGCAGGATGGACTAATTTTTTTACCTTGTTTTCCTAAAGGGACGATTTGGAATGTATAGTTTTAATAATATAATACTCCTATTAAAGTGGTCCACATCTGCTCAGTATCTTACCTAGAACAGTTCCCCCCCCCCCCAGTCTAGAGCCGGAGCGCTTCCTTTAAAATCATACATTTAGCTTTCCTAAAGTTAAAAGTTTTTTGTTAAGCCCCAAAAGTTTTTTGCCCTTTAGTTTTCTGCAAACCTATATTAAATGACACTATCTCATGGTCACTTTCCCTAAGCTTTTCCATTACCTTCATCTCCAAAATGAAGCTCTGGGTTATTAGATATCACCGATCCAACAACGCATTCTTTCTAGTAGGAACTTCTACCACTCTGTGACGAAAATGCGCTATTGGAAATTACGACTTTATAACCTTTCTGAGGTGCTGGGCAGTTTCATTACTCCCATCTATTTCAGGTTAGTTAAAATCCCCCATAACCATAACATGTGCCATAACCAGCAGCCTATCGCAACTGCATATGGAGATTTCATTCCACCTCTTTCCCGGCCTTTGGGGGCGCCCCTTATAACACACTCCAACAATAATTTTACCTACATGCTTGCCTTCCTGTACACAGTTCCACCACCCATAATGTTATCTGCGCACTGCGCATCGTTTGCTCCCCCATCTATTCCATCTTTTAAATTTGGCTTCAATTCCTGTTTACATACATACAACATACTCCATCCTCCTTTCTTATTACACTCGGTCATGCTCGAAATAAGGGAGTACGCCTTCAATATTTACTTGTCCCAGTCGTGTGATCATTAAGCCCATTATTCTGCTATACCACTTACATCATACCTTTCCTTTAGAACTCATTATTTCAGTTCGCCGGGGTTGTTTTCAGCAGACTCCTTTGATTTAAACATACATGTTTAGATTATCACTTGATTACTTCCATACATGGTCGTACTGCCATCCTTATCCTCTATGCTCCCCCCTCCGCCTTCTCGCCCTCCCCGTTGTGTTACTAGCCCAAGATCCCTAACTCTCTATCTACCCCTGGTAGTTAAACGTTTCCCTCCCCCCATACCTAGTTTAAAATCTCCTCCCAACCCCTAGCCATCTTCTCCCCCAACACATGCACCATCACCATTGAAGTGCAATCCGTCCTACTAAGAGCCTGTAGCCAACAAAAAGTCAGCCCAGTTCTCTCCAAAAACCCAAACCCCATCTCCTTACACCCAACTCTCTTAGCCCCGCATTATACTCCTGATCTCCCGTTGCCTCCCTAGCGTACACGTGGCTTGCGTATATTTTCCTGAATCACTACCTGAGAGGTCCTTGCTTTTAACTACACCTTTGCCCCTAATGCTCGGAAATCATTTTTAAGGACCCTCACCTCCACCCTCTAACTTTGTCATTGGCCACCAATGTGACCAAGGACCGCCGGGTCACTCCCAGCCCCACCCAATACTCTGTCTACAATACACGATCCACCACATGTCGAACCTGCACCAGGCAGAAACACACACTTGTTCGCTGCAGGGTCCTGGCGACAGATTACCCTATCTACCCTTCTAATATAGAATCCCTACCCCTACCACCTGTCTAATCCTTCCTTAGCCCCCGTTTCTCCCTCCCTTGTCATTGGGAGATGGCGTTCCCCTGGGTTCTCAAGGGAGCCCGCTCCATACATGCTGCTATCCGAGCCATCGTCTCCACTCTTCAACCTAAATGGCAAATCTGTGGATCGCCAGCTGGGAAGAACCCCCCCTAAAAAAAATTTCCCTTCCGTCCCCTACTTCCCTGGTTACCCTACAATCTATCTCCTTCTCCACCTTAATTGCCCTCTCACCCACCAGTTTTTACTGGCCCTGCCCGACTGCATTTCCCCAGGTTGCCAAGTCCTGCAATGCTGGCCAGTAACCCCTTAGACTCTGTACCTCCATATTCCAAATGGGCAAACCCACTCACATCTGACACATCCCTATGTCCCCTGGGGCGGCTGCTCCAAGATCCATACAATGCGGCACGGATGCACAAGCTGCCGGCCCCAACAACTGTCCATACTAAACAGCACACACACACATCAAGACACAGCAAGAAAATAGTGTTGTTCTTAAACGCTTTCTTGTTTTCAATAAAAAAACTCTTTAGTTTTTTAAACGCTGTCAAATTCTCTTAAACAATAAAAAATCTCTTTAAAACAGGAATCGCTCAGAGCTAATCGCTCATGGGAAGTGCCTTAAATGAGGTTCCAAACCAATCACCGAGCCACCGGCTCATCATTTAAACCAATCATTTACACACCCCCCGCCAACCAGGAGGAGAAAAAAAAAAAAACCTTTCCTTTGTCTCCCTTTGTGGGCTTTTCGCTTACCACGTCCGCGTGTGTAACCACACATATGGCAGAACCGTTTTGATTCAGGACATTGGGAGATTGATATTTGTAACGTTTTTTTTAGATTCCATGATGTTTTTTGGCATGATTTCTACCTTTGAAGTTGTTTTTGTTCTTTTTTTTTTCAGACAAAATGCGAATTCTGTTCTTACGAAGATTGCGGCCCACGCCATTGATGGTTATAAAACAACTACAGTGTTACAATAGCTGAAGGTGTGTAGATTTGCAGGAATATATAGTTTGTGGGGTTTTAGTTTCTAATTATGGGGATGTTTTGTTGAAAAAAACTGCAGACTGTCCAAATTCGGAGTTGTGGCTAAATATTTTTGGCCGTGTTCTGAGCCATCCGTGCATTGTCTCCTTGTGCTTTTCGCTTCCACGTCCCGTGTGGTAAACCACACATATGGCATATACCGTTTGGATTCAGGACATGTTGGGAGATTGATATTTGGTAACTTTTTTTTTACATTCCATGGGGTTTTGGCATGATTTCTACCTTTTGAAGAATGTTTTTGATGTCATTTTTTTTGAAAATCTGGTACAAGTGCAAAACTTCTACAATACTACTGCGCCCACACCATTGATGGTTGAATGAACGAACCTACAGCGATTACAATAGCTGAGGTGTGTATGCATATTCAGGAATATATAGTTTGTCGGGGGTATTTCTGAGTTTTGGGGGGAGTGTTTGTGGAAAAAACTGCAGACTTTCAAATACAAAACTGGCTAATTTTTTTTTGCTGGCTACTGACATTTGGCACTGTCCCGCTCTGGGTTAGTTGTAGCCATGTCTCTGGGTACAACCCATTAATGTGGCCATACTTTTTATCGGGAGGGGTTTGCTTTCATATTTGAAATGCGTTTGAAACTTTCCTCCCCATTTAAGGCTGAAATTCGCTTTGATTGGTTCTCCATGATTTTACAGTTGAGGAAAAAAGGAAAAATGGTTGAAGAAATAATTTACGATTGGACGAAGAGCTGCGTCCGGGTATCTGCATTTTATCGAAACTCATCAAATCCTGCGGTGTAGTTTTCTAAAAATATCTCACTGTGGGGATATTTTATTAATTTGGGTAGATATTCCTTGTTAACTGTCAGTAGTGGTTATACATTTTAAATTTGGTGTAAATATTCTTGAAAGGGGCAGTTTTTAGTTGGGGGTGTCTCCTTACAGAAAAGTCGTACCTCCTTATCTGGTATCGTTGTCCTCGGGATGTATCCGAGCTTTTAGAACATAAGATTTTTGTGTGTACCCTTAAGATACCTATAAGTAAAAATGGGAAAAATCCTGAATTTGCAATGTTTCATTTTTTTTTACATATTTTACCACATATTCCAGAAAATTTCCAGAAAAGTACAAATGCCTGTACCATGTTAAAGTAGACTTGTGCTGAAAAAACAAAAAATGTATAATATTCATGATTTACTGCAAGGTTCCTACTAAAAAAGTAGTCTAAAGCGTTAGGGCAAATCCTAAAACCTCGGCAGTTACGCAAAAAAAAAAATTAAATCTCCTGGCATGAAGGTTAAGGGTGGCCACAATGCCCTTTAATATATATTGTTACATGTTTAGGGCATATTTAGTAAATTCTAGTATTTACCATTGTTGTTGTCCATGATCTTAATATCACATAATTGTAAATGAGGCATTATACTTTCAGTACAAACCCTGTTCAAATTCCTGGTTGCTATGAAGGGGATATGGCTGTAAACCTGTTTCTTGGGGGGCCTTCCTATTGTAAATTTTCACTAAACAAAATGTGTTTTTTTTTGGCTCAGACTCTGAGATTGTTCCTACTTTTCTCACTAAACCATTCCCTGGCAAATTACCATTTTTACCTCCCAATTTGTTTTCATTAAGGACCTTTATACGATAGTGTTGAAGCTAGAAGGCAATACTGTCAGAAATCATTTTCTTTGGGGCGTGTGCTCTCACAGAAAAATCTTTGATGTAGGAATTACCATCCTAAGTACTTTTCATTTTAACTGTCATTTAAAAAAAAAAATTATATACACACTATAGTTATCCTTTAAACCATTTGCTAAATCAACTACACTATACTATGCTATGCACAGATCTACATGAATATGATAATACATGGACATATAAATTCAAATTGATTTGTTAATGTGTGATCATATATTGCAAGCATATTGAATATTAACTAATCACAATTGGATTTTGGTCCTTCAGAGGCAACCTAATAAAGAGGTGCAAACCCTGGCGGAGCTCCGCAGTTCATCACAGTGATGCAAGAATAGAAGACACTGTCAACCCCGCGACCGTTGATGACGCCAGCAGTGTCACTCGCAGCCCAGTGACAATCGCCCGTGTTTTGGCCATCCACGGAGTTGGTTTTCCTGCTGATAAGAAGAAGACATCAGATCAATATGCCGACAAACTTGGCAACGATGACGCCGATGGAAGAAAGAAACATGCCCAAGGCTCTTGTGGCCTGACAGCTTAGAAATGTCATGGTCATTGGGGACATTTTACATATATACGCCCTGGACATGTGTGTTAAAATGGCATTGTGGTCATTTTATATATACTTGGAAATGTGTTGGCTGGTCATTGGGGACCTTTTTATTATCACTGGTCAATGTTGTAATGGACATTGAGGCATTTTATATATACTTTTGGCAATGTTGGCTGGTCATTGGGGACATTTTAGATATATACTGGTCCAATGTTTGTATGGACATTGAATGGCAAATTTTTTATATATACTTGGCAATTTGTGGACTTTTCATTGGGACATTTTATATATCTACTGGTCAATGTGTGTATGGCATTGATGCATTTTATATATACTGGCCTGTGTGGACTGGTCATTGGGAACATTTTATATATATACTGGTCATTGTGTGTAATGGACATTGACTGGCAAATTTTATATATACTTGGCAATGTTGTGTACTGGTTCATTGGGGACATTGTATATATTACTGGTCATGTGTGTATGGAACATTGATGTCATTTTAATATACTGGCACGTGTGGCTGTTCATTGGGGCCATTTTATATATATAACTTGTCAATGTGTGTATGGACTTGATAAGCATTTTTATATACTTGGCAATGTTGGACTGTCCAGTGACATTTTTATATCTAATATACTGGTCAATGTGTGTATGGCATTGATGGCTATTTTATATATACTATTCGGGGTTTGTAATATGGCCTTGGGCATTTTACATATACTGGGCATATGTGTACTGGACCATTGGGACATTTTATATATAACGGGTCAGTGTGACTGAAATTGTGGGGCATTCATATACAGGTCAGTGGTGGACTGGAAATTGGGGCATTTTTATATAACTGGCAAATATGTTTGTACTGACTTGGGCGGCATTTTATATACTGGTCAGTGTGGACGGGAAATTTGGGGCATTTTATATATACAGGTCACTGGACATTGGGTGGAGCATTTATTATACGGTCACTGGACGTGGGGGCATTGGATATTACAGGCCAGTGTGTCTGCTTCACACGACATTTTTTCAAATATACCGGTCAGAGTGTGCACTACATTGGGTGGCTTTATATATACAGGTAAGTGTTTTCTGCTGCACACAACGTTGCATAGTATTAGGCTCTGAGTCAATGTGTGTTTCTGGACATGGATTTCATATATACAGGTCAGTGTGTAGCTGTTGGAAATTACCTTTTGTATATACAGGTTAGAGCTTATACTGTATATGTGTGTCAAAATGTGTCTGTACTATATGTTCTAGTCTGTTTGTAATGTGTCTTTAGTACGTGTAAGGCCCCCCCAAATGTACCCAATATGGGGCCCCAGAAGTCGTATGGAGCCCTGCATTTAACAAATAAAGGTGAAGTTTTAAACCCTCCACTTGAAGCTGTTTTGTTTGCATGTAAATGTTTTTAAGGACGTGCAGCATGTTTTTGTCCTGCGGAAAGGCGATGACTTTGAGCGGAGGGGTATGTACGTTCCCCTTTTATTTTCGTTCCCCTCTATTTTCTGTATAATTGCTAAGTTGGGGACCATCGATTTGATGTTCAACTAATTATCATAAATCAATATCCCGTACTACTCCCACCAAACGAGATTCACACACAGAGAGTGGTTGTTTTTCTGCTTTTTCACATTCCATCTAAACAACCTCCACTGTCAGGTCTCCCAAGCTACATTTTATATCAGTATGTTTAAAGTTGAGTGTCTTTAACACCTCCAAAATGCGCTTGGTCTTAGCTGCCTTTAACCCAGGGGCTGCACTGAAAAAAATAGCGTGCCATTGTGAATTTGGGACTCCTTTGAAATTCTGGGGATCTTCGAAATTATCAACGGGGTTGAAATCTAGAAAGTGGAATTTCTAAAAATAAATCCATTATTTCTGTCTGAGGATTCGTAGATCTCCGAAGATCCGCTGCGACCAGGTCCAATCTCTAGTTTAGGTATACCAATCAGATTATTTTCTGAAAGAACTAATTGTATCCACTCAGAATTGGTTACAACAGATTGTTTCAAACGACTCTGATTGCTTTCTGAAGATCCTGATTGTAACCAATCAATTATTACAATCATATTATTTCAGAAATATCTGCTTGGCATACTACCAATCAAGATTCTTTCTGAAAGAATCTGATTGTAACCAATTCTGACTGGAAAAGATGTGATTGGTTAGTATACCAATCATATCTTTCTGAAAAAAATCTGATTGTAACTAATCAGAATTGGTTAACAATCCAGTTCTTTTCAGAAAAAAAAGAAACTGATGTCTGTTCCCCAGACCATTCCCATTCCCAGAAGACATTTAAAGTATTACTTATCACGTTTGCAGTTTCGAATTTTTTTTTTAAATTTCTCGCATTGTCGAACACGGTTTGAAAATTTTTGAAAGCAGAATTCCTCCGAATTTCGTGCATCTGACCATCTCTATTTTGGATGAGGCATTTGTCTATCTGCTGTCTTTACTGCTTAACCAGACTGTTTACTGCACTGGATATGCTCAACTATCCCAAATGCAAGCTGTATACTCAATCCGACATATAAGTGGGCCTTATACCGAAAAGATACCTTCAATCCCCAAGACACACAACACCAGAAAAATGAATGTTGGCACTGTCTCCCTCTATTGTCTTCATTGCCCAGATGGGAGCTGTAGACTGGGAGGAGCCCAGATATCCCTACCAGCAAGATGCCCATTTGCTCTGACCATACCATGGGATACTCACTTCCAGACGCCTTTATATTAGAATTGTGATCCTATTTCCAGACGATACACCAGAAAAATTAAAATGTTTTTTGTTATGCTGTTATTGGAGGGGGGTTTGTGGGCCCAAGAGTTTTTCTTTCCAGTGGGAGGGGGTTTGTGATCCCCCCTCTTCCCTAGTTCCTCCTACCTGTCCATCCCATGGGAAATGTCATGTCCGAACTCCAAAAAATGTTTTGCAACAGGTTTGTTGGTTTTTCCATCTCTGAAAGCCGTCTTAATTGCTGATCTATGTCCATATATTCTGGTGCGCAGTGTTAGGTCAGTTTTTCCAACATAAGAGAGTCCGCAGGGACAAGATACTAAGTATACCACATGTGTTGTTGTACATGTAATAGCATACTTGATTTGATGGGTGTATCCTTTAAAGATTTTTTTGTGTGCATTTCTCCCCTTTTTTGGGGATCATTCCAACGATGATCATCAAAGCATCTAGGGAATGATACCAACTGTGAAACGGTAGCAAAGACTTTAGTAAAAATCCTATTTGTGAATGAACGTTTGAGTTCCATTCACAAAATGATATATAAGCTGTCGCATGACAGCTTGCTACTATACTAGTTACTGACAGATGTTGAATGGAATCACCTCATGTACCTCCCACTAGACCACTATATGGTCAGTCTTACAACCACTCATGGAAGACCCGCGTGAAGGAGGAAGTTCTTGGAGTTGCACCGGGGTCTCTTCCCTTCTCTTGAAGAGCCTCCTCCTCACTTCCTCCTCGTGGGCGGCTGATCGCAGGGAAAGGTAGGATATCTCATGATCCCCCCCTCGAATTTGGACCAAACGAGGGGGGGTGTCGGGGGCGAGGGGGCAGTTGAATGTGCCCCCCGATTCGCCCTAGCAGGGGGGACAAAAAATTGGGAGGGGGGAAAGCCAATCGTAATCACGATCTGTGGAAGGTTTGAGTATTACTCACAGTATGTGAATAATACGGATCTGTGGCAGGGGAAGGGTTAAAGGGCAAGTCCAGCCCGAAAAACTGAAAACTTAAAACTATATAGGAAATCACCCCTCAAAACCCTAACGAGTAATAGTTTGTAAAATCTGAAATATTAAATCTACAACCTGAACATCTTGTACAATGTCCTGTTTCCCTTGTTTATCGCTTCATGTCTTCCAGTTTATTGTCAGTTATGGATTGACAAATTGACATCACCGCCAATGACTGGATGAATGTTAATCCCCTGTCTGCCACTTCTGAGCATCCCAAGTCAGTACAGGTCAGTCAGGTTTCTAATTGCTCAAGTTTCCATGGGCCAGAGCCAGCTAGCAGGCATACACGTAATGAATCATAGGAAAAACTAGTATATATCAACTATTTTAAGTAGAGCCATTCTTCTGAAAGTATTTTTTTTGGAGGTGGAGTTGGTCCTCTTTAAATTAAAAATGGGCACTTGTGATGTATTTGGACCCTATCCCAACTTCTGTTTTTAGCAAATTGATTGACATGCATTTTTTAAACCAATTATTAATAAGTATCCCGTTTCTCCCTCTCTGTCAGAGGTTTGCCCTCCGCCTCCCCGCTGCTCAATAACCCTTGTAGAACCGAGCATAAAAGAGCCCCTCAAGAGAAGAGCTATACTTGGCTGTAATGTCCTGTTTGGGACCTAATAAGAACAAGAATTCTGGTCAATACCAAGTTTCCAAAGCCTTTATTCTCTCCCTATCCAATCTACTATTGGTGACGTCGGTCTATAGGACGCTTCGCAACTGCAAACCAGAGGCCTGCACTCAATGATGATGGCTCAATAAAGCCGAAACCGGTCTGTAATAAAGCCGAACCGGTCTGTAGTTGGCGCCCTGGTTTGACATTAGACTTGTGGAAATGCTGGTTAAAAGTCTTTTTAAAGATATAGCTTTCTAAAGCTACATAAAACATGGTGGTTTATTACCCAGATCTTTGTTCCTACTGCATGCTTGCTGAGGGGAGTTCAAATCAGCCTGAATTATTTCCCCTATTCCTCTTATTTATTAGTGACTTTGAACCTAAGGAGAATGCATCATTGGGACTGTAACTTAAATAGTTTTACTGAGAGCAGTAACATGAGGAAAACTGTAATGTTAAGCTTTATCTTCTCTTCAGTTCAAGTCTCTAGTTCTTTTCTCAAATTTATGCAAACAAGATCTACTTACAAGCTCACGCTCCACACCGATGCAGCGCTCTCTCCTCGTGCTGCTGTTAGTTGCCTTTTCCATCATGAGTAGCAGAGCTCGTCTGGTAATGGCAACCAGCCATTGGCCGTGATGTCACTGTCATGGCCGTGAATGACTGCCTTACCAGGAAGTGGAAGAGAACTGTTGGTGGATAATCATGAGCTTGTAAGTAGAATATATAGTTTTGGTGGGCATTCTTAATCATTTTAAGCCAAACGTAAACCTATGTTTTGGGGCCCCTGAGGAAGTTTAATAATAGTTTTTATATGGGGTGGACATACCCTTTAACCATGTTAGTTACAGCTGCCTGGGAATGGCTAAGAAGGTTTGTAACTCCATTATTCTTAAAGCTGATGTAATTCCTAGGTTAGTCATTCCCAGACGGGAATTACAGGCATGTAGTTTAGCTTCAGCGTGGAAGATCCTGGAAATTGTTTATACGGGAACATATTTTAAGTTGGTTTCCATGACTGCCCCGTATAATGATTTAGTAGGAATAGATCTTGTCAAACTAACTGCTTAATTTTTATGAGGAAGTGAGTAGATTTAGACTCTGGCATAGCAGTCGATGTTAGTATACTTGGATTTTGCAAAGGCTTTTGATACAGTGTCCCATAGTGATTAATGTCTAAGGTACGTCTGTTGGCAGGGTTGGCACATTTTACGTGTGATAAATTGTTGTTAAGAATAGATGCAGGAAGTAGTTGTTTAACGCTCCTTCTATCTGGACTCTGGTTTTAATGGGGGTGCCACTTCTTGGGGCCACTTCTATTTAATCTGTTTATATGACTTGGATGTGGATTATCACAAGTTTCCTGTTTGCTGCAACACAAACTTGTCGACCATTAAACTTCAGAGAATGCAATTCTTGCAATTGGATTCTAGGATAGATGTCCTTTGGGACTGCTAAGTGGAGATGAGATCTATGTTGATAAAATGTGAAAAAAAAACAGTGTGCATTTTTGGACTAAAATCCTTGTCTCCTTATACTAGAAGGGCTCTGTGTTAAGTGATCCCTGTTGGAAAGGGAATCTTGGAGTTTGGATCACACTAAAGGTAGCAAGCAGTGCCAGTGGCAACACCAAGCCAGCATGGTATGTGGTCTTGTATAAGAGAGTTCATATAGTTCAAGGGAGGAAAAGTATTCTCCCTCTTCAAGCATTGGTAAGGCCTCATTTGGAATATGCAGTGCAATTTGGAATCCGTGTGTACAAAAAGGACATC
Source organism: Hymenochirus boettgeri (assembly GCA_019447015.1). Lineage (NCBI taxonomy): Eukaryota > Metazoa > Chordata > Amphibia > Anura > Pipidae > Hymenochirus > Hymenochirus boettgeri. The sequence goes on from CM033469.1 coordinate 244,446,039, forward strand.
TTTGAAATGGAAAGGGTTCAAAAGGGCAACTAATTAATAAGGATTGGGGGAGCTCTAAAAAATGAAGAGACGGGAAAATTACAATTATGTACGCTGGAGAAAAGGCCGCTTGTGTGGGGATATGATCAGCTGTGTATAAATACATTAGCGGGCCATACATAAACTATCTGGGGCATTGTTCACCAATAGAAAATGTCAGAGGACACAAGGACATCCCGTAAGACTTGAAGAAAAAGGTTTAGGCTTCAATTCGAAAGGTTTTTCCCTGTGAAACGGTAAAGCTATGAAACTTTCTTCAGGGAGTTGTTATGGCATTTTTCCTTGGTCACTTGTGAAGGTTCTCATTCATCCAGGTCATGTTATATCTGTTGCATTCAATTAGATCAACTTGAAGACGTTTCGCTATTCATCCGCTAGTCTCCAGCACAGAAGAGCCAAGTCCCGTGTCAGGACTCAGCCCGTGTACCTGCATCTTAAGGTAAAGGACATACCTTGAAGATGTAATGTAACATATTGGCAAAGAACGTGACTGGTTCACAAGGTGTTAAGGAGGCCATTTATGTGAAATAAAGACCCAAGCTAATAGAGGGGGGGTTCGACACCAACTGTCTGCCATGTCCAATGCTGTTTTGACACCTACTCTGGTAGTTCCTATAACACCTCTTAGCCCTACTAATCACGCCCTACCCTTGGCTGTGATATGCTATGTGATTTTCCAGGGTACATAATTGCCACAATTCTGTACAAGTCATTCTGACTAGAGAAGCCAGTCGGATGACTAGCGAACGTCTTCAAGAACTAAACTTCAAGTCCAGTTATCTAACTGAATACAACAGATATCACATGACCGGGATGAATGAGAACCTTCCAAGCACAATGTCTGGTCAGTTATTAGAATATTGAGGATTTATATAGTGCCAGCTTCTTCCAGTTTGTCTATTTATTCCTTTGGGTTTCCAAAATTTAACATTCGTAGTAGAGAATCATTGCCAACAAGGAGTGTTAATAAGGGGGAGATTTTTTAATGGTAATTCACTAGCTGTGTGTTTCTGATTAGAGAGATCCCAGAATTGCAAAGTATGTTAAAATATTTTCGGAGGTTGGTTAGATTTATGTTCCTTCTTTTTTTTTCAACTCTACATTATGGATGTCTAGTCTGGTTAGTGGGCTAAAATCGAATTCTCAATATCTACCAATCCCCATCATCGCCAATCCCTGCGGCTGCTTGAAGGTCCTTCCTGGTTCATTCAGCTAAAGCGCACATGCAAATAATGCGCGCTATAGTTGAACTGAAGCAGGAAGCAGTCCAGACTTGTCAGTGCAGCTGTAGTGGATCGCGTGAAAGGTAAATACTTCCCCTTCATTCCTGATTCCTTTGAAATTGATTGAAGAATGGGAGTATGGCATTTGCACCTTAACCTTCATTCTTTAATGAATGCATTAAAGGAATAGTTCTACTTTTCCATGAACTATTCTTAAGTGGTTCTGCAGTGTTCATTAAGCAGCTATATAAACTAGGTACATATCATGCAATAATTGTTTATTTCTGAAAAGATCTCCAACTTTATAAACCAACATTTACAATTATAAAGCTGTAAGGTGAAACAACAACTGTTCTGTGTTTGTAGTATAACTAAAACATATGCAATATCTACACATTTGGGTAGGACACACTCCCCTCGTGGTGCTGAATGGATGCCAAACTGTAAGGAAGGCCTTATCTCTAACTCTGAAGCGCTTTCTGGCCGTCCTTTAGCCAGCTACATAACAGATTGACAAAAGGAAAAGGTACCTCAGTTTTTATTTAGCTTAATGAATCAAAATGTTAATGTTTCCCACTGTTTGTGGCAGCAAATGTAGGTGGATCCCATGTTTATTTTTCTAATGTAGTTGTTTTTTTATGCCATATCACTATATTATGTCTACAACTTTATTTTACAATGCAAAAAAGAATTGTTATTGATATCTATACACACTAATAACTATATATATATTATATAACCACCAATGATTGGCCTCTAAAACACGGATGTATCCACACTAGACCTGGGCCTCCTATAAATTCAGAAATGACTTCAGTAAAGTTCGAGACTCCAGGATTCTTCAAATGATTTATTAAACATAGCAACATTATGGCAACGTTTCGGCTCTTTGCGTGGAGCCTTTATCAAGCCTTGTGTTTCAAACACTTTGCAAACTACTTTATGGGGAACCTCCTCCATGACAAAATTACTCATTAAGTGCAATCCTTAACCCTTAACAATCATCCACTACTGGTGATCGCTAGAGGGCGATCAAAGTGCATAAAAAGTGCATATCTAGTGCTAAAAGTGCTTACAAAATGCTTCCACAATTTCCAATGGCAGATACTAAATGCTATGAAGTGTCTTCTATTATCGGTTAAAAGTGCATTCTACTTTCGATTAAAAAGCTATTAGGCAATACAAGAAGCTCTAGTGCTAAAAGTGCTTCAAAAGTTCTTCAAATTTCCAATGGAAGATACAAAGTCTTATGTCCTGCCTTCTTTATCGGTTAAAAATGCATCTTCTTTCGATTAAAAAAGCTATTAGGCATACAAGAGCTCGTCTATGATATAACCAATTAGTGTATAAAGTGCTGATCTAAGAGTGACTAGTGATAATATACATTGTTAAGTGATATCCTAATCGTTACTTAAAAGCTATATTGGACCATAAGTCCTGGTAAAATATTGAAAATACAAAATTGTACCTGGAATAATTAAAAAAATCCATCTTAAAATCCATAGAGTTTTATCGTTCCAAAGAAAAATTGTATTAGATATATTCATTCAATCCACAAGGGTTAACTGTGTTTAATGTCTTTGTTCCAATAGGCTTTCCATTGAATAAAACCAGTTTCGATCGGTCCCCTCTCTCCGTAATACTGGTACATGGTCTATTCCTCTGAATTAAAAGTGGAAAGGTCATGTCCGAACTCAAAAAATGTTTTGCAACAGGTTTGTTGGTTTTTTTCATCTCTGAAAGCCGTCTTAATGCTGATCTATTTCCATATACTTCTGGTGCGCAGTGTTAGGTCAGTTTTTCCAACATAGAGAGTCCGCAGACAAGATCCTACGTCTGCTTCATTTTTTAGAGCTCCCCCAATCCCTTATTAATTAGTTGCCTTTATTGAACCCTTCCATTCAAAGATGTCCTTTTTGTACACCGGATTCCAAAATTGCACTGCATATTCCAAATGAGGCCTTACCAATGCTTTGAAAGAGGGAGAATACATTTTCCTCCCTTGAATATATACCTCTCTTTATACAAGACACATACCATGCTGGCTCTGGTGTTGCCACCTGGCACTGCTTGCTAACCTTTAAGTTTGATCCAAAACTCCAAGACCCTTTCCAACAGGGATTCACTTAACACAGAGCCCATTTATAGTATAAGGCAGACAAGGATTTTAGTCCAAAAATGCACACTTTTTTTTCACATTTTTCAACATAGAATCTCATCTGCCACTTAGCAGTCCAATGTGACAATCTATCTAGAATCCAATTGCAAGATGCATCTCTCTGAAGTTTAATGGTCGACAAAGTTTGTGTTGCAGCAACACAGAAACCTTGTGATAATCCACTCCAAGTCATATAAACAGATTAAATAGAAGTGGCCCCAAGAAGTGGCACCCCCATTAAAACCAGAGTCCATATAGAAGGAGCCGTTAAACAACTACTTCCTGCATCCTATTCTTAACAACATTCTATCCACGTACAAATGTGCCAACCCTGCCAACAGACTGTACCTTAACATTAATCACTATGGGACACTGTATCAAAAGCCTTTGCAAAATCCAAGTATACTAACATCGACTGCTATGCCAGAGTCTAAATCCTACTCACTTCCTCATAAAAATTAAGCAGTTAGTTTGACAAGATCTATTCCTTACTAAATCTTATACGGCAGTCATGAAACAACTCTAAAATATGTTCCCGTATAAACATTTCCAGTGATCTTCCACGCTGAAGCTAAATTACATGCCTGTAATTCCCGTCTGGAATGACTAACCTATGGAATTACATCAGCTTTAAGAATTAATAGGAGTTACAACCTTCTTAGCCATTCCCAGGCAGCTTGTAACTAACATGGTTAAAGGGTAGTCCACCCCATATAAAAACTATTATTAACTTCCTCAGGGGCCCCACAAAATAGGTTTACGTTTGGCTTAAAATGATTAATAATGCCCCAAAACTATATATTTACTTACAAGCTCATGATTATCCACCACAGTTCTCTTCCACTTCCTGGTAAGGCGTCATTCACGGCCATGACAGTGACATCACGGCCAATGGCTGGTTGCCATTACCAGACGAGCTTCTGCTACTCATGAATGGAAAAGGCACATAACAGCAGCAGAGGAGAGAGCGCTGCATCGTGGTGGACGTGAGCTTGTAAGTTAGATCTTGTTTGCATAAATTGTGATGAAAAGACTAGAGACTTGAACGAAGAGAAGTAAAGCTTAATGTACATTTTCCCATGTTACTGCTCTCAGTAAAACTAATTTAAGTTACAAAGTCCCTAATGATGCATTTCCTTAGGTTCAAAAGTCACTAATAAATTAAAAGAATAGGGAAATAATTCAGGCTTTGAACTCCCTCAGCAAATGAAGTATAGGAACAAAGACTCTGGGTAATTCCCATGTTTCTAGTAGCTTTAGAAAGCTATATCTTTAAAAAGACTTTTACCGCATTCCACAAGTTAATGCAAAACCAGGGCGCCAACTACAGACCGGTTCGGCTTTATTACAGACCGGTTTCGGCTTTATTGAGCCATCATTCGTTGGGAGTGCAGGCCTCTGGTTTGCAGTGCGAAGCGCTATAGACGACGTCACCAATAAATTGATTGGATAGGGAGAGATAAAGGCTTTGAAACTTGGTAATTACCCAGAAGTTCTTGTTCTTATTAGGTCCAAAGGACATTACAGCCAATTATGCTCTCTCTTGAGGGGCTTTTATGCTCGAGTTCTAAAGGGTTATTGAGCAGGGGGAGGAGGGCAAACCTCTGACAGAGAGGGAGAAACGGAATACTTATTAATAATTGGTTTAAAAAATGCAGTAATAATTTGCTAAAACAGAAGTTGGGATGGGGTCAAATAAATCACAAGTGACCATTTTTTATTTAAAGGACAACTCCACCTCAAAGAAAATTTTTCAGAAAGAATGGCTCTCTTAAAATAGTGTGATATATAATAGTTGTCCTATGATTCATTACGGATGCCTGCTAGCTGGCTTGCCTCATGGAAACTGAGCAAGTTAGAAACCTGAATGACCTGTACTGACCTTGGGTATGCTCAGAAGTGGCAGACAGGGGATTAACATTCAGTCATTGGCGTGATGTCAATTGTCAATCCATAACTGACAATATAACTGGAAGAACCAGGAGCGAAAACAAGGGAAACAGGACATTGTACAAGATTTCAGGTTAGATTTAATATTTCAGATTTCAAACTATTACTGTTAGGGTTTGAGGGGTGATTTACCGTATATAGTTTTAATTTTAGTTTTTGGAGCTGGACTTGCCCTTAACCTTCCCTGCCACAGATCGTATATTCACGATCTGTGCAGGAATACTCAAACTTCCACAGATCGTGAATATACGAGTGGCTTCCCCCCTCCCAAATTTTTTTCCCCCTGCTAGGGCGATCGGGGGGCGCATTCAACTGCCCCCTACGCCCCCGCACCCCCCCCTCGGTTTGGTCCAAATTCGAGGGGGGGATCAGGAGATATCCTACCTTTCCCTGATCAGCCGGTCCCACGAGGAGGAAGTGGAGGAGGAGCTCTTCAAAGACGGAAAGGGAGACCCCGGTGCTCACAGAACTTCCTCCTTCACGGGTCTTCCATAGAGTGGTTGTAGACTGACATTAGTGGTCTAGTGGAGGTATGCAGGTGATTCCATTCAGACACTCTGCAGTACCTAGTATAGTACAAGCTGTCATGCAGACAGCCTTACTATACATTTTGTGAATGGAACTCAAAGTTCCATTCACAAATAGGATTTTATAAAGTCTTTGCTACCGTTTTCAAGTTGGATCATTCCCTAGATGTTTGATGATCATCTTGGAATGATCCCCAAAAAAGGGGGAAATGCACACAAAAAAAATCTTTAAAGGATACACCCATTATACAAGACAATACCATGCTGGCTCTGGATGTTGCCACCTGGCACTGCTTGCTACCTTTAAGTTTGTTATCCAAAACTCCAAGATCCCTTTCCAACAGGGATTCACTTAACACAGAGCCATTTATAGTATAAGTCGCACCGGATTTAGTCCAAATGCATCACTTTTTTTTCACATTTTTCAACATAGAATCTCATCTGCCACTTAGCAGTCCAATGTGACAATCTATCTAGATCCACTTGCAAGATGCATCTCTGAAGTTTTTAATGGTCGACAAAGTTTTGTGTTGTCAGCAAACACAGAAACCTTGCTGATAATACCAACTTCCAAGTCATTAATAAACAGATTAAATAGAAGTGGCCCCAAGAAGTGGCACCCCACTTAAAACCATAGTCCATATAGAAGGAGGCCGTGTAAACAACTATATCTTGCATCCTATTCATTAACAACTTCTATCCAGTACAAATGTGCCAACCCTGCCAACAGACTGTACCTTATACATTAATCACTATGGACACTGTATCAAAAGCCTTTGCAAAATCCAAGTATACTAACATCGACTGCATGCCAGAGTCTAAATTCCTACTCACTTCCTCATAAAAATAAGCAAGTTAGTTTGACAAGATCTCTTCCTCCTAAACCTTATACGGTCAGTCATTGAAACATACTCTAAAATATGTTCCCGTATCAAACTTTCCAGTATCTTCCCCACGACTGAAGCTAAACTTACATGCCTGTAATTCCCCGTCTGTGAATGACTAACCTATTGGAATTACATCAGCTTTAAGAATTAATAGGAGTTACAACCTTCTTAGCCATTCCCAGGCAGCTGTAACTAAATGGTTAAAGGGTATGTCCACCCCATATAAAAACTATTATTAACTTCCTCAGGGGCCTCCAAAACATAGGTTACGTTTGGCTTAAAATGATTAATAATGTCCCCAAAACTATATATTATACTTACAAGCTCCATGATTATCCACCACAGTTCTCTTCCACTTCCTGGTAAGGCAGTCATTCACGGCCATGACAGTGACATCACGGCCAATGGCTGGTTGCCATTACCAGACGAGCTTCTGCTACTCATGAATGGAAAAGGCACATAACAGCAGCAGAGGAGAGAGCGCTGCATCGGTGGATCGTGGAGCTTGTAAGTATATCTTGTTTGCATAAATTTGTGAAAAGAACTAGAGACTTGAACTGAAGAGAAGATAAAGCTTAAATGTACATTTTTCCTCATGTTACTGCTCTCAGTAAAACTAATTTAAGTTACAAAGTCCCATAATGATGCATTCTCCTTAGGTTCAAAAGTCACTAATAAATTAAATAGAATAGGGAAATAATTCAGGCTTTGAAACTCCCCTCAGCAATATGCAAGTAAGGAACAAAGACTTCTGGGTAATTACCATGTTTTCATGGTAGCTTTTAGAAAAGCTATATCTTTAAAAAGACTTTTACAGCATTCCACAAGCTAAATGCAAAACCAGGGCGCCAACTACAGACCGGTTTCGGCTTTATTACAGACCGGTTTCGGCTTTATTGAGCCATCATCAGTGTAGTGCAGGCCTCTGGTTTTGCAGTGCGAAGCGCCTATAGACCGATGTCACCAATAAATTATATTGGATAGGGAGAGAATAAAGGCTTTGAAACTTGGTAATTACCCAGAAGTCTTTGTTCTTTATTAGGTCCAAAAGTGACATTACAGCCAATTATAGCTCTTTCCTCTGAGGCCTTTTATGCTCGAGTTCTAAAAGGTTTATTGAGCAGGGGGAGGAGGCGGCAACCTCTGACAGAGAGGGAGAGAACGGGAATACTTATTAAATATTTGGTTAAAAATGCATGTAATAAATTGCTAAAAACAGAAGTTGGGATTAGGGTCAAATAAATCACAAGTGACCATTTTTTATTTTAAAGGACAACTCCACCCTCATAAGAAAATCTTTCAGAAAGAATGGCCTCTTTAAAATATGTTGATATATCATAGTTTGTCCTATGAATTCATTACTGTATGCCTGCTATGCTTCTGGATGCCTCATGGAAACTGAGCAATTTAGAAACCTGTACTGACCCTGTACTGACCTTGGGTATGCTCAGAAGTGGCAGACAGGGGATTAACATTCAGTCATTGGCTGTGATGTCAATTGTCAAATCCATAACTGACAATTAAGCTAAGTCTGTTATCTACCAGAACCCCCAAATCTTTTTCCATTTCAGATGCACTTAACACAGAGTTATTTATGGTGTAGGTGGCACAGGGATTATTAAATCCCAAATGCATCACCTTACATTTATCAACATTGAATCTCATCTGCCATTCTGCTGCCCATTTTGATAATCTATCTAGGTCTGCTTGCAGCACTTGCACATCATTGGAAGTTTCCAAAGCTCTGCATAATTTAGTGTCATCAGCAAACACAGAGACCTTGCTCTCAATGCCCCCTTCTAAGTCATTTATAAACAGATTAAACAGAAGCGGCCCCAGTACAGAACCCTGAGGAACTCCGCTTAGAACTTTAGCCCACATAGATGTAGCTCCATTAACCACCACTCTCTGTTTGCGGTCTAATAACCAGTTCTCTATCCATGAACAAATGTTTTCTTCAAGGCCAACAGTCCTCAGTTTATACATTAGTCGCCTATGTGGCACAGTATCAAAGGCTTTTGCAAAATCCAAATATACCACATCCACAGCTGTGCCTGAATCTAACTTCTTACTCACTTCTTCATAAAAACCAATTAAATTTGTCTGGCATGATCTATTTCTCATAAATCCATGCTGACTACTATGGTATATCTGTAATATTCATTCATCCAGGTCATGGTATATCTGTAATATTCATCCATCCAGGTCATGGTATATCTGTAATATTCATCCATCCAGGTCATGGTATATCTGTTATATTCATCCATCCAGGTCATGGTATATCTGTAATATTCATCCATCCAAAAAAACAATGTATAATATTCCTGATTTACTGCAAGGTTTCCTACTAAAAAATTAGTCTAAAGCGATTAAGGGCAAAATCCTGAAAATTCTTCTGGCAGTTAACGCAAAAAAAAAATTAAAATCTCCTGGCAGTGAAAGGGTTAAGGGTGGACATGCCCTTTAATTATATATTGTGACATTTTTAGGGCATATTTATTAAATTCTAGTATTTACCATTGTTGTTAATTCAATGATCTATAATTATCACATAATTGTAATGAGGGCATTATACTTTCAGTACAAAGCCCTGTTCAAATTCTGGTTGCTAATGAAGGGGATATGGCTGGACCTGTTTCTTGGGGGGCTTCCTATTGTAAAATTTCACTAAACAAAATGGGTTTTTTTTGGCTCAGATATAGAGATGTTCCATAATTTCATCACTAAACCATTACCCTGGCAAAATTACCAGTTTTTACCTCCCAATATTGTTTCATTAAGGATCCTTTATGAAAGATAGTGTTGAAGCTAGAAGGAAGACTGTCAAAATCAGTTTTCTTTGGGCTGGTGCTCCTCACAGAAAAAATATTGGGAGGTAGGAATTACCAGTCCTAAGTACTTTTCATTTTAACTGTATTTAAAAAAAAAAATTATACACACTATAGTTATCCTTTAAACCTTTGCTAAATCAACTACACTATACTATTCTATTGCAACAGATCTACATGAATACTGATATACATGGAATAATAAAATTCAAATATGATTGGTTAATGTGTGATCATATGATTGCAAGCATTGAAATATTAACTAATCACAATTGGATTTGGTCCTTCAGCAAACCTATATAAAGAGGTGCAAACCCTGCGGAGCTCAGAAGTCATCACAGTGATGGCAAGAAAGAAGACACTGGCAACACCGGCGACGTTGATGACGCCAGCAGTGTCACTCGCAGCCACAGTGACATCGCCCGGTGTTGGCCACATCAACGGAGTTGGTTCGCTGGCTGAGAAGAAAGAAGACATCAGATCAAGATGCCGACAACATTGGCAACGATGACGCCGGATGGAAGAAAGAAGACATGCCCCGAAGGGCTCTTGTGGCACTGACAAGCTTAGAAATGTCATGGTCATTGGGGACATTTTACATATATACTGGACAATGTGTGTAATGGACATTGTGGGCATTTTATATATACTTGGCAATGTGTGGACTGGTCATTGGGGACATTTTATATATATACTGGTCAATGTGTGTAATGGACATTGATGGCATTTTATATATACTTGGCAATGTGTGGACTGGTCATTGGGAACATTTTATATATATATACTGGTCAATGTGTGTAATGGGACATTGATGGCATTTTATATATACTAGTCGGTGTGTGTAATGGACATTGGGGGCATTTTACATATACTGGGCAATATGTGTACTGGACATTGGGGACATTTTATATATACTGGTCAGTGTGGACTGGAAATTGGGGGCATTTTACATATACAGGTCAGTGTGGACTGGAAATTGGGGGCATTTTATATATACTAGGCAATATGTGTACTGGACATTGGGGGCATTTTATATATACTGGTCAGTGTGGACTGGAAATTGGGGACATTTTATATATACAGGTCACTGGACATTGGGGCATTTTATATATACAGGTCACTGGACATTGGGGGCATTTTATATTTACAGGCCAGTGTGTTCTGCTTCACACGACATTTTAAATATACAGGTCAGTGTGTGCACTAGACATTGGGGGCATTTTATATATACAGGTAAGTGTTTTCTGCTGCACACAACATTTTATATATACAAGTCAGTGTGTGTTTCTGGACATGGCATTTCATATATACAGGTCAGTGTGTGCTGTTGGAAATTACATTTTGTATATACAGGTTAGAGCAGTATAAGTGTATATGTGTGTGTTCTAGTCTGTGTGTAATGTGTCTGAGTTAGTACGTGTTTAGGGCCCCCCCAGAAATGTACCCAATATGGGGCCCAGAAAAGTCTGATGGAGGCCCTGCATTTACAAATAAAGGTGAAGTTTTAAAACCCTCCAGCTTGAAGCCCGTTGTTTGCATTGTAAATGTTTTTAAGGACTGCAGCATGTTTTGTCATGCTGAAAGGGCGCTGACTTTGAGCGGAGGGGGTAGGTGAACGTTCCCCTTTATTTTCGTTCCCCTCTATTTTCTGTATAAGTGCTAAAGTTGAGGAACATCTATTTTGAATGTTCAATAATTATCATAAATTCAATAATCAAGTACTAATCCACCAAACTGAGATTCACACACAGAGAGTGGTTTTTTTTCTGCTTTTTCAGCTTTCTAACAACTACACTGTCAGGTCTCCAAGCTACATTTTATCAGTATGTTAAAGTGAGTGTCTTTAACAAACTTCCAAAATGGCGCTTGTCTAGCTGCCTTTTATACCCAGGGGCTGGCACTGATAAAAATAGCTGCCATTGGTGAATTTGGGACATCCTTTGAAAATCTGGGGAATCTTCGAAAATTATCAAACGTGGGTTAGGAAAATCTAGAAAGTGGAATTCTGAAAAATCCATGAGTTCTGCGGATTCGTAGATCTCCGAGATCCGCTGCGAACCAGGTCCATCTCTAGTTAGTATACCAATCAGATTATTTCTGAAAGAATCTAATTGTATCCAATCAGAATTGGTTACAATCAGATTGTTTCAAAAAGAATCTGATTGCTTTCTGGAAGATCCTGATTGTAACCAATCAGAATTAATTACAATCAGATTCTTTCAGAAATAATCTGATTGGCATACTAACCAATCAAGATTCTTTCTGAAAGAATCTGATTGTAACCAATTCTGACTGGAAAAGAATGTGATTGGTTAGTATACCAATCAGATTCTTTCTGAAAAAATCTGATTGTAACTAATCAGAATTGGTTACAATCCAGTTCTTTCAGAAAGAAACTGATTGTCTGTTCCCCAGACCATTTCCCATGTCCCAGAGCCATTTAAAGTAATTTACTATATCACTTTTACAAAGTTTTCGAATTTTTTTAAATTTCTCGAATTTTCGAACACGGTTTGAAAAAATTTTGGAAAGCAGAATTCCGGAATTTCTGTGCGATCTGACCATCTCTAGTTTGGATGAGGCATAGTGTCTATCTGCTGTCTTTACTGCCTTAAACAAGAACTGTTTAACTGGATATGCTCCAACTATCCAAAATGCAAGATGTCATACTCAATCCGACATATAGTGGCCTTATACCAGAAAAGATACCTTCAATCCCCAGACAACCAACACCAGAAAAATGAAAATGTTTGCACTGTCTCCCTCTATTGTCTTCATTGCCCAGGATGGGAGCTGTCTGACTGGGAGAGCCCCAGATATCCTACCAGCAAGATGCCACATTTGCTCTGACATACCCATGTGGGATACCACTTACAGAGCCTTTATATTAGAATTGTGTCCTTATTTCCCAGATGATGAACACCAGAAAAATTAAAATGTTTATTTGTTATGACTGTTATTGGAGGGGGGGTTTGTGGGCCAAGAGTTTTCTTTCCCAGGGGAGGGGGGGTTTGTAGATCCCCCCTCTTCCCCTATGTTCCTCATACCTGGACCTCCCCATGTATCCTCCTCTAACACTAAACAGTGTTAGAGGAGGATAACAGAGCAAGAAATACATGTCTTAATGCTATCGGCAACTAGACATTGGCTAAATGTCAACACTACACTGCTCCTTTGTTTACTACACAACAATTATACGGTAATTGTTAAATCTAGATCTTCTGGTGGTCAAAATTACTTATTGCCCCACATCTCAAGCCTACCACTCCTTACCCCTCCCCCCTCACCACCCAACCCCACTGCCCAAAGCAAGAAGCCCAACCACTCAACTATTTCCTAACTTACAGCACCCCTCACCAGAGGTACCTAGAACACAAATCAAAACTGCTCTGGTCACAACTTAGTTTCCCACACCACTCTACTTAGCCCACACTTGGACCCTTACACTTTCTCTTTTCGCAGCCCAGACTACCACAAACCAATTGCCACCTGCCCCCCATCCACTCCTGATCTTCTCCCCCTTTCCCCACCGCAATGCCCTCTTCCTCCGCCAACTCCCCTCCTCACCTCTGTCTACTGTCACAAAACACCAAGGGCCTAAATATCCCAACAAAGAGATGATTAGCCCTCAAATACTTTAAATGCCACCATGCAGATATTGTCTTCCTCCAGGAAACACACTTCCTTCGTAAAAAAGAAACAAAATTCTTCAACCAAAAATTCTCTCAATACTTCCTGGCATCCAGTTCCACCAAAACAAATGGGGTGGCTGTCCTGCTCCATAGGAGACTCATGTTTCGAGAAATAACATGCATAAGAGACCCCATAGGCTACTATCTTATCATTACAGGCTTCATTAAAGGGCAAGTCCACCCCAAAAATCATTTTTTAACACAGAGTTCTGCCTACCTTACTGACCCTACATGCATGGTATCAATCATTCTCCTGACCCTGCATGCCACACACAGTCCAATCAGCTATAAAAGATGACTTTTAGAACATATACCTGTTGTTTAATTTACAATTCACATGCAAGAGGCAAGATGCAGCCACCAACAATAAATTCCAGCTCCATTCTAGCAGATTACTGGATGCACTGTTTGTGGAGGAGTTTTTCTGTCCTGAAAATGGAGCATGCTGATTGGCTGCCAATGTAAGCCACCTGATTGACTAAAGTTCCCTGCTCTTCCTGGAAGGGAGGGGAGAGTTCCTAATCTACAGTGAGCACACATAGGGGGAGATTCAATATGGCCCTAATCCTTCAAAAACCCACGTTAAACCCGAAGAAATTCGGGTTAACGTGGGTTTTAGAAGGATTTTAGAGCACAGCGCCATTTCCAAATGTTTTTGGAAATGGCGCTGTGCTATAGATTAAAAACCCCTACATGGTAGCGTGAAACTTAACGGTACTGTGTGGGAGGCTTTAAAGTCGCGTTACTTACCTTAGCGTTACAATACCTGATGTAATCTTGTTTACAATTATTGTATCGTGGGATCAGGCTAAGGTTAGTAACGCGACTCTCCCTTATTGAATCTCCCCGATAGTTTTGCTTGTAACAGGCTCGAAACAGAGGAGGAGGGGAATGTGCTTGTGGTGATGTCATTCCCCTCCTAGTCAGTGAAAAGGGGGAACTAAACAGGAATGGGAGAAGTCAGGGTAAGGACCTTTCTTTTCAAACAGGGACATTCAATAAATGTTCTTATCGTTTAAAATGGTGCTAATTTTGCCCCAACCAATCAGAACTTATGTAACATTTGAAAGCTAACATCTGATTGGGGCAAAATTAGCACCATTTTAAATGATAAGAACTTTTACTGAATAACCCCCATGTTTTTTGGAGATTGGACTTGCCCTTTAACAACACTAATCTGATTTAGCAATATCTGTGCAGCCAACACATCACAAAACACTTTTTTCTTGCCCTCCTACACCAGAATAGACTACATAATCCTCTCCCCATTCTACTTCCCCAATTAACAGACTACAACATCTCCGCCATCACATGGTCAGACCACACAAGCACATCAATAACTTTAGCAAACTTTTTACTTTTCTCTCAATGAAACATTGCTCACAGACCAATTAATTCTTCAAACTCTCCAGAGATCACTAACTACTTTAAAGAAAACGTTGCAGAAGGGATAACTGCAACAATCAAATCAGAGGATTAATTAGGCTTCTAACAGGAAAAAACAATTAGCCCTCAAAATCCAGGCACTAACTGCCAAAACTTAGAAACTCAACACGCATCCACCCACGATAACAATACTTTATAATCTCTCACAACCATAAGAGGAAAACTTACTTTACTACTAACCAATAGGGTAGAAAAGTACTACGATTCACCCAACACAAACAAAAAACGGAAAAAAACAGACACCCTAGTAGCAAGGAAATAAAATAAACTGCACCCACTAAGAGACCACTATCAAAACCGTATTTATAACCTAGTCAAAATCATGACATTTTCACAAACTTCTACAAATCCTTGTAAAATTGGACTACAACAGACATACGGGGCTCTCACCACTGCTCAGCATCCCACCAACTCATCGATCGGATTTACTGGATCTATATGACAGTGCTGAATAAATCTGGGATCACTGGCCCTTTCCAGCCTGCAATCTCTACTGCAATCTACTTTAACAGTAAGTACTATGGGATATTACTTTTGCCGATTCCCAATACTCAACGTACCCAAACAGGGATCTCCCCTCTCCTCTTTGCCCTCTGTATTGAGCCACTGGCAGCCAAAATACCATCATACCCACAAATTACTGGACTCACCATAGGAGCTATTTAATACAAAATTGCTCTATTTGCTTGCTAACTTTGGCCCTTTGCCCAATCACTCATCAAAATACTGAATGGTTTGGGTTTACCCAAGAACATCATTTTATTCATACAGCATTAAAAGACACCCAACAACTCTCGACTACACAATTTGAAAGAATTGAGAAGTGAGAACTCTGCCTGAAAAGGCTGTTTTCACATAGTGAGAGAGAAGGGCTGTAGATTCCCTTACCTTCTCTGCAGCTGCAGGTCCTTCAGACAGCAGAGAGGAGGGACTTCCTGTCTCCCTCACACACTGAGGGAGTCTGAGGCTGTGCTCGCCGGCGGCACTGTGCAGGAGAAGCCTTAGGAATGTTATTCAAAGTTAAAAATCATGGCAAATTTCCATGTCATGTAAAAAAAACTTGTCAATTATCAATCTTCCAAATGCCCTGAATCAAACGGTATGCCATATGCGTGGATGCACACAGAGACGTGGCCACCAACTAGCTCAAATGGGACGCATGCACAAATGCAATTACAAGAAAAAATCAAAGTGCTCTGTAATTTGAACAGCCTACACTTTTTCTAAGGAAACAGTCCCGAAACATGGAAATTCCCTCCACAAACTATATATTTTTGGAATCTACACGCCTTCAGCTACGTTACGGTGCCATGCTTTCATACATGCATGAAGAATTCCAGACCCAGCGATCCAAAGAACTCTGTGTTTTTACGAGATTTTGTGAAAAATAAAATGAGATGATTCAAGGGTTGAAATCCTACCTAAACCCACTTGACCAGCAAAAAAACCCACTAAATAGCAATCTCCCACATGTCCTGAATCAAACGGTGTGCCATTTGCGTGGGTGCAAACAGAGACGAGGCCACCAACTAGCTCAAATGGGACGCATTTAGAAGTGCAGTTACAAGAAAAATTTTTAAAAACGCCACAACCCACCCCCCACACACACACTCTCCCCCTTTTAGTGGTATTTTAGTGAAGTCGGTTAGTATGGAGAGTCACACACGTTTTTGCACACTTTACTGATCCTAAAAATTCAATACGGTCTTTATTTGGTACCTCTGCAAAATTTCCTTATAAAATATAGGCTTAGTTTCCCTTGAAATCGAACAAATAAGTATCCGCGTTTACTTTACCGATATCCCTGGGGACATTGGGGAGCTTGGAGAAGACAACTTTTTTTTCTAATTTATAGTTTTAGGGTAAAAAAAAAAAAAGGGTGTGTGTATCACTTTAAGAATTTTTTTGTGTGTATTTCCCCTTTTTTTCCCCCGATCATTCCCAAAGATAATCATCAGATCATCTTAGGGAATGATACCGAACTTGGAATACGGGCATAAATGCCCGTTTTCCAATTCGAAATCCGATCCGAAAAATCACTTCCCGGAAATCATTTTCCAGGAAGTGATTTTTCATTCATTGGCAAAGATCAATAATTTGGTGATCAGAAGTGATCACCAAATATTGATCTCTGTCCCCATTTTTTTTCTAAGTCTTCGCTAAGTAGCAAAGACTTAGAAAAAATCCTATTTGTGAATGGAACTTTGAGTTCCATTCACAAAATGTATAGAAAAGCTGGCAGCTTGACAGCTTTTCTATACTAGGTACTGCAGCATGATCAAATTGAGATCAAGCTGCAGTACCTCAACTAGACCACCAGGGGCAGTCTCCTACCACTTCAAGGGAGACCCCGGTGAAGGAGGAAGCTCCGTGACGTCACCGGGGTCTCCCTTTCCGCTTCCTGTGATTCCTCTGCATCGGACCTGCTTCCTCCATGCGGACCTACTGAAAGGTAGGGAAATCTCCCGATCCCCCCCTCGGATTTGGACGAAACCGAGGGGGGATCGAGGGGGCTAGGGGGGCAGTTGAATGCTGCCCCCCCGATCGCCCCTAGCAGGGGCCAATTTTTTTTCAGCTGCAGGGAAGCCACAGATCGTATATTCACGATCTGTGGCAGTTAAAGCATTCTCTGCACAGATCGTGAATATACGATCTGTGGCAGGGAAAGGGTTAAAGGATGTCCATGTGTCCTCTGATATGACCTATTAGTAAACAATGCACCAGAGAGTTCATTGTATGGCCCATTAATATATTTGTATAAAGTGATCATATCCCCACGCAAACGTCACTTCTCTAATGTAAACAGCCCTAACTTGTCTAATCTGCCCTTATTAATTTAGTTGCCCTTCTCTGAACTGCTTCCATTTCCAAGATGTCCCTTTTGTATATGGGATTCCAAAATTGCACTGCATATTCCAAATGAGGCCTTAACAGTGCCTTGTAAAGAGGGAGAATAATATTTTTCTCCCTTGAATCTATTACCCTCTTTATACAAGACAATATCTTGCTAGCTCTAGCTGTTGCTACCTGGCATTGTTTGCTACAGCTAAGTCTGTTATCTACCAGAACCCCCAAATCTTATTCCATTACAGATGCACTTAACACAGAGTTATTTATGGTGTAGGTGGCACAGGGATTATTAAATTTGAAGAGTCCCAGAGAAATAGTGGGAGGTACACTGCAAAATCTGATTGGTCATGCAGGGATAATGAAAGATATACTGCTATCTGATAATTAATGGGTCCCAGGGACTTCATGAACACACTGCACAATGTGTACGGATAGGATCCTGAGGACGGCCCGTACCATGGCCGAAATGCATTGATCCTATCCGTACACGTTGTGCAGTGGGTTCATGAAGTCCCGAGAGTGCCCTCACTGTTGACTACGTTTTACTTATACCGAGGATTGGAGGTTACAGCACCGGGCAGTATCCATTTAGCAAGGGAGTGCGGACGTTTCTGGAAGTTTATATATATATATATATATATATATATATATATATATATATATATATAAGACAGCAAAGAAATTGTAAGATGGGATATCTGTTGTATTCAATTAGATCAACTGGACTTGAAGTTTAGTTCTTGAAGACGTTTCGCTAGTCATCCGACTGGCTTTCTCAATTCAGAATGACTTGTACAAGAATCTGTGGCAATTATGTACCCTGGAAAATCCCAATTAGCATATCACAGCCAGGTGTTAAGGGTGTGATTGGATAGTGGCTAAGAGGTGTTATAGGAACGCCCAGAGTAGGGTGTCAAAACAGCATTGTACATGGCAGACAGTTGGTGTTGAACCCCCCCACCTCTATGACACAAGGGTTCTGATGACACCCAGCTTGTGATGACACAAGCTGGGTGTCATCAGAACCCTGCAACACAGAGCCGAGAACATCCACACTAGCACAGAGGCGAAGGCTAAAGAAATGAAACATCTCAGAGGAGCCCTTAAACCTTGTGGATATCCAGACTGGGCCTTTGTCAAAAGAAGTAGAAGGAAAGAAAAGAACACGAATACCAACAGTGAAGGGGAAAAGCAAGACAGGAGGAAGAACATGGTCATCCCATATGTAGCAGGGGTCTCCGAGAAATTAAGAAGAATTTTCAATAAACACCGTATCCCTGTCTGCTTTAAACCGAACAACACACTGAGGCAGCAATTGGTACACCCGAAAGACCCAATACCAAAACACAAGAAAAGCGACATCATATACGCAGTGCAGTTCAGTGAAGAATGCTCTGATATGTGGGGGAGACCAAACAGCAACTGCATCAACGTATGGCCCAGCACAGAAGAGCCAATTCCTCGGGTCAGGACTCAGCCGTGTACCTGCATCTTAAGGATAAAGGACATACCTTTGAAGATTGTAATGTTAACATATTGGCAAAGGAACGTGACTGGTTCAAGAGAGGTGTTAAGGAGGCCATTTATGTGAAAATAAAGAAACCAAACCTAAAGTGAGGTGGGGGGGCTCGACACCAACTGTCTGCCATGTACAATGCTGTTTTGACACCTTACTCTGGGCGTTCCTATAACACCTCTTAGCCACTATCCAATCACGCCCTTAACACCTGTGGGAGCATTAAAGAGAAATCTACAGTTCAAGAAGAGTAGGGATTCCATAACCTTCATAAGGGGTAAGACCCTGGGGGAATCCTCCTACAGTTTCTAGACAGTGTTAGTTAGCCTGTGTTATAGGAGTGGGTAAGCATCCACTTAGTTGGGCAGCCCAATGCTCCAACAGGAGGGTAGTGGGTTAGTATTTTGGATGTACACAGTTGTTGATGTCTGTCAGCCAAGCATAGGGTTTCTGTGCTTCCCCTGATGGTGTTCAGCAGCCAATTTGGTTGGTGAGATCTTAATTCATTTGCTGCTTATTAATGTTACATTTGTATAACTGTTTTTGCATTGCTTGGACCGTATGTATTAGTCCTGCTACATTTCTGTGATGTTTTAAATAAAAATCCCACCCTGGCACCCATTTATTATTACCTTTCATAGGTGGTATTATTTATACCTTGATCTTATAACATTAAATAGATGTCCCTATCCTGTGTGAAGTGTGGCCCAAGTTATACATTACCTGGTTTATGGAAGGTTAAACTGCAAATCCTTGTACTTAACTTTCACTTAAAAGTGCTACATTTGGCTTTTAGAATTATTTGACAGACTGAAATTAATCAATGAGAGTTTGTTGTAAGTGTATAGCCTCTAACCCTTTTTAAACAGGAACACTAATGAGAAATGATTTGTACAGATCTCTACTATGATCATAACCAATCTGCCACAAACTCCACAAAATAGCTCTAATCTTCCACAATCTCCCAGAGATTGCTTTCAGTCTGTCTCACAAATATTGCTTTAAAGGGCATCTATAGTGAAATTTATACATTGCTCCAATCCAGACATAAAAAAAGGTTAGTGCATGCTGCCTTATTGCCACCTTCCTCTGTAACTCCGTGTTTGCACACAGTCTGATTTACTGCAGAGCTCCCCACTCCCCCTTCCCCTCTCGGGTTATTCCCCCATTCATATAGTCCGGCTGTGAACCAAGCCGCTTGTGCGCATTAATTCTCCTATATGTCACTCTAACCTTTGTAAACAAAAAAAACACCTCCGTCTGTAAGGGCTAGGCCACACTAGCGCGTTTTGCGCGCGTATTTTGCGCTCACGTTTGCGCCTGGGATTTTTGCTAAAATGGAAATCGCGGGAAAGTGAAAATTCCCACAATTTCTGATGCGCATGCGATTGCGCGTCCGTTCGCATTTTGGTAATGCATGCGTTCACCATTTTTGGTAATCGCATGCGCAAAATGCACATGCAAAAGCAAAATGCACAAGAATCGCGCACACAATCACGTGCGATAACGCTCGCGATTTTGTGCGCGATTCCTGTGTGTTGCAGTGTGGCCTCAGCCTAAGCCTGTAGGGAGCAAGTGTCTCTGGTTTTCTGGAGATACTTGCAACATAAGGAGTGGGAGGAGGGTAAGTTAGGAGAGACCCGAGTCCTGCCTTATCATTACAGCCCGATATACCTTTGACAAGCAATACATTGGTGAAAGCTTGAAAGCTACCAACTTCAGCTTCGTTTGAAAGATTCCCTTCTGTTTTTAACCCAGTATTTGGCAAGCAATTTAGTGAGCAGGAAGGAGTCATTGGGAGACTTGCTGTAAAACCTGTGTAAGCCTACGCACTACACCGGCATGCTGTTTGGGGATTTGATTGTCAGATCAAGTAGGAGTGTGTATTGAAATCTTGACTTTTTTTACTTCTATGTCTCAGGACAGAGGAGGAAACTGAAGGAACTAAAGGTACTTTAGGGGTTTGGTGGAATTATAGAACACATAGAAAGAAAAAAATATATATACATTTTCACACTATAGATGAAACTCTGCCACAATGGGCACTATTTGTAAAGGTGTAGTATTTTCTACCCATGTGCAATGAATGGAATTCATTGTCATGTCCCAGCAGAGGCAGCGCATGGGCGGCATTTCCCAGTAGTACAACACGGCTGCGTGATAACATCACCGTGAGCGCACTGTGATGTCATTGCGCAGTCACGGAGTATTACTGGGAAAAGCAGATTCGGGGCACCTCTATTAGGTAAGTTGTGTTAAAACATTTGGGGCACTTTGCCAAAGATCCAGGGCACATGCCACAATGTTTTAACATAGCAACTCCACTGTGAAGGGAATAAAGGGTATTATTGTTTAAATAACATGATATTGGTAATATAGAAAGTTCAATATGGCAATCTTCCCAAAACGCAAGAATAGCAAAAAACACAAATATCAGCTTTTAATTAAAAGACAAACCAAATCCAGTATACTATCAGTAGTTTTGTTCTTATTAAAACTTTCAAACAAACCCTTTTAATTAACTTGGAAGGGAGACTCTATGAGCCTGATAAATAACTTTACAATTTAATAATTGCATGCCATATCTATTGATTTTCTTGTGCAGTATAGAGGTGAACACATTATGAAGTGTTTTAAAATCATGCACTAATGCCTTTTCATTGAAAACTAAACAGTGTGCTTATATACTTCATTATAATGTTACCCAAGTTAAAATATATTACCATATAGGAACTCTAAACCAAATAAAGTAAATGCCAAGGGGATCTAAAATGTACAGGGAGGTTAAAATAGCTTATTCCTACATTACTGTGTGCAATAGAACTTACATGCGTGCACCATACAGCTGATCAGTGGGCAGTCCCGAAGCTGCTAAAATTGGGAAATTCATATATCTATGTAGTCCAACCTACTCAGTAATACCTACATTTACTGCCTAACAGTTGATCCAGAGGAAGGCAAAAATACGATCCCCATAGAATACCATTGCGGTAGTATAGTATTTGAGGTTGAATAAAGACATACGTCCATCCAGTCCAACCCATCTAGCAATATCCTCATTTCCTGCCTAACTGTTGATCCAGAGGAAGGCAAAAAACCCCCACAAATTATGAAGGGGGAAAAAAATTCCTTCCTGACTCCAAGTGGCAATCGGAAATTTCCTGGATCAACTCTACTTTATGTATCAATACCAGTAACTTGTAACATTCCTTGTTTGCAGAAACTCATCCAGCTTTTGTGTTGAAACTGACCAATTAACCTGCCATAACAACGTCCACTGGAAGACAGTTCCATAGCTTACAGTTCTCACAGTGAAAAAACCCTTTCCAAGCTTGAAGCCTAAACCTTTTTTCTTCAAGTCTTAAGGGATGTCCTCGTGTCCTTGACATGTTCTATTGGTGAACAATGCCCCAGATAGTTTATTGTATGGCCCGTTAATGTATTTATACACAGTAATCATATCCCCACGCAAGCGCCTTTTCTCCAGCGTACATAATTGTAACTTTTCCAGTCTCTCTTCATATTCAAGCTCCCCCAATCCCCTTATTAATTTAATTGCCCTTCTCTGAACCCTTTCCATTTCAAAGATGTCCTTTTTGTACACAGGATTCCAAAATTGCACTGCATATTCCAATGAGGCCTTACCAAATGCTTTGTAAACAGGGAGAATTACATTTTCCTCCCTTGATCCATCCATGGAATCCATCCTATCTCTTTTCTCCTGGCTCTGGCTGTTGCCGCCTGGCACTGCTTGCTACCTTTAAGTTTGTTATCCACCAAAATCAAGATCCCTTTCCAACAGGGACACTTAAAACAGAGCCATTTATAGTATAAGTAGCACAAGTATTTTTAAGTCCAAAATGCATCACCTAAATTATCAACATTGAATTTCATCTGCCACTTAGCAGCCCAATGTGATAATCTATCTAGATCAAGAATAATGAAATAGCAAGGGTGGCACTCCAAACAGTAATTGTTATTCAATATAGACCAAACAACATCTCACAACGTTTCGGGGGATACGTGCCCTTCCTAGGTGGGGGCACGTATCCCCGAAACGTTGAGATGTTGTTGGTCTATATTGAATAAAATTCTGTTTGGAGTGCCACCCTTGCTATTTCAGTATTCTCATATCTTAAATCCATTAAGGGTTGGATTATTTTGAGGGAGTGAGCACCCACACTTAGTACGAGTGCAGAGGACTTTTTTCATCATTCTGTGGACTAATCTATCTAGATCCCCTTGCAACGATTGCACATCCTCTGAAGTTTTTAATGGTCGACAAAGTTTTGTGTCGTCGGCAAACACAGAGAACCTGCGACAATACCCACTTCCAAATCATTAATAAATAGATTAAATAGAAGCGGCCCCAACACAGAACCCTGTGGCACCCCACTTAGCACTTTAGTCCATAATGATGAAGCCCCATTAAACAACTAATCTCTGCATCCTATTCTTAACCAATTTTTTATCCATGTACAAATGTGACTCCCCAGACCCACGGACCTTAGCTATCATAGTCGCCTAGGGGGACTGTATCAAAAGCCTTTGCAAAAATCCAAGTAAAATACATCTACTGCATTACCAGAGTCTAAATTTCTA
Organism: Hymenochirus boettgeri; assembly: GCA_019447015.1. NCBI lineage: Eukaryota > Metazoa > Chordata > Amphibia > Anura > Pipidae > Hymenochirus > Hymenochirus boettgeri. The sequence continues at coordinate 244,469,757 of CM033469.1, forward strand.
CTTACTTCCTCATAAAAGCAAAGCAAGTTAGTTTGACAAGATCTATTTCCTCTAAATCATGCTGGTTATAATTATAATGTCAGTCCTTGAAACTACTCTAGAACATGCTCCCTTTAAACTTTCCAGGATCTTCCCACCAGTGAAGTTAAACTTACAGGCCTTGTAAATTACCCGGCTGTGAACGACTACCCTTTTTGGAATATTGGATAAAATCAGCCTTCTCCCAATCCAGGAGGCACACCACGGACATGAGGGAATCAGCAAAAATAAGAAACAATGGCCTAGATAAAACTGAACTTAGCTCCTTAAGTACCCGAGGATGTATTTTATCCGGTCCAGGAGATTTATTAATATTAACTATTTGTTCTTTGTACCATATCCTCGGTTAACCAAAGTGAACTTGAATCTTGTATACTATATTGCTACTATACTCTATGATTCTGTACTTGGATCTTCTATAGTGTATACAGAGGAAAAAAAAAAATTATTCAAGACATTTGCTTATCCGCCATCCTCCGTAACTAACTTATCCCCATAATTAATGGTGCCACATTCTCAGTCCTCATCTTCTTACTATTAATACTTAAAAAAATGTTTAGGCTAGTGATGCTTTCTTCAGCTATCCTAACTCATTATTAAATTTTAGCTAGTTGATTGCTTTCTTACACTCCTTGTTACGTTTTATACTCCCTAAAGGCCCTTTCGTTTCCCTCGGCCTTTAAAGGTTTAAATGCCTTTTCTTCTTACCATTTGCCTCTTTACATCAGAATTAGCACATGGGCGCGGATTTATTTTTTTTACATTTATTTCCCCCCAAGGGTAAAATTTAGAGTGAACTGGCTAAAATCCCCTGAACACAGTCACATTTGTTCAGTACCTTTACCTGATAATACATATCCCAGTTGACATTCTGAAGAGCTGCTTTTAACCTGGGAAAATTTGCTTTCAGAAATTAAATGCTTTGTAACCCAGCCGCATTTTCCTTTCGATAACAAAGTCCAAATGCCACTATTTCATGCGTCACTATTCCCTAAGCCTCCAGTTACCTTTATATCTATATGCGCTCCACAATGTTAGATATTACCAGATCCCAAGAGTCCTTTTCTAGTAGGAACCTCAACCACCTGTGAGAGGAAAATTATCCTGCAGCAAATTCAGGAATCATCGCCTTTTCTGTGATGGCAGGTCCACCACACCAATCAATGTCAGGGTAAGTAATTGAGTCCCCCATAATGAGCCACACTCCCCAAACTTGCAGCCCTTGCCAACTGCATATGAAGTTGGACTACCTCCTCTCGGCTAGCATTTGGCGGCTTATAGCAGACACCAACAATGACATTACCCCCTTCCTCTGTTGCCTTAATTCCACCCATATTGCCTCCATTTATCATCCATATCACCAGTTATCTCTTCTTTTAAATTTGGCTTCAATTCTTTTTAACATAAACACATATCCTCCCCCTTTCCTTTTTTTTCTGTCCTGCCTAAACAAGGCATATCCTTCTATATTTACAGACCAGTCGTTGAGAATGTTCAACCACGTTTCTGCTTAACCTAGTACATCATACTTTCATTCAATGCCAAACATTCCAATTCACCCATTTTGTCAGCCAGGCTTCTCGCATTTGCAAAACCACATTTTAGATTAGGATCTGTAATTATTCGTACACTTTGATACACATTCATCCCTTATCCCTATGCTAGCCCCACCCCTCTTCCACCCACCACTGGCCTATCTACACCCTGCTTTCCTCTGACAATCTATCCCAGTGAGACTGCTAATACCCTCCCCCCCAACCTAGTTTAAAATTCCTCCACCCTCTAGCCATCTTCTCCCTAAAACAGCTGCACCACCATCAGTGAGGTGCAACCCATCCCTACAAGAGCCTGTGCCGACAGCAAAGTCTGCCCAGTTCTCAATAAACCCAAACCTTCTTCCTTACACCACTCTTAGCCACGCATAAGCTCCTAAGCTCCCGCTGTCTCCCTGGCTTAGCACGTGGCTGCGGAGTATTTTGAAAACACTACCCTGGAGGTCCTTGCTTTATCTTGGCCCTAGTTCTCGGAAATCATGTTAAGGACCTCACCTCCTCCTCTAACTTGTATGGCACCAATGTGAACCAAAGACCGCCGGGTCACACCCGGCCCCACCCAATAAAACCTGTCTACACGATCCACACATGCCGAACCCTAGCACCAGGCAGGCAACACAACAGTTCGGCATGTAGGGTCTTGGCGGCAGATTACCCTATCTACCTTCCTTATAATGGAGTCCCCTACCACTACCACCTGCCTTGCTTCCTGACCCTTCGTCCTCCTCCCTTGTATCATAGATAGCTGTCCACTGGGTGCTCAAGGGACTAGCCCCCTCCATACACGCTAATTCCGAGGTGTCCTCCTCCACTTCATTACCTAAGACGGAAATCTGTTGGGATGGACAATCTGGGAAGAAGCCCGCCTACTCTTCCGTCCCCCACTTCCCCTAGTAAACCCTAACAAAACTACCTCTTCCTAATCCTTTCTTGTCCCTCTTCCACCACCTCATACTGGCCCCAGCCAGTGCCTGCTGACCCCCAGTTCTGCCAATCCCCGCAATGCTGCAAGCTGCCCCCTTAGACTCTCCACCTCAGCTTCCAAACGGGCAACCCCACTCACACCTGACACAGACATAGGTTCCCGGAACGTTCTGCTCCAGGTTCCTATACTGTGGCACGATGCCACATTGCATTGGTACTGACAAAACTGTCCCTTCTAATAACCCACACAACACAGTGACGCACAAACCTTGTTTAATTGCCCTTCTTGTTTCAATGCCCTTCTTTTATATGTCCTGAGAGCAAGGTCCTTAGAGAAAGGGCCCACTCACAAGTATTACACTCACAGGAAACTTCCTTTGTTAGGTCCAAACCACCTAACACTACCACATGGTATTCTACGGGCAAACATCCGTTAATTAACAAAGTTCAGATGCAAATATACGACCGAACCCGTACATTTACGGCTGCTGTCGTACATTGCCGTAACGAGCGGTGTGTTCTTAAATATGGCCCAATGTCTCATTTATATCTGCCACATTATGTGCACTACTAAATATGCAGAGTATAATAATACCAAATGCTGCCACTGCCTGCACTAATATAATGAGTGGATTGCCCTGCACATAGGGTAGGTAATAACCTAATAGGGCTATGCGGCTATTACCTACCCATGTGCAGTGGAGCAGCTGGAGGCCGGAATTAATTGTCATGTCCTTGCAGAGACAGCACAGGGGTGGCATTTCCCAGTAGTACAACACGGCTGAGTGATGACATCACCGTAAGTGCACCATGACATCATCGCGCAGCTGCAGAGTACTATTAGGAAAAGGAGATTCGATGCACCTCTATTAAGTAAGTTGTGTTAAAACATTCAGGGCACTTTGCCAAATATCCGGGGCACATGCCACAAATTTTTTAACGTACCAATGCCACTGTGAAGGGAATAAAGGGTATTATTGTTTAAATAACATGATATTGGTAATATAGAAAGTTCAATATGGCAATCTTCCCAAATTGCAAGAATAGCAAAACACAAATATCAACTTTTAATTAAAAGACCAAAATAAAACAGTATACTATCAGTAGTTTTCTTCTCTTATTAAAACTTTCAAACAAACCCTTTTAATTAACTTGGAAGGGAGACTCTATAGCCTGATAAATACCTTACAATTTAATAATGCATGCCATATCTATTGATTTTCTTGTGCAGTATAGAGGTGAACACATTATGAAGTGTTTTAAAATCATGCACTAATGCCTTTTCATTGAAGATTAAACTGTGTGCTTATATACTTCATTATAATGTTACCTTAAAATATATTAACATATTCCATAAAGGAACACTAAACCAAATATATAAAGTAAATGCCAAGGGGATCTAAAATGTACAGGGAGGTTAAGATAGCTTATTCCTACATTACTGTGTGCAATAGAACTTACATGCGTGCACCATACAGCTGATCAGTGGGCTGTCCCGAAGCTGCTAAAATTGGGAAATTCATATATCCATCTAGTCCAACCTACTCAGTAATACCTACATTTCCTGCCTAACAGTTGATCCAGAGGAAGGCAAAAATAAATCCAATATGAAGGGGGGTGTATTCTTTTTTGTCTCAAAATGGCTTTTGAAAATATCCCTGGATCAACTCTGTATGTATGTATAATTTTATTTATAAAGCGCCACTTGGGTATGCAGCGATGCACATTATAAAATACATAGCAACAAATTGTCACACAAGAGCCAGAGTAACAGTGCTATCCGTGATTTATTGGAGATACCAGCACGACATGTTTCAGACCAGTGTGGTCTTTCCTCAGGTGCATTTACAGAAATGACATGCCCAACACCATTATATACATTATGTAACACAGATACCCCTCAGCTCCATCTAGTGGCCAGAGGTCAGAAATACTATTTACACCATCAATAATAGACACTACTATACACATATAGTCTGTCCCAAAGTCTTACACCATAGAGTATTTCAAAAGGCATAGTAGCAGGAAAAATTCAATACATCAATCATATCCACAGGAATAGATTTCACTATCCAATCTGTAAAAAAAGGTTCCTATGTAACATTCAGTCTATTCATAAAAAACATTTATAGCTGAAAACATCCTTAAGACCATGTGGTTCCATACTGTCAAACCTATCAATCCATTTTAATTCAGATTGTAGTAGCAGTTTCTGCCTATCACCCCCCCTGGGGAGTAGGGATACCTGTTCCAGAATTTGCCATCTCAAACTTGCTACATTATGTTTATTCATAAAGAAATGTTCCCCTACTGGCGTATAGGTATTTTTATTATTTGGATCAAACCTCCTAATGGAACTCTTGTGCTCACCAATCCGGATTTTCACCATACGAGAGGTCTGTCCGACATACACCTTGCCGCATGGGCATTTCAAGGCATAGATTACAGACTCAGAATTACATGTAAAATAGCCTGAGACGTGTATCTTAGATCCCTTAAAGGGGTGAGTCACCACATCCCCTTTAATAACGGAATTGCAACAAGAACAATTCAGGCAGGGGAAAGTTCCCATTTTATGGGGTACTTAAAAACCTAGTAGTAGTGGTCTACCTTTCTCCTAGGTCAGAACTCACTATCCTATCACCTACACTCCTACCTCTGTTGTACAAGAATATAGGGGGGTCCCTAAACAGTGTCCCATATTTAGGGTCTTTTTGCAGCAGGGACCAGTTTCTAAGTACCACATCTTTAATTTTATGGCTAATGAGGCTTCCGGGCAGGGTGGGAAAAGGGGGCATGGTGAGGAACGTGGCTAGGGCGATAGGAGGTACGCAAACACACAGTTCGGCCTGTAGGGTCTTGGCGGCAGATACCCTATCTACCTTCCTTATAATGGAGTCCCTACCACTACACCTGCCTTGCATTCCTGACCCTTCGCTCCTCCTCCCTTGTATCATAGATAGCTGTCCCCTGGGTGCTCAAGGGACGCCCCCTCCATACAGCTATTCCGAGGTGTCCTCCTCCACTTCATTACCTAAGACGGCAAATCTGTTGGATGGACAATCTGGGAAGAAGCCCGCCTACTCTTCCGTCCCCCCACTTCCCCTAGTAACCCTAACAAAACTACCTCCTTCCTCCATCCTTTCTTGTCCCTCTTCCACCCACCTCTATACTGGCCCCAGCCAGTGCCTGCTGACCCCCCAGTTCTGCCAATCCCGCAATGCTGCAAGCTGCCCCCTTAGACTCTCCACCTCAGCTTCCAACGGGCAACCCACTCATCACCTGACACAGACATAGGTTCCCCGGACAGTCTGCTCCAGGTTCCTAACATGTGGCACGAGCACATTGCATGGTACTGCAAAACTGTCCCTTCTAATAAACCACACCAACACAGTGACGCACAAACCTTGTTTAATTGCCCTTCTTGTTTCAATGCTTCTTTTATATGTCCTTGAGAGCAAGGTCCTTAAGAGAAAGGGCCACTCACAAGTTCATTACACTCACAGGAAACTTCCTTTTGTTAGGGACAAACCCACCTAACACTACCACTGGTATCTCACGGGCAAAATCCGTTAATTAACAAAGTTCAGATGCAAATATACGACCGAACCCGTACATTTACGGTGCTGTCGTACATTGCCGTAACGAGCTGTGTTCTTAAATATGGCCCAATGTCTCATATATCTGCCACATTATGTGCACTACTAAATATGCAGAGTATATAATACCAAATGCTGCCACTGCCTGCACTAATATAATGAGTGGATTGCCCTGCACATAGGGTAGGAATAACCTAATAGGGCTATGCGGCTATTACCTACCCATGTGCAGTGGAGCAGCTGGAGGCCGGAATTAATTGTCATGGCTTTGCAGAGACAGCCAGGGGTGGCATTTCCCAGTAGTACAACACGGTGAGTGATGACATCACCGTTAGTGCACCATGACATCATCGCGCAGCGCAGAGTACTATTAGGAAAAGGAGATTCGATGCACCTCTATTAAGTAAGTTGTGTTAAAACATTCAGGGCACTTTGCCAAATATCCGGGGCACATGCCACAAATTTTTAACGTACCAATGCCACTGTGAAGGAATAAAAGGGTATTATTGTTTAAATAACATGATATTGGTAATATAGAAAGTTCAATATGGCAATCTTCCCAAATTGCAAGAATAGCAAAACACAAATATTAACTTTTAATTAAAAGACCAAAATAAAACAGTATACTATCAGTAGTTTTTTCTCTTATTAAAACTTTCAAACAAACCCTTTTAATTAACTTGGAAGGGAGACTCTATGAGCCTGATAAATAACTTTACAATTAATAATTGCATGCCATATCTATGATTTTCTTGTGCAGTATAGAGGTGAACACATTAGAAGTGTTTAAAATCATGCACTAATGCCTTTTCATGAAGATTAAACTGTGTGCTTATATACTTATTATAATGTTACCTTAAAAATATTAACATATTCCATAAAGGAACACTAAACCAAATATATAAAGTAAATGCCAAGGGGATCTAAAATGTACAGGGAGGTTAAGATAGCTTATTCCCACATTACTGTGGGCAATAGAACTTACATGCGTGCACCATACAGCTGATCAGTGGGCTGTCCCGAAGCTGCTAAAATTGGGAAATTCATATATCCATCTAGTCCAACCTACTCAGTAATACCTACATTTACTGCCTAACAGTTGATCCAGAGGAAGGCAAAATAAATCCAATATGAAGGGGGGTGTATTCTTTTGTCTTCAAAATGGTTTGAAAATATCCCTGGATCAACTCTGTATGTATGTATAATTTATTTATAAAGCGCCACTTGGGTATGCAGCGATGCACATATAAAATACATAGCCAAATGTCACACAAGAGCCAGAGGTAACAGTGCTATCCGTGATTTATTGGAGATACCAGCACGACATGTTTCAGACCAGTGTGGTTTCCTCAGGTGCATTTACAGAAATGACCTGCCCAACACCATATATACATTATGTAACACAGAACCCCTCAGCTCCATTAGTGGCCAGAGGTCAGAAAATACTATTTACACCATCAATAATAGACACTAATATACACATATAGTCTGTCCCAAAGTCTTACACACATAGAGTATTTCAAAAGGCATAGTAGCAGGAAAAATTCAATACATCAATCATATCCACAGGAATAGATTTCACTATCCAATCGTAAAAAAGGTTCCTATGTAACATTCAGTCTATTCATAAAAAACATTTATAGCTGAAAACATCCTAAGACCATGTGGTTCCATACTGTCAAACCTTAAATCCATTTTAATTCAGATTGTAGTAGCAGTTCTGCCATCTCACCCCCCTGGGGAGGAGGGATACCGTTCCAGAATTTGCCATCTCAAACTTGCTAAATTATGTTATTCATAAAGAAAAGTTCCCCTACTGGCGTTAGGTATTTATTATTTGGATCAAACCTCTAATGGAACTCTTGTGCTCACCAATCCGGATTTTCACCATACGAGAGTCTGTCCGACATACACCTTGCCGCATGGGCATTTCAAGGATAGATTACAGATCAGAATTACATGTAAAATAGCCTGAGACGTGTATCTTAGATCCCTTAAAGGGTGAGTCACACATCCCCTTTAATAAGGAATTGCAACAAGAACAATTCAGGCAGGGGAAAGTTCCCCTTTATGGGGTACTTAAAAACCTAGTAGTAGTGGTCTACCTTCTCCTAGGGCAGAACTCCATCCATCACCTACACTCCTCCCTCTGTTGTACACAGATATAGGGGGTCCCTAAACAGTGTCCCATATTTAGGGTCTTTTTGCAGCAGGGACACCGTTTCTAAGTACCACATCTTAATTTATTGGTAATGAGGCTTCCGGGCAGGGTGGGAAAAGGGGGCATGTGAGGAGTGGCTAGGGCGACATGACTCAGTAACGTTACTAGAAGGCGGTGGAGGGGGTGTCGTTAGGAACCCAAGAGGGTGTTCTGAGGGTGTGACATCCAGGTAAGGGGGCATTCCAGGGGAGGAGGCTGCCAGTCTTGCAGTGCGGGAGTTTGGGGTGGTCTCGCAGGTGTGCTGGAGAAATCGGTATTGGTATAGAGCAGTGGGTGCCCAAAATGTAGCCCCCTCGCAATCAGGAGCAGCCTTTGCTTAAGGGGTACACAGTACAACTGTAAATACAATTTGTATTACTAGATAGCTTAGGCTTTAAATGTTAAGTGTATTTTTTTTTGGGGACTCTTCTATCCCTACCTGTGGTGTGGTTGACGTCATTGCGCACGCACGCTTGCAGTATCAACGCTACGATGTGCAGTGCGTGTGCACTGACGTTACGTTGAGACACACAGTGACTAGGGTCACCATCTGTCAAGGGAACACTCTTTCCTGGCAGAGCGAAATGGGAGACGACAGATGGAGGAATACAGAAAAGGACTCAAGGTAGGGTAAGGAGGTCCAGAACCAAAAAAATACACTTTACATTAAAGCCTAAGTTATGTAGTATACTAAGTTGTATTTACCAGTGTCATTTAATCCCTGCAATGTACTCACAACTGTCCCAGATTTAGCTGTACTTCCATGTCGCAGTCAGTGTTGCAAGCTGCCATTCCTCCCAGGGCACACCCAGATAGCAAGGGCTATTTGATTAAGTGGAGTTATGGTCACGAATGGTCAGTGTTGATGATTGAACATGAACCAGATTGATTTTTGGTTAGATTATCAACATGAGAATCTGATTGTTAAAAACATTGATTCAACATTATAATGGTGAGTTTTTTCAACATGAAAAAATGTTGAGCCAACATTGATATTAGGAAAAATCTCCATAAACTGCGTGGTATATACTGTGTCTTTTTTTTTTTTTTTAAATGGTCACTTTTTTTTTAATGCCCCAACCCTAGCACTTCATTACATATATTTCTAACTAGATATTTAAAGGGGAAGTTGTGCAAATACATATGCTTTTAAGAAAAAAGAGCAGTAATTTTCAATCCTAATGAGCTCACTGCCCATTCATATTTGTCTGTGTAAAAGAAATGCAACTGAAATACTGAATCCGTTTGCAGGACCCCTAGTAGAGACTGTTATGGGTCTTGCCCTTGACCCAGCGCCTTGGTTGATTCAGTTGCTCAGTAGAGATCTGAGCATATTTGACCCATCCAACAGTTATCCATCAGTAGAAATTACTTTTAAGAACTTCAAAGGATGAGTGGGCATCTGGGAAGAAGGGACCGTTGGAAATGAAATGTAAGCTCACTCATGTCAACAGCAGGGAAACAGCAAGGGTATGAAATCAAACAGATTTTTCAAAATGGGAGCGAATCTGTAGAATAGTTAGGTATGCATAACAAACAATAATTTATAAATTGATATTTTACATTGAAACTTCCTTTAATGATCTGGGGATATGTATTACGTGTATAAGTAAATTAAGGGTCTTACATACAAACTATCTGGGGCATTGTCATCAACAGAGCATGTCAGAGGACCCTCTCTATTACCCTCCCATACCCTGCCTTTGTGCTTGAAACTTGCTGGCTTCCCCCTCCACTGTAATCATATTTTATCACTGCCCCCCCGAGATTTCAAATCTCCAACATGGTCAAAGAATAACGTGGCTGTTTGACACACAAGTGATGTGCAATGCGTATGGCAAATATAACACACAGCCAAATCTTGCAGGATTTGGCTGTTATATTGCTGCTAAAGGGGTGATGCACACTAACTCACCGCATGGATGTGCGCACGTGCGAAACAGCCACGCTGGTCAGTGACCAAGTGGATGGTGGAGGTTAGAAATCTCATGGGGGCAGTGCTAAAAATGTGATTGCAGTGGAGGAGGAAGCCATCAAGGTCAAGCACTTAAAAGTAGTTTATGAAAGGGTAATAGGGCAAAAAAACACCATCTTTATATTTTAAGCTACAGCTATCCAGTAAGATAAATATGGAACTGTCTTCCATTGGACATCGTGACGGCAGGTTCATTGCATAGGTTTCAAAAGAAAGCAGGATGAGTTTCTGAAAAAAGGAATGTTGCAGGTTACTGGTACATAAAGTGAGTTGACCCCGGGATTTGCCATTGCTAGTCAGGAAGGAATTTACAAAACGCATGTGCAAACACGTAACAACGCACACGCAGTAGCAGTGATAACGCTCGCCATTTGTGTGTTTGATTTGGTGGCTTGATGTGGCTCCAGCCTAAAGGAAAACCAATGACAAAATGAACCAGCGTGAGAATTCCGGAGGAAACAGCTGGTAGTTCGAACACACACGGGAGATACAATAAATTCACCATCGCAACTTACCAGTACTCGTTCTCTGATGATAAAAAAACACCTTGCGACCAGTATGCTGCCTAAATTTATGGGGTTGATAAGAACTAGCACAACAATCCATCACAAAATGGTATTGCATCTCGTTATAGTCTAGCCCTCTTTTCTGGCTAGTGAGGGGGTGTAGTCAGACCAGATGGGCCAACCAATGTGAGGACAGCAATCTAGGTTTCCACGATCACCGGTAGAATGCTCTAATAAAGTAGGTAGCAGGGCGCACGATTGCATTAAACTGCCATTCTACTGCCATAGTCTTGCTGCATGTGTTTTTAATAGGCGTCCTCTGAATGTTTCAGTTTCATAATGATAGGACACAGTCTCACACAGACACTCTCTCCACACCCAACAGGTCTCAGTCTCACACAGAAGACACTGCCAGACTTGCCACACCGACCACTCTCACACCAGATAGGTCACAGTCTCACAAAAGTAGATAGTCTCACACAGATACTCTCACACCATATAGGCCACACTCACACAGGACACTTTCACACCCAGACAGGTCACAGTCTTACACCGATAGACACTGCCTCACAGACATGCTCTCCACACCCATCCACCCATACAGGTGGCTCCTCACAGCTCTACTATAACCTGCTGCCTTTCTCTGTTTCGTGACATTTTACTTGCAGCCAATTAGAAAGGTCCCGCCCCTGCACACTCTTAGCTTCAATCTGATTAGCTGATCTCACTTTAAGCGGTTGCTATTACGCTCTGATTGGAGTCGACCCGAGTCACGCAGGAGTCTGCATTTCTGGGGAATGACGTCCTCACCGCATTCGTAATCTTCGTCATCACAGCGCACGGTCCCTATGTTTGTTCCACGCCCTATGTCCCCTTAACGCGCATATCAACCGCAGGCACATGACGGCTATTGCTGCCCTACGCAGTGTTCAGCAGTTTTCACATGTACCCAGTTCAGCAGACTATTCACCCGATCATTCTACCGCCTGCACACCTGATGACCGGATCGTACCTGTAGCTTCATTCGGTCGTGTGCCCACACTCGTATCTCACACACGCACAGTTCAACTGTGTACAGCACTCACTTAACCCTTATTTACTACCTTCAATGCCGGCTCACGTTATTCCATGAGATTAGCCTAGGCACCCTAATTTCCTGACATGCCCCCCCCAATTATTTATCCTCACTAGAACACCTTAACGTACGTTGACCTGCTTGCGCCATACTTCCACGTTGTTGTACTATCGGTGGCATTGTCCACCCACCAGTGACCATAACCCACCTCCTCGCCTGGTTCATAAGTCTTCCTGTCCCGCTCAGAGTAGCACTTTATTAGGGTTCAGGCGCAAGTTACTGTAGAGCATATTTTTCCTGCTTTTCTCCCATCGTCGTACCTCCTTAGCTGGAGTCTCCAGTTGCCTCCTTCGGTTCAATCATTTGAATAAACATTGTAACAAGTAGAGGGAGCTGGGAGTTAAGCTCTCTAACTCACTACATGTTACACATTATCAGCCAGAAACAAGGGAGGATCAGATCTAAAAGCAAGTTAAAAGCTCACGGGAGCATGCGTAGAGAGAACAATGGCACCTGAGTTTAACATAGGGGCCTAGAGGGTATGCCCTACCATGAAGCAAACTGACACATTTGACTCAGGGTGCACTCTTCCTTCTCTGCAATTACTGCATATTTTAGACCAGGTCGCTAACTAGTCAGTGTTGTTTAAGCAGACCTACATGTCTAGGGTTAGTATGCCCACCATACCCACCTTCCACAAGTTCTCACGCCTATAGTTCCCTGATTAAAGTACTGCTCCGCCCTTTTTTTCAAGTGCCGCCCACCCGTCTATATACCGATAGGCGGCGGCATTTATGATTAAAAGTGTGTCTTCAGGGTGTCAAAACCCTAGGATACCACCTTGGCCCCTAAGCATTATTAGGTGGCTTATATCCCCCTAACACATGGCCTGCCCCTGTGGTACAGAGCAGACATGGACAATCTTCCCCTGTCTACATGTGTAATGTCGTATTTGGCTATTTAATATATAAATTTACCCAGAGGGTCTGTCTGGGATGTCTCCCTTCACTACCAGACTAAAACTTCTGTGTCAGTCTGAACCTTTGAAAGCTTTAGGGACACACAGATTGGGAAGAAATAAATGTGATGCAGATACAGTGAACCAAGGGTGGCCAAGGAGCTATAAACGATAGTGATTCAGTAATCAAGGATTGAAGCTAGAGTAATGTGCAGGGGCGGGACCTGTTTTAATTGCTGCCAAGTAAAATGTCAAGAACAGAGACAAGGCACAGCCAGGATTTAGGTAGAAGCTGTGAGGTAGCACCTGTTATGGGGGATGTGTGTGTGAGAGCAGGTTGCGTGAGGCAGTGTATCTGTGCTAAGACGTGACCTGTCTGGTGTGGAAGTGTCGTGTGGTCCGTGACCTATATGGTGTGTGGACGTATCTTGTGAGACTATCTATCTTGTGCGAGACTGGACTCTATCTGGGGTGAGAGTGTCTGTGTGGTAGAGTCTGCAGCAGTAAGGTCTATCTGGTTGTGAGACTGAGACGGAGTTCTGGGTGTGAGAGAGGTCTGTGCTGAGATGTTGTCATCATTATGAAATAAACACTTCACGACGGACGCCTATAAAAAACCAATGCCAGCCAAGACACTGATCGGCTAGTAGTAATGCAGTTTAATGCAATCAGTTGCAGCCCTGCAGCCTACCTACATTTATTAAGAGCTTCTACAGGTGATCTGGAATCCTAGATTGCTGTCTCACATTGGTTGGCCCATATGGTCTGACTAACACCCCTTCACTAGCCAGAATAGAGGGGCTGACTATAACAGGGAGATGCCAATAACATTTTGTGAGGATTGTTGTAGTTATTTACTCAACGCCCCATAAAAAATTTAGCAGCATGATGGTCGCAAGGTGGCTTTTACATCAACGAAGAGAACGAAGTCACTGGTTAAGTTGCGATGGGATATTATATGTATCTCCCTGTGAGTGTTCCGAACTACCAGCTGTTGCCTCCAGAATCTCACGCTGGTTCATTTGTCATTGGTTTTCTTTAGGCTTGAGGCACACAATTTACAAGCACCAAAATCACAACAATGGAAATGGCGGAGGCTTATCACATAGCGGGACTGCGTGCTGCCGTTGTTACGGTGTTTGCAAATGCGTTTTTGCATAATTCTTCCTGACTTAGCAAATTGGCAAGTATCCAGGGATCAACTCGATCTTTGTACGTAACGCAACCATTCTTATTTTCAGGAAACTCATCCTGCCTTTCCTTTTTAAACTATGCAATGAACTGCGTCACGATGTCCAATGGAAGACAGTTACCATAATTTTATCTTTACTGGATAGCTGTAGCCTTAAAAATATAAAGATGGTGTTTTTTTTTGCCCTATTACACCTTTCATAAACTATACTTTTAGTGCTTGACTCTTTGATGGCTTCCTCCCCATGCAATTCACATTTTTAGCATGCCCCCATGAGATTTGTCTAACTCTCCACCATCCACTGAGTCACTGAACGCGTGGCGCTTTCCACGTGGCGCACATCACCATGCGGTGACGTTAGTGCTGCATACCCATTAGCAGCCCCAGATGTCTATCAACAGCCCAAAATCACTGCAAGATTGGCTGGGTTATATTTGCCCACACGCATGATATCACTGTGTGTCAAACAGCCCGTATTCTTGGACCATGGGAGATTTGCAAACTTCGTGGGGCAAGTGATAAAATAGATTACAGTTGGGGGGGAAGACCAGCAAGAGTTTTCAAGCACTTAAGGCAGGGTATGGGAGGGTGGGTAATAGGGAGGGTCCTCTGAATGCTTCTGTTGATGAACAATGCCCCAGATAGTTTAATGTATGACCCGTATTTACGATACACAGTAATACATATCCCAGAGATCATTAAAGGGAGAAAGTTCAATGTAAAATATCACTTTTTAGTTATAATAATTATTGTTTATTCTGCATACTAACTATTTAACAGATTCGCTCCCATTTTGGAAAAATCGTTGATTTCATTAACCCTTGGTGTTCCCTTTTGTTGTGTTGACAATAGTGAGCTGTACATTTCAATTTCCAAGGTTCCTTCTTCCAGGATGACACCACTATCCTTGTTGAATTTCTTAAAAGTAATTTCTTTGATGGCTATTAGGGATGGGTCAAAATATTGCTCGATCTCTACTGAGCAACTGAATCAACCCAGGCGTGGGTCAAGGGCAAAGACATAACAGTCTCTACAGGGGTCCTGCAAACAGGAAGTGCAGTATGTCAGTGCATTTCTTTTTTACACAGGGACAATATATTGAAGAGGGTCTAGGTTAAGCTCATTAGAAGATTTGAAAATTAATGCTTTTTTTCTTAAAAGCATTATGTATTTGACCCACTCAAATTCCCCTTTAAATATCTATTGATATAGAAATATATGTAATGAAGTGCTAGGTTGGGGCAATAAAAAAAATGGAACACATTTAAAAAAAAAAAAAAGACACAGTAATACCACAGCAGTTTAAATGTTGGGATTTTACTAAGTATCATGTGGCTCAACATATTTTTTTTCATGTTGAAAAAAACTCACATTTATTAATGTTGAATCATGTTATTTACAATCAGATTTCTCAATGTGATAATTAACCAAAATCAATACTGGTTCAATGTTCAATCATCACACCTGACATTCTGACCATAACTCAACATTAATCCAATAGTCTTTGCTATCTAGGGTGTGCCCTTGGAGGAATGGCACACTTCACCGACTGCAGTAACAGGATAGCTAAGCTAAATCTGGACCAGTTGTGCAAGCTACATTGCATATGGATTTAAATGACACTGCGTAAATACAACTTAGTATACTAAAAATAACTTAGCTTTAAATGTAAAGTTGTATTTTTTTTGGGTTAGGCCCTCTAACCTACACTTTAGTCTTTTACTGTCTATTCCTCCATCTGTCGTCTCCCATTTCCAGCCTGCGGAAAGGAAGATGTGTCCTTTGACAGAGTGGCCACCTGATGTCACTGTCGCTGCTAAAAACGTAAGTCAGGGCACACGCACTGCAATGGTAGTGATATGCCAGGGCACGCGCCAAATGACGTCACACCACACCAAGGTAGGGAATAGAAAGAGTTCACAGAAACAAAAAAAATACCTTAACATTTTAAAAGCTAACGCTATCAGTAAACTAAATGTATTTACAGTGTACGTGTGAAACCCTTGTAAGCAAAGGCTGACCTGATTGACGATTGGGCCACATGTTGGGCAACCAGCTGCCTAATCCAAACCGATGTTCCAGCACCCTGCGAGGGACCACCCCCAAAACTCCGCAATGCCAAAGACTGGCAGCCTCCTCCCTGCGGGAATTGCCCCTACTGGATCGTTACAACCCTCAGAACACCCCTTTGGTTCCAACGACACCTCCCACCTACCTTCTAGATAACGTTACTGAAGTCATGTCGGAGGGGAATACTTAGGCTGAGCAAAACAAATACTGCATTAGAGGAATGCAGCAACAGACACAAGTTAAGTTAAGTAAACACAGTATCGATAAAGTCCCGATACCACACAATATACAGAAAATTGGGCTGTTGTACATCCATATTAAAGTGCAACTACAGACCAAAAATATAATACATACAAAAAATCGAATTCTAGTGCACAAACAATTCTAATTGCATATTGGCTACCTCCGAAAGGTTGCTGCTACAAAGCCCCGATAACGTCAGATCCAATGGTATCAGGGCTTTATTGGCACTGAGGGGGATTTCCCGAACGTTTGGGTCGGCTGGGCAGGAAGACTTGTGTTTGGTTTTGTAAGGGGTATGGCTGCCTCTGGCAATGCAATGGTGAGAAGGGGATGTTGCTCTAAAGGAGGGCTACCCATCTGGTTATTTCAAGATATGGCTTGTCCTGAAAACCTCTTTAGAGCTGAAGGGGTCCCAGGGTAGATTTGAACAGGCCAGCAACTTGGTGTGCCTCCTGGGCTGGTAGGGAGAAGTGTCAGGAGGTTGGCATGACATTGGATGGTTTAAAAGCATTTGCTCTTTATTTCTGCTGGAAAGATCTTAAATTTAAGTTAAATGCAAGTTAAGCAAAATGATTATTTAATTTACATATAATGTTTTATGTTATGGTCAATAAAGTTAATTAAAAGTCAGTAAAGTTAAAAATTTGTTATGAATAGTTTTAATGTCACAATAAAGAGGCCTGTAACTTTTTCCTTGGAATTTAGTGTGGTGTCGGTTTTATGGGAAGGGGGGTTATGTATAATTATTGGGTAAGTTGGTTAGTATAAGAATAAAAAAGAGGGATAAGGGCATAATGGAAAAATGGGGTCCAAAAACCACCCCAGTGTTTGATTTTTATTGGAAACGACAATACATAAATAAACTGGCAATCATCTCGCATTGGCCCTAAAAGTTTTTGCAAGGAGGTGTGTTCAAACGCGGGACAACTTAAAATACAGAGCAATGAATTTACTGTATAGTCTCAATATATCATTTTAATCAAGGATCATTTTGGCTTGGTTCTGTTCCTGTGTTCTTTTGCTGAAAAATAGTCTAGTGTTAAGATTTCATGCAAAACCCATATTGACATAAACTATTCCTTTAATATATTAGTAGCTTACAATAAGTAGACACTTGGAATTGTGATAAGGTTTATAGGGTCAAGTAGAAGAAAAATTCCACAACATTGTTTCAGCCTCCTGATGGAGAGACACGCCTCCATTGTGGTTGTAAAGTATTTGGCCTGAGCTTAAAAAAATTCCAACTGCTTATACAGCAGAAACTGTGTTAGCAGTTGCATACAGATAGGAGGGACTTTTTCAAGGATAAACACCAGGTGCTGCACAAAAAGAGCCCAACTGTGTATTCAGCATCAACAGCTCTCAGACTTTAACTATGAACCTTCTTAAGGTGGCCATACACATTGCAAATCCCATCGCATTGTGCTGACAGATCACATTGGTATCTGTCAGCACAATGCGATGGGAACCATGCACATGGACCGACTGATCGCCCACATGTGGTATGGGGACCGGTCAGCCATGCGGTCATACACAGGCTGACAGTATCTTCTCTCTTACCTTAAAGTAAAGGGACTGACCCTAATGCCGACTGCGAAAATTCGTCTGCATTACGGTCACCTGGTTTCAGCCCCAACACCCTGCAGATATTAGGTGAATCCCATCACTAAGGTGTATGGCTACCTTTACTAGAAAAAAAAATTCTTAAATATAAATTGTTGTGTCTCCAGCTTTCCAAGAGCCCTTTATTATTTACATATAGCCCTTAAATTAAACAGGGATGGTGTTTGTAGGTCCACAGTCCAATACATCTCCTTACATTGGATGTCATTCTGTATACTGGGATTTCTACTGATCGGGGAATCAGACTAAAGCTAGGTACACACCTAGCGATTTTTCCTCCTGACCGACCGTTCGATACTTTCGAACGGTCGGCCAGGAGGAAGGACTGTCGGTCGTGGCAAAAGCAGCCGCGTCCGATAGTCACCGCGACCGATCGTGCGGTCCATAGAGGACAGCACGATCGGACGAGGTTTTCCACCCTGTCCGATCGTCCTTTCGTCCGATTTGGACAAACGGTCGATCGGACATGGGCACATTCGCATGCGATAATTTCGGTCCGATCGACCGATACACTGAACTATCGGTCGATCGGACCGAAATATCTAATCGTGTGTACCCAGCTTAATATTTCCATATTGGAAAGAAAGACATGAATGATATACTGAAATCATGGAAAATAGCTCTTGTGACTGAATGTAGTAGTAAACGAGATGAAAAAGATATCAATCAAGACACAAGTTGTTTATCTCAGATGTAAATTAACTTTACACAATGCTAGTAACGCTGAGAACACAATGTTCAGAAAAAGGTTCACACCCTTCATGATAACACTAAATATATAACAGGGAACATATAATAAGTAGACCAGATTGTTGTTTTCTAACATCGTATTCTATTCTGTTATATTTAAATTGTCATTTCCAACTAAGTAAAGAGACAAAGCACTAGATTACAAACCCATTTTTTACAGTAAGGTAGAAATTGGGTTTAAAGGTATATCCACTCCAAAATATAACTTTTTCTGTAGTGTAGTCCCCCTTGTAACCCTAACCGCCATGGTTATAAGTTTAAAAAGTGTCCAAAAACTTACTTACCCACCTTCATTCCCTCGGCCTCTGTCTCTAATGCTACTTCCAGGAATGGAGTAGCATTAGGGGCTGGACCAGAAGTTGTGTCTGTGATTGGCTGAGAGTCAGGCAATCACAGATGTGGGTGCTGGCTATTGAGAAAGCCGAACAAAGGAAGGTAAGTAAGTCAAATTCTGTGCACTTTTTTAACTTAATACTATGGCAGTAATAGTTGCAAGGGGGTCCCCCACACTAAAGTAAAAGTTACTTTGTTTAAAAGATGATCTGCAGCGCTGATTGAGGAGGGAAGAGAGCTCCACAGCACATGCCAGAGTCCTTCAGGAGGCAGGGAAGAGGCAAATACAGATTACACACAGGAATGCTCCAACTCTTCACTTTTCTGGGCTTTCAGAAGGCCCTGAAGGACAACCACAAGGAGCAGAGGAGAAAGGAAAGGATTTTTTACACTACACAGTGGGTCCAGCAGTGAGTTAAATTTTAATTTTGGGTGCCGACATGCACTTTAATGTTAGACATTTACAGCCAATTTCTAAAGGGATCTTTTCATGTAAACATATATAATCATCCCCTTATACCTTTATGGAGATTAGTTATTTCAGTGCAACTGCACTACTGTGATCACAATAATTCTTATTTTATAATTTTCAGTTGATTTTGTCCAAAACAACTGATCTTTCCAACATTCACTAAGTACTCTATGCGCATAGAATACAGAGTGCGTCTGGACCTGTCAGAGGAAGCAGCAGAGGAGCGATAGCCCGGTTAAGTTCCTTACCTTTGCTCCCGGCGTTCTGCAGATTTTATTGAAGAAAGGGATGTAGCTCCTTTACCTAACGTTCTTCAATAAAACTGAATAGCCCAAAGTCTTTTTTTAGCAGTGGAGATACCCTTTAATGAAGGAGGGGGAGACCCAGAAACTGATCAGTTAGTAAAAATCTTAATTGTTTCACTATTCCATGTGATTATGGGCCATATTTAGAAAGTTGCTGGATCGTTAACTTCTGAACGGTTTAACGATTGTTATAGTAAATTAATGAAAAGGATCATAAATTAAAGATAACAAACTTAAATCTAAGATAACGCAATTGTAGATTTATGATATAGATTTTATAATTTTATACAATCTAATTTAATTAACAAACGTTCGGTGTAAATGTTTGACCACTGCAATACATTTATGGCCACTGTCGTACATTACCGCACGGTATGGCTAAATTGCGATACCTCACTTTATAAATATCGCCCTATGTTACAATTGACGCATGTCATTGTCACAGCAATAAACATATTTTAAATAATCAGTACAATGATATTGTAAAAACTAGATTTCAGATAAAAATTTCCCAGTAAATTATAATTGGATATCAAGAAATTTGTAGATGATGAGATTTTTTGGATTATTTTGCTGATGCACATACAGGAAGATTATATATCAGATAATCATGTGCTGGCATGGAGAGAGACTAAAGGCTCGTACACACGTTCGATCGTGGGTCCCGACCCGCAACGCACAATGTGTACAAATGAGCATTTCGGCCAATGATCGGCTCGTGTGTAGGCGCTTTATCGGCCAAAATGGTCTTCGTTCGGGGATTGTAGAATGACCGACTTGGCGGATCTCCGAACGACTGACCGTTTCGGCCAATAAAGCACGTACACACGGGCCGATTATTGCCTGAAACTTTCGTTCGTACACATCGTGCGTACGAGCCTTTATAATCAAGGGCCTATAGAACACATATAAGGAAGGATCAAAATTTCAAAATGGTTGTCTCAGTGTTACTGCAGGATCATATATGTGAAATGAGCTAGTTGCGGGAATCATATTGTGCCAGGCCTTTGGTGGCTATATATGAGCTTGATGTATTGTATTATTGTGCTTTCTTCATTTTGTGATCACTCATTCCTGCTAAAAAATGTCAGTCGTCACACTATCTGGTCCTGATTTAAATGTGGGTACCTGATAGTGTGTATGTCTGGATTATAGCAGATTACAGATGGCTTCTATTGACAGCTGGGTATCTTGACCTTATTCCAGAATGCTTTGTCATCCAACATGCTTGCGGAAAGCAATTCTTACTAGATAAATGCAAGTGTAAACAATTCTTTGGTTTCTTAAGGTTTGCACACACGCTCGATTTACAAGCGAGGAACGGCCCCCGATGACCGAGCGCTACACATGACTAACAGCCGTTTCGGCAAGAATCGTCCGTGTGTGTGTGTGTTCGGTCGGGGGTTGTTCGTTGATCCACCTGGCGTGTAGTGCTCTGCCGTCGGGGGTCATTCCTTGCTCACAGATTGAGTGTGTGTACGAACCTTTACAGCATTTGGGCACACTAAAATATTCCCTGGGTGAAAATGTGCAAATTTGCCTCATCTTAACCAGCTGCACCGTTGTTTTGCTTTTATGCTGACACCCCACAAGAAGTATTTGGGCGCGTTCATACTATATCAGTTTGTATTAATTTTTCAAACGCAGGTGTGTTTTAAAATACAAACAGTAAAACCCCATAGGATTTCACAATATCGTTCACACTTGCTGCGTTATATTCCATTCCATTCCAATCTGTTTTAAAAGCACACTGCTATGCGCATTTCTGTCCATCTAAAATGCATGAAAATGCAATACGGATAACAACGCACGTGTTTGTATTTCTGTTGAATTTTCAAAAAGGATGCCTGGGAGTTCCTGTGATGTCATTGATCCTGCCCAATGATGTGGAAAAAAATGCATTAAAACGCAATGGACAGAAACGCAGAAAAAACTGACACAAACGGATAATAACGCACACGCAAACGATCAGCAACGGATACAAAAACGTATTAAAATTTCACTCAATACACTGTGTTTTTAAGTTGCATTTTTGTCCATTCCTAGTGTGAACGAGCCCCTCAATAGTCATCAGTATGCAAATGTCTGGTCTTTCGTTATCCATTCTTTAGAGAGATTTAGGGACATTGTAATTGGACAATATTGTAGCTGGTAAATGTGCTAAGTCTGCTGGGCTGGCCCTGTGTAAGATTTCTTCCTGCCGCCCCTCCACATAAACAAGGAAATTAAAACAAGGTAGACCCTGGGATTTACCCACAGCGTAACATTAACACTAACTAATACCTGGCGTTAAATAATCGGGCAAAATTATGTGCATACCGCATTTTGAATTCCTTGAGCTGGCTATGTGGTTTCTGATAACTGATTCAACATCAGTTAACGCAGCTTTAAACCCATAAAACAGTACACCATCTCCCCATAAATCTGGCCTCAAATGCTTCAAAACCAAATAACAGCAGACTAAATGATGGGCCCCATCTTCTTGTTTTTCCTACGACAGATATAGTCTCCTCCCAGAAAACCTCTGTAGATGAAGCAGGGATAGGGGCTCCGTCATAGATTTGCTGGGGGCCCCAGTGATTACTAGTTATGCCACTGGTGACTTCACAAGCACCACGTTAAGGTTCATACACACATGCGATAGCGGGTGCTGATGTGTACGTATGGTCGTTTCGCCCGATATTCGGCCCGTGTATGGGCACTTTATCAGCAGTAACGGCCACTTGTTCAGAGATACGCCCAGTGGATGGATCCCCAAACGAGCCCCTGTTATAGTCTAGCCCCTCTATTCTGGCTAGTGAAGGGGGTGTAGTCAGACCAGATGGGCCAACCAATGTGAGGACAGCAATCTAGGATTTCCAGATCACCTGTAGAATGCTCTTAATAAATGTAGGTAGCAGGGCTGCACTGATTGCATTAAACTGCATTACTACTGCCATAGTCTTGCTGCATGTGTTTTTAATAGGCGTCCTCTGAATGTTTTCAGTTTCATAATGATAGACACAGTCTCACACAGACACTCTCTCACACCCAGACAGGTCTCAGTCTCACACAGATAGACACTGCCAGACTCTGCCACACAGACACTCTCACACCCAGATAGGTCACAGTCTCACAAAGATAGATAGTCTCACACAGATACTCTCACACCCATATAGGTCACACTCACACAGACACTCTCACACCCAGACAGGTCACAGTCTTACACAGATAGACACTGCCTCACAGACATGCTCTCACACACACATCCACCCATAACAGGTGGCTCCTACAGCTCTACTAAATCCTGCTGCCTTTCTCTGTTCTGTGACATTTTACTTGCAGCCAATTAGAAAGGTCCCGCCCCTGCACAACTCTTAGCTTCAATCTGATTAGCTGATCATCTTTAATCGGTTGCTATTAGCTCCTTGGCACCTCCTTGGTTACGAGGGGAATACTTAGGCTGAGCAAAACAAATACTGCATTAGAGGAATGCAGCAACAGACACAAGTTAAGTTAAGTAAACACAGTATCGATAAAGTCCCGATACCACACAATATACAGAAAATTGGGCTGTTGTACATCCATATTAAAGTGCAACTACAGACCAAAAATATAATACATACAAAAAATCGAATTCTAGTGCACAAACAATTCTAATTGCATATTGGCTACCTCCGAAAGGTTGCTGCTACAAAGCCCCGATAACGTCAGATCCAATGGTATCAGGGCTTTATTGGCACTGAGGGGGATTTCCCGAACGTTTGGGTCGGCTGGGCAGGAAGACTTGTGTTTGGTTTTGTAAGGGGTATGGCTGCCTCTGGCAATGCAATGGTGAGAAGGGGATGTTGCTCTAAAGGAGGGCTACCCATCTGGTTATTTCAAGATATGGCTTGTCCTGAAAACCTCTTTAGAGCTGAAGGGGTCCCAGGGTAGATTTGAACAGGCCAGCAACTTGGTGTGCCTCCTGGGCTGGTAGGGAGAAGTGTCAGGAGGTTGGCATGACATTGGATGGTTTAAAAGCATTTGCTCTTTATTTCTGCTGGAAAGATCTTAAATTTAAGTTAAATGCAAGTTAAGCAAAATGATTATTTAATTTACATATAATGTTTTATGTTATGGTCAATAAAGTTAATTAAAAGTCAGTAAAGTTAAAAATTTGTTATGAATAGTTTTAATGTCACAATAAAGAGGCCTGTAACTTTTTCCTTGGAATTTAGTGTGGTGTCGGTTTTATGGGAAGGGGGGTTATGTATAATTATTGGGTAAGTTGGTTAGTATAAGAATAAAAAAGAGGGATAAGGGCATAATGGAAAAATGGGGTCCAAAAACCACCCCAGTGTTTGATTTTTATTGGAAACGACAATACATAAATAAACTGGCAATCATCTCGCATTGGCCCTAAAAGTTTTTGCAAGGAGGTGTGTTCAAACGCGGGACAACTTAAAATACAGAGCAATGAATTTACTGTATAGTCTCAATATATCATTTTAATCAAGGATCATTTTGGCTTGGTTCTGTTCCTGTGTTCTTTTGCTGAAAAATAGTCTAGTGTTAAGATTTCATGCAAAACCCATATTGACATAAACTATTCCTTTAATATATTAGTAGCTTACAATAAGTAGACACTTGGAATTGTGATAAGGTTTATAGGGTCAAGTAGAAGAAAAATTCCACAACATTGTTTCAGCCTCCTGATGGAGAGACACGCCTCCATTGTGGTTGTAAAGTATTTGGCCTGAGCTTAAAAAAATTCCAACTGCTTATACAGCAGAAACTGTGTTAGCAGTTGCATACAGATAGGAGGGACTTTTTCAAGGATAAACACCAGGTGCTGCACAAAAAGAGCCCAACTGTGTATTCAGCATCAACAGCTCTCAGACTTTAACTATGAACCTTCTTAAGGTGGCCATACACATTGCAAATCCCATCGCATTGTGCTGACAGATCACATTGGTATCTGTCAGCACAATGCGATGGGAACCATGCACATGGACCGACTGATCGCCCACATGTGGTATGGGGACCGGTCAGCCATGCGGTCATACACAGGCTGACAGTATCTTCTCTCTTACCTTAAAGTAAAGGGACTGACCCTAATGCCGACTGCGAAAATTCGTCTGCATTACGGTCACCTGGTTTCAGCCCCAACACCCTGCAGATATTAGGTGAATCCCATCACTAAGGTGTATGGCTACCTTTACTAGAAAAAAAAATTCTTAAATATAAATTGTTGTGTCTCCAGCTTTCCAAGAGCCCTTTATTATTTACATATAGCCCTTAAATTAAACAGGGATGGTGTTTGTAGGTCCACAGTCCAATACATCTCCTTACATTGGATGTCATTCTGTATACTGGGATTTCTACTGATCGGGGAATCAGACTAAAGCTAGGTACACACCTAGCGATTTTTCCTCCTGACCGACCGTTCGATACTTTCGAACGGTCGGCCAGGAGGAAGGACTGTCGGTCGTGGCAAAAGCAGCCGCGTCCGATAGTCACCGCGACCGATCGTGCGGTCCATAGAGGACAGCACGATCGGACGAGGTTTTCCACCCTGTCCGATCGTCCTTTCGTCCGATTTGGACAAACGGTCGATCGGACATGGGCACATTCGCATGCGATAATTTCGGTCCGATCGACCGATACACTGAACTATCGGTCGATCGGACCGAAATATCTAATCGTGTGTACCCAGCTTAATATTTCCATATTGGAAAGAAAGACATGAATGATATACTGAAATCATGGAAAATAGCTCTTGTGACTGAATGTAGTAGTAAACGAGATGAAAAAGATATCAATCAAGACACAAGTTGTTTATCTCAGATGTAAATTAACTTTACACAATGCTAGTAACGCTGAGAACACAATGTTCAGAAAAAGGTTCACACCCTTCATGATAACACTAAATATATAACAGGGAACATATAATAAGTAGACCAGATTGTTGTTTTCTAACATCGTATTCTATTCTGTTATATTTAAATTGTCATTTCCAACTAAGTAAAGAGACAAAGCACTAGATTACAAACCCATTTTTTACAGTAAGGTAGAAATTGGGTTTAAAGGTATATCCACTCCAAAATATAACTTTTTCTGTAGTGTAGTCCCCCTTGTAACCCTAACCGCCATGGTTATAAGTTTAAAAAGTGTCCAAAAACTTACTTACCCACCTTCATTCCCTCGGCCTCTGTCTCTAATGCTACTTCCAGGAATGGAGTAGCATTAGGGGCTGGACCAGAAGTTGTGTCTGTGATTGGCTGAGAGTCAGGCAATCACAGATGTGGGTGCTGGCTATTGAGAAAGCCGAACAAAGGAAGGTAAGTAAGTCAAATTCTGTGCACTTTTTTAACTTAATACTATGGCAGTAATAGTTGCAAGGGGGTCCCCCACACTAAAGTAAAAGTTACTTTGTTTAAAAGATGATCTGCAGCGCTGATTGAGGAGGGAAGAGAGCTCCACAGCACATGCCAGAGTCCTTCAGGAGGCAGGGAAGAGGCAAATACAGATTACACACAGGAATGCTCCAACTCTTCACTTTTCTGGGCTTTCAGAAGGCCCTGAAGGACAACCACAAGGAGCAGAGGAGAAAGGAAAGGATTTTTTACACTACACAGTGGGTCCAGCAGTGAGTTAAATTTTAATTTTGGGTGCCGACATGCACTTTAATGTTAGACATTTACAGCCAATTTCTAAAGGGATCTTTTCATGTAAACATATATAATCATCCCCTTATACCTTTATGGAGATTAGTTATTTCAGTGCAACTGCACTACTGTGATCACAATAATTCTTATTTTATAATTTTCAGTTGATTTTGTCCAAAACAACTGATCTTTCCAACATTCACTAAGTACTCTATGCGCATAGAATACAGAGTGCGTCTGGACCTGTCAGAGGAAGCAGCAGAGGAGCGATAGCCCGGTTAAGTTCCTTACCTTTGCTCCCGGCGTTCTGCAGATTTTATTGAAGAAAGGGATGTAGCTCCTTTACCTAACGTTCTTCAATAAAACTGAATAGCCCAAAGTCTTTTTTTAGCAGTGGAGATACCCTTTAATGAAGGAGGGGGAGACCCAGAAACTGATCAGTTAGTAAAAATCTTAATTGTTTCACTATTCCATGTGATTATGGGCCATATTTAGAAAGTTGCTGGATCGTTAACTTCTGAACGGTTTAACGATTGTTATAGTAAATTAATGAAAAGGATCATAAATTAAAGATAACAAACTTAAATCTAAGATAACGCAATTGTAGATTTATGATATAGATTTTATAATTTTATACAATCTAATTTAATTAACAAACGTTCGGTGTAAATGTTTGACCACTGCAATACATTTATGGCCACTGTCGTACATTACCGCACGGTATGGCTAAATTGCGATACCTCACTTTATAAATATCGCCCTATGTTACAATTGACGCATGTCATTGTCACAGCAATAAACATATTTTAAATAATCAGTACAATGATATTGTAAAAACTAGATTTCAGATAAAAATTTCCCAGTAAATTATAATTGGATATCAAGAAATTTGTAGATGATGAGATTTTTTGGATTATTTTGCTGATGCACATACAGGAAGATTATATATCAGATAATCATGTGCTGGCATGGAGAGAGACTAAAGGCTCGTACACACGTTCGATCGTGGGTCCCGACCCGCAACGCACAATGTGTACAAATGAGCATTTCGGCCAATGATCGGCTCGTGTGTAGGCGCTTTATCGGCCAAAATGGTCTTCGTTCGGGGATTGTAGAATGACCGACTTGGCGGATCTCCGAACGACTGACCGTTTCGGCCAATAAAGCACGTACACACGGGCCGATTATTGCCTGAAACTTTCGTTCGTACACATCGTGCGTACGAGCCTTTATAATCAAGGGCCTATAGAACACATATAAGGAAGGATCAAAATTTCAAAATGGTTGTCTCAGTGTTACTGCAGGATCATATATGTGAAATGAGCTAGTTGCGGGAATCATATTGTGCCAGGCCTTTGGTGGCTATATATGAGCTTGATGTATTGTATTATTGTGCTTTCTTCATTTTGTGATCACTCATTCCTGCTAAAAAATGTCAGTCGTCACACTATCTGGTCCTGATTTAAATGTGGGTACCTGATAGTGTGTATGTCTGGATTATAGCAGATTACAGATGGCTTCTATTGACAGCTGGGTATCTTGACCTTATTCCAGAATGCTTTGTCATCCAACATGCTTGCGGAAAGCAATTCTTACTAGATAAATGCAAGTGTAAACAATTCTTTGGTTTCTTAAGGTTTGCACACACGCTCGATTTACAAGCGAGGAACGGCCCCCGATGACCGAGCGCTACACATGACTAACAGCCGTTTCGGCAAGAATCGTCCGTGTGTGTGTGTGTTCGGTCGGGGGTTGTTCGTTGATCCACCTGGCGTGTAGTGCTCTGCCGTCGGGGGTCATTCCTTGCTCACAGATTGAGTGTGTGTACGAACCTTTACAGCATTTGGGCACACTAAAATATTCCCTGGGTGAAAATGTGCAAATTTGCCTCATCTTAACCAGCTGCACCGTTGTTTTGCTTTTATGCTGACACCCCACAAGAAGTATTTGGGCGCGTTCATACTATATCAGTTTGTATTAATTTTTCAAACGCAGGTGTGTTTTAAAATACAAACAGTAAAACCCCATAGGATTTCACAATATCGTTCACACTTGCTGCGTTATATTCCATTCCATTCCAATCTGTTTTAAAAGCACACTGCTATGCGCATTTCTGTCCATCTAAAATGCATGAAAATGCAATACGGATAACAACGCACGTGTTTGTATTTCTGTTGAATTTTCAAAAAGGATGCCTGGGAGTTCCTGTGATGTCATTGATCCTGCCCAATGATGTGGAAAAAAATGCATTAAAACGCAATGGACAGAAACGCAGAAAAAACTGACACAAACGGATAATAACGCACACGCAAACGATCAGCAACGGATACAAAAACGTATTAAAATTTCACTCAATACACTGTGTTTTTAAGTTGCATTTTTGTCCATTCCTAGTGTGAACGAGCCCCTCAATAGTCATCAGTATGCAAATGTCTGGTCTTTCGTTATCCATTCTTTAGAGAGATTTAGGGACATTGTAATTGGACAATATTGTAGCTGGTAAATGTGCTAAGTCTGCTGGGCTGGCCCTGTGTAAGATTTCTTCCTGCCGCCCCTCCACATAAACAAGGAAATTAAAACAAGGTAGACCCTGGGATTTACCCACAGCGTAACATTAACACTAACTAATACCTGGCGTTAAATAATCGGGCAAAATTATGTGCATACCGCATTTTGAATTCCTTGAGCTGGCTATGTGGTTTCTGATAACTGATTCAACATCAGTTAACGCAGCTTTAAACCCATAAAACAGTACACCATCTCCCCATAAATCTGGCCTCAAATGCTTCAAAACCAAATAACAGCAGACTAAATGATGGGCCCCATCTTCTTGTTTTTCCTACGACAGATATAGTCTCCTCCCAGAAAACCTCTGTAGATGAAGCAGGGATAGGGGCTCCGTCATAGATTTGCTGGGGGCCCCAGTGATTACTAGTTATGCCACTGGTGACTTCACAAGCACCACGTTAAGGTTCATACACACATGCGATAGCGGGTGCTGATGTGTACGTATGGTCGTTTCGCCCGATATTCGGCCCGTGTATGGGCACTTTATCAGCAGTAACGGCCACTTGTTCAGAGATACGCCCAGTGGATGGATCCCCAAACGAGCAGTTTAGATGTTCTGCTTTCCCAAAAGCTAATTAATATACAGTATTGCAGAAAGTGGCATTGGAGAATGTTAAACATTTGGAGATGTTTAATATCGTTTCTCATCAAGGAATATCACATCTTCCATATAACATATTCAATTCTGATACCAAATATGAAACACCTTAAGCTTTAAGGAAAAGATGGGCTTTGCTATGTGTTAAAGTGTCCATATTCAAGCTATCAGTTTTGAGTTTATGTGGTAGAACTTTTGGGTTACAATATAGAAGGGCTTTTAGTGACCGTGGTGAGACTAATTAAATATATGTAAAAGAGGGCTAGATTTTAGCTCAACCCTTTTTAGTTTGTTAGATTTGCAGCAATATCCCTTTTACCTGAGATTTTTCACCATTTTATAAATTTTGTTAATGTGAACTTGGTGGGAAAAAATGGCAGAAAAAAAACAGAATATTGAAAATCTAAAACTATATTTTACTTGTTTAAAAATAGCACCTAAAGGCTGTTCCAGTTGGGTATTGGAAAAATAATTGGTATTGAAGAGCCGATTTCAAACATGTCTATTCATAGCTGCTTACATTTGGAACTTCTATACTGTACTTCCAAGCTCCTTAGAGAGGTATAGTTTGGCTAAAGCTATTCTAGGCTTTCATCCACCCCCCAGAAATTTAGTAAAGGCCCTATGATGTCTGGTAGCATCATTATGCTGTAAAAGAGTGGTATTGTCTGCATGTTATGAAGGAGTTTAGAGAAAGATGCCATTTTAAGTAGGTAAGATCTGTCTGCTAACTGGTTTAGCATTATACATTTACATCACTTGCAATACAATCCACACAATAGTATTATTATGTACAGTACTTTAATAGATATTTAATGATTGAATCAATATATTCAATCAGCATTGAATAAATGGCCTTACCAACGCGCAAGATCAATGCTAAAACAACATTAAAGATCAATATTCTTTCAATAATATCAGATAATTAATCAACATTCTTTCAATGGGGCTTTGCTATATATGAGTTATTATTGAATTGGTATTGATTCAATGTAGTCAATCAACGCTGAATAAATGGTCTTACCAACTAGCAAGATCAATGCTAAAACAACATTAAAGATCAATATCATTTCAATTATATCAGATAATTAACCAACATTCTTTCAATGTGGCTTTGCTATCTGAGATATTATTGAATCGGTATTGAATAAATGTAGTCAATCAACACTGAATAAATGGCCTTACCGACGAGCAAGATCGATGCTAAAACAACATTGATATTCAACGTTGTTTCAATTTTAATGCATGATGTTAAATCTACATTGTTTTAATGTATCGTTGCTATCTGGGTAGGTAGCCAGCCCCACAGTGTACTAACCCTAGAAGAAGGAGATTCATAGGTATCCATATAGACTGACTATGTGCTAACCCTGCGAGAGGGAACGTGTATACATAGTGACTAGTTTGATAACTGTGGTCACCGTATGTGTATCTATGCGAGTGTCTGTCTCTGTGTGTGTCTGTCTGTGGGTGTGTGACAAGTATATCTACTGTATATAGGCCTATAAATCTATCTCAAAGGTGGTCAGGGGACACACATGAGGTGAAGGATATTTATAACTTTGGGTTGTTATCAAAAGTCATCTACTGTAGGTAACATATGTGGAATCTCCATTGTCCTCATTAGACATCAAAAGTATCAGATCTGTGTGTGTCTGTGTGAGTGTCTGTGTGTCTGTCTGTCTGTGTGTGTGACAAGTATATTTACTGTGTGATCTACTGATTGGTCTGTCTGTGTGTGTGTTTTAGTCTGTCTGTCTTTCTGCCTGTGTGTGTCTGCCTGTGGCCATGGGTATGTGACAAGTATATCTATATAGGCTTATAAATCTATCTTAAAGATGGTCAGGGCACATGAGGCCCTTGAGGTCAAATGAGTTGGGCACCCCTGGTATAGAGGTTAAGAAGATTTATAACTTTGGGCTGTTCTCAAAAGTCAACTACTGTAGGTGACATCCCTGGAATCTCCATTGTCCTCATTAGACATCAAATCAGATCTGTGTGTGTCTGTCTGCGTGTATTTGTCTATGTGTCTGTCTCTGTGTGTCTGTCTCTGTGTGTCTGTGTATGTGACAAGTATATCTACTGTGTTATCTACTGATTGGTCTGTCTGTGTGTGTGTGTGTTTGACTGTGTGTCCGTCTTCCTGTCTGTGTCTGTTTGTGGGAGTGTGACAAGTATATCTGTATAGGCCTATAAATCTATCTCAAAGATGGTCAGGGGCCGCACATGAGTACCTTGAGGACAAATAGGTTGAGCACCCCTGGTATAGAGGATAAGAAGATTTATAACTTTGGACTGTTCTCAGAATTCATCTAGGTAACATCTCTGGAATCTCCATTCAGAGCCGGATTAAGACCAAATGGGGCCCAAGGCACAAGTCAGATTTTTGGGGGCCCCCCTAACTTTCCATTACACAAATATCACTATTGCAATGGTCATGTATGCCAGGGGTGTGTGTGTGCAAGTGCAATAAATCAGATGGGATGGTATGCATGGCCCAGGGGGGCTTGGGGAGAGGGAAGGGGGATGTGCTGGTGGCCAGTGGGGAGATTTGATGGGGGTGCCAGAGGGGATAATTCCTTCTGGCACCCCAGCACATCCCCCCCCCCTGGCACCACCAGCACATCCCACCTCCCCAAGCTCCCCTGGGCCATGCATACCATCCTATCTGATTGATTGCACTTGCACACACCCCAGGCATACAGATATTATATTCCATCTAAATGATCTGATTGATTGCACCTCCTTCCCTCCCCCCCCATCCCTGCCGGACATGATTCAGCTTTGGTTAGTATTACATTGATGGTACCAGTGTGCAGCAGACTAGCAGAGAGAGGCAAGCACTTGCCTCGGGTGCCTTGTGGATAATCCGGCCCTGTCTCCATTGTTCTCATTAGACATCAAAAGTATCCGATCTGTGATGGGTCTGATGAAAGCCTTGGTTGTCCCTTCTTTTACAATTTTTACTTGCACCTTGCGAATCTTCTTGTCATCACTTGGAAAAATCTTATTTATTAGTCCCATTGGTCATTTATTACGACAACTTTGGTTACCTTTAAAAAGGACTAAATCCCCGATTGTTAAATTTAGCTTATTCTCGTGCTATTTTTGCATGATTGTTAAGTAGTGCAATACTCTCTCCTCCATCTGTTCCAAAAATGGGTGGCATGGTGTTTAAGACTTTTGCACTGTTTCCTATTCAGTTTTCCTGACTCCAAGTCTCCACTTGGTGCCGAGTTTCTTCCAAACGTTTTCATCTTTGGCTTCTTTCCCAGAGCACGTTGTAATGGAATGAGTCTTGAGAGTGCTTGCTCTCTATTGTTTTGCAACCTCGTTCTTGGTGTACAAAATGGTAAGGCAGCTACCGAGCTGTTTGCATTATCGTTGGAGAATTCTTTGTTCATTATGTTGACAAACTGTTTATCTTCAAAATATGATGTCATCCTTCACAATGTGGAATACTGTATTTTCAATATCCTCATGACAATGTGTAGACAAGGGCAATTGCCTTTGAGTGGGAGAAGGTGGCCATGAGACAAAGCTAATTTTATTTTTCACATCATGGGGATTTAAACATGGTTTCAATAATGAAGTTTGGTCATTTTCTAGCACGTTTATATTTAATATAATAAGCTTGCCAGGCAAACATCTGCAAATCAATGCAGACATCTTCAACTATCACCCATCTTAGATCAAGCTTATAGGCATAAGGAGTGTTAAATAAGATAGCAGGGATGCGCACTCCAATAAGATATTATCAGGGAGATTCAATAAAAGTTCTTATTGTTTAAAATGGTGCTAATTTTTCTCCAACCAATCAGATGTTAGCTTTCAAATGTTAAATAAGATCTGATTGGTTGGGGCAAAATTAGCACCATTTAAAATGGTAAGAACTTTTATTGAACAATCCCAGGGGTGTCTCTAGGGTTTTTGCCACCTGAGCCAAACTTTTCAATGCTGCCCTTATGTACCTCTAGGCGCCATGAATTGCGCCACCACAAACCACAGGTGTGTGTGGCTTCCAGGAATGGGTGTGGTTAAACATTTGGTCTTTTTAAACTGCACATCACAGCGGTATTTATACAGTTCCTCAAAAAGACATTTATCCATCCATACCATAATTGTGGTACAAAACTAAAGTGAGCTCTGCCTGCCACCTCTCTGATGTTTATCAGGGGTGCTGCCCTGAGCATTTTGCTCATATTGCCTCATAAGAGAGACACCCCTGAATAACCCTGAATGTTTTTTATTGTGACAATGCGGTGCACGACATTTCAGGGTTATCCCCCTTCCTCAGGTGCAGCAGAGGAAGGGGGATAACCCCCGAAACGTCGTGCACCGCATTGTCACAATAAAAAACATTCAGGGTTATACAATAAAAGTTCTTATCGTTTAAAAAAAAAAATTTTAATTTTGCCCCAACCAATCAAGATGTAAGCTTACAAATGTTAAATAAGATCTGATTGGTTGGGGCAAAATTAGCACCATTTAAAACAATAAGCAGGGAGATTCAATAAAAGTTATTATCGTTTAAAATGGTGCTAATTTTGCCCCAAGCAATCAGAACTTATTTAACATTTGTAAGCTTGCATCTGATTGGTTGGGGCACAATTAGCACCATTTTAAACAATAAGCACTTTTATTGAATAACCCTGAAGAACTTTTATTGAATCTCCCTAATTATATCTTATTGGAGTATGCATCCCTGCTATCGTATTTTTCACATATGGATTGTACTGCGAGTGGTGGAGCAGTTTAAGGGAAGCAAGCACCTTTTAAGATTTTTTAGGAGTACAGGTGTGCGAGGAGAAATATCTATATCGAAAGCATAAGGAGTGTTGCCTTTACCAAAACTGCCGTACGTTGTGTATACGTAAGATATCCCTGCAAAGTAGCAACAGGATCTTAGCATCTTTATCGATAGGTGGTATTTGGTCAGCTATGTGCATCATGTAAGGATGAAAGCGTGCAGCTTCAGGGGTTAGGATCTCATCTAGGTTGTCATTGCACTCAATTAAAGTTGACAGTTGTAGCTTCACAGAGTTATGAACTGATGCTATCATGAAGCCATTAGCTCTGCGTCCTGCCATATCTACTACACCGGAACATGTTCGAAGAGTATAGGGTGAGATGCTCCCTTCAATGGTGAATAATTTGAAGAATTCAGATTTAGCCAGGGAGTGATTACTGTGATCAACTCTTATTGCATGCATCCTTTAGGATACACCTTTACAAAGCATATTTCAGCACAGTATATTTTTTTAGCATCATCTCCACATATTTACACACAAAGATGAAACTGCTGTAGACATCATAGCCTCATCTGTATTTTCACCACTATGTATTGTAGAGGCTCAGTCTGTTGTGATGGTATTAACTTGCAAGATTCTGGATGAGGTGCAGAAATATGTTGAGGTCTATTACACTTTTGATGGCTGCTTTACAGTATTTTCAAAGTGCTCTGTTGTTGCACAACATCTATGGCAAATGCCATATTTTTATGTTCTTTAAGGTTTTTTCTCTAACATATTTTAAGAGGATGATATTTTTTATGCAGTGGACACTGATTTTCTGGGTTCTCAATTTGATCACCTTGGATGTCTATCTTTTGAACAGATACCAACCTCCTTCTTGGTACCTGAAATCTGGCTTATGTAATTTAGAGGATTGTGAAAAAGACATATTTAAAGGGCATGTTTAGCCAAAAAATAACTTTAGCTAGACATGTTCTCCATCCCCAAAAACCCCACTTTAACATTATCAATAATTTCCGAATATGGCCCTGAAGTTTCTTACCTGTCCCAGTCCCTTGCCGCTCCACCTCTGCTCTTCAGCTGACAGCCACTACACTTCTTGGTTGTGGCTGTCAGTAAAGGTGCCAGTGTGATGTCACGCCCAATCACCTGACAGCCGCGACCAGGAAGTAGAGCAGCTGTCAATGCAGAAGCCCTCTGCTCCTGTGTTTGCTCAAAACAAGCTTGAAACAGGATCAGGGGGCAGCGCCTAGGCAGTGAGGGACCAGGTCAGGTAAGCCCCAAGGGTAAGTTTCAAGGGTATATTTGGAAATTATTGATAATGCAAAAGTTATTTTTTGACTCCCCCGGGCCCTTCTGTCTGTCTATCTGTCCGAAAACTCACTCCAATTAACTGAAAAGTCAAACAAACCAGAATGGAGGAAGAAGGGTAGTGAACATAAATACACACTAAGATATATCTAATATACTTATACGATAAGTTGCCACCACATTCCGAGACACAGAATGACCTGCTAAATATATCTAACTATAACAATCTTGTAAGAATAAGGTAGTCCAAACCTATAACTTCTATACACAGTTATACTGTATATATATATCTTCTTGGTTTCAAATGCCCGGGTGCAAATTTCCATACATATATTCTTTCCAGAATGGCACTCAGGACTTTATAAATTTAAAACAATCTTTATTACAGCTTTAAAACATGACGCGTTTCCACTCGCACAGGAGCCGTCTTCAGAATCACACAGTGATAGATACTCCCTTTTTAAACCTCCACACACCCCACCCCCTCAGTGCACATCATTAAAAGAACATATATCAATAAAACATAATATATCACAAGATATTGTTGAAAATTATATCATTATCACTTTGTATAATCACTTATTATTCATTAGTCACTTCATTGTTGATTGCTCGGCATGCCTATCTACACAGACAGGGTCTCTCACCATAGGTGCCGTGAGAAAACCACCACTCCTGCGTCACACACCAGGGGTAGTGTCCCTACATTGGTACACCTCTGGTATAGACGTCACCATTGCTGGGCAATCCTACTACCCGGGAATTTTTTGATTCAGATGCTCAGTAGAGATCTGAACATCTTTGACACATCCAACAGCCAATCAGTAGAAATTACTGTTAGGAACATTCCAAGAATGTTGGTGCATCCTGGGAAGAAGAAGGACCATTAGAACCTGAAATGTCAGCTCACTAATGTCAACAGCAGGGAACAGCAAAGGGTATGAAATCAACTGATTTTTCAAAATGGGAGAGAATATGTAGAATAACTAAGAAGGCATTACACAAACTAACAATTTAACAAATATTGATAATTCCTACTTAACTTTCCCTTTAATAACTAGATTGTTAATTACTGTAGCATCTAATGGAAGTGTCCGGATGCTTTAAATACTTTATGATATTTTATCACTATTTAGCACATAGTTTATGACACGTTTATAAGATTTTATGGCACTAGCACCTTTTATGTATTATATTTATACATATTCCTATCATATTTGAAATTTTAACTTTGTAAAAAAACTTTAAGCTTTTTATTATGGGAATATATAGAATACAAGTTTTTTCATGTGTTGTACCACTAGAGGTCACTGATAATTCCTCTTGCTTCACGATATTTAAACAGCAACTTATTGTTATTACATTGTCTGAAGAAGGTAACACACAGGTACCGAAACATCACGTGTGTTAATAAAAACACTGGATTTGTCTAAGACTAGAGTGCACTATATTCTTATAATACACAAGGCTAGTGACTTAGAATGGGAAGCTGCAGTGGCGAAAATCCTTATTACAGTCACCCAGCTGCGTCACTGCATGACTGTAATAAGAATTCTCGACACTGCAGTCCCTCCTATCCTGCCAGTTCCAGTTACAACTAGATTATAAGCTCTACGGGGCAGGGACCTCCTTTCCTATTGTGGCAAAGCTCTAGCACTTTTGTCTATATAATTTATATATTTTTGTACCGAACTATCTATGTATGTATCCCCCTTGTATGACTTTATTGTATTTTATTACTGTACAGCACTTCGTCCCCAAGTGGCACTTTATAAACACATACAAGTATACATACATACAAGTCACCTTGACAATTCCCAGCAGCATCTTGGTATCCAGCATACATTTTCCAGCAGCCTCTTGGTATCCAGCATACAGTTCCCAGCAGCACCTTGGTATCCAGCATACAGTTCCCAGCAGCACCTTGGTATCCAGCAGTTTCCAGCAGCACCTTGGGATCCAGCATACAGTTCCCAGCAACACATTGGTATCCAGCATACAGTTCCCAGCAGCACCTTGGAATCCAGCATACAGTTCCCAGCAGAACCTTGGTATCGAGCATACAGTTTCCATCAGCACCTTTGTATCCTGCCTTCAGTTCCCATCAGCCTCTTCTGCTCCAGAATCCAAACCTACAGCTATTGGTCTCCTCCTGAAAGCGTACCAGTGAGTATCCCGGCCGTCCGGCCAAATTCGTTACAGGCCCTTGACCCCCCTTTCCCCTCCTGCGATCAGCCATTTTTAAACAGCTGGTCGTGTGTATGAATGAAACATACGCGTGATCAGCTGTTTAAAAGAATGGACCCCAACTTCCGGTTCACTTACGGAAGTTCGAGTCTGGTCTTTTAAACAGCTGATCGTTCATATGTTTCATTCATATGCGCGGTCACCTGTTTTAAAATGGCTGATCGGGGAAGAGCTTGAGGGCTTGTGGTGGGCCCTGCTACCATCTGTGCCCCCCCCCCACGCGCTGTTGCGGGGGGGTGGCAGTAGTTACGCTGCTAACAAAAATGACCTGCACTACAGGATAGCAGCATTGATGTAACAAAGCACTGCAACAAAGAAAATTATAAAAACCCCTTTAAAACAGTCCACTTTTGTTCAGTATCTTTATCTGAGAATCTATCATCTCAGTTGATATGCTGAAAAGATATTTTTATTCCTGAAATAAAAAGTCTTTGTTAATCCAGTGCACTTTTCCTTTTGATAACATACATTAAATGACAAAATTTCATAGTTGCTATTCCCTAATCTATAATATGCTCTGTGTCATTAAATATTACCAGATATTACCAGATTACTAGTAGGGACTTCAACCAACTGTGAGAGAAAATCTTTATGTAGCAAATTTAGGAACCCACCCCCCTTTACCATGCTGGCAGTTTCACAATGTCGGGGTAATTAAAGTCCCTCATTATCAGAACAGCCCTTTCTATCTGCATGTAAAGCTGACTTACTTTCTCCATACTAGCATTTGGTGACTAGTAGCAGACACCATCAATAATTTTACCCCCTTCCTGTTGCCCAATTCCACTCATATTGCCACTGCTTTAACATCAACATCGACAGTTATCTCTTCTTTTAAATTTGGCTTCAACATGTTTAACATAAATAAATACCACTACCCTTTCTTATTTTTTTTATCATGCCTAAATAAGGAATTTTATTCTAAATGTACAGCCCAGGCATTGGAAATATTTTACCATGTTTCTGCTATACCCATTACATCATAATTTTCAGTCAAAGCCATTATCTCCAAGTCTCTCTTTTGTCAGCCAAAAAAGAAGACTATGTATAGCCTGGCACTACAGCAAAATCCAGGGGTAGAATATATCCCCAATGAAGTCAGGGTGCTCCTTCCACAATAATAAAACAGCAAAGAACACAGAAAACAGCTGTGGATCAAATAGGGCACACCTAACCAGAATACTAATTAGAATAATTGATCAGACCATATACAATGATTAATGCAATAAAAGGATTTTTATTATTTGTGCAAAAGTAGCCAACCCTAGAGGGCAATAATAAAGTGCAAAAAGATAGCATATAAAAGCACTTCCTGTGCTATTCCTGGTTAAATAATAACATAGTCATTATGATATACCGGTATACCCATTCACTCAATCATTTACATACCTATTAGCTTACAAAGTTAAAGTACCATAGTTCATGTGAAAAAAAGTTTGTCATACAGACTCAATAGCAATATTCATCATAATAGAAGTAATAACAATAATCATCTTAGCAAGGAGATTGAATATCACAATAATACAGTACTGTAAATATATATTAAACCCCTACTAAAGGCACAAATAGACTACATAGGTGGTGGCAAACAGGCAGTGAGACACTGACACATGGTAGATCCCCAGGCTAACAAAATAAAGAGTGAAAATACTTAGCCCATCAAATGACCAGACAGGAGCACAGGAGCAATTAAAATCAGCTCAAACAGGACGTGTTTCGTCCGATCCCGGACTTTCTCAACAGAGGAAGTGACAAAGGCACTGCCTCATAACACCCTATTTAAAGCCCAAGAGACTCAACCCCTCTATCGTAATTGGATTATACAGCGCATCAAACCATACAGGGAAACTCCTACCCGAGTCCACGAGGAGCTATCCCTAGCGTATCCGTATCACGTGGTCAAACCTCGCAGA
Organism: Hymenochirus boettgeri; assembly: GCA_019447015.1. Classification (NCBI taxonomy): domain Eukaryota; kingdom Metazoa; phylum Chordata; class Amphibia; order Anura; family Pipidae; genus Hymenochirus; species Hymenochirus boettgeri. Next base: position 244,509,594 of record CM033469.1, read on the forward strand.
CTCTCGAGAATGCGAGATCGTATCACGTGACCAAGTCCCGCAAACTCGCGAGATAACAACCAGCGTCGGTTCGTTACTAAGCGACTCTGCATAGACTCGCTGCTCGCATAGCTCAATAATGGGAGAGTGGTGGAAAGTCGTGGATCGAAACCATCGTACAGGTAGCCTATTGGATACCTCCACCCCCCATAATAATATCCTGAGTAGAACTACCCTAAATATCACGCCCTATAATGTGACAGCCATATAAACATATATTTAAGAGCATAACAGTACATTGTCCATTTACGTCCTAAATTCAATGTAGCCTAACAGAAGAGGCGATAGGTGAGTATTATGTCAAGATCCCCAATAACCGAAAATGAAATGTTAGTAGGGAAGTATTACTTATTGACTACTCATTACTAGTAGTAGATATTCTAGCCCCCACCACATCCGTAATAGACATTAGAGTCATTATGGAGTCCGGATAATGGAATAACCCTTCCAATACTCCAATTACATTACTATAACAGGCACGTTAAAACATGAAATGGTACAGGGCAAAATCATTAAAGGGTAATAGATACAAACCTGTCCATGTTCCTCCAGAACTTAGAAGAATAGTACACATTGTTAGTGCTAATGCTTATTATGTTGCTGTAGGCATCCAATACACCTCAAGAACTCCAAAGTCGTATAATCTCTTCTGAGACATACCCCCCAAAGGGAATCCATCCAGGGAGAAGCCTAAGGATAGATCAACTCATAGGTCTCTGAAAATCCAGTAAGCCCAGATAGAAGGTTCCAGGGAGCATAGTCATCCTTTCCAGAGATCGCATCCTGACACTCAATCAGTCATAAAGTGAAATTCCAGCTTTTCGATTGTATGGCGACATCCACCAGCCATCTATCGAATATACACAGTTATAGGCAACAATATCACCTTCATCAAATATAGTATCGTATCTCCAAAGGTCCAACCCATCGGGGTAAATAGTTCCAGGGAACATCGCCATCTCAAAGGTTAGAAGCACAATGTAACTTGCTCAACCGTCATGGAATGAAGATCCAGGCATCCACCATTTAAAGATTCCGTGGGTCATCCATCAAATGTACATACAGATTCTATGAGACATCCATCACATGTACATACATGTAAACAGCCATATCGCCTCCTAAGTAAAAAAGAGGAAGGTCAAAACTCTAGATAAACGGGATGAGATCCCACTCTTCGTTTAAACCTTCAGGCATCATAGTCCCTAGGCAAAAGATCCATTTAGCTTCTTTTTTCAATAATGCAGTTTCTACATCACCCCCTCTCATGCCTAAATTGATATTATCTATCACAGTACATTTAAGGGCTTTACCATCTCCACCGTGCATGCCTAGAAAATGCTCCGCCACATTGGTCAGTGTCTTACACGCCTGTGCATCTCTATGTGCATTCCTGATATTGGATAGATGGGAGCTGAGCCGCTCCTTCAGTTTCTGTCTTGTCTTCCCTACATAAAGAAAGGGACAAGTACATGACAGCAGGTAAACAAGCCACTTACTATTGCAATTAAAATATCTCAATGTTCTAAACATTTTGTTACATTTGCTATAGTAAAAAGTATTGCCCTGCACCATGTAGTTACAAAAACTACAGTCTTCACATCCATATGTACCTATCAAACGCCTACCCCTATTAAGGGGTATGGTAGATCTTTCATAATGGCTTTTACATATGATGTCCGATAAATTACGGCACCTTTTAGCCGTCAGCAATGGTTTTTCTATTATAATCTTTGCTATATTTAGATCGCTCTACAGAATCTGCCAATTTCTTTCAAGCGCATGCTTTATACCATCCCACTGCTTGCAGAATGGAGTGATGAACCTTACTGCTTTATCAGTATTCCTCACTTTCGCGGTTAGCAAGTCATCTTGAGTCACACCCTTTAGTTCCCTTTTATCTTTGTTAACCAAATTATTGGGGTAACCCCGCTCCAGGAACCTATATGTCAAGTCCTGGGACATCTGCATGTAATCTTCCTCGTTAGTACAGTTCCTGCGAAGCCTCATGAATTGGCCTTTAGGGATCAATCAATCACCAATGGCTTAGGGTGGGAACTGTTATAATGAAGCAGGGAATTAGTCGCAGTTGGTTTGCGATACAATTTAGTTATAAGCCTGCCTTCCCTGACCTCAACCAAAAGATCTAAAAATTCTAGGCTACGTCTGGACACATTATGTGTGAGAAATATATTCATATTGTTCTGGTTAAGTTCCTTAATGTATTCCTGGAGTGTCTCGAACTGACCTTGCCATAAAATGAAAATGTTGTCGATGTATCTGACCCATAATTCTACATGCCTGGTGAAACAACTGTAGTGTTCGCCAAGTGCCACCTCCCTCTCCCACCAAACTAAAAATAGGTTGGCGTACGATGGGGCGCACTTGGCGCCCATCGCCGTCCCTCTAGTCTGTAAGTAATAAGATCGATCAAATGTAAAAAAATTATGGTATAAAACAAACTTTAGCAATTTGATGACAAACTCTGCCCTTGGTTGGCGAGATGAATCTTCCATAGACATAAAGTAGCGGACCGCTTCAATTCCATCGGCATGAGATATGTTAGAGAGACTCTACATCGCAGGTGACAACCCATGTATCTTCCCCAACCACCACATCTTTGATCCTCTTAATAAAATCTGTGGTATCACGTATATATAATTCAAGTGCTGTCACATGTGGCTGCAGATGCCAATCAATAAATCTGCAGGCAGCCTCCGATAGGCTGCCTATCCCAGATATAATGGGGCGACCTGGTGGACTACAGGAATTTTTGTGCACGTAGGTGTACGTAGGAGATAGAACGTAGGTGTAATAGGTTCTTCTACAAGTAGAAATTCCATCTCCTGTCGGGTAATCACAGTATGTTCCATAGCATCGTCTAAGATGCACATAAGACGTCTTTTATATGAACCTGTGGGGTCAGAGGCAAGTTTTTTGTAATTATTACTATTGTTCAACTGTCTGTAAGCCTCTTTCAAATACATTTGTTCATCCCACAACACTATATTCCCCCCTTTATCAGATTTTTTAATGATCGTTCCTTCAAGCTGACTTAGCTCCTGAACCGCCTGTAGTTCTGAACGAGACATATTACTACATTTCTGCTGACCACCAGCCACGTCTTTAAGTGATTTCATAGTACATTTGAAAAAGACCTTTAATGCAGGGAATTCGGCAAAGGGGGGAGTAAATTTAGATTTCTTTTTAAAGACCGTCATATCGGCCGATGCCAAAGTACACAATTCTTCCAAAGCAGGATTATCCTCTATGTACAAATCTTCAGGAGTGGTTTCTTTCCCCTTAAAAAAGGCTTTCAGAGCTATCCTCCTACAAAAAAGGTACAGATCTTTTGTCAGCCGCACTTTAATACACATGCCTATTCTCTATGCTAGCCTTTCCCCCTTTCCTCCTATCACTAGCCCATATACACCCAGCTTTACCCCTGTGCTATCTACTGTGAGATTGACAGTATCCTCCCCCCCAACCTAGTTTTAAATCTTCAACCCTCTAGCCATTTTCGTCACCAAAACAGCTGCACCACCATCGTGAATACAACACATCCCTACAGAAAACCCTCTAGCCTAGTCTGCCCAGATATAAGCAAGTCTTCGTAGTACAGGACATCCTAAAAGGCTCGAAGAAGGAACACACCTATAAAGAGGCCAGGAGGCCCATCAACTGCTGCATAGGGTATGTGAGGTAGTATGGATGCAGTATGCAAGTCTACTTACTTTTGTTTAGGGCTAACTTTGTGTTAGCCTTTTTTGGTGCAATGCGAATAGGTGAATTAGTATCCCAAAGTAAATCCCATGTGGGTGGGTTATTGAGTGAGGATGTTTTTATTTCCGACACATTAATACCACTTTGGTTTAGCAGGTCCCAGATGGACATATTTCGTAAAGAGGAATGGTTTGTAATTAGGCCCATCGTAGGCCCCTTCTGCCCTGTGAGAATCATTCCACATTTTTCATGCACAAGGTCCAAGGGTTCAACTTTGCTAAGTCATGTGGATGCTTCCCCAGTAACTCAGTCCTAAAGACTGCGCAGCAGCATGTAGGCCAAAATGACAAGAATTCATCCCCCACTCCATTAGAATAAGGGCTGCCACTAAAATCTTCTCCCTAGAATTTTCAGGGACTTGGTTAAACAAATAGGGCACTGGAAGCCTAGGTGCTTTAGGCGTTACATTCGCCCTGACCTGTTAATTATTTGCTTTATCTTTAGAGATCAACATAGACATTGTGGCTGATAGGCCACTCTTATCTATTCTGGCCAGGACTACAGCTTCCAGGTAGCGGACCTGCACTGGAAGGGGGATTTGAGGATTACAGTGGTGGCAAGTCCTACCGGAGGCTGTCGAAATCAGTGTGTGCGATTTGGTGCATTATAGTGTGGCCTCAGCCTTATATTTTTTGCAATATTTGCATATGTAAATTTTAAAGGGCAAGTCCAGCCAAAATGAAAACGTATATACAGGTAAATCACCCCCCAGAACCCTAGACATTAATAGTTTGAAATCTGAAATATATAAGTCTAACCTGAAATCCTGCACAATGTCCTGTTTCTGCTTCCTGGTTCTTGCAGTTATCAACTGTCAGTTATGGATTTGACAGTTGACATCACAGCCAATGACTGAATGTTAATCCCCTGTCTGCCTCTTCTGAGCATGCCCAGGCTCAGTACAGGTTTCTAAATTGCTCAGTTTCCATGAGGCATCCAGAAGCATAGCAGGCATACAGTAATGAATTCATAGGACAAACTATGATATATCAACATATTTTAAAGAGGCCATTCTTTCTAAAAGATGTTCTTATGAGGGTGGAGTTGTCCTTTAATGGTCTTATGTCCCTCAGTGTGTGAATTCCCAAGCTGAAAGTTAGCACTCCATCTCAGCATTCATTCTTACTTACACCTCACCAAAAAGAAGTTCCGGTACCTGGATGGATCCGTTTGCACGCAGTAATTCGAGTGGATGAGGACGCCGATCAGTCAAAGGAACCTTTACGTTGGGATAGCTGGTAGGTAAGTAAAGTGTATCGGTGCAGAAGAAAAAAACAGTACAATCTACAATAAGACAAATACTCAACTTGTGAATAAAGATCAAACCCGCCACTGGCAGTTAACACACAAATAATAAACAATGCTGCGTAATTCGTCGGTACACTGACTTTATTAGGCTTAAAGGAAAGGAAAGTATCCATTTCCCTATCCCTTTTAAATCATTGGGACAAACCAAAATTACCTATTTTCCAGGGGGAAAACACTAAATACAACTGTAAACAATATACCTCAATTTTTTACATGGACTGTACTGAGCAGGTACTGAGCCTGGCATGCTCAAGAGGCAGACAGGGGATTAACATTCAGTCATTGGCTGTGATGTCAACTGTCAAATCCATAACTGACAGTTGCTAACTGGAAGAAACTGGCAGCAGAAACGGATTTCAGGTTAGACTTATATATTCACATTTCAAACTATTACTGTTTAGGGTTTTGGGGGGTGATTTACCTGTATGTAAGTTTTCATTTTAGGGCTGGACTTGCCCTTTAAACAAGCACCTGAGCTTTGTAGCCAGGAGCCAATGATCAGAGGTGAGAGCTGACCAGTAGAGGAGTCCACGAGGGTGGTGGTAGTTTTGTACTGAGACCGTATCGTTCATTGGAACTATTGGCAGATTTTTGTTTTTTTTCACTTAATATGCCTATTATTATTGCCATTTTCTACTAGATTTTTTTGTGCCATTTTCTATTACGATAAAACTTGTGTATACAGTATATGTTGTCTTATAATATGTATTGCACAGGTGCACTTTATGTGTGGACAGTTATATACTTTGTGGCGCTTATTAAGGAATATTCCTTTTTATTTTAAATTCAAGTATATTTTTTTGTTGTTATATAGTTCTATTGTCCAGAAAAAGTATTCTGTTTGGAGTGACTGGAATTATGGGCATATTCCAGAGGATACTTGGATTTGGGTCACGCAACAGTACTTCTCTTTATTTTTGTGTACCACCTGCGGTAACATATCTACCAGCCTGCGGGCACTAGTAGTTACCAGCCTGCTGGCACTTGAAGTTCCTGCCTGCAGGCACTTATCTATCAGTCTGTGGGAACTTGCAGTTACCAGCCCAGGGAATGGCCCTCCCAATACAGGGAGGAGAACTGGGGGCTAGGAAGGATAGGCAGGTGGTAGTGATAGGGACTCCATTATTAGAAGGGTAGATAGGGTAATCTGTCACCAAACCCTAATGCCGAACAGTGTGTTGTCTGCCTGGTGCTAGGGTTCGACATGTGGTGGATCGTGTAGACAGATTATTGGGTGGGACTGGGAGTGACCCGGCGTTGATGGTTCACATGGTTGCCAATGACAAAAGTTAGGGTGGAGGTGAGGTCCTTAAAAAGTTTTCCGAGAATTAGGGGCCAAGTTAAAAGAAAGGACCTCCAGGGTAGTGTTTTCAGAAATACTACCACACCACGTGCTACTCTAGGAAGGCAACGGGATCTCAGGAGTAAAAATGCAAGAAGTCTGGCTGGAAAACAGGGGAACTTGAAATATAGCTTTTAAGGAAAGGTATGATGTAATTAGTATAGCAGAATCATGGCTAAATGATTCACACGACTGGACAGTAAATATTGAAGATACTCCTTATTTAGACATGACAGAGTTAATAGAAAGGAGGAGTATGTATGTATGTTAAACAGGAATTGAAGCCAAATTTAAAAGATGGAATAGATGGGGGTATAAACGATACGGCAGAAACAATATGGGTGGAACTGTGTACAGGAAGCAAGAAGGTAGGTAAATTAATTGTTGGAGTATGTTATAAACCGCCAAATGCCGGGGAGGAGGTGGAAATTAATCTCCATATGCAATTAGCGAAGGCTGCTGGTATGGGGCATGTTTTGGTTATGGGGGATTTTAACTACCCTGACATAGATTGGAGTATTGAACTGCCAGCACCTCAAAAGATATAAAGTTCTTAAATTTCTTATATGAGCATTTTCTTTCACAGATGGTAGAAGTTCCTACTAGACAGAATGCGTTGTTGGATCTGGAGATATCTAATACCCTGAGCTTATTTTGGAGGTGAAGGTAATGGGAAGCTTAGGGAATAGTGACTATGATATAGTTCCATTTAATATAGGTGCAAAAAACTAAAGTGCAAAGGGTTAACAAAACCTTTAAATTTAGGAAAGCTAATTTTATGCTGTTAAAGGAAAAAAGCCAATGTAATACCAATATTCAAAAAAGGTAGTCATTCACAGCCTGGTAACTATAGACCTGTAAGCCTAACATCAGTGGTAGGAAGGTGCTGGAAACATTGTTACGAGATCATATCCTTGACTGTCTCCAGAGCTCATCTACTCATAGTAGTAGTCAGCATGGATTTATGAGAAATAAATCATGCCAAACAAATGTAATTGTTTTTATGAAGAAGCTAGTAAGAATTAGATTTAGGTATAGCAGTGGATGTGGTATACTTGGATTTTGCGAAATCTTTTGATACGTGCCACATAGGCAACTAATGTTATAAACTGAGGACAGTAGTGTAGCACCTATACTTCTCGTCAAACTCAAAAGTGACGGTGCCCCGCCCACTCTCCCCCACTCTCCTCCCATTTCTCCTCCCACTCTCCTCCACATTCCCCGCCCCTCTTCCCTGTCCCTTCTGAGGCCAAAACACCCCCTCTTTTTGCCCTCACTATGACACATCCTGTTTCTGTTTCCTTGCCCACAGTATGACAACACTTTTCTTGCCCATAGTATGACAACATCCTGTTTCCCTTGCCATCTGAAGCCAAAACACCACCCTTTTCGCCCCAGATTGCCATTTTTCTGTGAACTACTCAAGTTATTAACTCCGTTCCTTTTACACCCGAAGCCGGGTTTCTTATAATTAATTTAATAACTATATAACGGTTCCTAAACATGTATTATTTCTGTAATTAGACAGCATTTACAACAACAATAAATGTTTTACAGCTTGTTAATCGAACGTACCTGTAATATACAAACAACAAGATGCCGACTTTCTCCATCACAGTCCTTTCGTGTTTGCAATAAGCTGCCCCACCAGAAACACTTTTCTCCATCACAGTCTTTCGTGTTTGCAAAAGTCTGCCCCACCAGAAACATTTTCTCCATTACAGTCTTTTTCTTGTTTGCAATAAGCGGTCCCACCAGAAACATTGTCTCCATTTGTGTTTGCAATAAGCGATCCCACCAGAAACATTGTCTCCATTTTGTGTTTGCAATAAGCTGCCCCACCGAAACAATTCACTATGCCAGTCCTCTCGTGTTTGTAATAAGCTGTCCCACCAAACACTTCACTATGCCAACAGTCCTTTCGTGTTTGTAATAAGCTGTCCTATCAGAATATTTTTCCACATTCTCAAAGACATTCCTAGCAACGTCCCTGGGGTAAAAGGTGTCACAAGATGTGTTTTAACAGACAGGCATTCATCGGTCAAGCCTTTATGTCTAGGACAAAGTCTTAATAAGTTCTAATCAAGTCTATATTCTTCTAGTAACTACAAGGTGTACCCTGGGGGAGTAAAATGTCACAAGTGTGTTTTAACAGCTAATTGTATTAGTTGTTTAGTAAAATATTAAACATTTGAGTTTAAGAAGTAACAGCAAATCATCTTATTGTACTATAAATAAAAACACACACACACACACACACACACACAGAAGTCATAGTGTGGAAATGATGTATTTGTCCAATATTTAAAAATAAAATGAATAAAAAACATTTTAGCAAACAAACGGCAAAACATGTGATATATTTTATATATTTTATTGCGTTAATAGAATACGTTACGGTACATGTTTATTATTACGACAATAGGGCACGCATCTTTGCTTGTAATGAGAACAACGCAGGCATAAATGTTACGTGTTGTTGTACAAATTCACTTACAATACTGTCATTTTTCCTAAAATGATTGTGAATATGTTAATACATTTTGAAAGGACATTCCTTTAGCTATATAATGTAACATATAGATACAGTAATGTCCGCACACAGAACTCCCAGCGTCTTGTATTTGTCTATTTGGTATTGTATCACTGTAGAATTTCTCGTTAAAAATCTCATGAAGTTACGAGGAAAGATTTCGTTTTCTGGGGAAAACCCGTACTATCAAAAATATTGAAATGTTTTCTTTGCATAAAATAATCAATATCCAGTGTTGCCCCGGCTTCGTGAATCGTCCGTATTCACAATATAAGCCGCTGGTCTTTGAACGATCTGGTCGTTGGGTAGAGATCGCATGGGAACACACCCTGAAATATTCGCCGGGCGTAAAAGTCCGATTTCACTATTTCTGTAATTTCATAGTTGTTCTCTTTAATGGTAGTCGTATAATACCTCGCGTCTGTTATTTATCTCAATAATTTTCAGTAATGGAATACACAATCATGTTAATAGTAGATTGTGTGGGTTCAGCAAAGCGTATTTCAGCTCTTAGATTCCCCGTTCTAACAAGAGAGAAATGACCCCCTTGTTTCTGATCAGCGCGATAAGTCAAAAGCGAACATGGTATAGCCATTTAAAAATTCAAGCCGATCGACCGATAAGGCATTGTCGGCTTTCTGCTTGCCTGAAATATGGACGAGAGACAGGTATTCACGAATGGCTGAATTTGTTTCAAATCGGCTGAAAAGGCCTTGCTGGAACCTGCTGCCCATCTAATATAAGGCGGCATAATTTACATTGTAATGATTATCATGATTTGATTGTAATGATTGAAACTCAGCGGGTTTCTCCCGCGGCATAATTTACATTGTAATGATTGAAACTCAGCGGGTTTCTCCCGCATTTTCTGGGAATTCTGATAATTCCCAGAAAATGATTCGTTGTCCACAAAAGCGAGTATCACGGTCTTTGGAATGTTACCCAGAAAGAGATTTTCGTGGTTCGATATACGTGAACCTGTTGGTATACTGTAGACCTTAAGACAGCGCGATCGATCGCATACTTTGCATTAGCAGTTAGCAGAGCGCGGCTGTGGCCTATTCTCACGGCGGGTGAGACCTGAACTCTTTTGATGTACAACGACGCGTGCTGTATTTGTACTTTAAAATGCTCAGGATCGCCCGACATAAGACAGAAAGAGTCTCTATTTCTAGTTAATTTAATCTTCAGATCCAAGCCATTCAGTATTAATTTTGGTTGGTTAAATATATCTGCAAAAATTGGCCCTATTAATTCAACGCTTCTAGAGCGGGCTGTAAACTGTGCTCGTTTGATAAAGCCATCATTGCCCCTGTCGAGCGCGCTTCATTATGTGTGACCCCAGTATCTTGTAAAATATCCGGTCAGAATTGTGATGCTAAGGTTTGTGAATTATAATTTAACAGAGTCTCTATATAACTCTATAAGCGTATAGGTTTGTCACTTCGCGAAATCAACGTATCACCCAGCGTAATGTCCAGCTGATTAAAAAGGGTGGCTATAGGGTAGTTAATTAGGCTGACGCGAGCTCCATCTGGTAGTTCTGTATTGTCGGGTTTTACGATTCGGCAAACGACGTATAACTGCGTGTTGTTTAAGTCGTAATAATAATCGCCGCTCCCTGAGATAAAAAATTCCAAGGGCGCACCGTCCGCTAACGCCGCAACAGGTTGAACTTCTACATAAAGGTGTTTTTCAATACTTGTCTGCGTAGGCGGTATTTGAAATATGTCCAACTCGGATTTTGCACATTCCACCGAGGAATCGTGTACGAAAGCCATAGCGTTTTAATTAGAAGATGTCACCTAGAGAACGACTTGTTGTTCTCTGTCATCGGCGTCTCTTACGCGTGCTATGTTGTTACTGAAAGGGACTACACCAACAAGTTTGCGTTTTCTTTTACGTTGTGTTTTCCGAATATGTACAACGCCAGAACCTTCCTGTCTTGATTTGTTCGATTTATTTTATTCATAACTGCTGATGATACGCTAGCAACAGCATCTTGGCTATGTTTCTAGCAGCAGTTTTTACGTGCGTGTTAACAAGTTCAACGCCTTTTCTAAACAAAGGTACTACCCTGCGGAAGAGGCCTCGAAAGAGCCCGCAAGACTGAGCGTGCATAAATTCAGAGCCGTGGAAACCCTCCAAGCCATGCCCTGCTTGGTTGATATAATAATGTGAATAGGAAATGGGGTCCCCGTACACTCTCTGGGACATCATTTTAATACGTCTCCTTGCGAGGTCAAAGTGTAATCGCGCAATCTTTTACCGTATTTGAATTTAACAGGTTTAGCTTGGTCCGTGAGTATCGATATTGTAATGGTGTCAAAGTGTTGTTTACAGAGCGGTATATACAGGCCTGCTATACTTTTGTGTGACTATTTCACCATTTTTACCATTTAGTTCCACAGTTCTTAAAAGCTGAACATAAACTATCGCCAACAAGTTGGTGTTGAATTATACGGAATAAACAAACATGGTATGAAACGGCTTTAATATCGGGGTAATTTTGTTCTTTTAGATAAAACACTGTTCTCTTTTGTTATTGCTATTTCATCATCCATTAAACAACGTAAATGTTCCAAAACAGGCAAACTATATTCGTTGGTAGCGTAAAACGCTTTGCGCCGCCTCTTCTACATTGTTTTTCGACCCATCGGGCGTAAACCCGCAACCCCAATATGTTTGCTAACTTTTACCGGGCATAAATGGTATAAGTCCGATTTAGTTACAAGAACGTCTCTTTCAACCTCGTCGTATCTTAGTCGTAAGTGTTCGGTTGGAATTTTTAAAAATTCAAGTTTGTGATTATGCCTTTGACCAGTTCATGCATATTAACGTAATAACCCGATTTAACAAAATTTTCTCTAATCGGCTCGCCGATTTTAGCGATGTAAAAACACCATCTCCGGCCTCAAAGTATTCCATGTATGAGGGTATGTAATCTCTACTAAAGCCACTTCGTAAGGTCCACGAAGATGAACAGCTTTGCTAATTTTAGTGGTATAATCAGCGATGGTGTTTTCGGGATAAGTTTGGCAGAAGCGTTGCAGGGCAACGTTATATAAACGATCCCACCTTCCATAATCTAAACGTCGACAATTTGTTTTTCTTTGACCCAAGAATGAAACTTTTCAGGATATCCCGTCCACTTTACAAAATTATAATTTTCTCCCCGATCTTCTTCTTTTAATAATTTTTTCAATACGATAAATCGTTTTGGTCAAGATCAACTTTTTGTACTTCCTCATCATAGAATGATCCGTCAATGATTTCACCCCAGATCTTTCAGTTTATAAAGCGGTTTCAGTCCTTTAGTGTTTATAGCCGAAATCGTAAATATCTCATCAGTATAAGTTTGTTCATAACCTTTTGTAAATATACCTTATAACGTACAATCCTTACATGATCACCTATTTTTTAATAACGTTTAGCTTTAGGCATACATATAATGATTGTATATATTTTTCCCAATTAATAATGAGTTTTGTTTGTTACATCGACGGTCTACACCTTATGCCCCTGTGGTAGGTGTGATTGTAACCGCACCCCAGGTCTTGTAACGTATCAATGTACCTGAAAGTATTGTTCTCCCTCAGGTAACGCCACATTCTGGTTTTCAAGTTCTGTTGAACGTTCCACTAACGTGCTTTGACTGTATTTGATGTGAAAAAATGATGTATTTATACGCTGTGCACAGTTTTCCTCTATAAGATTATTTATAAACTCTCGGCCACGATCTGTTTTGAAGTTTCTTGGGGACGCGCCGCCGTGTTGATAAATATTTGTTCAAAAGCAGCGGCAACAGTTTCCCTGTTTTATTGAAATCCCCACCACCCAGCAAATTTTGAAAGGATATCTATGACCGTTAATATATATTTTACACCATCATTTTCTTTTGAAAAATCAATCATAGACACAAGATCAGCCTGCCACTGCGCGTCTATGTCTGACACCACAACTTTTTCTTTTAAAAGACTTTTTTATAGTTTTGTACAACTATAGTGTCCTCGTGTTTAACCAGTTTTTACATTAGTTTTTCTGATACCAAACTTTTGTATTTAATGAAGCAGGGAATTAGTCGCAGTTGGTTTGCGATACAATTTAGTTATAAGCCTGCCTTCCCTGACCTCAACCAAAAGATCTAAAAATTCTAGGCTACGTCTGGACACATTTGTGTGAGAAATATATTATATTGTTCTGGTTAAGTTCCTTAATGTATTCTGGAGTGTCTCGAACGACCTTGCCATAAAATGAAAATGTTGTCGAGTATCTGACCCATAATTCTACATGCCTGGTGAAACAACTGTAGTGTTCGCCAAGTGCCACCTCCCTCTCCCACCAAACTAAAAATAGGTGGCGTACGATGGGGCGCACTTGGCGCCCATCGCGTCCCTCTAGTCTGAAGTAATAAGATCGATCAAATGTAAAAAAATTGTTATAAAACAAACTTTAGCAATTTGTGACAAACTCTGCCCTTGGTTGGCGAGATGAATCTTCCATAGACATAAAGTAGCGGACCGTTCAATTCCATCGGCATGAGATATGTTAGAGAGACTCTCACATCGCAGGTGACAACCCATGTATCTTCCCCAACCACCACATCTTTGATCTCTTAAAAAATCTGTGGTATCACGTATATATAATTCAAGTGCTGTCACATGTGGCTGCAGATGCCAATCAATAAATCTGCAGGCAGCCTCCGATAGGCTGCCTATCCCAGATATAATGGGGCGACCTGGTGGACTACGGAATTTTTGTGCACGTAGGTGTACGTAGGAGATAGAACGTAGGTGTAATAGGTTTTCTACAAGTAGAAATTCCATCTCCTGTCGGGTAATCACAGTATGTTCCATAGATCGTTAAGATGCACATAAGACGTCTTTTATATGAACCTGTGGGGTCAGAGGCAAGTTTTTTGTAATTATTACTATTGTTCAACTGTCTGTAAGCCTCTTTCAAATACATTTGTTCATCCCACAACACTATATTCCCCCCTTTATCAGATTTTTTAATGATCGTTCCTCAAGCTGACTTAGCTCCTGAACCGCCTGTAGTTCTGAACGAGACATATATACATTTCTGCTGACCACCAGCCACGTCTTTAAGTGATTTCATAGTACATTTGCAAAAACACCTTTAATGCAGGGAATCGGCAAAGGGGGGAGTAAATTTAGATTTCTTTTTAAAGACCGTCATATGGCCGATGCAAAGTACACAATTCCCAAAGCAGGATTATCCTCTATGTACAAATCTTCAGGAGTGGTTTCTTTCCCCTTAAAAAAGGCTTTCAGAGCTATCCTCCTACAAAAAAAGTACAGATCTTTTGTCAGCGCACTTTAATACACATGCCTATTCTCTATGCTAGCCTTTCCCCCTTTCCTCCTATCACTAGCCCATATACACCCAGCTTTACCCCTGTGCTATCTACCCCTGTGAGTTGACAGATCCTCCCCCCAACCTAGTTTTAAATCTTCAACCCTATGCCATTTTCGTCACCAAACAGCTGCACCACCATCGTGAATACAACAAATCCCTACAGAAAACCCTCTAGCCTAGTCTGCCCAGATATAAGCAAGTCTTCGTAGTACAGGACATCCTAAAAGGCTCGAAGAAGGAACACACCTATAAATAAGGCCAGGAGGCCCATCAACTGCTGCATAGGGTATGTGAGGTAGTATGGATGCAGTATGCAAGTCTACTTACTTTTGTTTAGGGCTAACTTTGTGTTAGCCTTTTTTGTGTGCAATGCGAATAGGTGAATTAGTATCCCAAAGTAAATCCCATGTGGGTGGGTTATTGAGTGAGGATGTTTTTATTTCCAACACATTAATACCACTTTGGTTTAGCAGGTCCCAGAGGACATATTTCGTAAAGAGGAATGGTTTGTAATTAGGCCCATCGTAGGCCCCTTCTGCCCTGTGAGAATCATTCCACATTTTTCATGACAAGGTCCAAGGGTTCAACTTTGCTAAGTCATGTGGATGCTTCCCCAGTAACTCAGTCCTAAAGACTGCGCAGCAGCATGTAGGCCAAAATGACAAGAATTCATCCCCACTCCATTAGAATAAGGGCTGCCACTAAATCTTCTCCCTAGAATTTTCAGGGACTTGGTTAAACAAATAGGGCACTGGAAGCCTAGGTGCTTTAGGCGTTACATTCGCCCTGACCTGTTAATTATTTGCTTTATTTAGAGATCAACATAGACATTGTGGCTGATAGGCCACTCTTATCTATTCTGGCCAGGACTACAGCTTCCAGGTAGCGGACCTGCACTGGAAGGGGGATTTGAGGATTACAGTGGTGGCAAGTCCTACCGGAGGCTGTCGAAATCAGTGTGTGCGATTTGGTGCATTATAGTGTGGCCTCAGCCTATATTTTTGCAATATTTGCATAGTAAATTTTAAAGGGCAAGTCCAGCCAAAATGAAAGTAAACGTATATACAGGTAAATACCCCCAGAACCCTAGACTAATAGTTTGAAATCTGAAATAATAAGTCTAACCTGAAATCCTGCACAATGTCCTGTTTCTGCTTCCTGGTTCTTCAGTTATCAACTGTCAGTTATGGATTTGACAGTTGACATCAACAGCCAATGACTGAATGTTAATCCCCTGTCTGCCTCTTCTGAGCATGCCCAGGCTCGTACAGGTTTCTAAATTGCTCAGTTTCAGAGGCATCCAGAAGCATAGCAGGCATACAGTAATGAATTCATAGGACAAACTATGATATATCAACATATTTTAAGAGGCCATTCTTTCTAAAGATGTTCTTATGAGGGTGGAGTGTCATGAGGGTGGAGTTGTCCTTTAAATAAAGCTGTGGTGCCCAGCCATCCAATAAGAAATTGGTCTTGTGCATTTATTATAAATGGTGTGTGTTTAATAAAGAGTAAAAACGGGTAATACCTTCCCCAGTTTGCGAAGCTCCGCCTACGTTTAGGGAGCAAGTAATCTGACCAGGGAGGATGCTGGGAGTTGTAGTCTAGCTCTGATTGGTCAAAAAAAGGTTAGGGGGAGGAGCCAAGGCCTCCCTAGGGCCACGCCACAATCAGCCAATAGGATTGGATTCCTGGTCATACCTTCCCTGGTTATGCATTGTCTGTTATTATTCCTGCCTAAGTGTGGAAGAAAGTGATACAGATATTTAGTATTATCTGTTCCCACAAAGTTAGTGAGTGGTTGTTGGCAGAATTTAGATATACCTGGGCCGTTAGGCCAGGGGGCATTTGCATGTAATGACGGCACGCAGCCATGAGATAATATCAAGCCAATTGAACTTTTTTGAACAAACTTCACTTCTCTCATACATTGGCCTCTTTGTGTGTGTCTCTCAGGGGTTCCAGGGCAGGATTATTAAAGGAATATTCCTTTTTATTTTAAATTCAAGTATATTTTTTTGTCGTTATATAGTTCTATTGTCCAGAAAAAGTATTCTGTTTGGAGTGAGCTGGAATTATGGGCATATTCCAGAGGATACTTGGATTTGGGTCACGCAACAATACTTCTCTTTATTTTTGTGTACCAGCCTGCGGTAACATATCTACCAGCCTGCGGGCACTAGTAGTTACCAGCCTGCTGGCACTTGAAGTTCCTGCCTGCAGGCACTTATCTATCAGTCTGTGGGAACTTGCAGTTACCAGCCCAGGGAATGGCCATCTCCAATACAAGGGAGGGAGAACTGGGGGCTAGGAAGGATAGGCAGGTGGTAGTGGTAGGGACTCCATTATTAGAAGGGTAGATAGGGTAATCTGTCACCAAGACCCTAAATGCCGAACAGTGTGTTGTCTGCCTGGTGCTAGGGTTCGACATGTGGTGGATCGTGTAGACAGATTATTGGGTGGGACTGGGAGTGACCCGGCGGTGATGGTTCACATTGGTGCCAATGACAAAGTTAGGGGTGGAGGTGAGGTCCTTAAAAATGTTTTCCGAGAATTAGGGGCCAAGTTAAAAGAAAGGACCTCCAGGGTAGTGTTTTCAGAAATACTACCACAGCCACGTGCTACTCTAGGAAGGCAACGGGATCTCAGGAGTATAAATGCAAGAAGTCTGGCTGGAAAAACAGGGGAACTTGAAATAATAGCTTTTAAGGAAAGGTATGATGTAATTAGTATAGCAGAATCATGGCTAAATGATTCACACGACTGGACAGTAAATATTGAAGGATACTCCTTATTTAGACATGACAGAGTTAATAAGAAAGGAGGAGTATGTATGTATGTTAAACAGGAATTGAAGCCAAATTTAAAAGATGGAATAGATGGGGGTATAAACGATACGGCAGAAACAATATGGGTGGAACTGTGTACAGGAAGCAAGAAGGTAGGTAAATTAATTGTTGGAGTATGTTATAAACCGCCAAATGCCGGGGAGGAGGTGGAAATTAATCTCCATATGCAATTAGCGAAGGCTGCTGGTATGGGGCATGTTTTGGTTATGGGGGATTTTAACTACCCTGACATAGATTGGAGTATTGGAACTGCCAGCACCTCAAAAGATATAAAGTTCTTAAATTTCCTATATGAGCATTTTCTTTCACAGATGGTAGAAGTTCCTACTAGACAGAATGCGTTGTTGGATCTGGAGATATCTAATAACCCTGAGCTTATTTTGGAGGTGAAGGTAATGGGAAGCTTAGGGAATAGTGACTATGATATAGTTCCATTTAATATAGGTTGCAAAAAACTAAAGTGCACAGGGTTAACAAAACCTTTTAAATTTAGGAAAGCTAATTTTATGCTGTTAAAGGAAAAAAGCCAATGTAATACCAATATTCAAAAAAGGTAGTCATTCACAGCCTGGTAACTATAGACCTGTAAGCCTAACATCAGTGGTAGGGAAGGTGCTGGAAACATTGTTACGAGATCATATCCTTGACTGTCTCCAGAGCTCATCTACTCATTAGTAGTAGTCAGCATGGATTTATGAGAAATAAATCATGCCAAACAAATGTAATTGTTTTTTATGAAGAAGCTAGTAAGAATTAGATTTAGGTATAGCAGTGGATGTGGTATACTTGGGATTTTGCGAAATCTTTTGATACTGGCCACATAGGCAACTAATGTATAAACTGAGGACAGTAGTGTAGCACCTATACTTCTCGTCAAACTCAAAGTGACAGGTGCCCCGCCCACTCTCCTCCCACTCTCCTCCCATTTCTCCTCCCACTCTCTCCCATTCCCCGCCCCTCTTTCCTGTCCCTTCTGAGGCCAAAACACGCCCTCTTTTGCCCTCACTATGACAACATCCTGTTTCTGTTTCCTTGCCCACAGTTGACAACATCCTTTCTTGCCCATAGTATGACAACATCCTGTTTCCCTTGCCATTCTGAAGCCAAACACACCCACTTTTCGCCCAGATTGCCATTTTTCGTCGAACTACTCAAGTTATTAACTCCGTTCCTTTTACACCCGAAGCCGGGTTATCTTTAATTAATATTAATAACTTATAACGGTCCTAAACATGTATTATTCTGTAATTAGACAGCATTTACAAACAACAATAAATGTTTACAGCTTGTAATCGAACGTACTGTAATATACAAAAAACAGATGCCGACTTTCTCCATCACAGTCCTTTCGTGTTGCAATAAGTGCCCCACCAGAAACATTCTCCATCACAGTTTTGTGTTGCAATAAGCTGCCCCCCAGAAACATTTTCTCCATTACAGTCTTTTTCTTGTTTGCAATAAGCGGTCCCACCAGAAACATTGTCTCCATTTTTGTGTTTGCAATAAGCGATCCCACCAGAAACATTGTCTCCATTTTTGTGTTGCAATAAGCTGCCCCACCAGAAACAATTCACTATGCCAGTCCTCTCGTGTTTGAATAAGCTGTCCCACCAGAAAACACTTCACTATGCCAACAGTCTTTCGTGTTTGTAATAAGCTGTCCTATCAGAATATTTTTCCACATTCTCAAAGACATCCTTTAGCAACGTCCCTGGGGTAAAAGGTGTCACAAGATGTGTTTTAACAGACAGGCTAATCGGTCAAGCCTTTATGTCTTAGGACAAGAGCTTAATAAGTTCTAATCAAGTCTATATTCTTCTAGTAACTACAAGGTGTACCCTGGGGAGTAAAGATGTCACAGATGTGTTTTAACAGCTAATTGTATTAGTTGTTTAGTAAAATATTAAACATTTGAGTTTAAGAAGTAACAGCAAATCTCTTATTGTACTATAAATAAAAACACACACACACACACACACACACACAGAAGTCTATAGTGTGGAAATGATGTATTTGTCCAATATTTAAAAATAAAATGAATAAAAAAAAACATTTTAGCAAAACAACAGGCAAAACATGTGAATATTTTATATATTTTATTGCGTTAATAGAATACGTACGGTACATGTTTATTATTACGACAATAGGGCACGCATCTTTGCTTGTAATGAGAACAACGCAGGCATAAATGTTTTACGTGTTTTGTACAATTCACTTACAATATGTCATTTTTCCTAAAATGATTTGTGAATAGTTAATACATTTGAAAGGACATTCCTTTAGCTATATAATGTAAATATAGATACAGTATGTCCGCCACAGAACTCCCCGGTCTTGTATTTGTCTATTTGGTATTGTATCACTGTAGAATTTCTCGTTAAAATTCATGAAGTTACGAGGGAAGATTTCGTTTTCTGGGGAAAACCCGAACTATCAAAAAATATTGAAATGTTTTCTTTGCATAAAATAATCAATATCAGTGTTGCCCCGGCTGTCGTGAATCGTCCGTATTCACAATATAAGCCGCTGGTCTTTGAACGATCTGGTCGTTGGGTAGAAGATCGCATGGGAACACACCTGAAATATTCGCCGGGCGTAAAAGTCCGATTTCACTATTTCTGTAATTTCATAGTTGTTCATCTTTAATGGTAGTCGTATAATACCTCGTCTGTTTATTTATCTCAATAATATTTTCAGTAATGGAATACACAATCATGTTAATAGTAGATTGTGTGGGTTCAGCAAAGCGTATTTCAGCTCTTAGATTCCCCGTTCTAACAAGAGAGAAATGACCCCCTTGTTCTTGATCAGGCGATAAGTCAAAAGCGAACATGGTATAGCCATTTAAAAATTCAAGCCGAACGACCGATAAGGCATTGTCGGCTTTTGCTTGCCTGAAATATGGACGAGAGACAGGTATTCACGAATGGCTGAATTTGTTTCAAAATCGGGCTGAAAGGCCTTGCTGGAACCTGCTGCCCATCTAATATAAGGCGGCATAATTTACATTGTAATGATTATCAGATTTGATTGTAAGATTGAAACTCAGCGGGTTTCTCCCGCGGCATAATTTACTTGTAATGATTGAAACTCAGCGGGTTTCTCCCGCATTTTCTGGGAATTCTGATAATTCCCAGAAAATGATTCGTTGTCCACAAAAGCGAGTATCACGGTCTTTGGAATGTTACCCAGAAAGAGATTTTCGTGGTTCGTATATACGTGAACTGTTGGTATAACTGTAGACCTTAAGACAGCGCGATCGATCGCATACTTGGATTAGCAGGTAGCAGAGCGCGGCTGTGGCCTATTCTCACGGCGGGTGAGACTGAACTTTTTGATGTCAACGACGCGTGCTGTATTTGTACTTTAAAATGCTCAGGATCGCCCGACATAAGACAGAAGAGTCTCTATTCTAGTTAATTTAATCTTCAGATCCAAGCCATTCAGTATTAATTTTGGTTGGTTAAATATATCTGCAAAAATTGGCCCTATTAATCAACGCTTCTAGAGCGGGCTGTAAACTGTGCTCGTTTGTAAGCCATCATTGCCCCTGTCGAGCGCGCGATCATTATGGTGACCGCAGTATCTTTGTAAAATAATCCGGCAGTAAATTGTGATGCTAAGGTTTGTGAATTATAATTTAACAGAGTCTCTATATAAGCTCTATAAGCGTATAGGTTGTCACTTCGCGAAATCAACGTATCACCCAGCGTAATGTCCAGCTGTTAAAAAGGGTGGCTATAGGGTAGTTAATTAGGCTGACGCGAGCTCCATCTGGTAGTTCTGTATTGTCGGGTTTTCGACGGCAAACGACGTATAATGGTGTTGTTTAAGTCGTAATAATAATCGCCGCTCCCTGAGATAAAAAATTCCAAGGGCGCACCGTCCGCTAACGCCGCAACAGGTTGAACTTCTACATAAAGTGTTTTTTCATACTTGTCTGCGTAGGCGGTATTTGAAATATGTCCAACTCGGATTTGCACATTCCACCGAGGAATCGTGTACGAAAGCCATAGCGTTTTTTAATGAGATGTCACCTAGAGAACGACTTGTTGTTCTCTGTCATCGGCGTCTTTACGCGTGCTATGTTGTTACTGAAAGGGACTACACAACAAGTTTGGGTTTTCTTTTACGTTGTGTTTTCCGAATATGTACAACGCCAGAACCTTCCTGGTCTTGATTTGTTCGATTTATTTTATTCATAAACTGCTGATGATACGCTAGCAACAGCATCTTTGGCTATGTTTCTAGCAGCAGTTTTTACGTGCGGTTTAACAAGTTCAACGCCTTTTCTAAACAAAGGTACTACCCTGGGAAAGGGCCTCGAAAGAGCCCCGCAAGACTGAGCGTGCATAAATTCAGAGCCGTGGAAACTCCAAGCCATGCCCTGCTTGGTTGATATAATAATGTGAATAGGTAATGGGGTCCCCGTACACTCTCTGGGACATCATTTTAATACGTCTCCTTGCGAGGTCTAAAGTGTAATCGCGCAATACTTTTACCGTATTTGAATTTAACAGGTTTAGCTTGGTCCGTGAGTATCGATATTGTAATGGTGTCAAAGTGTGTTTACAGAGCGGTATATAGTCAGGCCTGTATACTTTTGTGTGACTATTTCACATTTTTACCATTGTGTCCACAGTTCTTAAAAGCTGAACAAACTATCGCCAACAAGTTGGTGTTGAATATATCGGAATAAACAAACATGGTATGAAATCCGGCTTTAATATCGGGGTAAATTTTGTTCTTTTAGATAAAACACTGTTCTCTTTTGTTATTGCTATTCATCATCCATTAAAACAAACGGGAATGTTCCAAACAGGCAAACTATATTCGTTGTAGCGTAAAACGCTTTGCGCCGCCTCTTCTACTTGTTTTTCGACCCATCGCGGCGTAAACCCCGGCAACCCCAATATGTTTGCTAACTTTTTACCGGGCATAAATGGTATAAGTCCGATTTAGTTACAAGAACGTCTCTTTCAACCTCGTCGTATCTTAGTCGTAAGTGTTCGGTTGGAATTTTTAAAAATCAAGTTTGTGATTATGCCTTTGAACAGTTCATGCATATTAACGTAATAACCCGATTTAACAAAATGTTCTCCATCGGCTCGCCGATTTTAGCGATGTAAAAACACCATCTCCGGCTCAAAGTATTCATGTATGAGGGTATTGAATCTCTACTAAAGCCACTTCGTAAGGTCCACGAAGATGAACAGCTTTTGCTAATTTAGTGGTATAATCAGCGATGGTGTTTTCGGGATAAAGTTTGGCAGAAGCGTTGCAGGGCAACGTTATATAAAACGATCCACCTTCATAATCTAAACGTCGACAATTTGTTTTTCTTTGACCCAAGAATGAAACTTTTCAGGATATCCCGTCCACTTTACAAAATATAAATTTTCTCCCCGAATCTTCTTCTTTTAATAATTTTTTCAATACGATAAAGCGTTTGGTTTCAAGATCAACTTTTTGTACTTCCTCATCATAGAATGATCCGTCAATGATTTCACCAGCCAGATCTTTCAGTTTATAAAGCGGTTTCAGTCCTTTAGTGTTTATAGCCGAAATCGTAAATATCTCATCAGTATAAGTTTGTTCATAACCTTTTGTAAATAACCTTATAACGTACAATCCTTACATGATCACCATTTTTAATAACGGTTTAGCTTAGGCATAGACATATAATGATTGTATATATTTTTCCAGATTAATAATGAGTTTGTTTTGTTACATCGAGGGTCTACACCTTATGCCCCTGTGGTAGGTGTGATTGTAACCGCACACCAGGTCTTGTAACGTATCAATGTACCTGAAAGTATTGTCTCCCTCAGGTAACGCCACATTCTGGTTTTCAAGGTTCTGTTGAAACGTTCCACTAACGATGCTTTGACTGTATTTGATGTGAAAAATGATGTATTTATACGCTGTGCACAGTTTCCTCATAAGATTATTTATAACTCTCGGCCACGATCTGTTTGAAGTTCTTGGGGACGCGCCCGCTGTTGATAAATTGTTCAAAAGCAGCGGCAACAGTGATCCTGTTTTATTTGAAATCCCCACCACCCAGCAAATTTTGAAAGGATATCATGACCGTTAATATATATTTACACCATCATTTTCTTTTGAAAAATCAATCATAGACACAAGATCAGCCTGCCACTGCGCGTCTATGTCTGACACCCACAACTTTATTTCTTTAAAAGACTTTTTTATAGGTTTGTAAAAATATAGGTGTCCTCGTTGTTTAACAGTTTTTACATTAGTTTTTCTGATACCAAACTTTTGTATTTCCCTGACAAGGCACCCACGCCGCCGTAAGATCCGGGGCTTTTGGATTATAGTAATGTTTTCTCAATATTTCATTTTTGGTATCCTCCATGTTAGATGTTTTCTTGTGGGTCGTGTCTATAGTGAATGCATTTTAGTGTTTTAAAGTGTTAGTGCTTACCCTTTGTTAGATCGCTATGAAATAAAATATGTCTTGTTATTAAGTTTATATAGATATTTTATTGAAAAGATCCACGCAAACAAAAATATAATCACATTTACAGCATACCAAATAACAAAGCAAGTAACAGATTAACGTAAAACTATATATAATTAACACATAAAAATTACAGAAATTGTAATAGTTAAAATAATTATAAGGCGAGCCAGTTTGTCTGCAACAAAGGAAGCATTCTTTCTTAGGAAGTAAAGAACCTTGAGTTATCCTGGGGATGAATCTGTGATCGCCTGTTTATAAAAGATTCACGAAATATCTATCAGACGATCCATGGGTTTGCTTTTAAGATTCTCAAGACGTTTTCGCATTTTTTTATTTCCAATAGCCGAAGAAGGCACATTTAAAGATGCCATTGCGTCCATGATAGGTTCCAACGTGAGGCGCTTTACCTTTGAGCGGGCCGTGGCTTTGCGTGGCGCTGCGCACCAAGTCTACCATGTTGGACCCAGGATGGGTTGACCATTTAAATGATTCACCCCTTTATTTCCAGGTTGCGGCTCACCAGACTGGTGCAGTTATTCAACAGCATTTCAGCATTTTTTTAAAGCGTACATTAACGTTATTAGATATTTCTTCATGACCATATTTTATCACCCGTTACATTTGTCTTGTTGTGCTGGTGTGGGCTGTGTGATTAAGTTAGAGTGTTTGTTTCTTTATCACTCTGTCGGGCAAAACCAAGTATCTTGTAGCACATTTGTGTATCTCTTAATTTTTTCATCATCCGACAGGTCTTTTCTATGTATATTTCACTAATTTCACCATCTAACGATGGGTAAACCGCCTGCGTATATCGGGGACACTTGGAACTGCATTCTTCACTTTGTCAAGCTCGTGTTTGGAAACCAAGAACAGTTTTTCTCGTGCTCCATTATGAACCACCCACTTACTAGCTATCAAACTTGTATTAAAGGGAGTGCAATCCCGAGGATTGTTCCTATAAACGCGCCAGACTGGTTCACAATGCGTTTCTTACTTCTGATAGGCACCTTTTATCGCTCAATTTCTTATAGCTTTTGCCATTTTTTAAATATTTTTTGCCGTCTCTCAGAGGGATCTTGCCTTTAAGGATGTTGAGAGCTATCTCTCCAATAGTCGAAATCAAATCATTATGTGCATTGCGTAAAATTTCTTTTCTTACTGATGGCTTAGCTTTAACCAGTGTTTTTAAAAGCTCCCAATTACGGCCTAGTCTGTTAGACATCCTAACAGGAGTACACACACACTACTAAGAATGAACAGACTGTTGTTAATTATATTTTTATTGGCATTTTTTCATAGAAAGTAAATGTAAATTTTATTGACATATTTTTATACAGTAAAATTAATATTTTTTATTTCCAAGTTTTTTATACATATAAACAGCTGGTAGGTCTGGAGAGACAGGCCGGTTCTTAAACGGTATTCCTCCGGCGTGTCTGACCGAAATCAACAAGTAAATAACCATAAGGAGCTTTTGTCGCATCTTCAAAACTCTCTAAAAAAAAATGTGTTCTGCCAGGGTAAGAACAGCAGGACCAAAACTTAAACACTAAGTATATGGTCCTTTTTAAAACCCTCGTGATAAGTTACAAATTATAACGTTGGCAGTCAAATGTATCCTGGGAAAACACAATTTTTTTAGAGAGTTTTGAAGATGCGACAAAAGCTCCTTATGGTTATTTACTTGTTGATTCGGTCAGACACGCCGGAGGAATACCGTTTAAGAACGGCCTGTTCTCTCAGACACCCAGCTGTTTATTGTATAAAAACTTGGAAATAAAAAATATTAATTTTACTTGTGTAAAAAATATGTCAATAAAAATATTACATTTACTTTCTATGAAAAATGCAATAAAATATAATTTACAACCGTTGTCATTCTTAGTAGTGTGTGTTACTCTGTTAGTAGGATGAACAGACTACGGCGTAATTGGGAGCTTTTAAAAACATGGTTTAAGCTAAGCCATCAGTAAGAAAAGAATTTTACGCAATGCACATAAGATTTGATTTCGACTATTGGAGAGATAGCTCTCAACATCCTTAAAGGCAAGATCCCTCTGAGAGAACGGCAAAAAAATATTTTAAAAAAATGGCGAAAAGCTATAAAGAATTGAGCGATAAAGGTGCCCTATCAGAAGTAAGAAACGCATGTGAACCAGTCTGGCGGGCTTTATAGGAAAAAATCTCGGGATTGCATCCCTTAATAACAAGTTTGATAGCTAGTAAGTGGGTGGTTATAATGGAGCAGTAGAAAAAATGTTCTTGGTTTCCAAACACGAGCTGACAAGTGAAGAATGCAGTTCCAAGTGTCCCCGATATACGGCAGGCGGTACCCATCGTTTAGATGGTGAAATTAGTGAATATTACATAGAAAGACTGTCGGATGATGAAAAAATTAAGAGATACACAATGTGCTACAGAGATACTTGGTATTTGCCCGACAGAGTGATAAAGAAACAAACACTCTAACTTTATCACACAGCACACCAGCACAACAAATGACAAATGTAACGGGGTGATAAAGATATGGTCATGAAGAAATACTTAATAACGTTAATGTACGCTTAAAAAAAATGCTGAAATGCTGTGTTGAATAAACTGCACCAGTCTGGTGATGCCGCAACCTGGAAAAAAGGGGTGAATTCATTTACAATGGTCAAACCATTCCTGGGTCCAACATGGTAGACTTGGTGCGCAGCGCCACGCAAAGCCACGGCCCGCTCAAAGGTAAAGCGCTCACGGTTGGAACCTATTCATGGACGCAATGGCATCTTTAAATGTGCCTTCTTCGGCTATGGAAATAAAAAAATGCAGAACGTCTTGAGAATCTTAAAAAGCAACCCATGGATCGTCTGATGAGATATTTCGTGAATCTTTTATAAGACAGGCGATCACAGATTCATCCCCAGGACTAACTCAGGTTCTTTACTTCCTAAAAAGAATGCTTCCTGTTGCAGACAAACTGGTCGCCTTATAATTATTTTAACTATTACAATTTCTGTAATTTTTATGTGTTAATTATATATAGTTTTGTTAATCTGTTACTTGCTTTGTTATTTGGTATGCTGTAAATGTGATTATTTTGTTTGCGTGGATCTTTTCAATAAATATCTATATAAACTTAATAACAAGACATTATTTTATTTCATAGCGATCTAACAAAGGGTTAGCAATAAAGCAACAACTTTAAACACTAAAATGCATTCACTATAGACACGACCCACAAGAAAACATCTAACAAATGGAGGGATACAAAAATGAAATATTAGAAAAACATTACTATAACACAAAGCCGCCGGATCTTACGCGGCGGCGTGGGTGCCTTGTTCAGGGAAACAAAAGTTTGGTATCAGAAAAACTAATGTAAAAAACTGGTTAAACAACGAGGACACCTATACGTTGTACAAACCTATAAAAAGTCTTTTAAAAGAAAATAAGTTGTGGTGTCAGACATAGACCGCAGTGCAGGGCAGGCTGATCTTGTGTCTTGATTGATTTTTCAAAAGAAAATGATGGTGTGTAAAATATATATAACGGTCATAGATATCCTTTCAAAATTTGCCTGGGTGTGGGGATTTCAAATAAAACAGGATCAACTGTTGCCGCTGCTTTTGAACAAATATTTTATCACACGCGGCGCGTCCCCAAGAAACTTCAAACAGATCGTGGCCGAGAGTTTATAAATAATCTTATAGAGGAAACTGTGCACAGCGTATAAAATACATCATTTTTTCACATCACATACAGTCAAAGCATCGTTAGTGGAACGTTTCAACAGAACCTTGAAACCAGAATGTGGCGTTACCTGAGGGAGAAACAATACTTTCAGGTACATTGATACGTACAAGACCTGGTGTGCGGTTACAATCACACCTACACAGGGGCATAAGGTGTAGACCCGTCGATGTAACAAACAAAACTCATTATTAATCTGGAAAAATATATATCAATCATTA
This sequence comes from Hymenochirus boettgeri, assembly GCA_019447015.1. Taxonomy (NCBI): domain Eukaryota; kingdom Metazoa; phylum Chordata; class Amphibia; order Anura; family Pipidae; genus Hymenochirus; species Hymenochirus boettgeri. The sequence continues at coordinate 244,537,267 of CM033469.1, forward strand.
TATGTCTATGCCTAAGCTAAACCGTTATTAAAAATAGGTGATCATGTAAGGATTGTACGTTATAAAGGTATATTTACAAAAGGTTATGAACAAACTTATACTGATGAGATATTACGATTTCGGCTATAAACACTAAAGGACTGAAACCGCTTTAAACTGAAAGATCTGGCTGGTGAAATCATGACGATCATTCTATGATGAGGAGTACAAAAAGTTGATCTTGACCAAAACCGCATTATCGTATTGAAAAAATTTAAAAAAAGAAGTTCGGGGAGAAAATTTATATTTTGTAAAGTGGACGGGATATCCTGAAAAGTTTCATTCTTGGGTCAAAAAACAAATTGTCGACGTTTAGATTATGGAAGGTGGATCGTTTTTATATAACGTTGCCCTGCAACGCTTCTGCCAAACTTTATCCCGAAAACACCATCGCTGATATACCACTAAATTAGCAAAAGCTGTTCATCTTCGTGGACCTTACGAAGTGGCTTTAGTAGAGATTCAATACCCTCATACATGGAATACTTTTGAGGCCGGAGATGGTGTTTTTTTACATCGCTAAAATCGCGAGCCGTGATTAGAGAACATTTTGTTAAATCGGGTTATTACTTAATATGCATGAACTGGTCAAAGGCATTAATCACAAACTTGATTTTAAAAATTCCAACCGAACACTTACGACTAAGATACGACGAGTGAGGTTGAAAGAGACGTTCTTGTAACTAAATCGGACTTATACACATTTATGCCCGGTAAAAAGTTAGCAAACATATTGGCGTTGCCGGCGGTTTACGCCCGATGGGTCGAAAACAATGTAGAGAGGCGGCGCAAAGCGTTTTACGCTACAACGAATATAGTTTGCCTGTTTTGGAACATTTCACGTTTGTTTTAATGGATGATGAAATAGCAATAACAAAAGAGAACAGTGTTTTATCTAAAGAACAAATTTACCCCGATATTAAAGCCGGATTTCATACCAGTTTGTTTTTTTATTCCGATATAATTCAACACCAACTTGTTGGTGATAGTTTATGTTCAGCTTTTAAGAACTGTGGAACTAATGGTATAAAATGGTGAAATAGTCACACAAAAGTATAGCAGGCCTGACTATATACCGCTCTGTAAACAACACTTTGACACCATTACAATATCGATACTCACGGACCAAGCTAAACCTGTTAAATTCAAATACGGTAAAAGTATTGCGCGAGTACACTTTAGACCTCGCAGGAGACGTATTAAATGATGTCCCAGAGAGTGTCGGGGACCCCATTACCTATTCACATATATATCAACCAAGCAGGGCATGGCTTGGAGGTTTCCACGGCTCTGAATTTATGCACGGCTCAGGTCTTGCGGGGCTCTTTCGAGGCCTCTTCCGCAGGGTAGTACCTTTGTTTAGAAAAGGCGTTGAACTTGTTAAACCGCACGTAAAAACTGCTGCTAGAAACATAGCAAAGATGCTGTTGCTAGCGTATCATCAGCAGTTATGAATAAATAAATCGAACAATCAAGACCAGAAGGTTCTGGCGTTGTACATATTCGGAAACACAACGTAAAAGAAAACGCAAACTTGTTGGTGTAGTCCTGCCCCTTTCAGTAACAAATAAGCACGCGGTAAGAGACGCCGACGACAGAGAACAACAAGTCGTTCTCTAGGTGACATCTTCTAATTAAACGCTATGGCTTTCGTACACGATTCTCGGTGGAATGTGCAAAATCCGAGTTGGACATATTTCAAATACCGCCTACGCAGACAAGTATTGAAAAAACACTTTATGTAGAAGTTCAACCTGTTGCGGCGTTAGCGGACGGTGCGCCCTTGGAATTTTTTATCTAGGAGCGGCGATATTATTACGACTTAAACAACACGCAGTTATAGTCGTTTGCCGAATCGTAAAACCCGACAATACAGAACTACCAGATGGAGCTCGCGTCAGCCTAATTAACTACCCATAGCCACCCTTTTAATCAGCTGGACATACGCTGGTGATACGTTGATTCGCGAAGTGACAACATACGCTTATAGAGCTTATATAGAGACTCTGTTAAATTATAATTCACAAACCTTAGCATCACAATTATGCCGGATTATTTTACAAAGATACTGCGGGTCACCATAATGATCGCGCGCTCGACAGGGGCAATGATGGCTTTATCAAACGAGCACAGTTACAGCCCGCTTAGAAGCGTTGAAAATAGGGCCAATTTTTGCAGATATATTTAACCAACCAAAATTAATACTGAATGGCTTGATCTGAAGATTAAATTAACTAGAAATAGAGACTCTTCGTCTTATGTCGGGCGATCCTGAGCATTTTAAGTACAAATACAGCACGCGTCGTTGTACATCAAAAGAGTTCAGGTCTCACCCGCCGTGAGAATAGGCCACAGCCGCGCTCTGCTAACTGCTAATGCAAAGTATGCGATCGATCGCGCCTGTCTTAAGGTCTACAGTATACCAACAGGTTCACGTATATCGAACCACGAAATCTCTTTCTGGTAACATTCCAAAGACCGTGATACTCGCTTTTGGACACGAATCATTTCTGGGAATTATCAGAATTCCCAGAAAATGCGGGAGAAACCCGCTGAGTTTCAATCATTACAATGTAAATTATGCCGCGGGAGAAACCCGCTGAGTTTCAATCATTACAATCAAATCATGTAATCATTACAATGTAAATTATGCCGCCTTATATTTAGATGGGCAGCAGGTTCCAGCAAGGCCTTTTCAGCCCGATTTTGAAACAATTCAGCCATTCGTGAATACCTGTCTCGTCCATATTTCAGGCAAGCAGAAAGCCGACCATGCCTTATCGGCCGATCGGCTTAATTTTTAAATGGCTATACCATGTTCGCTTTTGACTTACGCCTGATCAAGAACAAGGGGGTCATTTCTCTCTTGTTAGAACGGGGAATCTAAGAGCTGAATACGCTTTGCTGAACCACACCAATCTACTATTAACATGATTGTGTATTCCATACTGAAAATATTATTGAGATAATAACAGACGCGGTTTATTTACGACTACCATTAAAGATGAACAACTATGAAATTACAGAAATAGTGAAATCGGACTTTTACGCCGGCGAATATTTCAGGGTGTGTTCCCATGTGATCTTCTACCCAACGACCAGATCGTTCAAAGACCACGGGCTTATATGTGAATACGGACGATTCACGACAGCGGGGCAACACTGGATATTGATTATTTTATGCCAAAGAAAACATTTCAATATTTTTTGATAGTTACGGGTTTTCCCCAGAAAACGAAATCTTTCCTCGTAACTTCATGAGATTTTTAACGAGAAATTCTACAGTGATACAATAACAAAATGACAAATACAAGACGCTGGAGTTTCGTGTGCGGACATACTGTATCTATATGTTACATTATATAGCTAAAGGAATGTCCTTTCAAAATGTATTAACAATATTCACAAATCATTTTAGGAAAAATGACAGTATTGTAAGTGAATTTGTACACAAACACGTAAAACATTTATGCCTGCGTTGTTCTCATCAAGCAAAGATGCGTGCCCTATTGTCGTAATAATAAACATGTACCGTAACGTATTCTATTAACGCAATAAATATATAAAATATATACATGTTTTGCCGTTTGTTTGCTAAATGTTTTATTCATTTTATTTTTAAATATTGGACAAATACATCATTTCCACACTTAGACTTCTGTGTGTGTTGTGGGTGTGTGTGTGTGTGTTTTTATTTTATAGTACAATAAGATGATTTGCTGTTACTTCTTAAACTCAAAGTTTAATATTTTACTAAAACTAATACAATTAGCTGTTAAAACACATCTTGTGACATCTTTACTCCCCCAGGGTACACCTTGTAGTTACTAGAAGAATAAAGACTTGATAGAACTTATTAAGACTTTGTCCTAAGACAATAAAGGCTTGACCGATGAATGCCTGTCTGTTAAAACACATCTTTGGACACCTTTTACCCCAGGGACGTTGCTAAAGGAATGTCTTTTGAGAATGTGAAAAATATTCTGATAGGACAGTCTTATTACAACACGAAAGACTGTTTGGCATAGTGAAGTGTTTCTGGTGGACGCTTATTACAAACACGAGGGACTGGCATAGTGAATGTTTCTGGTGGGGCAGCTTATTGCAAACACAAAAATGGAGACAATGTTTCTGGTGGGGATCGCTTATTGCAAACACAAAAATGGAGACCTGTTTCTGGTGGGACCGCGATGCAAACAAGAAAAAGACTGTGATGGAGAAAATGTTTCTGTGGGGCAGCTTATTGCAAACACGAAAGGACTGTGATGGAGAAAAATGTTTCTGGTGGGGAGCTTATTGCAAACACGAAAGGACTGTGATGGAGAAAGTCGGCATCTTGTTGTTTGTATATTCAGGTACGTTCGATTACAAGCTGTAAAACATTTATTGTTGTTGAAATGTGCTCTAATTACAGAAATAATACATGTTTAGGAACCGTTATATAGTTATTAATATTAATTATAAGATAACCCGGCTTCGGTGTGTAAGGAACGGAGTTAATAACTTGAGAGTTCGACCGAAAAATGGCAATCTGGGGCGAAAAAGTGGGTGGTGTTTGGCTTCAGAATGGCAAGGGAAACAGGATGTTGTCATCTATGGGCAAGAAAAGGATGTTGTCATACTGTGGGCAAGGAAACAGGAAACAGGATGTTGTCATAGAGGGCAAAAAGAGGGTGTTTTGGCCCAGAAGGGACAGGAAGAGGGGCGGGGAATGGGAGGAGAGTGGAGGAGAAATGGGAGGAGAGTGGGGGAGAGTGGGCGGGGGCACCTGTCACTTTTGAGTTTGACGAGAAGTATAGGTGCTACAACTACTGAGGATGTTGGCCTTGAAGAAAACAATTTGTTCATGGATAGAGAACTGGTTATTGGATGCAAACAAAGAGTGTGGTTAATGGAGCTACATCTAGTGGGCTAAAGTTCTAAGGAGTGGCCTGTACTGGACGCTTCTGTTTAATCTGTTAATAAATGACTTAGAAGGGGGCATTGAGAGCAGGTCTCAGTGTTTGTGATGACACTAAACTATGCAGAGCTTTGGAAACTTCAAATGATGTGCAAGTGCTGCAAGACAGACTAGATAGATATCAAAATGGGCAGCAGAATGCGCAGATGAGATTCAATGTTGATATGTAAGGTGTGTGAGATGGCCGGTTCGCGGACCGAACCGGGATCCGCCGCGGATTTATCCCGTCCGCGAACGGCGGATTATCCGGATTTCCGTTCCGCCTTCCGAACTTCGACACGGGATTTTTTTTTTTTTACAAAATTTTCGAAAATACGAGTATCTCCGTAATTACGATAATCTGCGATTCTCCGGGACCCGAAAAACCGGAGATCCTCGTAATTACGCGGATTCTCGTAATTACGAGATTTTTCGTAAAAACGAGAATTCTTGTAAATTCGAATTTTGGGGCTTATTTTCAAGACGGAGCAAGCCACATGACCCAAATTAACCAATGGCAGCTAACATGATTATTGCCAGCCCCTGGGTATAAAACGCTGCTTCACAGGCGACATTTTGTCAGTGTGTTGGAGTGTGTTTAGGGGAGACCCGACAGTGTAAGAGTTAGAGAGAGATTTTTGCGCTTTTTGAGCTTTCTGTGTGTGGATTTCAGTGTGTGGGTTTAGCATTGTTGTTACCCACCCCTGTATTCACACATCTTGAGACCCAACAGTCCTTTTAAGGACTAACCCCCCTATAAGTCCTTTGGACAAATTTTGTTAGACCTGTTAGAGGTCTAGGTGTCCTGTTTTTTTGTTTGTCTTCTGTATTGTGTGTCAGTGTCTGTGTGTTTTGTGTAGTGACAGTGCTACTCTGTGGTAATGTTTCAGCTCTGGGTCAATCCTGCTTGGCCCGAGAGCAGTACTCATATTAAAAGTGTGGGCCTGCTGTAACTCAATGGTGCTGTTCCTACCCGTTCACGTGCTTTCCCTTGCACGAAGCATAATCTGAGGGAGAGAAGCCAATTGGGGTGAGGGGTATGTCCAGTGGGGCCAAGCCTGCCTGGCCCCACAACAATGGTGGCAAACTGCAGTGGGCCTGCTGTAACTCAATGGTGTGTTCCTACGAAGCATTGCCCTTTCACCTGCTTCCCTTGCACGATGCATACTCTGAGGAGGTAGCCAATGTGGGGTGAGGGGGTATGTCAGTGGGCCAGCCTGCCTGGCCCACAACAATGGTGGCAAACTGCAGTGGACATTATGTAACCCAGTACCCCCATCGCCTTCTTTCCCTTGTTGGTGCAAACTAACTATAAGGGGAATGTGGCCAAGTGGTGTGTGTAATGGCATTAATGGTAAGGTATATACATTATAAGTACCAGACATAAGCTGCTAAATAGATATGTGTATTGTAATTTTTCAAATAAAAATTTATTATGGATCCTGAATAATTGATATATCGAAAAATAAAGCCCAAAAACATTTTGTTACAAACAATATAAATATGTATAAAATTTTAAAACTATACAAAAAATAAAAAAACAAAAAAAAAAACACTGGGGTTACTGGGGTGGCTCCTCTCCAGTCTGGTCAGGCGGCGGTCCAGGCGGCGGTCCAGGCGCCGCACCTGTGGCGCATCTCCCGCCGCATGCTCTGTAGTTCTGTGGAGGAAGATATTGAGAGAATGGTGGTGAAGATGTTCGAGCACATTTTAAAGACCATGCGGTAGATGCAAATTTGCACCTGATAACTACTTACACATACATGGTACTGCAATGCTATAATGTTGCGGTATGTCATAAAAGGAAAGCTCAGTATAAGATATCATTATTTCTAAAATTCTTAGTTTTATATTATGCATACCTAGTTATGGTAACAGTGATTTCTACTGATTGGCTGTTGGATGGGTCACACATGCTCAGATCTCTACTGACAACTGAATCAACCCAGGGACTGGGTCAAGGGAAGACCATAACGGTCTCTATTAGGGGTCCTGCAAACAGGAAGTCAGTATTTCCGTTGCATTTATTATACACAGACACAATGCTGATTGCTGAATGGGCAGATTAAGGTCATGGGATGGATAAATACTGCTCTTCCACTTAAAGTGATATTATGCATCATGGGGGATCACTGATAAACAGCAGTAGGTAATGCTGGCAAAAACATTACGTTTATTGCTAAATTGTATCAGAACATTCTTTGTTTTGTATCACTAGGACTGTGCTACATACAACATTTTTTGGAAGTGGTGCAGCCCCCATATAAAGCATTGTCAAACCCACAGTACCCAATGTTGCATCATGTAGCGTGGATTTTACACACTGGAAAATACAGATATTAATAGTCTTGTATTAACATTTCATACGTTGCATATGATTACTTACGATTCTCAAGCATGGCCGCCAGAGTGACTGGAGAGGCAGGAGGGCGGAGGGGCTGGAGAGGGTGGAGAGCCTGGGGGGCTGGAGAGGGTGGAGGGGCTGGAGAGGGTGGAGGGCCTGGAGAGGCTGGTCTGCTTCTAAAAAAAAAATGTTTTATTTCAACAATCACCGTCCAATCTATTAGTAATATTTACATGTATAAGAACATTTCCTAAAAGGCTATGTAGTGAACATTTCTTGGATAATTTTGGCACGTTTGGACCGAATTTCGTGACTTAAGCTCAAAAACTGAGGGACAAGATACAGCCCAGAGTCGGGGACAATAAATGGGAATGAGAAATGAGAAGCCCTGTCTCTCAAGCCAATTAATAGATTTGTTGCATTTTTTTTTACGAATTTTATCAGTGAAATATAAAATTCACTTAATTATCACTGATAATTACTAATTATTTGCTGACATCAAGGTCAATAAAAAGATAAAAAAATTGCTTAGGATGCACTTACGTGTCTGGTGTGCAGGTGCCTCCTCTTGGGGCGGTGGACTGCCCGGTGGGGGCGTTGGAGCCCGGAGGGGGCAAGGCACTGCCTGGAGGGGGCAATGGGCTGCCCGTAGCCTGAGGGCTAGTTGGTGGTAGAGCTAAAAAGGAAATTTATTTTAACCTCACTGTCATTAAATTTCGAATACATTTACTAAAACAATTCTCGGAGAAGTTGTCAAACATTATGCAAACATTTGGATAAAGGGCTTGGACACATCAACGTGTTAAAAAGCACACAATAGTGTGGCACAATTAATGTGATCCTCAATTTTTGCACAATTATGCTATCGTACTGCACTCGCATGGCAATACACATGAGCGCACCGCAAACAACGTTTGTATGCTTGTTTCTAGAGCGCTCGTGTGTGCTGTAATTTGGCCTTGGACAAATGAAAGATTTAGAAAAAAAAAATTTTTTCAATAGGCTGCACTTACATTCTTCCTCTGGCGGGGACGGTGGTGGGGGTGGGGTATTGAGGAAGATTCCCCTGCAAATAAAATAAAAAAATACATAATGAATGATATATCTAAAGGATATATTTAATTATTACTTTGAATCTGCTTGAAATACAGATTAAATAAGGCAATATTTAGTTTCTTTTAAAAGTCAATCATATTTCTATGGCAATGATTTCATACCTTATTCTGGGCTAAGTACTTATATTCTTATTGTGTGTATTGTAGCCACGGAAAGGGAAAAGTTGGTTGGGTGTAGGGGAGCATCAGTAGCTGGGTTACTTGTCTATGTATAGATTTTGGGGTAACACAACATTTTTAATTTTGGAGTGTAAAAATCAATTTTTAATAATTGATCAACATTTTATTTTGACTTTACTTTCCCTTCAAATAGGGCTGCCATGTAACTAAAAGGGAGGTTGAGATAGAGAGAGAGACAGATAGAGACACAGGACAATATAAAAGGATATTATACTTAAAGTACATAACGTGCAATGGCTAATGGCCATTTTGGGCATTCAGTCAGGGATCGTTATAGATCCGATAGAAAAAAAGACACAACAAAACTCACCGGAAAGTATTGTATATACAATATATTGCACAAAAAACCATAACAAAAAGATTTAAAATTTTAATAATTATCAACATTTTTTTTGACTTATATTCCTCAAATAGGGCTGCCATGTAACTAAAATGGTGGGTCCGTAAAGTGTGGTTAACTGTGTCTCATGTGTGGGGTATCAGTGTGCATTTATAAGGTAAAAAGAAATCAATTTTTAATGATCGATTTCATTTTTAACTTTACTTAGCCTTAAATAGGCTGCCATGGAAATGGAAGGGTGGGCCACCAAGGTGTTTACCTGTGTCTATGTGTGGGTATCATTTGAATTTATAGGTGTTATGTTAAATAAAGTCACTTTTCAGTGATTTTATTTTTGACTTTATACCCTTTAAATAGGGCGATATTGAATAATATAGAAGAAGATAATGTAATAATAACCAGTGAATGAGAATACAAAGAACTTGGATCTCTCTCTCTCACAAGCCAAATTTAAGGATTATGTTGTTTTAAAACAATATATAAATATGTTTTTGTTCAGAAGTGAATTAAAAATATTTTACATTATTAAATACAGTAATATAATAAAAGGTATACTTGCCTTCTATCATCTGCCGTAGGCAGCCACATATTGAGGCCCGCCTGCTTTGAGGTCAGACCACTGTCTCTGGAGGGTGAGACAGTGGTCTGGTATCCAAATCGCCGCAGGATCCGGCGCTGGAGCCCCTCCATAATCCTGCGTCGGCGCCGCACATGATGGGTGCCAGGGGGGAACTCATCGTACCCCCTGAGCAGCAGGTAATTCATGGCATACAAATGCCTTGCAGAAAGCCATTTTGATGGCAGGAAGTTCGGTTCCTCGTGGTTCCTCGTTTTTACGAAAACCCTCGTTTTTACGAAAATCCCTGTTTTTACGAAAATCCTCGTTTTTTACGAAAATCCTAGTTTTTACGTGAATCCTCGTTTTCGGAGGGGCCCGTTTTTCCGGAAATCCCTTTTTTCCGGAAATCCTCGTATTTTCGAAAAGTACCGTTTTTTAAAATTCACGCTAGCGGACTGTAATTTTGGTATTGTAGGCATTGATACGGTTTTCTAAGGACATTACCCAGGTCCCTGAGTGATTAAGTGTACATTACCAAGGCTATTTAGACCACTTTTAATGCGGATTTGCCGAACTTTCATTTTAATACGTTTTAACGGGTCCGCTCGCGGATTTCGAATTTAGGATTTTTTCGAAAATCCGCGGATCGCGCGGACCGGATTTTTCGAAGTTCGGGACATCTCTAGTAAGGTGATGCATTTAGGATTAATAATCCCTGTGCCACTACACCATAAATAACTCTGTGTTAAGTGCATCTGTAATGGAAAAAGATTTGTGGGTTCTGGTAGATAACAGACTTAGCTACAGCAAACAATGCCAGGTAGCAACGGCTAGAGCTAGCAAGATATGTCTTGTATAAAGAGAGAATAGATTCAAGAGAGAAAAATATTATCTCCCTTTTACAAGGCACTGGTAAGGCCTCATTTGGAAGCGGTGCAGTTTTGGAATCCCATATACAAAAGGAACATCTTGAAAATTGAAGCAGTTCAGAGAATGGCAACTAAATTAATAAGGGGAAGTGAGGGGCTTGAATATGCCGGCAGATTAGACAAGTTAGGGCTGTTTACATTGGAGAAGCGACGTTTGCGTGGGGACATGATAACCTTATACAAATATATAATGGGTCATACAATGAAACCCTGGTGCATTGTTCACTAATAGGTCATCAGAGGACTCATGGACATCTTTAAGGTTGGAAGAAAAGAGTTTCATCTTCAGGTAGGAAAGGTTTCTTTACAGTGAGACGGGGTGAAACTGTGGAACTGTCATCCAGCAGATGTGGTAATGGCAAGTTCATTAATAGCTTTAAAAAGGCCTGGATAAGTTTCTAAAACTAAAAAATCTTGAGAATTACTGGTAATAATGAATATAGATCTGGTTGATCCAGGGATACTTTCCGATTGCCGTTTGGAGTCAGGAAGGAATTTTCCCCCCCTTTTTAGCTGGTTTTTTTTTTAGCCTTCCTCTGGATCAACTGTTAGGTAGGTCAAAAAAAAAAAAGAGGGTGAATAGGTTGGACTTGATGGACGTATGTCTTTATTCAACCTTAATTACTATGATACTATTACTAGTATTACTAGTTACTGGTACCAACCTGCGGGCACTGGCAGTTACCAGCCTGTGGGCACTTAGTTACCAGCCTGTGGGTACTAGTAGTTACCAGCCTGTGGGCACTTGTAGTTACTGGTACCAACCTGCAGGCACTGACAGTTACCAGCCTGCGGGCACAGTTATCAGCCTGCAGTTACTAGTAGTTACTAGCCTGTGGGCACTTATAGTTACTGGTACCAACCTGTGGGCACTTATCTACCAGCCTGTGGGCACTTATAGTTACCAGCCTGTGGGCACTTAGTTACCAGCCTGCGGGAACAGTTATCAGCCTGCAGGTACTAGTAGTTACTAGCCTGTGGGCACTTATAGTTACTGGTACCAACCTGTGGGCACTTATCTACCAGCCTGTGAGCACTTGTCTTATAGTTACTGGTACCAGCCTACGGGCACTTAGTTACCAGCCTGCAGGGACTTAGTTACCAGCCTGCGGGCCCTTAGTTACCAGCCTGCGGGCACTTAGTTACCAGCCTGTGGGCACTTAGTTACCAGCCTGTGGGCACTTGTAGTTACCAGCCTGCAGACAAAGTTACCAGCCTGCAGTACTAGTAGTTACCAGCCTGTGGGCACTTATAGTTACTGGTACCAGCCTGTGGGCACTTATAGTTACTGGTACCAGTCTGTGGGCACTTAGTTACCAGCCTGTGGGCACTTGTAGTTACCAGCCTGCAGGCACAGTTACCAGCCTGCAGTACTAGTAGTTATCAGCCTGTGAGCACTTAGGTACCAGCCTGTGGGCACTTAGGTACCAGCCTTTGGGCACTTAGGTACCAGCCTTTGGGCACTTAGGTACCAGCCAACCTGCAGGCACTGAGAGTTACCAGCCTGTGGGCCCTTGTAGTTACCTGACTGTGGGCACAGTTATCAGCCTGCAGGTACTAATAGTTACCAGCCTGTGGGCACTTATCTACCAGCCTGTGGGGACTTGTAGTTACCAGCCTATGGGGACTGATAGCTACTTGTACCAACCTGCAGGCACTTGTAGTTACCAGCCTGTGGGCAGTTAGTTACCAGCCTGTGAGCACTTGTAATTGCCTGTGGGCACAAGTAGTTACCAGCCTGTGGGCACTTAGTTACCAGCCTGTGGGCACTTGTAGTTACCAGCCTGCGGGCACAGTTACCAGCCTGCAGTACTAGTAGTTACCAGCCTGTGGGCACTTATAGTTACTGGTACCATCCTGTGGGCAATTGTAGTTACCAGCCTGCAGGCAGTTTCTTTAACAACAAAATTGTCATGAAAGCCTGCAATTTCAAAGGATTTCTGATGTGGCCCTGGTAGATATCTCATCAGCGCAGGGAAATCATCATACAACTGTGGATACAGAAAAGTGCTATTTTGTTTGTTCTGTGAAACTTCATTTAATATTAATTTGCTAAATATTTATTTTCAAATACCCTTCCCCAGGCAGATCCAAAAAAATCAATTAAAATATGATTGCCTTTAACCATTTTCTGAAATAATGGATCATCAGGGGAAAAACGATATCCAAAGATCCTTGCACAAATAATATTTGCCACACAGTAAGTAATAGGATCTGAGAGGTTGGTGGGTTTACCTAAAGCAGAAGAGCAGATGAAGGAATAAAGGTTTATTAGAAGACATGTTCTGTTTGGACCTCTTTTCCCTCTTAAAGAACACGTGCACTGTAAAATAAAGTTGAACTTAGTGGATAGCTGTGGCTTTAAACTTAAAAGGTGTGTAATTTTTTTTTAGTTACCAGTCTGTGGGCACTTGTAGTTCCCAGCCTGCGGGCACTTGTAGTTCCCAGCCTGCGGGCACTTAGTTACCAGCCTGCGGGCACTTAGTTCCCAGCCTGCGGGTACTAGTAGTTCCCAGCCTGCGGGTACTAGTTCCCAGCCTGTGGGCACTTGCCTGTACCTGTATAGCAAACCTGTATAGCAAACTGGAATTATTCATACCTGTATCAATAATCCCAATATGCTATATCTGTATCAATAAGCCCAGTATGCTATACCTGTATTAATAATCCCAGTATGCTAAACCTTTTTAGTTCAATGTGCCTGTATCAATAATCCAAGTTTGCTATACTTGTATCAATAATCTCAGTTTGCTATACCTGTATTAATAATTTTAATACTATGTACCTGTATCAATAATCCCAGTATGATATACCTGTATCAATAATTCCAGTTTGCTATACCTGTATTAATAATCCCAGTATGCTATCTATACCCTTATCAATAATCCCAGTATGCTGTACCTGTATCAATAATCTCAGTATGCTGTACCTATATCAATAATCCCAGTATGCTGTACCTGTATTAATAATCCCAGTATGCTGTACCTGTATTAATAATCCCAGTATGCTGTACCTGTATCAATAATCCCAGTATGCTGTACCTGTATCAATAATCCCAGTATGATGTACCCGTATCGATAATCCCAGTATGCTGTACCTGTATCAATAATCCAAGTATACTGTACCAAAATCACAAACCCCAGTATGCTGTACCTATATTAATAATCCCAGTATGCTTTATAGTTATCAATAATCCCAGTTTGCTGTACCTCTATCAAAAATCCCAGTTTGCTGCACCTCTATCAAAAATCCCAGTTTGCTGTACCGGTGTTATTTATTTGTGAATCTGTGTCTATTTTCTCTCTCTGCCTATTTCTCTATCTTTTTGTCTAGTATCTTCCTATCTATCAATATTGTGTGTCTTCCTTTCTGTCTCTATATATGTCTATCGATCATATATATATATATAGGAGGGAGAGACCAGAGAGAGACTGTAAGTTAGTCTCTCCCTCCTATATATATATATATATATATACATATATATATATATATATATTTCTTTGTCTGTGTCTTACTGTTTGTCTGTCCCTCTCTGTGTCTTTCTTACTGTCTGTCTGTTAAGTAACTAATAGGCACAACTTAATTGGTAGTGGAGAAAGGGGTGTAGCCTAAATATTTGGAGCACATGCAGTCCCTTTAGATCCCCTGACTCTAGACTTACTTTTGCTTGCCCTGCTGCTGCATCCCCCCAGCAGGTTCCTCCATTGTGAAACTGGCCCCTCCCAAAGTTATAACAGGCCACTCTCCATTCCAGCACCACTTATGGGATGGCCACAATGGATGTAAGTGACGCAATACCTCACAGCATGTATGTGCATCTTTTCTTCTCCGCTCTTTCATATTGAAAAAGGTGCTTCTTCCTTTGCAGTTGGATTCCCATCGATGCGGCCAGCCAGACCGGACCAAGTAAGTAAAGGACCTCCCACCTGCCAGTAATTAAAGACCCCAGGCCTGTTAACCTCTTCATCACTGGTCTCCACCTACCCATAATGGACAAGGATGGGGGGGGGGGCATTCTGCTTGCAAAAATTTTATTTGTGCAAATAATCACATAGACAGAGATTCCTACTAAAAAAAACTATTCTTTTTGACTTTCAGTACAAGAAAGACTTAGGATGGGCACACACGGACAAATTTTTCCTCGACAGGCCGTTCGCCACTAGAGAGAGGTAGGCTGGGATCACTGTCTGTTGTGGCGAAATAAACCGAGGTCATGTTTGTCGCCACTGGTTGTATGTACATAGGACACACACATCCTGATAGTCAAGTCGCCCTATCCGGGGGAATGACATTGGTTGCCAGTAGCAACAAAAACACTGCAGATTTTCCGCACCAATTGACCGATCGATTTGGCCGATAATCTGCACTTGTGTTCCAGCCTTATAAGTTAAAATTTTAGATTATTTGATCTGTGTTCTTTTTTAAATTTGTAAGCATAAATATATAGGCAGTTCTTCACAATGTAACACATTATTTAGCTTTGAATAGAAAACTTTCCCCAGTTTTTGTTCTGAAAAACAATAAACTTAACTCTAAAACCAAAAAAAAAGAATATCTGTTGTATCAATTAGATCAATGGACTTGAGTTTAGTTGAAGACGTTTCGCTAGTCATCCGACTGGCTTTCTCAATTCAGAATGACTTGTCAAGAATCTGCGGCAATTATGTACCCTGGAAAACCAATTAGCATATCACAGCCAGATGTTAAGGGTGTGATTGAATAGTGGCTAAGAGGTGTTATAGGAACGCCCAGAGTAAGGTGTCAAAACAGCATTGTACATGGCACATGTACATATGGACTCCCAAAGATACATAAGGAAGGGGCACCACTAAGACCTATAGTCAGCAGCATCAACTCTGTAACATACAAGGTGGCAAAATACCTAGCCAACATCTTAGAACCATTGGTGGAAGTCAAGCATAACATCCAGAACTCTCAGGATTTCACCAGCAAGATTGAAGATATAGTACTCGGTGCAGAAGAAACTATGGTATCCTATGATGTGACATCTCTCTTCACCTGTATACCCACCAAGGAGGCTGTTGTCATGGTGAGAAAACGGCGGCCAAGACAGCACTCTCACAGCAGAACAAACTGATCTAACCCAGAACAAGTGTGTCCTTACTGGACTTGTGCCTGAATAACACCTATTTCAAATACAGGGATAAGTTCTATAAGCAAAAACACGGATGTGCTATGGGATCTCCAGTTTCACCCATGTGGCCAACCTTTACATGGAGGAGGTAGAAAAAATGGCGCTTAATACCTTTAAGGGCATAGCACCCAGCCACGGTTCAGATATGTGGATGACACCTGGGTTAAAAACACCAGAAGGAAGTACAAGCTTTCACAGAACACATTAATGCGGTAGACCAAAACATCAAATTTACAAGGGAAGAGGTACAAAACAACAAACTGGCTTTCTTGGACTGCTTTGTAGAAGTCAGGGAGAATGGTAAACTGGAAGTAGAGGTTTACAGAAAACCAACACACCCAGATCAGTATTTGATGTTTGACTCCCACCACCCATTAGTCACAAGCTGGGGGTCATCAGAACCCTGCAACACAGAGCTGAGAACATCCCCACTAGCACAGAGGCGAAGGCTAAAGAAATGAAACATCTCAGAGGAGCCCTTAAAACTTGTGGATATCCAGACTGGGCCTTTGTCAAAAGAAGCAGAAGGAAAGAAAAGAACACGAATACCAACTGAAGGTGAAAAGCAAGACAGGAGAAAGAACATGGTATCCCATATGTAATAGGGGTCTCTGAGAAAACTAAGAAGAGTTTTCAAAAAACACCGTATCCCTGTCTGCTTTAAACCGAGCACACGCTGAGGCAGCAATTGGTACATCCGAAAGACCCAAACCGAAACACAAGAAAAGCGACATCATATACGCAGTGCAGTGCAGTGAAGAATGCTCTGATTTGATGTGGGGGAGACCAAACACAACTGCATCAACGTATGGGCCCAGCACAGAAGAGCCAATTCCTCGGGTCAGGACTCAGCCGTGTACCTGCATCTTAAGGATAAAGGAATACCTTTGAAGATTGTAATGTTAACATATTGGCAAAGGAACGTGACTGGTTCAAGAGAGGTGTTAAGGAGGCATTTGTGTGAAAATAAAGAAACCAAGCCAAATAGAGGTGGTGGTGGGGGGGTCGACAATCTGCTGCCATGTACAATGCTGTTTTAACACCTTACTCTGGGCGTTCCTATAACACCTCTTAGCCACATATAATCACGCCCTTAACACTTGCGTGTGATATGCTAATTGGGATTTTCCAGGGTACATAATTGCCACAGATTCTGTACAAGTCATTCTGAATTGAGAAGCCAGTCGGATGACTAGCGAAACGTCTTCAAGAACTAAACTTCAAGTCCAGTTGATCTAATTGAATACAACAGATATACCATGACCTGGAATGAATGAGAACTCACAAGCAAAAAAAAAGAAAACATTTTTTATTTGCAATTTAACGTACTATAGCACATATTTCACATGGCGTGGGCTTATGTGCAAATGTATAAATACGTGTGTGTTAACTTCGTAATTCCCTTTGGTAGCTGGAAGCTGAATACTTGCAGTAGTGTAGAGAAAAGGATAAACAACTCTGTTTTGTCATCTGCTCTCCCAAACACCACCTGTGCCCTGTAAGAGAAAATTAAAGTATTCATTGACATTGAAAAATACATTTGTGTGGTTTTTTTGTGTGTATTTACTTCTTATGGGGAAGCGGAGGTTGTTTTTTTTGTTGATAATGACTATGAAAATTTTTGGGGGAAAACGTTATTTGCAGCTGCAAGGAACCGTTATAGTATGAAATTGCCCTGTGCTATGAGGGCTTTGTGGAGGACCAGACAGGCAGCGGCACCTGTGATTACTTGAGACATTGCATCTTAGTCAATCACAGGCACCACGGTCTGTCTGCCCCTAAAGAAGCTCCAAGGCAGAAGCTGGTTAACATTTGGGAGCACAGTTCAAAGCTATAAACCTCGCAAGGTTTAGGTTTTGGGCGTCATTTAGGCTGCAAGAGAAAGTTTGTTGGAGGGTGGATACATCCTTTAATATATTCACCTCCCTACTGTACATGTTTCTAATCTATCCTAAATTTTGTATACTTTCTGTGTAAGTATCGTGTATAAATTATTATATGTTTAATGTCACTTCCTGATGGTAGGAAGTAGAGATAAAGGGTATACATCATGTTTTTAAACTTTTTTATTCAGTTTAAAGGGTATCTTTACTCAAATTTCAAAAAGTGATACAGCAAGATCCAACTACTCCAAAATTTAAGATTTTAAATCTGAGATGTAGATTTTGAGAATCATCATTTGAAAAAACAGGGAAAGACCTGTCAGTCCAAAAGCAGAGAATCAGCAGAGAAAAGAAAGAAAGGGGAGATGTGTAAGCACAGCAGTGTCCATGGTGGGTGTGCAGAATTTACAAGTGCGCAGACACTACAAGAGGCAATGAGTAACGGAGGGTGGGGGGAAATTAGGAGTAGTCACCAAACAATAATTAATGACAAAATATAATAAACAGATAAATATGTGAGTACGACCATTTTACTTCTCTCAAATTGTAGTTTCAGAAAATGTAAAGTTGTTTCAGTGAGTATAGGGACCCTTAACTGAAGAATGGGAGGGAAATAAGCTATGGTCTTACTCCCATCTTCAGTAAAACCTGCAGGGAGAAGAAACTTGCTGCGGAATGATCCGATCAATCCGCCGTTATTTTCTTCTCTCCTGCAGGTTTTACTGAAAAACGGGAGGTAAGACAGCTCATTTACTTCAGTTAAACCGAATAACACAAACTTAAAAAACAATGGACATACTCTTTAAAGGGGCTTTATATGGGACAAAGACACCAGCTTACCAATTCGAGAAAGGGAACTAGATTCCGAAAACTTATGTTACTTTGATAGCATGTAACAATGATGCTATAATATATAGCATATTTTGTAATGTGGTCGTTTGTATACCATAAAGTAAAAATATTGTTTATTGTGTTCCTATACAGGAATACCTGGTAGAATAAATTTAAACAACATGTTAAATATTTATTTTTTTGTTATTCTGAAATGTTATTAAACATATATTTTGAGAACAAAACTGTTATACTGGTGAAAATATTTCCACTGCCAAAATTGTGAGGCACACCTCTGGCTCTTTGAAGTCACACCAGTGTGCCCGGCACACCTTTGAGAAATGTAGATAACATGGGTGCTTAACATGAAAGTCCGATATTAGAAATAAAAAATTAGAGAGCCTGTAGCGAAACATTTTGTGGAAAGTGGGCATGTTGTGTCACAGTTAAGGTTCACCATATTAGATGAGGTGGATCAGAAAGGAGGGGATAAAAGAAAGTTGTAACTTAAGGAAGCTAAATGGATTAGGAAGCTAGATACCTGTACCCCCAAAGGAATGAATCTTGATATTATGTTAGAAAGCTCTGTTGATATGCTACATTGATCGGTATATGTATCCGTTTTTAATTATATATATGTTGTTTTTAATTGTTGCAGTAGGTGGTGTTGTAACATATTCTATAAATAGAAGGAGGAATACAAGATGGTTGTATTGAGAAAGGGTCATGTGACCCGAACGTCATACCTGCCTGTTCGCATATCTGCCTTGATGAGCATGTTGGGCCGAAAAGAGCCTTGTTTTAACGATGTCAATAATAAAGTAAAAGTTTTAAGGAAGCAAGTTCCGCAGTCTATGTCTACTGTTTTGGAGGTGTTACTGTGAAGCCCTCGAATGTGCACGGCGAGATGATCAAACACCAGAGGAAAAATCTTTAATGAATCAATGTATAAATTGGCAAAGCCCAAGAACCTCTGAAGAGCCTTGAGGTTAGAAGGAGGTAGTAAATTCAAAACGGCTGAGACCTTCTTCGAGTCCATATAATACATTTTTCCAACTTGGCATATAGTTTATTTTCCCTAAGTTTTTCCAACAATAGACGGACATAGGAAAGGTGGAACTCTAGTGTAGGGAAAATATTAAAACAAATGTACCCAAAAACTCACAGAACACATCATTAATAAAATCTTGTAACACTGCTGGGGCATTACTAACGCTAAAGGGCATAACTAGATACTCATAATGCCCACCCTAGTATAAAGCGTTTTATTATTCATCCCCTTCCTGATTATATGCCCCCCCAGAGGTCAATTAGTAAAACCCGAGCCCCTTCTACCTGAGGAAACAGATCATCAATAATGGGGGGGGGGATATCTGTTCTTGATGGTAATCTTATTGGGGGCCTGTAATCAATGCATGGTCTTAATCCACTGTCTGTCTTCTCTACAAAGAAGAACCCCACCCCAGCGGGTGAGATGGAGGGATGTATGAACCCCTTTTCTAGATTCTTCATGGCCTGACTTTCAGGGCTGGTCAAACTGTATATATGTCCCCTGGACGACATAGTGCCAGGGAAGAGGTTGATAGGGCAGTCATACGACCTAAGGGTGGCAGGACATCAGAAGCCTATGAAGAAAAGACATCGGCATATTCAAGAAAAGTGTGAGGACACGCTGGCCAACTGTACTGAAAGGCACGTTTAAAGCACTTAGACACCTATTAAAAACCTGGCGTGTTTCCCAGATGTTCAGAGCCAGAAGGCCAAGGATTACAGGAGAAGAAGTTAGATTAAGAAGGAAGAAATTGAGCATTCAGAGTGAAGAGGTTTAATCTTAATTGGAACTGGAGGTGAAGCAGAAAGAGGTTTCCCCTGTAAGAGGGGGGCGCCATCTATGGCAAGAGGACAGACTGGCTTGGGCAATAGGACTTCCGGGATCTCTAAGAATCGGGTGAAGGATAGATCCATAAAATTACTTGCCGCCTCCACCTTGACCAGTGTACCACAATACAGGTAGAGCCCTCTGAGCACACAGTTCTTTCAGTAGGGGTCAAGAAGGCACAGGAGCGAGGAAGAAGAAGTTAGCTCAAAGGAGTGTTCTTTGGTTGTTCTGCCAGCGTGGAGGCTCTGGTTGTCTCCTGCCAGCGTGGATCCTCTGCCGAAGGGCTCCCAATTTTGCCTCAGCTGTAGAAGACAGGTTGGAAGTCATAAAAGGATAGCCATGTTTGGGGATGCCTTGGAGCGGGGTTATAATGAGACCAACTCGAGTCTCAGATCACCACAAAGTAGGCCAGAGCTGGATATTCATATTATTTACAAATTTATGTCTCTCACCAGTAAACTTTTCTGCATTGGAACCCTGGGCTGATTAACGCCAGACAAATTACCCATACACTAACAACTGTCAGTCAAAACGGCCATTCGTCCTGTAGTCGGGCTTTGGGTGCACTGTCACAGGAGCTTGCGGCAACGACGACCTTCCTGGGCAGAGACCCTGTAAACCAATTATTGACAGCCCCCATAACAAGCGGAGCTGTCCCTGAATTTTCTCCATAGGAAAAAAATTAGTATGGTGTTATAAGTGATGCTCCAGATCCCTATGTATTCTTTCAGCCAGATACCTGATCTAACACCACTTGTTTCACCAAAGACAAGCTTGCCGGGAGGCTTGTAGTGCCCACCGGAATCAGTTCCCCCTGGACTTAGAGTGCATTATCTGAGCTGAGGCTGAGAACACATAAGGAAACCGCGAGCGCAACAGGCGGACAGAGCACAACCGCTAGAGCTGGACAATAGGTGGTACCAAATCAGTAAGCAAACAGAGTCATGGATGGAGCAAGAGGTTAAAACACAGATCAATCAGTGAGGCGAGGTACAGAAGGGTAGTCAGGGTTAGGCAAAGGTCGGACAGCGGCAGAAAATCGTAAATGGGTAAAAGGCAGTATTCGAAAACCAAGAAAACATACCAGATTACACCAAAAACAAGGGATAAACCACAGGCTACAATGGGCAATGAGACCAGGAAGAGCCAGAACCTAAATAGAGGACAGGACCAAGCAGAACACAGCAGGAACTGAGCAGGACCTAAATAGCAGAATAGATTAAAATCTGCTGCAAAAAACAGAAAGCAGCCAATAGCAGCTGGGCCAACTAGCGAACGGTGCGCAATCGAACGTTCATGCGACGGAACATCGCACACACATTACCAAAGAGATGTGGCAGATGGAAGGAGGATGTGGGGGCCGGTAAGCGGGGCTGACAAACACACTAAAGAAAGAAATGGAGATGAAATACAAATTAAGGGGAACTGGGTTGAGTTTAAATGAAAGGCCAGTTTCCTACCTTTAAAACGAGCCATCAACCACATCTCTCCGTGCTCCACAGCCCAAGATACACAGAAATGACTGACCAGAAAGTTAATGGGTGGGAGGCTGACGTTGACATTCTGAGTTTCTCCTGCTCAGTGCCGCGGCGAGCACAGCCTCAGACTCCCTCAGTGTGTGAGGGAGACAGGAAGTCCCTCCTCTCTCTGCTGTGTGAAGGACCTGCAGCTGCAGAGAAGGTAAGGGAATCTACAGCCCTTCTCTCTACAGTGTGAGTTCTCACTGAAAAGGCTGTTTCCACAGAGTTTGCGGGGGGGTAGGGGGGTGTCAGGGTGGCCCACCGTGAGGGCACCCGTGAGTGGGCTGGGTTAGGCACTTGAGTGAGGGGTGTAGGCGCCCGTGAGTGGGCGGGGCTTAGGCGTCCACGAGTGGGCAGGGCCACATGGGGTTGTAAGGTAATGGGCCAAGAGAGGCCTGCAACTGGAGGGACCCTGGGGTCCATAAGTGGGAGGGACCAGGGGGGCTGCAAAGGGAGGAGACACAGGGCAGATTGACTGCATGGTTTTAGAGCAGGAAGCAGGAAGTGCAGGGAACCTGGTGATGCTGCTGCCAATCACACACAAAAATTTAAATATCTTCAAACTAAAAAAATAAACAATGGAAATAAATTGCAAAAACTCTCAGGAGAGCAATTCCTATCAATTTAAGTCATTTTGGAACACAGTTCCTCTTTAAGTGTTAGAAAGTGTATTTACACCATGAAAGCACAAATTACTACTTGAAAACTTTATGATTTACTACAACATTTTGACTGTGTTTCTGACCCCCAATAAAAAGTTTTGACCCCTTTAACCAATTGATTTAAGAAGCTACAGCATTAACATTATTACTGGTTTATGGAAGTAAGCATTTTTCTTCAGCACACACTGTTAAAATTGGACCTTTAACAAAAAAGCGGAGGTATTATAGGATGCTGATAGCGATACTATTAATCAAGAAAATTCCTAGAATTGTTTCACCTTATGTTTGTTAAATTGCTTTCGTGACGGAGCAACCAGGGGTCTGTAATTACCTGAATAGTAAATGCTATGTAAGGGATAGTATGGTTCCCTGTCTTTAATAAATAATATAACATTGTTCATCCAGGCACTACCTATCCCAGTATGTATATGTAAAATGTAAGCAATATATGTAAACGTATCAAGACACATGTTGGGATATGCAGTTAGTCCTTGTCCACAAGATGGCTCAATAGGTAAAACCCCTGGGATTGCCTGTTGGAAATTAATTATTCTGGTGCCAACACGTCTGGCCTGTAGGATTGAGTTGTGTAATTGCTGATTGGTCTGTGCTCAAAAAGTCTGATGATTGGCTGGAAAAAGTGGAAAAGCACACAGACAAATGAAGAGCTGGATACATGCGAGGCAGTACTGTAGCTAGGAGCTGATAATCTATCCTGACCTTTAGCTTGAGAGCAAAGATAAAGGAGCTAGCCTGCAGGAGGAAGCAGACTAGAGCTTGGCAGAATGGAATGCTAAGCAAGGGAGTACAGAGCTGGACACATGCTTAGAAGCTCAGAGCTGTAAACCATACCCTGCCCCTTAGCTTGAGAGCAAGGGAGCCAGGAAGGCAGAATCAGACCAGGAAAAGCCAGCAGCAGCCCAGCAGTTTGGAGCCAAGGCAGTGGAGCCCAGGGTAGAGCCCAGAGATCCCAGGAACTGCATCCCAAGGACAGTGCTTGTTGGTAGGATATGGTTGTGCTTGGTATGGTGCATTCTAATAAAGCTCTTCCAATTGTAATAGCTTGTGTGTCTGGTTTGCCTTATTTCCCACAACCTCACACAGGGTGTCCTGTGACAGCTTCTTAAAACAATCTTATAGGGTTTATGGGAAGACCTCTTGTCTGGTGGACTGTTTGGAAGGCGACAGGTGAACCACCTTGCAAGAGACTGATGATTGTATGGGAAGCTATTGGTAGTCTGAATGTCTAAAGCTGGGTACACACGATGAGATATTTCGGTCCGATCGACCGATAGTTCAGTGTACGGTCGATCGGACCGAAATTATCGCATCCGAAAGTGCCCATGTCCGATCGACCGTTCGCCGAAAGGATGATCGGACAGGGTGGAAAACCTCGTCCGATGTGCGGTCCTCTATGGACCGCACGATCAGTCGCGGTGACTATCGGACGCGGCTGTTTTGCCGCGACCGACAGTCCTTCCTCCTGGCCGACCGTTCGAAAGTATCGAACGGTCGGTCAGGAGGAAAAATCGATAGGTGTGTACCCAGCTTAAACAGGTAAGGGGCCCATTGTTGTACAATCATCTGATTAGTCCAATAATACTCACTCAAACAGAAATTTTTGAAGATTTAAGTAACAATCCTGATACTAGTGGATTGCTAAATATTTCTGATCTGCCTATACAACAAAATATATCAAAAAGTTAAAAAATGAAAACTTACATTTCATAAGAGCTCTTGCTAAGTAATATTATTGGGGGGGTTTGAGTTTGCTCCTTGAAATATAATCTCAAGTAATCCTGTGGGGGTGAGGCTCTTTCATATATCAGAAAGTAGACGGATATATAGAATTGAAAAAAATAGCAATGGAAATGAGACTTTGATGGTAGGGTATACATACCCTTTAATTGGTGAACATCCTTGGAGTGATTTATACATTATACTTGTGTATACCAGGGTGCATACACAATTATAGTGCAACTGTCCTTTATTCTTAACAAAGAGCTGGAGAGAAGCGCGAGTGGAGTGCTGGCAGGTGAGTTAATCCAGGTGTTCTATTATTCACAGGGAAGTGGAAAAGCAATTCTAACTCCTGTGAATATAGATGAAAATGCAGGTACTGTACATAATTTAATCTGTGTCCCTTTAACACCTTTAAAGATAGGTATTCTCTTTATTACCTAATGGAAAATTTGGCAGAATGGTCTAAAGGTGCCCATGCAAAGGAAAACAAAAATTCATAAACTGCTATCCATTAATTAAACTGGACTTATTCAGTCAGTTATAGAGAATTGGCATGTTATAACATTTATAGAAACTCCTTCAACATAAAACTCACCTGCAGAGAATGGCAAAAAGGCTGATTTGTAGAGAAGTACCTTCCTTCAGGAAGTGATTGGGGTTAAACTCCTCAGGGGTCTCCCAATACAGGGGGTCACGCAGTACAAGATCAAGGTTGACACAACCATTGTGTCCTGGGGATATTGTATTAAAAATAAAATGCTATTTTTATAGTGTTATAGGAATACTATATTGTTATCGTGTTGGGTCAAGTTTACCAAATCAGATGGAAAATGAACTGTGTGAAAGTAGACAGAATTTTAATGTTAGAATTTGCTATTTTCAAATTCATTCTGTTAAATGGCATGTCCACCCCCAAACTATAGTTTAACCCACCACTCAAATCCTTACCCTACATCCATCTCCAAATGGTTCTCCTGTAATTTCCCTGTAAAGTCCCAAAAGTGAAACAGGAGACTGGCAGAGCCCATATGGATTCTGCCTCTGTCTCTCCTCGGGAGAAATTTGACATGGTACTGCAGCCTCCTCCCCTCCCTCTCTCTCCCTCCCTCACACACCCTCGCTCTCCACCGGTTTTCCTCTCCCTCCCCCTAGCATAAAATCCCCTTTTCTGTCATGTAGGGCTCCTCACCCAGCCCCAACCACTATAGTAATATTTTCAGAAAACTCCCCCAAACTGTACTTACATTACCACTTTCCCCCCAGAGTTCTGGATAGCCGAAAGCTGAGTCCGTGATTGGCTGCTCTCAGCCAATCACAGATGCGGCTGCCGATCTGGCCCCCTGTTGCAATTTATGCAAGCAGGGGGCCTTGACAGAACGTCGGAGGAGAGAGGCAATGTAAGTAAGATAGGGGGAGTTTCAAATATTACTATAGCGGTTGGGGCTAGGGAGGGAGCCCTAACTACCAAAAAAGTTACAAAAAGGGGTGGACATGCCCTTACGGGGCAGGGAAAATTTGCATGGATTTGCCATAAAATAAATAAGTAAAAATACCTAAAAGCTTACATCATTATTTAATATATACAGGGAGATTCAATAAAGTTCTTATTGGTAAAATGGGGCTAATTTTGCCCCAACCAATCAGATCTTATTTAACATTTGTAAGCTAACATATGATTGGTTGGGTCAAAATTAGCACCATTTTAAACGATAAGAACTTTTATTTAATAACCTGACAGATTTCACAGACCATGACAAACTGCCACTGTATATATTATTGTCATGCATAAACTCTTAAATTACCTTTTTTATGGTATATCCATTTAGAGTAAATTGGTAATAGCAGATCTTGGAACCCCAAGAGCTGAAATGTTTGCATACGATGAACCTCGTGGATGACTGCATTGGTATAAGGAAGTCTTTTCCTGTCTTCATAACAGATTAGCTGAGAGCCTTGAAGAACTGTAGTCAAACTCTTCCTGACTTTTTCTGTAAGGTGACATTGTAATGGCATTAACATTCTTATTAAAGGGAACTGTGGTCTCCAAACAAGTGGATTAAATGAAGAAATGATATTGGGGTGAATGTTCAACTTCCTGCTTCCAGTAGATTGAGTGACATCCCCTGACCTCTGCCCGCCCCCGGCCTGGGGGAGGAAGCATGCTCAGTTAAGACTAATGCTGGGGAAATCAAGAAGCACCTAGGGAAAATTGACAGTTGAGAAGAGGTGCAGGCAGAGGCTGATCAACACGACTACAAGCTGGTCACATGGCTGAAAACAGGAAGCGTTCAAGCAGGAAGTAATATTGCTGAACATCTCCAGCAATCATTTCTCACAAATTTTACATAGAGATGTGGATTTGGGTTTTATTTGAAGGTACGATAGAAGGCTTTTTATATAATTCTTACTAGTTTGGAAGAATTAAAGACCACAGTTACTCTTTAAGTGCAATTATAGCCTTTCTCCCATCTACTACTCAAATGAAAGTACCCAGAAAGAGGACCTAAAACGCTAGGGGGCATATTTATAAAGCATGTTATTTTCGCCCCAAAAATTATCATGCACATCGCAGCGGAAAAATCATTATTATAAAGGTGATCAATATTGCGCAAAATCAATAATGCGGTAATTTGAGCATCTTTCGCCACAATGATGTACTTAGCAAATGCACTAAGATAGTATTGCGGCGAAGGGCTCAAATCTCGACATACGGAGCAGGGGGCTGGGAGGGGCCTGCTGGAAAGGATTGCGTTGTGAGTGGTCACATCCGTGCGGAGACCACCCACCGCACATGCCCTTCCCAACAGCCCCATGCCTGTATGCTCGCAAACTAACTGTATAATCACATGATGGCAAGCACTGAAACATTAACCAATCAGAATGATTAGGTCCTTCAGCAAAACTATATAGTATCGCAGTTGATGGCAGAAGAAAGAAGAGGTCAGCAACATCGGCTCTGTTGAAGATGCCGGTGCCAGGGGGGTCAATGGCGGCCGCAGTGACCTACATGGCATTGGCGACTTCGGTGGAGTTGCTGGCGTGTGAAGAAAGAAGACTTTGGATCAAGACGCTAGCAACATAGGCTATGTGATGCTGCTAGCCGACGGAGGTATACCTGGCGACAGCAGGGACACTACCGCGGCATTAGTGACTTCAGCGGAGTTGGTGTCGCTAGATGGAAGAAAGAAGACACGCCCAGGGAATCTTTACAGAGCCAATGGGGATTCTGTTTCAAGCTGCAGGACCCCAAACAAAGGCACTTCTCGTGCAGGGGTAGGGGGGTCTCAGAGACAGTCAGAGATAAATGTTAAAATGGCGTTAGCCTGGGACTCATAGAGGGTCCTATCCTTATCACAGGGAAACACGATGTTGCTGTGAACCAAGTTTCAGTTCGGAATTGGACAATTATTCTAAACTTAGCATTTAATTGAAAAAGCTCTACTGGTTACTAAGCCAAAGTTCGTGATAACAGTCCCTCCTGGACATTTAACTATGAAAACCCGTATTATGCAGGTAGGTAGAGTTTTAACAGAATGCTGGGTGATCTAAAATGAGAGTCTCAATTTTTACATACGGTAGTAAAGGATCTCAGTGTGGCAAAGTCATAATGGGAGGTCATGTTGGCAAACAGAATTTATCACCAACCCAGGATACAGCTATTTATGGATGCAGCGTTCATCTAAGAGATATGGGGCTTTCTGGAAAGGAGGCTGGGGTGAAGGTGTTGGCTGGTTGAGTGGGAGGCAGGTTTGACAAAACTTAGTCCTTCTAGATTCTTCCAATGGGAGAACACAAGTTAGCAAATAAAGAACAAGTGTTCAGGACAGGTACATCGGTGGTGTTATATGTGAATAATAACATCCAAGTCACAGCATTTTTAAGTTAATGTCAGACATTTTGTGTTACGTCTTTACAAATAACTCATGGTGTAAGTTAACATATTCCTGGGGCTGGAATACTACGTCTTTTCTTCATCCAGGTTAAACTGGAGTTAAAGGTATCTCTACACATATTAGAACATGACTGTTTAAAATGGAAAGTACCTGGGACAGGGAGATTGGATTGTTTATTCCTACCTCACAATATAATTTCGTTGAGGAGCTGCAGCAACAACAGTTTATTGCCAGGTTAAGGTCCTGGACTTATTCCTGTGTTAAAGATTAGTGCTGAAAGCCAGAGGACGACTGGCAGAATCAGTTTTCTTTGGGCTGGTGCTCCTCACAGAAACAATATTGGGGGTTAAGAATTACCAATCTATATCCCTGCCCATGTACCATTTCAGTGTAATTTTTTGTAATAAAGTTCTACATCGATCGTATCCATTAAAGCAGACAATAGCCTGGCCTCATCTTGGGTTATTATGGGACGACTGGAAGTATTACTGTTAAATGTTTATCGGATCCACCTGTGTCAACATATGTACAGACTATTGGAAGGCTTAGCCGTTCATTTCACTCCACAAATATTTCACTTCACATCAATGTATTAATTCGTCTAGTGGCATAGAAGACGGTTGACAGTTCCATCTTTGGCAGTAAGTGGCAAGCTATTTCATTTTATCTGTAATTACAGGTGAGTAAAATAATTTCACCAAAAGCGTGTTAGTTAATTTAATGGTAAAGGGGTCTGGAACAGGGTCAAGCATTCATGGGATGGAGATGACAATGTTTTGGGCTGGCCTTAAATCAGTTTGCAAAATTGGAAGTTATTAATTGAGTTACAGTATAAAAGGTTAAGAAGTTATATGTTGAAAATTTGTTAATAAAGCTGCTTCCTGATTCACCACCTAAATATGTGGTCCATGGTATTATTTATTGGTTAGGTGAACTGTCAGAGGTCCATCCGCCACTGCTCCTCATATATATTTGTGTGCAGTCGCATAGGGCAGCCGAAAGCAGTCTGTGTGCATCACCATGATAATTTTTCATTGAGTCAGATAGTAATTATTGGCTTACTATATGAAAAGGTATCATTTCAACAAAGTGTATTTTTGTTAATTATTAGTAATGAGCCCACTAAGCAATTCGATCGCTATTCCCCGGTTTCGCATTGCCCAATGCAATGCATGGACATGGCTCCATTAGTGCACTCTCCCCAAACGCTCAGTAATGGAACAAATGCACACGTTACATTTTGTTTGTTAACATGGCAATCAGTAATGACAG
This sequence comes from Hymenochirus boettgeri, assembly GCA_019447015.1. Classification (NCBI taxonomy): domain Eukaryota; kingdom Metazoa; phylum Chordata; class Amphibia; order Anura; family Pipidae; genus Hymenochirus; species Hymenochirus boettgeri. Next base: position 244,566,550 of record CM033469.1, read on the forward strand.
ATTTACATAGCAGCGGACCTCGGCCTTAGTCCGTAAAAGATTTTGCTTACTGTGAGTCTGGGAAGCATCCTACATAGAAGCCATGGGAGGTGGTGGCTGTGTTCTGTTCCAGCTCAAACAGATCCTTCACCATGTGAATCATGTTGGCCACATCAAAGTGCTATAGGTTCGTGTTTTGTCCAGGTGTCAATGCAAGTGTTATTATGCAGGTCTTATTGTTTTACAAATCACAATAACAGTCCTTCTTTTGTATGCCTTAATAAGCAATTTTGACATGTCTTGTAACAAAACCATACTTCTACAGGGTAGGATCGTTCAGATTTCGGGACCCGAATGTTCGATAACCTGTGAAAATATGATCTGAAATCAAAAAGTAGTTTTTTTTGGCCTATTTTCAAGGTTATCACATTTAAAGGGCCAACATAGTGAAAAAAAAACTTGTGCTGTATACCAATGGTATAGATCACTTAGTATAAGCTGCTCTAACTTTCATGTTTCTGTGTGTGCTTCGTTTTTCACACGGCAGAAGTTGTACCAAGCTGTGTAGTCCCCCTCCCCTCTCTGTCTACTCCCCCTAAAGCCGTGACGGGCTGGACAAGTCCGAGCATGTCCCAGTTGAAAGGACTTTAAATAAGTGCTGCGAATCTGTTGACCCTCCCTTCCAGAGCTAGACTGCAGCAGTAGCAGAAAGTAGCAATATGTTGAATGGAGGGCAGAGGGGGAGAGAGGAGGACAAGTGGTGCTGAGATTCTTTGACAAGTCAGCTACTGACTCAGGCGTTCTCTAACTTTGCTATTGTTATTTACTTTTACCTAAAGTTCATTCTCTCCCCCTGCTTAGCTGAGATCATCATCACTGAAGAGGGCAGTGTAACAGCAGCTTGTAGTTGAGACCTTCACAAACACAGTGAATGCTTGTTGTCCTGTTACATTTCAGTGTCTTTAGTCTATATATTTCATAGATTGCAACTGTGTGTCTGTTTGGTATATAGTCGTGTATTACTGTATCTATATATATGGTATTAGTGTTCCTTTGAGTATGGTTTGTATGTATATACAGATTTTTTTTGGGGGGGAGGGGCTGTTTTATAGTGTGTATTGCTCATATTGCTGGGTTAATGGGTTTATTGATGTTTTAGCACTTACAGCATTTGGCCTATATGTTGCACATGGTAAATATAGTGGGGTGAGAGAGTTGTGACAGTACTGCGGGAGCTTTGGATGTGGTGGGTGTGTGCTTGAGTGACGTATGAGGTGTAGCAGCTACTACAACTCACAGTCATATTTCAAAGGCCTTATTCTCGGGGACTATGTAGAATTAAAGAAATAAAGGGTACCCTGGTGGATGGGATGACTATATTTAGTAACCTTGAAAATGCACAAATCCCTCAAAAGTCACTGTTCCATCTTTTTGGTTTTGGATCTTTGGGTTTTTCCCAATATCCAACATTTGAAAATGGAACAAAATTTGAGTTCGGCCATCTCTAGTCTTCAAATTCTAGAAAAACTTGTTCTTCCAGCAGCAAGGCAGAACCTATAGCAAATGAATTTGGGTCCCAGGCGCAGGGATTACAACGATTTAACACACGCTCACATGTGATAGGATACACACACCAGGTCACACAGGAGCCAAGTACACAGTGCCTCTGCTAAAGTGGTTTCAGACCCTAATGGTATTTCATCTTGAATGCACCTGATAAACATTATCTTATATACTAACTGAGATTTTGTTCCATGGACGCTGGACCCACTGCATGCGCAATAACATGCTGCTTCCCAATACAGTTTACGATATAAACGTCAAATTTTCCACAAGTAAACACGTTAATCATGGGTTGACACCCTAATGCAATGACTGCATGCAAACCTATTTACATAAAGGTGGTCAGATATATTCTGCCCTGAAGACTTTAAACCATTGCCACTATTCCTCTATGTGTATGTTAGACCAAGGCAGAAACCTAAATTACTGGGGCCTTAAGCTAGGTATACACAGTTATCGATAAAGTCCCGGATTACCGTCGCTTCATGTGTGGCTGTATTCTGATGAGTGCGCGTCTGCTGACCGCTCTAAACCTGGCGGCGTCATCTAAACCCCTAGCCACAATACTTACAGGCCCAGAGTGCTGATAGAAAAAGTAAGCTGCCTCTGGTCTGATTAGACTTTGCAGTCATGGTCTGATAAGATAAACAGTGGCCAAGACGTCCAGTCAATTGAGTGATTAAGACTGTAGCTCTCTGATATTAGCAGAACTTAGAAGAGGCAGGGGTGCAGTAGGCCTCAGGCAGATTAACTCACTGTAACAGCACTTCTGGGCATATGAGTGTTAGGGGTTTTTAGGAGGGTTTCTAGCTGTATATCAATTATTTTGAGGGTGGACATGCCCTTTAATTGCTGCTCAAAACACCAACAATTGGAGGACTGTAAATTACAATGCAAGAACATTATAAATCATGTCCATGTATTAGAAGGATAGATAGGGTATCTACCATGCCGACAGTGGTTGTCTGCCTGGTGCTAGGGTTCACATGTGGAATCGTTAGACAGATTATTGGGTGGTGCTGGAGTGACCCAGCGGTCTTGGTTCACATGGTGCCAATGACAAAGTTAGAGGTGGAGGTGAGGTCCTTAAATGATTTTCGAGAATTAGTGGCAAGTAAAAGCAAGGACACCTCAAGAGTAGTGATTGTCCAGAAACTAACTACCGCGAGCCACGATGCTACGCTAAGGAGGCAACCGGAGCTAGGAGTATAAATGCGTGGCTAAGAGGGTGGTGTAACGGGGACTGGGTTGGTGGGTTTTTAGAGAACGGCTGACTTTTCTGTTGGCTACAGGCTGCTTTAGTAGAGACCGATTGCACCTACAATGCTGATGGTGCAGCTGTTTGGGGGAAGAGATGCTAGGGGGTTGAGGAGATTTTCAAAACTAGGGTATGGGGGGAGGAGGTACGTTACTCACAGGGGTAATAGGGAAGTTGAGGGATCAGGGGGACTAATAACACAACGGAGGGAGGAGAAGGGGGAGCATAGGGATAAGGAGGCATGTATACACCAAATATGGTATGTAAATCAATTGATAATGTAAAATGTATGTTTACAAAGCAAGAAGTCTGGCGTAAAAAACCAGGGAACTAGAACTATAGCTTTAAAGGAAAGGTATGATGTAATAGTATGAGCAGAAACAGTGGCTAAATGATTCACACCACAACATGGACAATAAATATTGAGATACTTTTATTTAGACATACAGAGGTAATAAAAGGGGAGGAGTATATTGTATGTTAAACAGGGAATTGAACGCCAAATCTAAAGTGGAATAGATGGTGACAACGATATGGACAGAAACGATATGGCAGAAACAATATGGGTTTTTGTAGAGCGGTGTACAGGAAGAAGAAGGTAGTGTAATTAAGTTGTTGGGGTATTTATAAGCCACCAAATGCCGGGGAGGAGTGGAAATGAATTCTCCCATATCAGATGGTGAAGGATGCTGGTATGGTGCAATGTTTTGGTTATGGGGATTTAACTACTCCTTACATAGATTGGAGTAGGGAAACTGCCAGCACCTCAAAATAAGTTCTAAATTTCCTATTTGAGCATTTTCTTTTCAATGGTAGAAGTTCCTACTAACAGAATGTTGTTTGGATCTAGTGATACTAATAACCCCTGAGCTCATTTTGGAGAGAAGGTAATGGGAAGCTTAGGGAAGTCTGACCATGATATAGTGTATTTAAATAGGTTGCAAAAAACTAAAGTGCACTGGGTTAGACAAAACTTTTAACTTAGGAAAGCTAATTTGTGCTATTAAAGGAATCACCTCTGCTTATAGGACTGGGGGAATGTTTCCTAGGTAAAGATACGAGCAGATGTGGACCACTTTTAAAAGGGATATTAAACTATTACCTTTCTAAATCTGTACCTGTTAGGGAAAGTGTAAAAAGTAGGCCTCTTTGCATGGCTTTTAATGCTCAGGTACAAAAGGAATGGAAAAAGAAAAGGCTTTTTTAAATTGTTTGAAAATCGAGGGAACAGAACAGTCTACGGTGAGTATAAAGTTGTAATAAAGAGTGCAAGAAAGCATTAAAATTAGCTAAAATAGAAAATTGAAATATGGATAGCCGAACAAGCAAGTCCAACCCTAAAATATTTTTAGTATAAATGATAAAAAATATATAAATGTAAAAAGATGAGGACGGAGAATGTGGGCTATTATAAGGGGCTGAGATGGTTGTAGAGGATGCAAAAAGGCTAATCTCGCGAAACATTTTTTTACATACGGTTTTCACTGTTGAGATCCTATCCTTACAGCCATGGGATTGTATAATACACGGGAGAAATGAGGAGTATTCACATGGCTGGAGGATATGGTACGGAACACTTAGACAAATTAATATCAATATAAGCCCCAGGACGGATGAATACACCCTCGGCATTTTAAAGAGCTTAGTTCGTTCTATGTAGACCCTGTTTCTATCTTTTCAGAATCACTTGGTCTAGTGGATGTGCCGCTGGTTTGGAAATAAACACATAAAGTTAAAGTGAGAAACAGCTTCAGGAGTGCATTCTTCGTTAAATTAACATGGGATAAACTTTAATAGCTCAAGTGGTTGGACAGCTACTGTGGGAACCAGCACCCGAAAGCAGCTTGAAATAGGAGTTGCAGGGATAAACAAAATATTGTAAAGACAGGAGTACTGTTGGCCTAGAAGAAAACATTTGTGAGTGGTGGTAAAGTGGTGCTACATCTATGTGGGCTAAATTCTAAGCGGAGTGCCTCAGGGTTTCTGTACTGGGGTACGCTTCTATTTAATCTGTTTATAATGACTGCAAGCAGACCTAGATAATTATCAAAATGGGTAAGCAACTGGCGCATGAGATTCAATGTTGAAAAAATGTAGGTGATGATTTGGGATTAATCACCTGTGCCACCTACACCATAAATAACTCTGTGTTAAGTGCATCTGTAATGGAAAAAGATTTGGGGGTTCTGGTGGATAAACAGACTTAGCTAAGCAAACAATGCCAGGTAGCAAAAGCTAGAAGCTAGCAAAGTTTGTGTGTATAAAGAGGGGATAGATTCAAGAGAAAGATATTATTCTCCCTCTTACAAGGCACTGGTAAGCCTCATTTGGAATATGAGTGCAGTTTTGGAATCCCATATACAAAAGGGACATCTGGAAATGGAAGCAGTTCAGAGAAGGGCAACTAAATTATTAGCCTTGAATATGCAGGCAGATTAGACAAGTTAGGGCTGTTTACATTGGAGAAGACGTTTGGTGGGGATTGATAACCTTCTACAAATATTAATGGGCCATACAATGAACTCTCTGGTGCATTGTACTAATAGGTCATCAGAGACACGGGACATCCTTTAAGGTTGGAAGAAAAGAAGTTTCATCTTTCAGGTTAGGAAAGGTTTCTTTCAGTGAGAAATGGTGAAACCGTGGAAGTGTCTTCCAGCAGATGTGGTAATGGCAAGTTCCTTGATACGCTTTAAAAAAGGCCTGGATAAGTTCTAAAATAAAAAATATGAGAATACTATATTACATATAGATATCGGTTGATCCAGGGATTACTTTCCATTGCCGTTTGGAGCCAGGAAGGAATTCCCCCCCTTTTTTTTGCTGGTTTTTTTTTTTGCCTTTCCTCGGATCAACTGTTAGGTAGGGTTAAAAAAAAAAAAAAAGAGGGTGAATAGGTGGACTTTGATGTCTTTATTATCAACCTCAATTACTATTTACTATGTACTATTTATTGTAGTACGGTAATCCAATTTATATGAAAGCCTTTGCCGTTACCGTTAAATAAACACCTTTGTGACCTTTCTACCTACAGCAGGACTGTAGATCAAGGTCCAAAATTTAATAAACTGTCAAGTTTTCCAGGAGGGCCCACGTCATTGGGAGGCGGAGCGCTGAAAGAGTGTGTCACCACCCGGAGTTTGGCGGTTTTTCTTTAGACTTTGAACCTTTGGATCATACGTGTTGCAGATAAAATGTGTTCAATGGACTGATTAAGGTAAGGCAAATGGGCCTGTCATATTATTGGATACTCTCATATATTCTTCTAAAAATCCATTATGTGTCTGCCCTTTGTGTTTAAGGTTCTCCGCAACCCCCAATGACTGCGTGGGGGCGGGATTTGGGGGTTGGATGTCCGGAAGGTCTTAGGAGATTTTATTCAGGCGTTCCAAAAGAGATTTTTCTTATAACTATTACTGCTCAGTTCCCTTTTAAAGGCCTGCTTGTTGTAAATAGATATTATAAAGGTATGTTCTTGTAAAAATCGCGATAAGCATTTTTCATTGCATTATAAAGAAACCAATTCAGTGGTAAGCTATAGTACGGCATCTCTAATACAATGACTTATAATAGTATAATAGAATAGTAGGCTATTACTTTTGCATTTTGCCAGGAGTATCCATAATATCTTGAGGTCATCTTGGTGATCCATTTGTTCATTAGTCGATTTCCTTAATTACAAATTGGTCATGAAAGTCTGCAATTCAAAGTTTTTATGTGGCACGGTAGATATCTCATCAGCGCAGGGAAAGCCATCATACAATGTGGATACAGAAAATGTATTTCATGTAACTTTTGAATTTAATATGATTTGCGTAATATAATTTTCACATACCTTCCCCGGCAGATTCCAATCATATCAATTGCAATGATTGTTTTTGACTAATTTCTGAAATAATGGTCATCAGTGGAAAGCGATGATCAAAGACATTGCAACAAATTGTATTTGCCACACAGTAAGAAAGAAGATTATGGGTTGGTGGGTTTTCCCTACAATGGACAATAGTAGAGTAGAAATAAATGTTTATTACAAGGACTGTTAGCTTGAGTCTTGGATCCTCATTTTCCTTTTAAAATAGATTACAATTTACAATACTCTGAACAAAGATACTATGTATATGGCTTTACCTTAACCCAATTACAAGGCCTGATTGCCGAACTTTCATTGGATTTTAATATTTTTAGTTTTTACATAAAATATAAATTCTCAAGCTGTTGGGACTAAAATGTTATACGTAAATGTTTTTCTCTTCTATATGGCTCTTAAAAGGGTTGTCACCTATCTTTCCAAGCTCTTTTACAAGCTTGCACATGAGGCAGCTAGGAAATAGATGTCAGTAATGTTGTGACAAGCATGTTGAGGTGAATTACCCCACCTTAGATCAAAGCTGAGTCATAAGGACCTACAACGCTAGCAGAGAACATGCCCCACTAGCACAGAGGACTATGGGTTAAAGAAACACCTCAGAGGAGCCTTTTAAATCGTGGAATATGGGTGGCGCCTGTTGTCCCAAAATGGTAAAAGGGAAAAAAAGAAAAAACAATAATAAAAGCAGAACATGGGAAAGTATGGGGTGCTGTTTGGAAAGATCATAGTCATTTTCATATGTAGCAGCTGCACAAGGGAACACAAAAAACACAGAAGAACAAACAATATTTGCAAACAGTGTTCAGAAAGAATGAGACTAAACCAGCTGCACAAATGTCCCAGACAGAAGAGCAAATTTTTATTGGGCCAGGACCCACATTGACTCCTTTAAAAAAAAGGTTTTTTAATCTGAACCCTGCCACACCATTCACTAGCAGCTAGAGTGTGCTTAGAAACTGAGCCTCCTCTTGAATCGAGATTCCAGGCCTTGTTTTTCCAAGTCCCACTGTTCCTTAAAGCCACATCAACCAAAAACGTCTCTCTGTTGTTTCCCAGGATGTGACCATTGAATATTTAACAATACTAGTTTGAAGATAAAGAAAATGCCAAGTGTGCTATCAATGTCAAATGACAAAAAATGTTAGATGGGTCAAGTACCTATAGTAAAGCATATGCACTGTTCCTCTTACTAAAAAATACTGGCACTGGATCCTTATAATCCTATAGTGGAACATATCTTCTAATATTAGTTAGGAATGCTGATAGAGGCATGGTAATAGCCCTTATAATGTATTTATATCTGGTCATTAACTAAATGTGTGTATCAGTATATGAAAAAGGAGGCATTATATATAGTAAATATATATGATGTCTTGAGAACGGCCTAGATTGTGGCTGAAGACGCTCGATATACGTGTATGAAATAAATTTGACTTATATTGGGAAGAAACCCAGGAGTGTTCCGTGTCCGTTATTAATGCTTATTTATAATCCACTACGGAGCACCCGGGCAGTTGTATGTAAGTGAATCAGGAGTGCCGCTCCATCTTGGTACCATTTACTTATATTATATATTATATATATATGAGATATATATATATATATATAATATATATAATATTGGTGGTAATTCATATAAAATAACACTTCTTTTTTCAATGTAAGACAATACTTAGTGATATGGCATTAAAAAAACAAAATTTAGAAAAATAAACATTGGATACAGTATCCACCTTACATTTTGCTGCCAAACAGTGGTAAACATTAACATTCTTAATCATTAAGCTAATAAAACTGAGGTTACCTGTTTCCTTTGTGTCAAATCGTTATGTAGAAACTGGTAAAGGCGGCCAGAAAGCTATTCAGAGTTAGAGACAAGGCCTTCTTTATAGTTTTGGCATCCATTCACGCACCACGAGGGGAGGGTGTGCCTAACCACAATGTTATATATTTGCCATATGTTTAGTTATCTACAAATCACAGAACAGATTGTTTTTCAACTACTACAATTCTTATAATTACTAGTTTATGTATCAGAAATGAGTTATTGATGAACTATCCTATACATCTGTTTGAATGGAAACCTGCCCATATATGACAGACACTAATGGTATGTCAAACCCCCCCAAACAAACTTTGAGTTTAGCCAATTGCCCCCCAAAACTTTGAACCTCATGTTTCTTATGGCTTAAATGTGTATTGCGTCTCAGCAATCACAGGCAACCGCTACAGTCCCAGCCCCTGCCGAAATGCACAGCCAAGCCGAGGAAGCGCCAAAGGAACGAGGGAATGGTAGTGATTTAAGGCATATTTGAGCATAACAGGAGCCCGCATGTTTTATGTGTTATAGTGTGTGAACTTTTAGGACTGTTTTGTATTAAAAAAAAGTGAAGTTTTATTATCATTGGTTGGAAGGTTCATATAAGCACTACTCTACCTATTATTTCCTATCTCCCCGGATATATCAGGAATATCTCTTCCTCTGGCATGCCATTGAGTGCCTCTGCAGTTTATTTCTGGACGGAGTATGGGTAATCTTTTTGGTTGTGGGACACCAACCACAGTTTCTAAGCATTATTATATTTACCACAGCACCACCACCTATTTAGGTATTTTTGGCTGTTTAAGGGTTATTATGCTAAAAATACACTCTACTTAATAGTCTCTTAGTTGATGCCAAATGCTTTGATTTAGATGTATGCTTTATGTAATTTTTATATTGTACAGATGACATTTAACTTTAAGCTTCCTAGCAATGTTTTTAAAATAGACTACATACATTGGACAGTGTTTATGATTTTATCCCGTTCATTAATCTTTCCGACATTCTTTTTTAAAGTAGCACGGGGTGGACATTTTCTTAGTAGGTAATGGGGACCATACGCAGACTCGACATTACCAACTACTACCGTAAAACTGACCCCGTATATAACCGCGAGTATTTTTACCAAAATGCGTAAAACTGTATTGACTCTTAGTATAAAACCAAGGGTAGAAAATATGAACAGCTACTGCAAACCTGTAGTTAGTAAAAGTGATAAAAAAGGAAACATGATCTAGCAGGAATCCATACACCAACTGTTCATGGCACCCAGAATGTTTCAAACTACAACTCCGCCGCTTTGGTGCTTGAAGTTGTAGTTCTAAACATATGCAGTGACAAGGTTTCAACACTAATGCTCCCTACCGTAAACAATAAGGCATTGGACCCCATAATAAAATTAATACAGTAATACAGTTTCACACAACACAATTAATGTATTTACCAAGTGCCCCCCACTTTACCCACCACACAGACTTAATAGCCCACCCCTAAACCCTCCATGAATGACATGGCACTATGGTGGCACTACACGAAGAGCCACTCATATATTGATACGTTACAATCTGAGGGATGAGCTGGTAGGGCTGAGTGGGTCAGATGATGTGCTCCTTGGTGGCTCCTCCATTGACGGCCTCTATGTCCTGGTGAGGGCCGGAATGTGAGCGGACATTCGACTTATGCGCACGTGCCTATGACTCTTCGGTCCTCTTCCCTTTTTGCTTCTTCCTCTGATCACGGTAAGAAGGGCGTCTGTGAACGGAGTATAACGGAGTAGATTTTTCAGGCTAATTTTTAAAATAAAAAACCCTTGGTGGTTATCTCAAGTACTGAACAGTAAATATATTCAAACCTTCATTCTGAACATTAAAGTTGAAGAAACCAGTGAAGTAGGTTTACCAGCCGCCATTCCCGTGATGATTCCTATACTTTGCTATAGATATTACAAATAGGGATGTGCCAGAGTCCCAACCTGACCTAGTACAAAACTACTGACAGAATTTCAAACACAAACTAATCAATTTCACCCTTAAAATGGTTTTGATGGGAAAATTTTGGTCGGTTTAACAAGGTTGAAATACACTCCGCTGGTAAATGGAACTTGTGAGTACCACAAGGAGTGGAGCACAATTCTAATATTCAGTTAATATGGTGTCCTATTTGTTAAGTGTATTGATTACTATTGGCTTTTGTCTGCTCTATATGGTGTTTTAACTGACTTTCCTTATTTTCAGTATAGCACAATGTTAAGTATTCTGTTTACTACAGGTTTGTTTCATCTATGTACAATCATCATTGCAAAATGAGGTTTCGGTGGTTTTAATGCCTTCACAAAATTTCAGAAGGTATGCTGACAATGTATGAGCGCATAAAACTTTCGTCTACCTAACCTAACCCAACACCCAACATTTTAAAAATACACTGATCGTTGTCCATGACTGGACAACCGGTACTTGCCTCTTTATGAGTTACTGTACCACCACATGGTGGCCTCCCTGATCATTTTCCTTTCAATCTTGGAGGGTCACGATGTTTAGATATTTTAGGCATATTTTTCTCTATTTGTTGAGGACTCTCACTTGTATTCTATGGTTTTTGAAATTCTTTGTGGACTTATTAAATTCAATGCCTTGTCAACCAATCTTAATTCACTACAGGAATCTTTGGCACCCCGGACCCCAGTATACAAAAACATTATCAAGGCTGCACAATAGATGAAGCCCAACGAATCTGGGTTTGCAAACAGGTGGTCAATCAGAAGGTATGGAAAAAGTCAGGGTCACAAGCGAGGTTGCAAAAAGGCAGATGGAAGGACAAACAAGATAATCAGAACAGACAAAGGGTGAGAATCAGGTTATCAGAAAATATCACAAAGTCTTAGAGAACAGTAACAAACAGCTGACTGGCAGCAAGAAAATGGAAGGCAAGGAGGGCTAAAAATAGGCCTATTTGCAGCCAATCACTGCTGACGTGTGGTGCATGTGGCACAAGAGAATGGTCCATCTCTAACAGGCAGTCCATAGATGTGTCGGGCAAACACACACACGATGGTAAACAATCACGGGATGCCACCGACCGTGACATGGCACGCGGTAAGTCCCTGAGTAAATGAGGTACGTGACTGTTCTGCCAGTTCCCAAGAGTGCTATTCAGGACAAAAACCCATCCATTGTGACCTGATACCTTAACTTCCTACTGAGACCTTGGCATCCAAAATAGTTTCCGCTCATAATCCTGGCCACCTTCAACAATCACAGAGTTGGAGGTGGAAGAAGAGGTCAGCGATATATTTTTTGAAATAGGAGACAGAAAAATGGATTTATCTTTACGGAATGGGAAGATCCAGTTCAAATCCACTGCATTATTTTTTTTATTTTTTAAGAAAGAAAGGTCCAATAAAGCGAGGGCCAAACTTGGCCTGAGGGAACTCTGATCTTCTGATTCCGTGGGGGAAACCCGAAAATCACCAACCGTCAAATTAGAGGAATCCCTACTTGATTTATTAGCTGATCTACGAGTCTGTTCTTGAGCATGAGAGATGAAAGCCTCAGTTCAAACGTATTGTTTAATAACTTCACCGATTAAAGATCTGGAATAGGGATCTCAGTAAGAAAAGTTGGATTTTATCATAATTTGCCTAGGATGGGGAACACTTAATAGAAGAGTGTATGGCATTATTATAAGAGAACACTCGGCCAAAGGTAAAGGAGAAGTCCACGATCTTGTGATTGCGAAGAATAACATTGAATATATTGCTTGCGTGTTGAGTATCCTTTTGGTTGCCATGGGACTGTGGATGGACCAAAGAAAAGAATTAGGGATCTGTAGGCCTACAACAATCCTTCCAAAATAGAGGAGTAATTTGTACCCCCTATGTCTAACCCTCTGTATGATACACATAATCAGGGGACTCAATGAAGGACAAACAATGTCTTTATTAACACTCAGCAGGTTACTGCCGCCAACGGAAAATCACCTTTCAGGAACAAAATGAGCAGCTTGTTTTTTTAGTCTAATCCCTTAGACTTGGGTAGTCAACAACAAAGTCCATGCTAATATGCCCCAAGTATTGCTAGGAAGAGGCAAAGGACAGAATAATATAAGGTCTTTGTGTAGGAGTTCTCATTTAGCACAGGTTACACAAGAGAGAACACATTTTTTACAATGATTGGACATACACCACCCCCCCCCCCCCCAGGGCAAGCAACAGTTTCATTCAATAAATAATATTTCTGAAATATGATTGGGGGACTGATAAACCATGTGATACAGCATTGAAAAATTGACCAATTAGAATCTGATTAGGGACTTTCTGCAAACCTATATAAAGAACTGCAATCCTCGCGGAGCTCAGAAGTCAGAGATGGCAGAAGACAGAAGGGCCAGCAAGGACTGGCTCAGTTGAAGCCAGCAGTGCCAGCAGGCTCACTGGCAGCCGGCAGTAAGGCCGTCTGCATCAACAACTTTAGGGGGCGGTGTTGCTGGCTGTGAAGAAAGAAGCTCAGATCAAGACTCCAGTGACATTGGCCTTGTTGAGCCCTCTGGCCCAGAGGTACACCTGGCGGTATGGAAGAAAGAAGACGCTGCTCAAGGGGCTCTTTTTTTAAGAGCGACGGGGGGTCCTGGTTCGAGCTGAGGTTTGAGCTGCTGAAACCCCCAACAAAGGACTTCTCAGTGCCGCAAGGGCCATTACAAGGGCCGAGCGGGGGTTCCGAGTACTGCCTGCGGGACCCATAAGCCCCAAAGTTCCCAAGGGCACTTGTGATGCTGCAAGGGCCCTGATAGGGTCGGGGAAGAGGGGTCCCGGTGCGAGCTGCGGGGAATCCCTAAGCCCCAAAAGGCACTTATTCAGGCCCCCGCTGGAGGGTCCCTCCACCTCATGTGGAGGGTGGGAGCCCCCGCTTGGGGCCACCTTGGTAAATTATTCTTTTATGTACATCTTAAGTACCTTTTGTTCAGATAGGGATAAACTATGCAAAGGGAATTCTGTCCCTGGTAACAATTTACAGGGAAATCATCATACGGATGAGGAGGTACACTTAGATGTCTTTTTATCAAAAAAACATCAGAGAAATAGTTATAAAAGTGGTAAATAACTTTAAGTGGCCTCTTTTCCCTAGCAATATGAGACCAAACAAGGACTGTTGGAAATATTGAGAAGGAAAAGAAATCTCCCAGGAAACCAATTTATAAAGGATTGTGCACCCTTACCCCAGGCCAGTAGTGTTAGTACATTACAGGACTTATGAGCCCTGATGCAAAATTGGGGCATGGGCCCCCAACGCCGCAACAAGAATCGGCACCGGAAACCAAAAATCATTTCCATAAAAAACATCCCAAATTCTTCATCACTGGTCTCCACCTACCCATAATGGACAAGGATGGGGGGGGCATTCTGCTTGCAAAAAATTTTATTTGTGCAAATAATCACATAGACAGAGATTCCTACTAATAAAAAACTATTCTTTTTGACTTTCAGTACAAGAAAGACTTAGGATGGGCACACACGGACAAATTTTTCATCCTGACAGGCCGTTCGCCACTAGAGAGAGGTAGGCTGGGATCACTGTCTGTCGTGGCAAAATAAACCGAGGTCAATAGTTTGTCGCACTGGTTGTACTGTACATAGGAGACCACACAATCCTGATAGTCAAGTCGCCCTATCCGGGTGAATGACATTGGTTGCCAGTAGCAACAAAAACACTGCAGATTTTCCGGACCAATTGACCGATCGATTTGGCCGATAAATCTGCACTTGTGTTCCCAGCCTTATAAGTTAAAATTTTAGATTATTGAATCTGTGTTCATTTTTTTAAATTTGTAAGCATAAATATATAGGCATGTTCTTCACACTTGTAACACAATTATTTTTGAAGATTGTAATGTTAACATATTGGCAAAGGAACGTGACTGGTTCAAGAGAGGTGTTAAGGAGGCCATTTGTGTGAAAATAAAGAAACCAAGCCTAAATAGAGGTGGGGGGCTTGCATGTACAATGCTGTTCTGACACCTTACTCTGGGCGTTCCTATAACACCTCTTAGCCACTATCCAATCACGCCCTTAACACTTGGTTGTGATATGCTAATTGGGATTTTCCAGGGTACATATGTGCCATCTGCTCTCCCAAACACACCCTGTGCCCTGTAAGAGAAAATTAAAAGTATTCATTGACATTGAAAAATACATTTGTGTGGTTTTTTTGTGTGTATTTACTTCTTATGGGGAAGCGGAGGTTGTTTTTTTTGTTGATAATGACTATGAATTTTTTGGGGGGAAAACGTTTATTTGCAGCTGCAAGGAACCGTTATAGTATTGAATATTGCCCTGTGCTATGCCAGGGCTTTTGTGGAGGACCAGACAGGCAGCGGCACCTGTGATTACTTGAGACATTGCATCTTAGTCAATCACAGGCACCACGGTCTGTCTGTCCCCTAAAGAAGCTTCCAAGGCAGAAGCTGGTTAGTACATTTGGGAGCACAGTTCAAAGCTATAAACCTCGCAAGGTTTAGGTTTTGGGCGTCATTTAGGCTGCAGGAGAAAGTTTGTTTGGAGGGTGGATACATCCTTTAATATATTCACCTCCCTACTGTACATGTTTCTAATCTATCCTAAATTTTGTATACTTTCTGTGTAAGTATCGTGTATAAATTATTATATGTTATAATGTCACTTCCTTGATGGTAGGAAGTAGAGATAAAGGGTATTACATCATGTTTTTAAACTTTCTTTTATTCAGTTTAAAGGGTATCTTTACTCAAATTTCAAAAAGTGATACAGCAAGATCCAACTACTCCAAAATTTTCAGATTTTAAATCTGAGATGTAGATTTTGAGAAATCATCATTTGAAACCACAGGGAAAGACCTGTCAGTCCAAAAGCAGAGAATCAGCAGAGAAAAGAAAGAAAGGGGAGATGTGTAAGCACAGCAGTGTCCATGGTGAGGCTGTGCAGAATTTACAAGTGTCGCAGACACTACAAGAAGGCAATGAGTAACGGAGGGTGGGGGGAAATTAGGAGTAGTCACCAAACAATAATTTAATGACAAAATATAATAAACAGATAAATATGTGAGTACGACCATTTTACTTCTCTCAAATTGTAGTTTCAGAAAATGTAAAGTTGTTTCAGTGAGTATAGTGACCCTTTAACTGAAGAATGGGAGGTAAATAAGCTATGGTCTTACCTCCCATTCTTCAGTAAAACCTGCAGGAGAGAAGAAACTTGCTGCGGAATGATCCGATCAATCCGCAGTAATTTTCTTCTCTCCTGCAGGTTTTACTGAAAAACGGGAGGTAAGACAGCTCATTTACTTCAGTTAAACCGAATAACACAAACTTAAAAAAACAATGGACATACTCTTTAAAGGGGCTTTATATATGGGACAAAGACACCAGCTTACCAATTTGAGAAAGGGAACTAGATTCCCGAAAACTTATTGTTACTTTGATAGCATGTAACAATGATGCTAGTATAATATATAGCATATTTTGTAATGTGGCTCGTTTGTATACCATAAAGTAAAAATATTGTTTATTGTGTTCCTATAACAGGAATATACCTGGTAGAATAAATTTAAACAACATGTTAAATATTTATTATTTGTTTGTTATTCTGAAATGTTATTATAACATATATTTTGAGAACAAAACTGTTATACTGGTGAAAATATTTCCACTGCCAAAATTGTGAGGCACACCTCTGGCTCTTTGAAGTCACACCAGTGTGCCCCGGCACACCCTTTGAGAAATGTAGATAACATGGGTGCTTAAACATGAAAGTCCGATATTAGAAATAAAAAATTAGAGAGCCTTGTAGCGAAACATTTTGTGGAAAGTGGGCATGTTGTGTCACAGTTAAGGTTCCACATATTAGATGAGGTGAGATCAGAAAGGAGGGGATAAAAAGAAAGCTTTGTAACTTAAGGAAGCTAAATGGATTAGGAAGCTAGATACCTGTACCCCCAAAGGAATGAATCTTGAATATTATGTTAGAAAGCTCTGTTGATATGCTACATTGATCGGTATATGTATCCGTTTTTAATTATATATATGTTGTTTTTAATTGTTGCCAGTAGGTGGTGTTGTAACCATTATCTATAAATAGAAGGAGGAATACAAGATGGTTGTATTTGAGAAAGGGTCATGTGACCCGAAACGTCATACCTGCCTGTTCGCATATCTGCCTTGATGAGCATGTTGGGCCGAAAAGAGCCTTGTTTTTAACGATGTCAATAATAAAGTAAAAGTTTTAAGGAAGCAAGTTCCGTCCAGTCTATGTCTACTGTTGTGGAGGTGTTACTGTGAAGCCCTCGAATGTGCACGGCGAGACGATCAAACACCAGAGGAAAAATCTTTAATGAATCATATGTATAAATTGGCAAAGCCCAAGAACCTCTGAAGAGCCTTGAGGTTAGAAGGAGGTAGTAAATTCAAAACGGCTGAGACCTTCTTCGAGTCCATCATATAATACATTTTTCCAACTTGGCATATAGTTTATTTTCCCTAAGTTTTTCCAACAATAGACGGACATAGGAAAGGTGGAACTCTAGTGTAGGGGAAAATATTAAAACAAATGTACCCAAAAACTCACAGAACACATCATTAATAAAATCTTGTAACACTGCTGGGGCATTACTAACGCTAAAGGGCATAACTAGATACTCATAATGCCCACCCCTAGTATTAAAAGCGTTTTATTATTCATCCCCTTCCCTGATTAAATTATAGCCCCCCCCCAGAGGTCCAATTTAGTAAAACCCGAGCCCCTTCTACCTGAGAGAACAGATCATCAATAAGTGGGAGGGGATATCTGTTCTTGATGGTAATCTTATTTGGGGACCTGTAATCAATGCATGGTCTTAATCCACTGTCTGTCTTCTCTACAAAGAAGAACCCCACCCCAGCGGGTGAGATGGAGGGATGTATGAACCCCTTTTCTAGATTCTTCATGGCCTGACTTTCAGGGCTGGTCAAACTGTATATATGTCCCCTGGACGACATAGTGCCAGGGAAGAGGTTGATAGGGCAGTCATATGACCTAAGGGTGGCAGGACATCAGAAGCCTATGAAGAAAAGACATCGGCATATTCAAGAAAATGTGTGAGGACACGCTGGCCAACTGTACTGAAAGGCACGTTTAAAGCACTTAGACCCCTATTCAACAACCTGGCGTGTTTCCCAGATGTTTACAGAGCCAAAGAAGGCCAAGGATTACAGGAGAAGAAGTTAGATTAAGAAGGAAGAAATTGATAGCTTCAGAGTGAAGAGGTTTAATCTTAATTGGAACTGGAGGTGAAGCAGAAAGAGGTTTCCCCTGTAAGAGGGGGGCGCCATCTATGGCAAGAGGACAGACTGGCTTGGGCAATAGGACTTCCGGGATCTCTAAGGATCGGGTGAAGGATAGATCCATAAAATTACTTGCAGCCTCACCTTGACCAGGTGTACCACAATACAGGTAGAGCCCCTCTGAGCACCTACAGTTCTTTTCAGTAGGGGTCAAGAAGTCACAGGAGCTGAGGAAGAAGAAGTTAGCTCAAAGGAGTGTTCTTTGGTTGTCTCCTGCCAGCGTGGAGGCTCTGGTTGTCTCCTGCCAGCGTGGACTCCTCTGCCGAAGGGCTCCCAATTTTGCCTCAGCTGTAGAAGACAGGTTGGAAGTCATAAAGGATAGCCATGTTTGGGGATGCCCTTGGAGCGGGGTTATAATGAGACCAACTCGAGTCTCAGATCCACACAAAGTAGGCCAGAGCTGGATATTCATATTATTTACAAATTTATGTCTCTCGCCAGTAAACTTTTCTGGCATTGGAACCCTGGGCTGATTAACGCCAGACAAATTACCCATACACTAACAAACTGTCAGTCAAAACGGCCATTCGTCCTGTAGTCGGGCTTTGGGTGCACTGTCACAGGAGCTTGCGGCAACTGACGACCTTCCTGGGCAGAGACCCTGTAAACCAATTTATTGACAGCCCCCATAACAAGCGGAGCTGTCCCTGAATTTTCTCCATAGGAAAAATTTAGTATGGCTCTTATAATGTGATGCTCCAGATCCCTATGTATTCTTTCAGCCAGATACCCTGATCTAACACCACTTGTTTCACCAATAGACAAGCTTGCCGGGAGGCTTGTAGTGCCTCACCGGAATCAGTTCCCCCCTGGACTTAGAGTGCAATTATCTGAGCTGAGGCTGAGAACACATAAGGAAACCGCGAGCGCAACAGGCGGACAGAGCACAACCAGCTTAGAGCTGGACAATAGCGTGGTACCAAATCAGTAAGCAGAAACAGAGTCATGGATGGAGCAAGAGGTTAAAACACAGAT
Source organism: Hymenochirus boettgeri (assembly GCA_019447015.1). NCBI lineage: Eukaryota > Metazoa > Chordata > Amphibia > Anura > Pipidae > Hymenochirus > Hymenochirus boettgeri. Next base: position 244,585,360 of record CM033469.1, read on the forward strand.
CAATCAGTGAGGCGAGGTACAGAAGGGTAGTCAGGGTTAGGCAAAGGTCAGGACAGGCGGCAGAAAATCGTAAATGGGTAACAGGCAGTATTCGAAAACCAAGAAAACCTACCAGATTACACCAAAAACAAGGGATAAACCACAGGCTACAATGGGCAATGAGACCAGGAAGAGCCAGAACCTAAATAGAGAGCCAGGACCAAGCAGAACACAGCAGGAACTGAGCAGGACCTAAATAGCAGAATAGATTAAAATCTGCTGCAAAAAAACAGAAAGCAGCCAATAGCAGCTGGGCCAACTAGCGAACCGGTGCGCAATCGAACGTTCATGTGCACGGAACATCGCACACACATTACCAAAAGAGATGTGGCAGATGGAAGGAGGATGTGGGGGCCGGTAAGCGGCGGCTGACAAACACACTAAAGAAAGAAGTGGAGATGAAAAACAAATTAAAGGGGAACTGTGGTTGAGTTTAAATGAAAGGCCAGTTTCCTACCTTTAAAACGAGCCATCAACCACATCTCTCCGTGCTCCACAGCCCAAGATACACAGAAATGACTGACCAGAAAGTTAATGGGTGGGAGGCTGACATGTGACATTCCTGAGGTTTCTCCTGCACAGTGCCGCCGGCGAGCACAGCCTCAGACTCCCTCAGTGTGTGAGGGAGACAGGAAGTCCCTCCTCCTCTCTGCTGTGTGAAGGACCTGCAGCTGCAGAGAAGGTAAGGGAATCTACAGCCCTTCTCTCTCACAGTGTGAGTTCTCACTGAAAAGGCTGTTTCCACAGAGTTTGCGGGGGGGTAGGGGGGTGTCAGAGTGGCCCACCTGTGAGGGCACCCGTGAGTGGGCTGGGCTTAGGCACCTGTGAGTGAGCGGGGTGTAGGCGCCCATGAGTGGGCGGGGCTTAGGCGTCCACGAGTGGGCAGGGCCACATGGGGTTGTAAGGTAATGGGCCAAGAGAGGCCTGCAACTGGAGGGACCATGGGGTCCATAAGTGGGAGGGACCAGGGGGGCTGCAAAGGGGAGGAGACACAGGGCAGATTGACTGACATGGTTTTAGAGCAGGAAGCAGGAAGTGCAGGGAACCTGGTGATGCTGCTGCCATATCACACACAAAAATTTAAATATCTTCAAACTAAAAAAAATAAACAATGGAAATAAATTGCAAAAACTCTCAGGAGAGCAATTCCTATCAATTTAAGTCATTTTTGGACCACAGTTCCTCTTTAAGTGTTAGAAATGTTTATTTACACCATGAAAGCACAAATTACTACTTGAAAACTTTATGATTTACTACAACATTTTGTACTGTGTTTTCTGACCCCCCCAATAAAAAGTTTTTGACCCCTTTAACCAATTGATTTAAGAAGCTACAGCATTAACATTATTACTGTGTTTATGGAAGTAAGCATTTTTCTTCATGCACACACTGTTAAAATTGGACCTTTAACAAAAAAGCGGAGGTATTATAGGATGCTGATGATCGATACTATTAATCAAGAAAATTCCTAGAATTTGTTTCACCTTATGTTTGTTAAATTGCTTCTGTGACGGAGCACCAGGGGTCTGTAATTACCTGAATTAGTAAATTCTATGTAAGGGATAGTATGGTTCCCTGTCTTTAATAAATAATATAACATTGTTTCATCCAGGTACTACCTATCCCAGTATGTATATGTAAAATGTAAGCAATATATGTAAACTGTATCAAGCACACTGTTGGGAATATGCAGTTAGTCCTTTGTCCACAAGATGGCTCAATGGGTAAAACCCCTGGGATTGCCTGTTGTAAATTAATTATTCTGGTGCCAACACGTCTGGCCTGTAGGATTGAGTTGTGTAATTGCTGATTGGTCTGCTGCTCAACAAGTCTGATGATTGGCTGGAAAAAGTGGAAAAGCACACAGACAAATGAAGAGCTAGGATACATGCTGAGGCAGTATCCTGTAGCTAGGAGCTGATTAACTCTATCCTGACCTTTAGCTTGAGAGCAAGAGATAAAGGAGGCTAGCCTGCAGGAGGAAGCAGACTAGAGCTTGGCAGAATGGAATGCTAAGCAAGGGAGTACAGAGCTAGGACACATGCTTAGAAGCTCAGAGCTGTAAACCACTACCCTGCCCCTTAGCTTGAGAGCAAGGGAGCCAGGAAGGCAGAATCAGACCAGGAAAAGCCAGCAGCAGCCCAGCAGTTTGGAGCCAAGGCAGTGGAGCCCAGAGAGTAGAGCCCAGAGATCCCTGGAACTGCATCCCAAGGACAGTGCTTGCTTGGTAGGATATGGTTGTGCTTGGTACTGGTGCATTCTAATAAAGCTCTTCCAATTGTAAAATAGCTTGTGTGTCCTGGTTTGCCTTATTTCCCACAACCTCACACAGGGTGTCCTGTGACAGCTTCTTAACACAATCTTATAGGAGTTTATGGGAGGGAACCTCTTGTCTGGTGGACTGTTTGGAAGGCTGACAGGTGAACCACCTTGCAAAGAGACTGATGAATTGTATGGGAAGCTTATTGGTAGTCTGAATTGTCTAAAGCTGGGTACACACGATGAGATATTTCGGTCCGATCGACCGATAGTTCAGTGTATCGGTCGATCGGACCGAAATTATCGCATCCGAAAGTGCCCATGTCCGATCGACCGTTCGTCCGAAAGGACGATCGGACAGGGTGGAAAACCTCGTCCGATCGTGCGGTCCTCTATGGACCGCACGATCAGTCGCGGTGACTATCGGACGCGGCTGCTTTTGCCGCGACCGACAGTCCTTCCTCCTGGCCGACCGTTCGAAAGTATCGAACGGTCGGTCAGGAGGAAAAATCGATAGGTGTGTACCCAGCTTAAACAGTTAAGGGGCCCATTGTTGTACAATCATCTGATTAGTCCAATAATACTCACTCAAACAGAAATTTTTGAAGATTTAAGGCAACAATCCTGGATACTAGATTGCTAAATTATTTCATGATCTGCCTATACAACAAAATATAATCAAAAAGTTAAACAATGAAAACTTACATTTCATAAGAGCTCTTGCTAAGTAATATTATTGGGGGGGTTTGAGTTTGCTCCTATACTGCTCCTTGAAATATAATCTCACTGTAATCCTGTGGGGCGTGAGGCTCTTTCATATATCAGAAAGACTGGATATATAGAATAGAAAAAAAATAGCAATGGAAATGAGACTTTGATGGTAGGGTATACATACCCTTTAATTGGTGAACATCCTTGGAGTCTGATTTATACATTATACTTGTGTATACCAGGGTAGCATACACAATTATAGTGCAAACTTGTCCTTTTATTCTTAACAAAGAGCTGGAGAGAAGCTGCGAGTGGAGTGCTGGCAGGTGAGTTTAATCCAGGTGTTCTATTATTCACAGGGAAGTGGGAATAAGCAATCTCAACTCCCTGTGAATAATAGATGAAAATGCAAGGTACTGTACATAATTTAATCTGTGTCCCTTTAACACCTTTAAGATAGGTATCTCTCTTTATTATAACCTACATGGAAAAATTTGGCAGAATGGTCTAAAGGTGCCCCATGCAAAGGAAAACAAAAATTCATAAACTGCTATCCATTAATTAAACTGTGACTTATTCAGTCAGTTATAGAGAATTTGGCATGTTATAACATTTATAGAAACTCCTTCAACATAAAACTCACCTGCAGAGAATGGCAAAAAGGCCTGATTTGTAGAGAAGCTGCCTTCCTTCAGGAAGTGATTGGGGTTAAACTCCTCAGGGGTCTCCCAATACAGGGGGTCACGCAGTACAGAGTCAAGGTTGTACACAACCATTGTGTCCTGGGGATATTGTATTAAAAATAAAATGCTATTTTTAAGTGTTATAGGAATACTATATTGTTAATCTGTTGGGTCAAGTTTTACAAATCAGATGGAAAATGAACTGTAGTGAACTGTAGACAGAATTTTAATGTTAGAATTTGCTATTTTCAAATTCATTCTGTTAAAGGGCATGTCCACCCCCAAAACTATAGTTTAACCCACCACTCAAATCCTTACCTTACATCCTATCTCCAAATGGTTCTCCTGTAATGTCCCTGTAAAGTCCCAAAAAGTGACCACCAGGAGCCTGGCAGAGCCCATATAGGATTCTGCCTCCTGTCTCTCCTCCGGGAGAAATTTGACATGCGTACTGCAGCCCTCCTCCCCTCCCTCTCTCTCCCTCCCTCACACACCCTCGCTCTCCCACCGGTTTTCCTCTCCCTCCCTAGCATAAATCCCCTTTTCTGTCATGTAGGGCTCCCTCCCCCAGCCCCAACCACTATAGTAATATTTTCAGAAACTCCCCCAAACTGTACTTACATTACCACTTTCCCCCAGAGTTCTGTATAGCCGAAAGCTGCGTCCGTGATTGGCTGCCTCTCAGCCAATCACAGATGCGGCTGCCGATCTGGCCCCCTGCTTGCAATTTCATGCAAGCAGGGGGCCTTGACAGAACGTCGGAGGAGAGAGGCAATGTAAGTAATGATAGGGGGAGTTTCTTCAAATATTACTATAGCGGTTGGGGCTAGTGGAGGGAGCCCTAAACTACAAAAAAAGTTACAAAAAGGGGTGGACATGCCCTTTACGGGGAAGGGAACATTTTGCATGTATTTGCCATCAAAATAAAATAAGTAAAAATACCTAAAAAGCTTACATTCATTAATTTAATAATATACAGGGAGATTCAATAAAAGTTCTTATTGTTTAAAATGGGGCTAATTTTGCCCCAACCAATCAGATCTTATTTAACATTTGTAAGCTAACATATGATTGGTTGGGTCAAAATTAGCACCATTTTAAACGATAAGAACTTTTATTTAATAACCCTGACAGATTTCACAGACATGACAAACTGCAACCGTATATATTATTGTCATGCAATAAACTCTTAAATTACCTTTTTTATGGTATATCCATTTAGAGTAAATTGTTTAATAGCAGATCTTGGAACCCCAAGAGCTGAAATGTTTGCATAACGATGAACCTCATGGATGACTGCATTGGTATAAGGAAGTCTTTTCCTGTCTTCATAACAGATTAGCTGAGAGCCTTGAAGAACTGTATCCAACTCTTCCTGAACTTTTTCTGTAAGGTGACATTGTAATGGCATTAACATTTCTTTATTAAAGGGCAACTGTGGTCTCCAAACAAGTTAGGATTAAATGAAAGAAAATGATATTGGGGTGAATGTTCAAACTTCCTGCTTCCAGTAGATTGAGTGACATCCCCTGACCTCTGCCCGCCCCTCCGGCCTGGGGGAGAAGCATGCTCAGTTAAGACTTAATGCTAGGGAAATCAAGAAGCACCTAGCGGAAAAAATTGACAGTTGAGAAGAGGTGCAGGCAGAGGCTGATCACACGACTACAAGCTGGTCACATGGCTGAAAACAGGAAGCGTTCAAGCAGGAAGTAACATTGCTGAACATCTCCAGCAATCATTTCTCACAAATTTTACCTAGAGATGTGATTTAGGTTTTATTTTGAAGGTACGATAGAAGGCTTTTTATATAATTCTTACTAGTTTGGAAGAATTGAAGACCACAGTTACTCTTTAAAGTGCAATTATAGCCTTTCTCCCCATCTACTACTCAATGAAAGTACCCAGAAAGAGGACCTAAAACGCTAGGGGGCATATTTATAAAGGTCTGTTATTTTCGCCCCAAAAATTATCACTGCACATCGCAGCGGAAAAATCATTATTATAAAGGTGATCAATATTGCGGCGAAAATCAATAATGCGGTAATTTGAGCTCTCTTCGTCACAATGATGTACTTAGCACAATGCACTAAGTATAGTATTGCGGCGAAGGGCTCAAATCTCGACATACGGAGCAGGGGGCTGGGAGGGGCTGCTGGGAAAGGATTGCGTTGTGAGTGGTCACATCCGCCACTCTCGCCCCCCGTGGCAGAGACCACCCACCGCACATGCCCTTCCCAACAGCCCCATGCCCTGTATGCTCGCAACACTAACTGTATAATCACATGATGGCAAGCACTGAAACATTAACCAATCAGAATTGGATTAGGTCCTTCAGCAAACCTATATAGTCATCGCAGTTGATGGCAGAAGAAAGAAGAGGTCAGCAACATCGGCTCTGTTGAAGCTGCCGGTGCCAGCGGGGTCAATGGCGGCCGCAGTGACCTCACCTGGCATTGGCGACTTCAGTGGAGTTGCTGGCTGTGAAGAAAGAAGACTTTGGATCAAGACGCTAGCAACATAGGCTATGTTGATGCTGCTAGCCAACGGAGGTATACCTGGCGACAGCAGGGACACTACCCGGCATTAGTGACATCAGCGGAGTTGGTGTCGCTAGATGGAAGAAAGAAGACACGCCCAAGGGATCTTTTAAGAGCCAATGGGGATTCTGTTTCAAGCTGCAGGACCCCAAACAAAGGCACTTCTCAGTGCCGGGGTAGGGGGGTCTCAGAGACAGTCAGAGATAAAATAAAATGGCGTTAGCCTTGGGACTCATAGAGGGTCCTATCCTTATCACAGGAAACACTATGTCTGCTGTGAACCAAGATTCAGTTTTCGGAATTGGACAATTATTCTAAACTTAAGCATTTAATTGAAAAAGCTCTACTGGTTAATAAGCCAAAGTTCAGTGATATACAGTCCCTCCTCGGACATTTAACTATGAAACCCGTATTATGCAGGTAGGTAGAGTTTTAACAGAATGCTGGGTGATCTAACAATGAGAGTCTCTAATTTTTACATACGGTAGGTAAGGATCTCAGTGTGGCAAAGCCATAATGGGAGGTCATGTTGGCAACAGAATTTTATCACCAACCAGGATATACAGCTATTTATGGATGCAGCGTCATCTAAGAGATATGGGGCTTTCTGGAAAGGAGCCTGGGGTGAGGTGCTTGTCTGGTTGAGTGGGAGGCAGGTTTGACAAAACTTAGTCCTTCTAGAATTCTTTCCAATGGGAGAACACAGTTAGCAAATAAAAGAACAAGTGTTCAGGACAGGTAACATGGTGGTGTTATATGTGAATAATAACATCCAAGTCACAGCCATTTTTAAGTTAATGTCAGACATTTTGTGTTACGCTCTTTACAATATAACTCATGGTGTAAGTTAACATATATTCCTGGGGCTGAGAATACTACGTCTGTTTCTTCATCCAGGTTAAACTGGAGTTAAAGGATATCTACACCATATTAGAATTGACTGTTTAAAATGGAAAGAACCTGGGGCAGGGAGGTTGGATTGATTATTCCTACCTCACAATATAATTTCGTTGAGGAGCTGCAGCACCAACAGTTTTCATTTGCCAGGTTAGTCCTGGACTATTCCTGTGTTAAAGATAGTGCTGAAGCCAGGAGGAAGACTGGCAGAATCAGTTTTCTTTGGGCTGGTGCTCCTCACAGAAACAATATTGGGGGTTAAGAATTACCAATCTTATATCCCTGTCCCATGTACTTTTCAGTTTAACAGTTTTTTGTAAATAAAGTTATACACGATAGTTATCCATTAAAGTCAGACAAATGCCTGGCCTTCATCTTGGGTTTATTATGGACAGACTGGAATATTTACTGTTAAATGTTTATCGGATCCCACCTGGTCAACATACTGTACATGACTATATGGAAGGCTTAGCCGTCATTTCACTCCCACAAATATTTCACTTCACATTAATGTATTAATTTTCTGTTACTGTGGATAGAAGCAGGTTGGACAATTCCATCTATTTGGCAGAATGTGGCAGCTATTTCATTTTATCTGTAATTACAGGGAGTAAAATAATTTCACCAAAAGCGTGTTAGTTAATTATTTATTAATGGTAAAGGGTCTGGCAAGGGTCAAGCAGTCATGGGATGGGAGATGACCAATTTTTGGGCTGGCCTAAAATCAGTTTGGCAAAATTGGAAGTTATTAATTGAGTTACGGTATAAAGGTTAAGAAGTTATATGTTGAAAATTTGTTAATAAATGCTGCGTCCTGATTTCACCACCTAAATATAGTGTCCATGTGTTTATTATTATTGGGTTAGGTGAACTGTCAGAGGTCCATCCTCCACTGCCCATATATATTTGTTGCAGTCGCATAGGGCAGCCGAAAGCAGCTCTGTGTGCATCACCATGATAATTTTCATTGGTCAGATAGTATTGATTAAGGCTTACTATATGAAAAGGTGCTCATTTCACAAAATGTTTTTGTTAATTATTAGTAATGAGCCCCACTTAAGCAATTCGGATCGCATTTCCGTTTCGCATTGCCAATGCAATGCAATTGGAATGGCTCCATTATGTGCACTCTCCTCCAATCTGTAATTGGAATGCACACGTCTACAATTTCTTGTTTGTATAACATGCAATCCAGTAATACAGATTTACATACCAGTCGGACCTCGGCCTTAGTCCTTAAAATATTTGCTTACTTTGTATGTCTGGGTAAGCCACCATATACAATAAAGCCCATTGTAATGTGGTGGCTGTGGTTTCTGTTCCAGCTCCAAACAGATCCTTCACCAGTTGAATCATGTTGGCCACATCAAAAGTGCTATCAGGTTCGTGTTTTGTCTGCAGGTGTCAAAATGGCAAGTGTTATTATGCAGGTCTTATTGTTTTACAAATCACAATAAACAGTCCTTCTTTTGTATGCACTTAATAAGCAATTTTGACATGTCTTGTAACAACCATATTCTACAGGGTGGATCGTTCAGATTTCGGGACCTCGAATGTTCGATAACCTTTGAAAATATGATCTGAAACTCAAAAGTAGTTTTTGGCCGTATTTTCAAGGGTTATCAACATTCAAGGTAATTTTCGAGGGTTACCAAAAATAACCTTGTATATTTAGTAACCCTTGAAAATGCATTCCGAACCCTCAAAAGTACGTTCCATTTTTGGGTTTTTGGATCTTTGGGTTTTTCCCAATATCCATAAATTTGAAAACGGAACAAAACTTATGAGTTTCGGCCATCTCTAGTCTTCAAATCTAGAAACTTGTTCTTCCAGCAGCACAGGCAGAACTATAGCAAATGAAATTTGGGTCCCCAGGCTGCAGGGATTAACAACAGATTTAAACACGCTCAACAGTGTGTATAGGATACACACACCAGGTCACACAGGAGCCAAGTACACAGTGCCTCTCTAAAGTTGTTTCAGACCTACATGGTATTTCATCTTTGAATTGCACCTGATAAACATTATCTTATATACTAACTGAGAGTTTTGTTCCATGGACGCTGGACCCATCTGCGTGCGCACATAACATGCTGCTTCCCCAATACAGTTTACAGATAGAACTGTCAGAATTTTCCACAAGTAAAACAGTTAATACATGGGTTGACACCCTAAGATGCAATGACTGCATGCAACCTAACTTTACATAAAGGTGGTCAGATATATTCTGCCCTGAAGCATTTAAACACATTGCACTATTCCTCTATGTGGTATGTGAGACCAATGCAGAAACCTAAATTACTGGAGGCCTTAAGCTAGGTATACACAGTATCGATAAAGTCCCGATACCGTCAGCTTCATGTGTGGCCTGTATTCTGAATGAGTGCGCGTCTGCTGAACCCTCTAAACCCGTGCGCGTCACTCTAAACCCCTAGCCAACAATACTTACAGTGCCCAGAAGTGCTGATAGAAAAAGTTAAGCTGCCTCTGGCTCCTTGATAGACTCTGCAGTCATGGTCTTGATAGATAACACAGTGGCCAATGACTGTCCAGTCAATTGAGTGATTAATGACTGTAGCTCTCTGAGATTTAGCAGAACTTAGAAGAGGAGGGGGGTGCAGTAGGCATCAGGCAGATTAACTCCACTGTAACAGCACTTCTGGGCACTATGAGTGTTAGGGGTTTTAGGAGGTGTTCTAGCTGTAGATCAATTTTATTTTGAGGGTGGACATGCCCTTTAAGCTTGCTGCTCAAAACACCAACAATTGGACTGTAAATTTACAATGCCAAGACATTTATAAATCATGTCCATTATTAGAAGGATAGATAGGGTAATCTACATGCCGAACAGTGTGTTGTCTGCCTGGTGCTAGGGTTCAACATGTGGATCGTGTAGACAGATTATTGGGTGGTGCTGGGAGTGACCCGGCGGTCTTGGTTCACATTGGTGCCAATGACAAAGTTAGAGGTGGAGGTGAGGTCCTTAAAAATGATTTTCGAGAATTAGTGGCCAAGTTAAAAGCAAGGACCCCAAGAGTAGTGATTTCAGAAATACTACCGCAGCCACGTGCTACGCTAAGGAGGCAACCGGAGCTCAGGAGTATAAATGCGTGGCTAAGAGGGTGGTGTAAGGGGATGGGGTTTGGGTTTTTAGAGAACTGGGCTGAATTTTCTGTTGGCTACAGGCTCTTTAGTAGAGACCGATTGCACCTCAATGATGATGGTGCAGCTGTTTTGGGGGAGAAGATGGCTAGGGGGTTGGAGGAGATTTTAAACTAGGTATGGGGGGGAGGGTACGTTGAACTCACAGGGGTAGATAGAGAAGTTAGGGATCAGGGGGCTAATAACACAACGGAGGGAGGAGAAGGGGGAGCATAGAGGATAAGGAGGCATGTATAACCAAGTATGGATGTAAATCAATTGATAATGTAAAATGTATGTTTACAAATGCAAGAAGTCTGGCTGTAAAAAACCAGGGAACTAGAACTAATAGCTTTAAAGGAAAGGTATGATGTAATTAGTATAGCAGAAACGTGGCTAAATGATTCACACGACTGGACAATAAATATTGAAGGATACTCCTTATTTAGACATAACAGAGTTAATAAGAAAGGAGGAGGAGTATATATGTATGTTAAACAGGAATTGAAGCCAAATCTAAAAGATGGAATAGATGGTGACAAACGATATGACAGAAACGATATCGCAGAAACAATATGGGTAGAGCTGTGTACAGGAAGCAAGAAGGTAGGTAAATTAATTGTTGGGGTATGTTATAAGCCACCAAATGCCGGGGAGGAGGTGGAAATGAATCTCCATATGCAGATGGTGAAGGCTGCTGGTATGGGGCATGTTTTCGTTATGGGGGATTTTAACTACTCTTACATAGATTGGAGTAAGGGAACTGCCAGCACCTCAAAATAAAGTTCTTAAATTTCCTATTTGAGCATTTTCTTTTACAGATGGTAGAAGTTCCTACTAGACAGAATGCGTTGTTGGATCTAGTGATATCTAATAACCCTGAGCTCATTTTGGAGATGAAGGTAATGGGAAGCTTAGGGAATAGTGACCATGATATAGTGTCATTTAATATAGGTTGCACTGGGTTAACAAAAACTTTTAACTTTAGGAAAGCTAATTTTGTGCTATTAAAGGAATCACTCCTGCTTATAGACTGGGGGGGAATTGTTTCTAGGTAAAGATACTGAGCAGATGTGGACCACTTTTAAAGGGATATTAAACTATTACATTTCTAAATCTATACCTTTAGGGAACAAGTGTAAAAAAAGTAGGTCCTCTCCTGCATGGCTTAATGCTCAGGTAAAAAGGGAAATGGAAAAAAGAAAAAGGCTTTTAAAATTTTGAAATCAGAGGGAACAGAACAGTCTTACGGTGAGTATAAAGTTGTAATAAAGAGTGCAAGAAAGCAATTAAATTAGCTAAAATAGAAAATGAAATATGGATAGCCGAACAAAGCAAGTCCAACCCTAAAATATTTTTTAGTATAAAATGGTAAAAAAGTATATAAATGGTAAATAGATGAGGACTGAGAATGTGGGACTATTAAATAAAGGGGCTGAGATGGTTGTAGAGGATGCCAAAAAGGCTAATCTGCAAAACCATTTTTTTACATCGGTTTTCACTGTTGAGAATCCTAGTCCTTACAGCATGGATTGTAATAATATCACGGGGAGAAATGAGGAGTATTCACATTGGCTGGAGGATAGGGTACGGAAACAATTAGACAAAATTAATATCAATAAAGCCCCAGGACCGGATGGAATACACCCTCGGATTTTAAAAGAGCTTAGTTCAGTTCTATGTAGACCACTGTTTCTTATCTTTTCAGATTCACTTTGGTCTGGGGATGTGCCGCTGGTTTGGAAATAAACATAAGTTAAAGTGAGAAACAGCTTCAGGAGTGCGTTCTTCGTATAAATTAACATGGGATAAACTTCTATAGCTGCAAGTGGTTGGCAGCTACTGGGGAACAGCACCCAGAAAGCAGCTTGAAATAGGAGTGCAGGGATAAAACAATATTGTAAATAACTGAGTACTGTTGGCCTAGAAGAAAACATTTGTGAGTGGTGGTAAATGGTGCTACATCTATGTGGGCTAAAGTTCTAAGCGGAGTGCCTCAGGGTTCTGTACTGGGGACGCTTCTATTTAATCTGTTTATAAATGACTGCAAGCAGACCTAGATAGATTATCAAAATGGGTAGCAGACTGGCAGATGAGATTCAATGTTGAAAAATGTAAGGTGATGCATTTGGGATTTAATAATCCCTGTGCCACCTACACCATAAATAACTCTGTGTTAAGTGCATCTGTAATGGAAAAAGATTTGGGGGTTCTGGTGGATAACAGACTTAGCTATAGCAAACAATGCCAGGTAGCAACAGCTAGAGCTAGAAAGTTATTGTCTTGTATAAAGAGGGGAATAGATTCAAGAGAGAAAGATATTATTCTCCCTCTTTACAAGGCACTGGTAAGGCCTCATTTGGAATATGCAGTACAGTTTTGGAATCCCATATACAAAAGGGACATCTTGGAAATGGAAGCAGTTCAGAGAAGGGCAACTAAATTAATAAGGGCAATGGAGGGGCTTGAATATGCAGGCAGATTAGACAAGTTAGGGCTGTTTACATTGGAGAAGCAGCGTTTGCGTGGGGATATGATAACCTTATACAAATATATTAATGGGCCATACAATGAACTCTCTGGTGCATTGTTTACTAATAGGTCATATCAGAGGACACGTGGACATCCTTTAAGGTTGGAAGAAAAGAAGTTTCATCTTCAAGTTAGGAGAGGTTTCTTTACAGTGAGAACGGTGAAACCGTGGAACAGTCTTCCAGCAGATGTGGTAATGGCAAGTTCCTTGAATAGCTTTAAAAAAGGCCTGGATAAGTTTCTAAAACTAAAAAATATTGAGAATTACTATATTACATATAGATCTGGTTGATCCAGGGATACTTTCCGATTGCAGTTTGGAGCCAGGAAGGAATTCCCCCCCCTTCCCTTTTTTTTGCTGTTTTTTTTTTTTTTGCCTTCTTCTGGATCAACTGTTAGGTAGGGTTAAAAAAAAAAAAAAAAGAGGGTGAATAGGTTGGACTTGATGTCTTTATTCAACCTCAATTACTATGTTACTATGTTACATATTTATTTTAGTACGGTAATCCAATTTCATATGAAAGCCCTTTGCCTTACCGTTAAATAAACCCCTTTGTGACCTTTCTACCTACAGCAGGACTGTAGATCAAGGGTCCAAAATTTTAATAAACTGTCAAGTTTTCCAGGAGGCCAACGTCATTGGGAGGCGGAGCAACTGAAGGAGTGTTGTCACCATCCCGGAGTTATGGCGGTTTCTTTAGACTTTGAACCTTTGGATCATACTTGTTGCAGATAAAATGTGTTCCAATGGACTGATTTAAAGGTAAGGCAAATGGGCTGTCATATTAAATTGGATTACTTCTATATATTTCTTCTAAAAATGCCATTATGTGTCTTGGCCCTTTGTGTTTAAGTCTCCTGCAACCCCCATGACTGCGTGGGGCGGGGATTTGGGGGTGATGGTCCGGAAGGCTTCTGTAGTAGATTTTACAGGCGTTCCAAAAGAGATTTCTTATCATATTACAGCTCAGTTCCCTTTTTAAACTGCCTGCTTGTTGTAATATATGTATAGAGGCCTATTTATAAAGGTATGTTATTGTAAAACTGCGATAAAGCATTTTCATTGCATTCTAAAGAACCAATTCAGTGGGTAAGCTATAGTACTGGCATCTTCTAATACAATTACTTTATAAATAGTAGTAATAGTAATAGTAGGCATATTACTTTTGCAATTTGTGCCAGGTAGTATCCAATAATATCTTGAGGGTCATCTTGGGATCCATTTTGTTCATGTAGTCGTATTTCCTTAATTACAAAATTGTCATGAAAGTCTGCAATTTCAAAGGTTTTTTGATGTGGCCCTGGTAGATATCTCATCAGCGCAGGGAAAGCATCATACAACTGTGGATACAGAAAAATGTTATGTTCTATGTAACTTTTTAACATTTAATATTGATTTGCTGTATATACATTTTCACATACCCTTCCCCAGGCAGATCCAATCATATCAATTGCAATATGATTGTTTTTGACTAATTTCTGAAATAATGGATCATCAGTGGAAAAGCGATATCCAAAGACCATTGCACAAATGATATTTGCCACACAGTAAGAAAGAAGATCTGATGGGTTGGTGGGTTTTCCTAAATGACAATAGAGCAGATGTAGAAATAAATGTTTATTAGAAGACATGTTCTGCTTGGTCTTTGATCCTCATTTCCTTCTTAAAATAGGATACAATTTACAATACTCTGAACAAACAGATACTATTTATATGAGCTTTACCTTAACCCAATTACAAGGCCTGATTTCCGAGCTTTCATTGGATTTTAACATTTTTCAGTTTTTTAAATAATAATAATTAAGTTCAAGCTGTGGGACTAACATGTTATACAGTGAAATGTTCTTCTCTTCTATATGCCTCTTAAAAGGGTTTCACCTTCTTTCCAAGCTCTTTTACAAGCTTGCACATGGAGGCAGCTAGGAAAATAGCATTCAGTAATTGGTTGTGACAAGCATTTGATGTTTGAATTACCCCACCCTTTAGATCACAAGCTGAGAGTCATCAGGACCCTACAACACTTAGCAGAGAACATCCCCACTAGCACAGAGACTAAGGTTAAAGAAACACCTCAGAGGAGCCTTTTAAACTCGTGGATATATGGGCTGGGCCTTTGTCAAAATGGTAAAAGTGAAATAAAAGAAAAAACAATAATAATAATGCAAGACAGGGGAAAGTATGGGGTGCTGTTTGGAAAGATCATAGTCATTTCATATGTAGCAGCTGCAAATGGAACATCCAAAAAACACAAGAAGAACAACAATATTTGCAAACAGTGTTCAGAAGATATGAGACTAAACAGCAGCTGCACAAATGTCCCAGCACAGAAGAGGCAATTTCTTGGGCCAGGACACACATTGACTCCTTTAAAAAAAGTTTTTTTTAAATCTGAACCCTCACCATTCATAGCAGCTAGAGTGTGCTTTAGAAACTGAGCCTCCTCTTGAATCCGAGATTCCAGGCCTTGTTTTCCAAGTCCCATGTTCCTTAAAGCCATCAATCCAAAACGTCTCTGTTGTTTCCAGGTGTGACCAATTGAATATACAATACCTAGTTTGAAGATAAAGAAAAATGCAAAGTGTGCTATCAATGTCAAATGACAAAAATGTTATGGGTCAAGTACACTTATAGCTAAAGCATATGCCTGTTCCCTTACTTAAAAATACTGTGGCACTGGCATCCCTTATTAATCCTATAGTGGAACATATCTTCTAATATCTAGTTTTAGGAATGCTGATAGAGGCATGGTAATAGCCCTTATAATGGTATTTAATATCTGGGTCATTAACTAAATGTGTGGTACAGTATATGAAAAAGAGGCATTATATATATATATATATGATGTCTTGAGAACGGCCTAGATTGTGGCTGAAACGCGTCGATATACGTGTATGAAATAAATTCTGCTATATTGGAAGAAACCCAGGAGTGTTCCGTGTCCTTTAGTTAATGCTCTATTTATAATCCACTACGGAAGCACCCGGGCAGTTGTATGAGTGAATCAGGAGTGCCGCCTCATCTTGGTTACCATTATAATTATATTATTATATATATATTATATATATATTATAATATATATTGGGTGTTATAATATCATAAAATAACAATTCTTTTTTGCATTGTAAAATAAAGTTGTAGACATAATATAGTGATATGGCATAAAAAAACAATACATTTAGAAAAATAAACATGGTAGATATACAGGTATCCACCTTACATTTTGCTGCCAAACAGTGGTAAACATTAACATTCTTTAATTCATTAAGCTAAATAAAACTGAGGTTACCTTTTCCTTTTGTCAAATCTGTTATGTAGCTGGCTAAAGGACGGCCAGAAAGCTCTTCAGAGTTAGAGACAAGGCCTTCTTTTATAGTTTGGCATCCATTCAGCACCACGAGGGGAGTGTGTCCTAACCACAATGTGTAGATATTGCCATATGTTTTAGTTATCTACAAATCACAGAACAGATGTTATTTCAACTCCTACAATACTTTATAATTAATGTTATTTATCAGAAATGAAGTTATTGCATGATACGTATCCTATACAGCTGTTTAATGGAACACTGCCATATAATGACAGAACACTAAAATGGTATGTCAACCCCCCCCAAACAAACTTTTGAATTTAGCCTAATTGCCCCCAAAACTTTGACCTCATGTTCTTATGGCTTAAATGTGTATTGCGTCTCAGCCAATCACAGGCACCGCTACCAGTCCAGCCCCTGCACGGAAATGGCACAGCCAAGCAGAAGGCAGCCAAAGAAACGAGGGATGGTAAGTAGATTTAAGGGCATATTTGAGCATTAACAGGGAGCCGCATGTTTATTGTTTTTATAGTGTGTAGAATTTTTAGGACTGTTTTGTATAATAAAAGTGAAGTTTTATCTATCATTGGTTGGACGGTTCATTATAGCACTACTCTACCTATATTATCCTATCCCCGGATATATCAGGGAATATCTCTTTCCCTATGGCATGCCATTTGAGTGCCTCTGCAGTTTATTTCTGGAGAGTATAGTGGGTATCTTTTTGGTTTGGGAACCAACCACATTGTTTCTAGCCATTATTATTATTTACCCACAGCACCACCACCTATTTAGTGGTATTTTGGCTTTAAGGGTTATTATGCTAAAAATACACTCTATGTAATAGTCTTCTTAGTTGATGCCAATGCTTTGATTTAGATGTATGCTTTATGTAATTTTTATATTGACAGATGACATTTAACTTAAGCTTCCTAGCAAATGCTTTTTAAATAGACTAATACATTGGACAGTTTATGATTTTATCCACGTTAATTAAATCTTTCCAGCATTCCTTTTTTTAAAAGTAAGCAGGGGTTGGACATTTTTCTTAGTAGGTAATGGTGACCATACGCAGACTCGACATTACCATATATACTCCAGTATAAACTGACCCCAGTATAAACCGAGGTACTTATTTTTACCTGAAAATGCGTAAAACTGATTGACTCTAGTATAAACCAAGGGTAGAAAATATGAACACTACTGCAAACCTGTAGTTAGTAAAAGTGATTAAAAAAAGGAACATGAGTAGCAGAATCCAGTAACCAACTGTTCCATGGCACTCCAGATGTTTGCAAACTACAACTCCCAGCATGCTTTGGTTGCTTGAAGTTGTAGTTTCTAAACATCTGCAGTGGCAAGGTTCAACACTAATGCTCCCTACAGTACAATAAGGCATTTGGACCCCATAATAAAATAATACAGTAATACAGTTTCACACAACACAATTAAATGTATTTAGCCACAGTGCCCCCCACTTACCCCACCACACAGACTTAATAGCCCACCCCTAAACCCTCCATACACTACATGGCACTATGGTGGCACTACAAGAAGAGCCATCATATATTGATCCTTACAAGCTGAGGGCTGAGCTGGTAGGGCTGAGTGGGTCAGATGATGTGCTCCTTGGGTGCTCCTCCATTGCGCCTCTATGTCTGGTGAGGGCCTGGGAATGTGAGCGGACATGCGTAACTTATGCGCCCGTGCCTATTGACTGCTTCGGTCTCTTCCCTTTTGCTTCTTCCTCTGATCAGGTAAGAAGGGCGTGTGAACGGAGTATAAACGGAGGTTAGATTTTCAGGCTAATTTTAAAATAAAAAAACCTTGGTTTATACTCAAGTATATACAGTAAATATATTCAACCTTCATTCTGACATTAAAGTTGAATCAACCAGTGCAGTAGGTTTACCAGCCGCCATTCCCGTGATGATTCCTATACTTTGCTATAGATATTACAAATAGGGATGTGCCAGAGTCCCAACCTGAACCTAGTATCAAAACTACTGACAGAATTTCAACACAAACTATCAAGATTTCAACCCTTAAAACTGGTTTTGATGGGAAAATTTGGTCGTTTCAGCAAGGTTGAAATTACATCCGACTGGCTAAATGAACTTGTTGAGTACCACAAGGAGGAGCAGCAATTCTAATAGTCAGTTATATGTGTTCTATTTGTTTAAGTGTATGTTATCTATATGCTTTGCTGCTCTATATGGTTTTTAACTGACTTCCTTATTTTTCAGTATAGCACATGTTAAGTATTCCTGTTTACTACAGGTTTGTTCATCTCTATGTACAATCATCAATTGCAAAATGATTGGTTCGGGTGGTTTTAATGCCTTCACAGAAAATTCAGAAGGTATGCTGACTAATGTATGAGCGCAATAAAGACTTTCGTCTTACTAACCTACCCAACAGCCCAGACATTTTAAAAATACAACTGATCGTTGTCACATGACTGGTACAACCGGTACTTGCAGCTTCTTTAATGTTACTGTACCCCACATGGTGGCCTCCATGATCAGTTTTCTTTTCAATCTTGGAGGGTCATCATTGTTTAGATATTTTAGACATATTTTCTCTATTTGTTGATGACTTCTTCATTGTATTCTATGGTTTTGAAAGTTCTTTGTGGACTTACTTAAATCACATGCCCTTTGTCAACCAATCTATAATTCACTACAGGAATCTTTGGCACCCCGGACCCCAGTATACAAACATTGATCAAGGCTGGCAGCAATCAGATGAAGCCCAACGATCTGGGTTTGCAACAGGTGGTCAATCAGAAGGTAGGAAAAAAGTCAGGTCACAAGCAGAGGTCAAAAAGGCAGATGGAAGACAAACAAGATAATCAGGAACAGACAAAGGGTGAGAATCAGGTAATCAGGAAAATATCACAAAGCTTAGAGAACAGGTAACAAACAGTGAACTGGCAGCAAGAACTGGAAGGCAAGGAGGGCTAAAAATAGGCCTATTTGCGCCATCAATGCATGAACGCTGGCTGGTGCATGTGTGCACAAGAGAATGTCCATATCTAACAGCAGCCATAGGATGTGGTCGGGACACACACACACGCATGGTAACACACACGGGATGCCAACCCGACCGTGACATGCACGCCGGTAAGTCCCTGATTAAATGAGGTACGTGAACCTGTTCTGCCAGTTCCCAAGAGTGCTATTCAGGACAAAAACCCATCCATTTGACCTGATACCTTAACTTTCCTACTGAGACCTTGGCATCCAAAATAGTTTCCGCTTCATAATCCTTGCCACCTTCAACAATCACAGGAGTTGGAGGTGGAAGAAGGAGGTCAGCGATATATTTTTTGAAATAGGAGACATGAAAAACTGGATTTATCTTTAGGGAATTGGGAAGATCCAGTTCAAACTCCACTGCGTTATTTTTTTTTATTTTTAATGTAAGAAAAGGTCCAATAAAGCGAGGGCCCAACTTGGCTGAGGGAACTCTGATCTTCTGATTCCGTGTGGGCAACCAGAAAATCACCAACCGTCAAATTAGAGGAATCCCTACTTGATTTATTAGCTGATCTACGAGTCTGTTCTTGAGCATGAGAGATGAAAGACTTCAGTTCAACAGTATTTTGTTTTAATAACTTCACCCGAATTTAAAGATCTGGAATAGGGATCGTCAGTAAGAAAAGTTGGATTTTATTCATAATTTGCATAGGATGGTGAACACTTAATAGAAGAGTGTATGGCATTATTATAAGAGAACTCGGCCAAAGGTAAAAGAGAAGTCCAATGATCTTGTGATGCCGAAGAATAACATTGAATATATTGCTTGCGTGTTTGATTAGCCCTTTTGGTTTGCCCATTGGACTGTGGATGGTACCCAAAAGAAAAGGAATTATGGATCTGTAGTGCCTTACACATATCCTTCCAAAATAGAGAAGTAATTTGTACCCCTCTGTCTAACCCTCTGTCTGATACAACATCATCAGGGACTCAATGAAGACAAACAATGTCTCTTATAAACACCTCAGCAGTTACTGCCGCCAACGGAATCCCCTTTCATGGAACAAAATGAGCCATCTTAGTTAGTCTAATCCCTTAGACTTGGGTAGTTCAACAACAAAGTCCATGCTAATCATGCCCCAAGTATGATTAGGAAGAGGCAAAGGACATAATAATACGTAAGGTCTTTGTTTAGGAGTTCTTCATTTAGCACAGGTTACACAAGAAGAGACACATTTTTTACAATGATTGGACATACTGGGCAAGCAACATTTTCTATTCAATAAATCATATTTCTGAAATATGATTGGGTACTGTATAACCATGTGATACCAAGCATTGAAAAATTGACCAATTAGAATCTGATTAGGACTTTCTGCAAACCTATATAAAGAACTGCAATCCTCCGCGGAGCTCAGAAGTCAGTAGATGGCAGAAGACAGAAGAGGCCAGCAAGACTGGCTCAGTTGAAGCCAGCGGTGCCAGCAGGCTCACTGGCAGCCGCAGTAAGGCCGTCTGGCATCAACAACTTTAGGGGTGCGGGTGTTGCTAGCTGTGAAGAAAGAAGACATCAGATCAAGACTCCAGTGACATTGGCCTTGTTGAGGCCATCTGTGCCAGAGGTACCCCTGGCGGTATGGAAGAAAGAAGACGCCGCTCAAGGGCTCTTTTTTAAGAGCCGACGGGGGGTCCTGGTTCGAGCTGAGGTTTGAGCTGCTGAACCCCCAACAAAGGCACTTCTCAGTGCCGCAAGGGCCATTACAAGGGCCGAGGAGGGGGTTCCCAGTACTGCCTGCGGGACCCCCTAAGCCCCAAAGTCCCAAGGGCACTTGTGATGCTGCAAGGGCCCTGATAGGGTCGGGGAAGAGGGGTCCCGATGCGAGCTGCGGGACTCCCTAAGCCCCAAAAGGCACTTATCAGTGCCCCCGCTGGAGGGTCCCTCCACCTCATGTGGCGGGTGGTCGCCCCCGCTTGGGGCCCCCTTTTGTAAATATTCTTTTATGTACTCTTTAAGTACCTTTTGTTCAGATAAGGGATAAACTCTGCCAAAGGGAATTTCTGTCCCTGGTAACAATTCTACAGGGAAATCATCATACGATGAGGAGGTAACACTTTAGCTGTCTTTTTATCAAAAACATCAGAGAAATAGTTATAAAAAGGTGGTAAAATAACTTTAGAGTGGACTTCTTTTACCCCTAGCAATGATGAGACAAAACAAGACTGTTGGAAATATTGAGAAGGAAAAGAAATCTCCCCAGAGAACCAATTTATTAAAGGATTGTGCACCCTTAACCAAGGCATCAGTAGTGTAGCTACACTACAGGGACTTATGAGCCCTGATGCAAAATTTGGGCATGGGCCCCCAACACTGCCGCAAACACGAATCGGCACCGGAAACCAAATAATCATTTCCATAAAAAACATCCAAATTCATCATTAACATTTTTTTTAAAGGTACTCATCTTAAAACAGACAAAACATACACCAAGCAAAACTATAACAGTATTTCTAAACTTGGATCCTCAAACCTTCTAAAATAACTAACCAACTGACATTAGTAAAATGCTTGGCACACAGTGAGTGGTAAAATGCTTTGTATATAACCACTGACAAAACAGTTGACACACAGACTGGTAGTTTTGGAACCTTGGCACAAAATGGGGCCCCCTTCTTGGCCAAGGGCCCTGGTGCGGTCGCATCCCCTGCAGCCCTGGTAGCTACGCCCTAGCAAGGCATACCTAAATACAATAGGAAATAAGGAGAAAGGCAAAATATCAAAACATATGAATTCAGTATTATGATTATTCTTAAGGGTATGTCACCCTTAAACAATGATTTAAATGTGCTCCCCCATGTCCCCCAGCCCCAACCGCATAAATATTTTTTTCGAAAAGCCCCCCAAACTCTTACTTACCTCCCCTCGTTCCTCCGCCGCACTGCCGGCCCTCTGCTTGCGAGAATGCAAGCAGAGGGGCGGGACCGGCAGTCGCGTCTGTGATTGGCTGAGCGGACGCGGCTGCCGGTCATTCAGTGCAGCGGAGGAAAGCGGAGAGGTAAGTAAGAGTTTGGGGAGCTTTTGAAAAAAAAATATGCGGTTGGGGCTGGGGGACATGGGGAGCAGCATATTAAGGGGGTTTTGCGCTAGGGGGAGGGATAGTTAGAACGGGAGGGAGAGGGAGGGAGAGGGAAGGGGAGGAGGGAGGGGGAGAAGGTGCAGTGCGCATGGCAAATATCTACCGGAGGCTAGATAGCAGGCAGAGACCTGCTATCCTCCTGGTGGTTAGTTTTGAGACTTTGGGGGGGGTTTACAGGAGAACCCTATGGAGCTGGGTGTGAGGTAAGGATTAAAACTACACTACATGGTGGGGCCAGTAGTTGGGGGGATTATAGTTGGGGGTGGACATGCCCTTTAATTAATATAGGAACAGTGTCTCTAAGAATGGGGCCTTAAGAAAACTTTGATCTGTCAGCCAGGTGAATGGATTTGAGATGAGAAGGAATAACAAAGTCTTTTGTAAAGGATTCTAGTATGATATAACTGCATAACTCTATATTAATAGAGAGATAGGACATGGTAATAGGACTAGGTTGAGACAAAGGTTTAGAAAGATCCTTACTCGTAGGTCTAATTCAACAGTTATGAAGGACATGGCCAGATTTTCTTCAGTATAGCCACAGATTCAGGCGACATCTACGAATTTGTTCCTCAGATGAAAGAGATGGACGAGTGAAGCCCAATTGCATGGGAGTAGGATCAGCAGGAGGCAAAGAAGAAAATAAGAGGGGTAGAAAATTATTCTCAGAAGACACGATTAGCACCCATTCTTTTCAACCTTCTTTTTCGTAAGCATCTATCAATCTGGACAGACAAGTAATTAGATCCTTCAAAGTTTCAGATACTCCTGTCCGTGCCAGCTTGTCGGGTCACAAGCAGAGGTCAAAAAGTCAGGCGGAAGACAAAAAGAATAATCAGGAACAGGCAAAGAGTCAGAACCAGGTAATCAAGAGAAATATCACAAAGCTTATAGAACAGGAAACAAACTCTGAAATGGCAGCATCATGGGGATCAACCCGATATGCACGTATGCACGTGAACAACGGCGCGCGTGCACAAGAGAACATCCATGTCTACCAGCAACCATAAGAAGAGGTTGGGATCCATGGCGCACGCACGGAACGCCAACCTGACCGTGACGTACACACCCGCACATGAACGCCGGCGCACGCATACACTGGGATTCTCTAGTGCCGGTAAGTCTATGGCATAACACTTACTGAAATGATTTCTATAAACTGTTTTCTATAAGTATATTCGGTGGCAAGTGACGTTTTAACTTGTGATCTGTGATGACATACAGTTTTGAAAAGGTCCAGGGAGATGTCAACTGTCTGATTGGGAGCTGAAAATTGCCTAGAGCAAACCTCAGAAAGGAGTAATTTAGCAATTCAGACATAAGGACATAATCCATTAAATCTATCATATAAAGCCAGTCTCCTGGCATAATGGCTGCACTTATACAGGGAGATGCAATAAAAGTTCTTATTGTTAAAAATGGTGCTAATTTTGCCACAACCAATCTGAGCATATTTAACATTTGAAAGCTAACATCTGATTGGTTGGGGCAAAATTAGCACCATTTTTAATGATAAGAACATTTATTGAATAACCCTGTAAAGTCTCCAAACTAATAGCAATATAAAGAGTGTGTTTTCCTATTGTCCTGTGTGATGACACAGCAGGCACCACTGGTCTGCCTCCAAGTCTAAGGTTTGAGCATGCCAACTTGTATCATCAGCTGCATCATAAGCCCCTTAAACTTGTTTACCTTTTTTAAAGCTAAAATGGTAGAGAAAAGGGCAGAAATAAAAGTGAAGGAAAAACTGCACAGGGGTCAGTGCTGACTTAACGCAGCTAAGGGACAGGGAACACAAGAAGAGAAGGGGGGGGAGGACCACATTTAGGTTAGGGGGAGGTTGTAATTTTTTTGTCTAATATCCCAAATGTTTTGCCACTTTATATATGCTTTAAAGGGGGTAATGTATTTAACTTATGTTAAGGTCATTAGGCAGATGGGGCCTTTTGTGAGCACTGTCCCTTAAAGGGCATGTCCACCCTGCAGGACACTTTTTGATATAATGTAGGACACCCCTGTCCACCCCCAACCGATGTGTCAGATTTTTTTTTAAAAGGTTTAGAAAGCTATTTACAGACCCTCGCTCATGCGGTGCACTGATCAAAATACAAGCTTGCCAGAACTTGCAAACAGAGGCAGAACCGGCAGCCACATCTGTAATTGGCTGAGAGGGAGACAATTGCAGATGCGGCTGCCATCAACGGAGAGCGCCATGGGAGGGAAGGTCTGTAAGTAGCATTCTGAATCTTTTTTGACAAACTGGGGGTGGGCAGCGGTACCCTACATTACAGAAAAAAGTTTTCAAGCAAGGTGGAACAGCAGCCAGGGATGGATCTGAAGGGTGGGAGGAAGGCACGCGAAACGCACGTCAGTCCATTGTTTCGTGGACCGGAGGATGTAGCAGCAGGACCAGGAGTTATAGAGGCAAGTACGTCAGACTTAAACTGAACAGTTTAAGCTGTGCGCCAGGAATCCCATATCAAGGACATCGACAGAGGAGCTATCGAGCGGCCGGATTGGGAGCTTGGAGCCTCGTGGGACAATTGACACTTAAGTATCACCTACCCATTTTACTGCATGTAGTCACGCATATGTTATGCATTACGCTGCCTGCTTTATTCTACGCTTTTTGCATTTTTAAGCTAAGGGTTACCCCAACCTCCAGGACGTATGGGGGCTGTGTGGAGGACCCTAATCGCTATTGCACTTATTACCATTCTGTGCTTGCTGGCATATTAATCACTGTTTTCCCTCTCTTTGCTGCTACAGACAATTTTTGTACATATATTTATTTCTGGGGACGCCCAGAGTATTTTGCTTTTTATATGTGGGGTATTTATATCTTTTTTGTTTTGGTGTATAGCTATGTAATTAGGATGTGTTAATAAAGATTAGTTTTATGCTAATTTTGTATGGTTGGATGGTTTGTTCTGCACGTTACCATGTACTGTTTCCCCGTGTAGATTGGGGAGGTTTATTTCCCTTTGTTAAGCCGGTTGAGTGTCTCCCATCTTTGTTGGAGTACAATGTGTTTCTTTGGTTCTCAGGTTATTTCTGAGTACTGTGTATTCCAATTGGTATAGTATATGTTTCACCCACAGCACCTGCACATATTTCGTGATCGGCTACTAGGGTTGTTAAGCTAATTATCCCCTTTTGCAATTATAAACAATCCAAGAATGATGTCTCTAGCGTCTCTGGTTAAGTTATAGGCTTACAAGACTTACTCTCAAGTTCTGCTTATTCTGGGGGTCCCTCATGGCTCAGTTTTAGGACCCTTGCTCTTCTTCCTCTACACTATCTCTCTGGGAGAAATAATTAGTTCTTTTGACTTGAAGTATCACCTATACGCTGATGATACTAAAATTTCAATCCCGAATCTCTAAATGTCAGCTCTATATTTCCTCCTAGATGGTGCACCGCTGCCTTGAACTCAATCTATCTAAAAAGGAATTAATAATTTCCCCCCATAAACTAGGACCTAGTCCACCCTTCTCCATCTCTATTGACAATATGGCCATTAACCCAGTTGAAAATGCACGCTGTCTTGGAGTAATCTTCGACTTTCTTTCCTTCCATCATTACATTAACAATGTCACTAGGACACCCTTTCCTCTCTAGCTCCACTAATAAAATGCTCATGTATGCCCTTATAATAACCCATCTTGACTAACATTCTGCTTCTTGGTCTCCTGCCCTGCCATCTCACTCATCTCCAGTCTATCCCGATAATGCAGTTCATAGGATGGCTCCCCATCAAACAAAGAATCCCTTTACTCTACTGCACCTCCATACTTATCTTCCCTCTTGGTCCCTTATGCTCCTGACCGTGCCCTGCAAGGCAATTTTCTTTACAAACCCCCTACGAACAATGCTTCCTCCTGTTTTAAAGGGTATGTCCAGCAAAAAAGTAAGTATGTTTCTAAATGATTTACTGAAGAACAGGAGGTAAATGCACTCTCTTACCTCCCGTTCTTCAGTAAATCTTCCAGGAGAGGAGGAGACACTTACCCACGGACTCGCTCCAGTGCCGAAATCCCCGACCCCCCCGACGCGTCCTCGCTCCTTCACACTGTGTGCGCATGCGCGCACAGTGCAAAAGAATGGAGATGTGTTGGAGGCGTCGGGGATTTCAGCGCTGGAGCGGGTCTGCCGGTAAGTGTCTCCTCCTCTCCTGGAAGATTTACTGAAGTACGGGAGGTAAGAGATAGTGCATTTTCCTCCTGTTCTTCAGTAAATCATTTAGAAACATACTTACTTTATTGCTGTACAAACCCTTTAAACCATTCTCACTTGCTGCTCCCTACCTTTGGAACTTTCTCCCTCTCTCACTTCGCCAGGTTACATCTTTTAGCTCTTTTAAATCTAAGCTGTTATCCTACATTTCTTAATACCAGCACTATTAATGATTGATAACGGTCTAAGCACTTTATCCATCCCCCTACTTGTATCTGTATACTTGTAAACTGAGGGCAAGGCAGGTGGTTTAATTCCATTACCAGAAAAGAATGCGCACACGATACTCAAATTCAAGAAAATTGCATTTACTCAGAAATGAAAAGGGCAGGTTAATGGTGGTATAACAGTGAGAAATGTAGAAAAATGTAAATATAACACAAACAGTACAAGACCGCTTTTACAATATTGTTTTCCTTTTTCTTACGTCCATATTTGCAGTGCGGACACTCGATGATCAACAGTACAAAATGACCCTAACTGACCCTATCTTCACAATTGGGTGTGCACCCCCCTCATTTCCCAGCGATCCAAGTGGACCACTTACAATTTGTAGCAGCGTGCGGTGGGGCCCGTTGACGTCTCCTTCTTCGGTGAACACAAGGCCTGTAACTGTGAAACCTTAATCAGCAGGTTGGGAACCGGATGGGCGATGAAGAAGTTCAATGGCAGATATCCTTTGATATTCTAGTCATCCTGTGGGATGTATATGTTGGGGTGTGATATACTCTAGGATTTTACAGTTACTGTCCGGTGCCTCGACAGCACTGTGAGTCTCTTACTATTAGCAGCAATCCACACAGTTCTCTTCCAATCAGCTATTACACACAGTCACTTTTTTAGCTTGGCTCTTCCTGAATACACAGTCACTTTTTAACAATGAATTTACATTTTCTCCCAACCAACCATTAGTCCCAACCCCTTTCCTGGACCCAGCAGGATCCAGGAAACAGGCAATTCTAAGTATTGGGCTGCAGACTGGGCTAACTTCTGTGGGGTGACAGTCCTACAGTTCTGCATGGGCTAATCATCCACAATTCTGTGGGTGTGTGGGGGGGGGGTTGGTGTGAGGTAATACCATTCATTCATTTGGAACACTGCATCGTTCAGCCAGTGTCCTGCACAGTTGAGTTAACTTCCTAGGATGACCTGAGGAGTGAGGAGGATTAAAGGGCATGTCCACCCCAAAATTTAACTTTTGATATGTGGTAGGGCATGCTCCCCCAGCCCCAACCGCATTAATATAATTGTTAGAAAGTCCCCCGATTCTTACTTACCTGCCCTCTCTCCCCTGCTGCAGTGTTCAGGCCCTCTGCTTGCATGGAATTGAAAGCAGGGGGCGGGACCGGCAGCCGCGTCCGTGATTGGCTGAGAGGCAGGGAGGGCTGCACTGAGCATGCCTCAACCTTGATGAGGTTGAGGAAGTCTCAGGCACAGCATGAGTCACACACTGCTCCTACACAGCAGTTTCCTGGACTTTGGAGGGGCACAGCAGGGGAACTATTTTGAGCAGGAATGTAAGGTAAGGATTGTTTTAAACTACTTGATGTGGCCAGTAAGGGGTTACATTTTAGTTTTGGGGGTGGACATGCCCTTTATGAATTTACATTTTCTCCCAACCAACCATTAGTCCCAACCCCTTTCCTGGACCCAGCAGGATCCAGGAAACAGGCAATTCTAAGTATTGGGCTGCAGACTGGGCTAACTTCTGTGGGGTGACAGTCCTACAGTTCTGCATGGGCTAATCATCCACAATTCTGTGGGTGTGGGGGGGGGGGTTGTCGTGAGGTAATACCATTCATTCATTTGGAATGCTGCATCGTTCAGCCAGTGTCCTGCACAGTTGAGTTAAACTGTTACTTCCTAGGATGACCGGAGGAGTGAGGAGGATTAAGCCATTGGTTAAAACAAATAAGTAACAGCCCAATGGTAGAGACTTGAGTGTCACTTTGTAGTTAGGGATCAGGGGGCTAATAACACAACGGAGGGAGGAGAAGGGGAGCATAGAGTAAGGAGGCATGTATAACCAAATATGGAGTAAACAATTGATAATGTAAAATGTTATGTTTACAAATGCAGAGTCTGGCTGTAAAAAACCAGGGAACTAGAATAATAGCTTTAAAGGAAAGGTAGATGTAATTAGTATAAGCAGAAAACGTGGCTAAATGATTCACACGACTGGACAATAAATCATGAAGGATATCTCTTATTTAGACATAACAGAGTTAATAAGAAAGGAGGAGGAGATATATGTAGTTAAACAGGAATTGAAGCACAAATCTAAAAGATGGAATAGATGGTGACAAACGTATGACAGAAACGATATGGCAGAACACAATATGGGAGAGTGTGACACGGAAGCAAGAAGTAGGTAAATAATTGTTGGGGTATGTTATAAGCCACCAAATGCGGGGAGGAGGTGGAAATGAATCTCCATATGCAGATGGTGAAGGGCTGTAGGGGGGAGTTTGGTTATGGGGGATTTTAACTACTCTACATAGATTGGAGTAAGGAGACTGCCAGCACCTCAAAATAAAGTTCTTAAATTTCCTATTTGAGCATTTTCTTTACAGATGGTAGAAGTCTCTACTAGACAGAATGCGTGTTGGATCTAGTGATATCTAAAACCTGAGCTCATTTTGGAGATGAAGGTAATGGGAAGCTTAGGGAATAGTGACCATGATATAGTGTCATTTATATAGGTTGCAAACTAGTCGGGTTAACAAAACTTTTAACTTTAGGAAAGCTAATTTTGTGCTATTAAGGAATCACTCCTGCCTTATAGACTGGGGGGGAATTGTTTCTAGTTAAAGATACTGAGCAGATGTGGACCACTTAAAAGGGATATAAACTATACATTTCTAAATCTTACCTTTAGGGAACAAGTGTAAAAAAGTAGGTCCTCTTCTGCATGGCTTAATGCCTAGGTAAAAAGGGAAATGGAAAAAAAGAAAAAGGCTTTTAAAATTTGAAATCAGGGGAACAGAACAGTCTTACGGTGAGTATAAAGTTGTAATAAAGAGTGCAAGAAAGCAATTAAATTAGCTAAAAAGAAATGAAATATGGTAGCCGAACAAAGCAAGTCCAACCCTAAATATATTTTAGTATAAAATGGTAAAAAGTATATAATGGTAATAAAAGATGAGGACCGAGAATGTGGGACTATTAAATAAAGGGGTGAGATGGTGTGAGGGATGCCAAAAAGGCTAATCTGCAAACCATTTTTTACATCGGTTTTCACTGTTGAGAATCCTGTCCTACA
The DNA here is from genome assembly GCA_019447015.1 of Hymenochirus boettgeri. Taxonomy (NCBI): domain Eukaryota; kingdom Metazoa; phylum Chordata; class Amphibia; order Anura; family Pipidae; genus Hymenochirus; species Hymenochirus boettgeri. Next base: position 244,615,080 of record CM033469.1, read on the forward strand.
GCTGGATTGTAATATATCACGGGGAGAAATGAGGAGTATTCACATTGGCTGGAGGATAGGTCCGGAAACAATTAGACAAAAATTAATATCAATAAAGCCCCCCAGGACGGATGGAATACACCCTGATTTTAAAGAGTTTTTCAGTTCTATGTAGACCACTGTTTTTATCTTTCAGATTCACTTTGGTCTGGGGATGTGCCTGGTTTGGAAATAAACATAAGTTAAAGTGAGAAACAGCTTCAGGAGTGCTTCTTCGTATAAATTAACATGGGTATAAACTTCTATAGCTGCAAGTGGTTGAGCTACTGGGGAACAGCACCCAGAAAGCAGCTTGAAATAGGAGTGCAGGATTAAAACAATATTGTAAATAAACTGAGTACTGTTGGCCTAGAAGAAAACATTGGTGAGTGGTGGTAAATGGTGCTACATCTATGTGGGCTAAAGTTCTAAGCGGAGTGTGCCTAGGGTTCTGTACTGGGACGCTCTTTATTATCTTTTAAATGACTGCAAAGACCTAGAAGATTTCAAATGGGTAGCAGAATGGCAGATGAGATTCAATGTTGAAAAATGTAAGGTGATGCATTTGGGATTTAAATACCTGTGCCACTACACCATAAATAACTCTGTGTTAAGTGCATCTGTAATGGAAAAAGATTTGGGGTTCTGGTGGATAACAGACTTAGCTATAGCAAACAAATGCCAGGTAGCAACAGCTAGAGCTAGAAAGTTATTGTCTTGTATAAGAGGGGAATAGATTCAAGAAGAGAAGATATTATTCTCCCTCTTTACAAGGCACTGGTAAGGCTCATTGGAATATGCAGTAGCGTTTTGGAATCCCATATACAAAAGGGACATCTGGAAATGGAAGCAGTTCAGAGAGGGCAACTAAATTATTACTTGAATATGCAGGCAGATTAGACAAGTTAGGGCTGTTTACATGGAGAAGCAGCGTTTGCGTGGGGATATGATAACCTTATACAAATTATAATGGGCCATACAATGAACTCTCTGGTGCATTGTTACTAATAGGTCATATCAGAGGACACGTGGACATCCTTTAAGGTTGGAAGAAAAGAAGTTTCATCTTCAGTTAGGAAAAGGTTTCTTTACAGTGAGAACGTGAAACCGTGGAAATGCTTCCAGCAGATGTGGTAATGGCAAGTCCTTGAATAGCTTTTAAAAGGCCCTGGATAAGTTTCTAAAACTAAAAAATATTGAGAATTACTATATTACATATAGATCTGGTTGACAGGGATACTTCGATTGCAGTTTGGAGCAGGAAGGAATTCCCCCCCCCCTTTTTTTTGCTGGTTTTTTTTTTTGCCTTCATCTGGATCAACTGTTAGGTAGGGTTAAAAAAAAAAAAAAAAGAGGGTGAATAGGTTGGACTTGATGTCTTATTCAACCTCAATTACTATGTTACTATGTTACATATTATTTTAGTGACGTAATCCAATTTCATATGAAAGCCTTTGCTACCGTTAAATAAACCCTTTGTGACCTTTCTACCTACGCAGGACGTAGATCAAGGGTCCAAAATTTTAATAAACTGTCAAGTTTTCCAGGAGGCCAACGTCATTGGGAGGCGGAGCACTGAAGGAGTGTTGTCACATCCCGGAGTTATGGCGGTTTCTTTAGACTTTGAACCTTTGGATCATACTTGTTGCAGATAAAATGTGTTCCAATGGATCGATTTAAAGGTAAGGCAAATGGCGGTCATATTAAATTGGATTACTTCTATATATTTCTTCTAAAAAATGCCATTATGGTCTTGGCCCTTTGTGTTTAAGTCTCCTGCAACCCCCATGACTGCGTGGGGCGGGGATTTGGGGGTGATGGTCCGGAAGGCTTCTGTAGTAGATTTACAGGCGTCCAAAGAGATTTCTTATCATATTATGCTCAGTTCCCTTTTTAAACTGCCTGCTTGTTGTAATATATGTATATTTATAAAGTATGTTATTTAAAACTGCGATAAAGCATTTTCATTGCATTCTAAAGAACCAATTCAGTTGGGTAAGCCTATAGTAATGGCATCTTCTAATACAATGACTTATAAATAGTAGTAATAGTAATAGTAGGCATATACTTTTGCAATTTGGGCCAGGTAGTATCCAATAAATATCTGAGGGTCATCTTGGGATCCATTTTGTTCATGTAGGCGATTTCCTTAATTACAAAATTGTCATGAAAGTCTGCAATTTCAAAGGTTTTTTGATGGGCCCTGGTAGATATCTCATCAGCGCAGGGAAAGCATCATACAACTGGGGATACAGAAAAAATGTTATGTTCTATGTAACTTTTTAACATTTAATATTGATTTGCTGTATATACATTTTCACATACCCTCCCCAGCAGCAGATCCAATCATATCAATTGCATATGATGTTGTTTGACTAATTTCTGAAATAATGGATCATCAGTGGAAAAGCGATATCCAAGCCATTGCACAAATGATATTGCCACACCGTAAGAAAGAAGATCTGATGGGTTGGTGGGTTTTCCTAAATGACAATAGAGCAGATGTAGAAATAAATGTTTATTAGAAGACATGTTCTGCTGGTCTTTGATCCTCATTTCCTCTTAAAATAGGATACAATTTACATACTCTGAACAAACAGATACTATTTATATGAGCTTTACCTTAACCCAATTACAAGGCCTGATTCCGAACTTTCATTGGATTTTAATATTTTATGTTTTTTTAATAATAATAATAATGTCAAGCTGTGGACTAACATGTTATACAGTGAAATGTTCTTCTCTTCATATGCTCTTAAAAGGGTTTCACATCTTTCCAAGCTCTTTTACAAGCTTGCACATGGAGGCAGCTAGGAAAATAGCATTCAGTAATTGGTTGTGACAAGCATTTGATGTTTGAATTACCCCACCCTTTAGATCACAAGCTGAGAGTCATCAGGACCCTACAACCTTAGCAGAGAACCTCCCACTAGCACAGAGACATGGTTAAAGAAACACCTCAGAGGAGCCTTTTAAACTGTGGATATATGGGCTGGGCTTTGTAAAATGGTAAAGGGGAAAGAAAAGAAAAAACAAAATATAATGCAAGAAAGGGGAAAGTATGGGGTGCTGTTTGGAAAGATCATAGTCATTTCATATGTAGCAGCTGCAAATGGAACATCCAAAAACACAAGAAGAACAAACAATATTTGCAAACAGTGTTCAGAAGATATGAGACTAAACAGCAGCTGCCAAATGTCCCAGCACAGAAGAGGCAATTTCTTGGGCCCGGACACATTGAGACTCCTTTAAAAAAAGTTTTTTTAAATCTGAACCCTCACCATCATAGCAGCTAGAGTGTGCTTTAGAAACTGAGCCTCTTGAATCCGGATTCCAGGCCTTGTTTCCAAGTCCCATGTTCCTTAAGCCATCAATCCAAAACGTCTCTGTTGTTTCCAGGTGTGACCAATTGAAATAACATACCAGTTTGAAGATAAAGAAAAAATGCAAAGTGTGCTATCAATGTCAAATGACAAAAATGTTATGGGTCAAGTACACTTATAGCTAAAGCATATGCCTGTTCCCTTACTTAAAAATACTGTGGCACTGGCATCCCTTATTAATCACTATAGTGGAACATATCTTCTAATATCTAGTTTTAGGAATGCGATAGAGGCATGGTAATAGCCCTTATAATGGTATTTTAATATCTGGGTCTATTAACTAAATGTGTGCGTAGTATATGAAAAAGAGGATATATATATATATATATATATGATGTCTTGAGAACGGCCTAGATTGTGGCTGAAACGCGTCGATATACGTGTATGAAATAAATTCTGCTATATTTGAAGAAACCCAGGAGTGTTCCGTGTCCTTAGTTAATGCTCTATTTATAATCCAATACGGAAGCACCCGGGCAGTTGTATGAAGTGAATCAGGAGTGCGCTCCATCTGGTTACCATTTACATTATATATATATATATATATATATATATATATATATATATATATTGTGTTGTATAATATCATAAATAACAATTCTTTTTTGCAAATGTAGACAAAATATAGTGATATGGCATAAAAAAACAATACATTTAGAAAAATAAAATGGTAGATATACAGGTATCCACCTTACATTTTGCTGCCAAACAGTGGTAAACATTAACATTTATTTCATTAAGCTAAATAAAACTGAGGTTACCTTTTCTTTTGTCAAATTGTTATGTAGCGGCTAAAGGCGGCCAGAAAGCTCTTCAGAGTTAGAGACAAGGCCTTCTTTTATAGTTTGGCATCCATTCAGCACCACGAGGGGAGTGTGTCCTACCACAAGTGTAGATATTGCCATATGTTTTGTTATCTACAAATCACAGAACAGATGTTATTTCAACTCCTACAATACTTTATAATTAATGTATTTATCAGAAATGAAGTTATTGTGATGATACGTATCCTATACAGCTGTTTAATGGAACACTGCCATATAATGACAGAAACTAAAATGGTAAGTCAACCCCCCCCAAACAAACTTTTGAATTTGATAATTGCCCCCACAACTTTGACCTCATGTTCTTATGGCTTAAATGTGTATTGCGTCTCAGCCAATCACAGGCACCGCTACCAGTCCAGCCCCTGCACGGAAATGGCACAGCCAAGCAGAAGGCAGCCAAAGAAACGAGGGATGGTAAGTAGATTTAAGGGCATATTGAGCATTAACAGGGAGCCGATGTTTATTGTTTTTATAGTGTGTAGAATTTTAGGACTGTTTTGTATATAAAAGTGAAGTTTTATCTATCATTGGTGGACGGTTCATTATAGCATACTCTACTATATTATCCTATCCCCGGATTAATCAGGGAATATCTCTTTCCCTATGGCATGCCATTTGAGTGCCTCTGCAGTTTATTTCTGGAGAGTATAGTGGGTATCTTTTGGTTTGGGAACACAACCACAGTGTTCTAGCCATTATTATATTTACCCACAGCACACCACCTATTTAGTGGTATTTTGGCTTTAAGGGTTATATGCTAAAAATCACTCTATGTAATAGTCTTCTTAGTTGATGCCAAGCTTTGATTTAGATGTATGCTTATGTAATTTTATATTGACAGATGACATTAACTAAGCTTCCTAGCAAATGCTTTTTAAATAGACTAATACATTGGAGCAGTTTATGATTTTATCCACGTTAATTAAATCTTTCCAGCATTCCTTTTAAAAGTAAGCAGGGGTTGGACATTTTTCTTAGTAGGTAATGGTGACATACGCAGACTCGACATTACCATATATACTCCAGTATAAACTGACCCCAGTATAAACCGAGGTACTTATTTTTACCTGAAAATGCGTAAAACTATTGACTCTAGTATAAACCAAGGGTAGAAAAATGAACACTACTGCAAACTGTAGTTAGTAAAGTGATTAAAAAAAGGAACATGAGTAGCCGAATCCAGTAACCAAATGTTCCATGGCACTCCAGATGTTTGCAAACTACAACTCCCAGCATGCTTTGGTTGCTGAAGTGTAGTTTCTAAACATCTGCAGTGGCAAGGTTCAACACTAATGTCCCCTACAGTACAATAAGGCATTTGGACCCCATAATAAAATAATACGTAATACAGTTTCACACAACACAATTAAATGTATTTAGCCACAGTGCCCCCCACTTACCCCCCACACAGACTTAATAGCCCACCCCTAAACCCTCCATACACTACATGGCACTATGGTGGCACTACAAGAAGAGCCCCATATATGATCCTTACAAGCTGAGGGCTGAGCGGTAGGGCTGAGTGGGGCGATGATGTGCTCCTTGGGTGCTCCTCCATTGCGCCTCTGTCTGGTGAGGGCCTGGGAATGTGAGCGGACATGCGTAACTTATGCGCCGTGCCTATTGAATGCTTCGGTCTCTTCCCTTTTGCTTCTTTCTGATCAGGTAAGAAGGGCGTGTGAACGGAGTATAACGGAGGTTAGATTTCAGGCTAATTTTAAATAAAAAAACCTGGTTTTACTCAAGTATATACAGTAAATATATTCAACCTTCATTCTGACATTAAAGTTGAATAAACAGTGAGTAGGGTTTACCAGCCGCCATTCCCGTGATGATTCCTATACTTTGCTATAGATATTACAAATAGGGATGTGCCAGAGTCCCAACCTGAACCTAGTATCAAAACTACTGACAGAATTTCAACACAAACTATCAAGATTTCAACCCTTAAAACTGGTTTTGATGGGAAAATTTGGTCGTTTCAGCAAGGTTGAAATTACATCCGACTGGCTAAATGAACTTGTTGAGTACCACAAGGAGGAGCAGCAATTCTAATAGTCAGTTATATGTGTTCTATTGTTTAAGTGTATGTATCTATATGCTTTGCTGCTCTATATGGTTTTTAACTGACTTCCTTATTTTTCAGTATAGCACATGGTAAGTATTCCTGTTTACTACAGGTTGTTTCATCTCTATGTACAATCATCAATTGCAAAATGATTGGTTCGGGTGGTTTTAATGCCTTCACAGAAAATTCAGAAGGTATGCGACTAATGTATGAGCGCAATAAAGACTTGTCTTACTAACCACCCAACAGCCCAGACATTTTAAAATACAACTGATCGTTGTCACATGACTGGTACAACCGGTACTTGCAGCTTCTTTAATGTTACTGTACCCCACATGGTGGCCTCCATGATCAGTTTTCTTTCAATCTTGGAGGGTCATCATTGTTTAGATATTTTAGACATATTTCTCTATTTGTTGATGACTCTTCATTGTATTCTATGGTTTTGAAGTTCTTTGTGGACTTACTTAAATCACATGCCCTTTGTCAACCAATCTATAATTCACTACAGGAATCTTTGGCACCCGGACCCCAGTATACAAACATTGATCAAGGCTGGCAGCAATAGATGAAGCCAACGATCTGGGTTTGCAACAGGTGGTCAATCAGAAGGTAGGAAAAAAGTCAGGTCACAAGCAGAGGTCAAAAGGCAGATGGAAGACAAACAAGATAATCAGGAACAGACAAAGGGTGAGAATCAGGTAAAGGAAAATATCACAAAGCTTAGAGAACAGGTAACAAACAGTGAACTGGCAGCAAGAACTGGAAGGCAAGGAGGGCTAAAAATAGGCCTATTGCGCCATCAATGCATGAACGCTGGCTGGTGCATGTGTGCACAAGAGAATGTCCATATCTAACGCAGCCATAGGATGTGGTCGGGACACACACACACGCATGGTAAACACACACGGGATGCCAACCCGACCGTGACATGCACGCCGGTAAGTCCCTGATTAAATGAGGTACGTGAACTGTTCTGCCAGTTCCCAAGAGTGCTTTCAGGACAAAAACCCATCCATTTGACCTGATACCTTAACTTCCTACTGAGACCTTGGCATCCAAAATAGTTTCCGCTTCATAATCCTTGCCACCTTCAACAATCACAGGAGTTGGAGTGGGAAGAAGGAGGTCAGCGATATATTTTTGAAATAGGAGACATGAAAAACTGGATTTATTTAGGGTTGGGAAGATCCAGTTCAAACTCCACTGCTTATTTTTTTTATTTTTAATGTAAGAAAAGGTCCAATAAAGCGAGGGCCCAACTTGGCTGAGGGAACTCTGATCTTTGATTCCTGTGTGGCAACCAGAAAATCACCACCGTCAAATTGAGGAATCCCTACTTGATTTATTAGCTGATCTACGAGTCTGTTCTTGAGCAGAGAGATGAAAGACTTCAGTTCAACAGTATTTGTTTTAATAACTTCACCCGAATTTAAAGATCTGGAATAGGGATCGTCAGTAAGAAAAGTTGGATTTTATTCATAATTTGCATAGGATGGTGAACACTTATAGAGAGTGTATGGCATTATTATAAGAGAACTCGGCCAAAGGTAAAAGAGAAGTCCAATGATCTTGTGATGCCGAAGAATAAACTTGAATATTTGCTTGCGTGTTTGATTAGGCTTTTGGTTTGCCCATTGGACTGTGGATGGTACCCAAAAGAAAAGGAATTATGGATCTGTAGTGCCTTACACATATCCTTCCAAAATAGGAGAGTAATTTGTACCCTCCTGTCTTAACCCTCTGTTGATACAACATCATCAGGGACTAATGAAGACAAAAATGTCTCTTATAAACACCTCAGCAGTGTACTGCCGCCAACGGAATCCCCTTTCATGGAACAAAATGAGCCATAGTAGTAGTCTCATCCCTTAGACTGGGTGTAGTTCAACAACAAAGTCCATGCTAATCATGCCCCAAGTATGATTAGGAAGAGGCAAAGGACATATATACGTAAGGTCTTTGTTTAGGAGTTCTTCATTTAGCCCAGGTACACAGAAGAGACACCTTTTTACAATGTTGGAACATACTGGCAAGCCACTTTTCTATTCAATATCATATTTTGATATGTTGGGTCTGTAAACCAGTGTACCACCGCATGAAAAATTGACCCATAGAATATTGATTAGGACTTTCTCAAACCTTATAAAGAACTGCAATCCTCCGCGGAGCTCAGAAATCAGTAGATGGCAGAAGACAAGAGAGGCCAGCAAGACTGGCTCAGTTGAAGCCAGCGGTGCCAGCAGGCTCACTGGCAGCCGCAGTAAGGCCGTCTGGCATCAACAAATTTAGGGGTGCGGGTGTTGCTAGCTGTGAAGAAAGAAGACATCAGATCAAGACTCCAGTGAATATGGCCTTGTTGAGGCCATCTGTGCCAGAGGTACCCCTGGGCTATGGAAGAAAGAAGACGCTGCTCAAGGGCTCTTTTTAGAGCCGACGGGGGGTCTGGTTCGAGCTGAGGTTTGAGCTGCTGAACCCCCAACAAAGGCATTCTCAGTGCCGCAAGGGCCAATACAAGGGCCGAGGAGGGGGTTCCCGTACTGCCTGCGGGACCCCCTAAGCCCAAAGCCCAAGGGCACTTGTGATGCTGCAAGGGCCCTGATAGGGTCGGGGAGAGGGGGTCCCGGTGCGAGCTGCGGGACTCCTAAGCCCCAAAGGCACTTATCAGTGCCCCGCTGGAGGGTCCTCCACCTCATGTGGCGGGTGGTCGCCCCGCTTGGGGCCCCCTTTTGTAAATATTCTTTTATGTACTCTTTAAGTACCTTTTGTTCAGATAAGGGATAAACTCTGCCAAAGGGAATTTCTGTCCTGGTAACAATTCTACAGGAAATATCCATACGATGAGGAGGTAACACTTAGCTGTCTTTTTAACAAACATACAGAGAAATAGTTATAAAAAGTGGTAAAATAACTTTAGAGTGGACTTCTTTACCCCTAGCAATGATGAGACAAAACAAGACTGTTGGAAATATTGAGAAGGAAAAGAAATATCCCCAGAGAACCAATTTATTAAGGATTGTGCACCTTAACCAAGGCATCAGTAGTGTAGCTACACTACAGGGACTTATGAGCCCTGATGCAAAATTTGGGCATGGGCCCCAACACTGCCGCAAACACGAATCGGCACCGGAAACCAATAATCTTCCATAAAAAACATCCAAATTCATCATTAACATTTTTTTAAAGAGTACTCATTTTAAAACAGACAAAACATAACCAGCAAAACTAAACAGTATTTCTAAACTTGGATCCTCAAACCTTCTAAAATAAAAACCAACTGACATTGTAAAATGCGTGGCACACAGTGAGTGGTAAAATGCTTTGTATATAACCACTGACAAAACACAGACTGGTAGTTTTGGAACCTTGGCAAAAAATGGGGCCCCTTCTTGGCAAGGGCCCTGGGGCGGTCGCATCCCTGCAGCCCTGGTAGCTACGCCTAGCAAGGCATACCTAATACATAGAAAAAAGGAGAAAGGCAAAATATCAAAAACATATGAATTCAGTATTATGATTATTCTTAATTAATAGGAACAGCTCTCTAAGAATGGGGCCTTAAGAAAACTTTGATCTGTCAGCCAGGTGAAGGATTTGAGATGAGAGGATAACAAGTCTTTTGTAAGGATTCTGTATGATATAACTGATAACTCTATATTAATAGAGGAGATAGGACATGGTAATAGGACTAGGTTGAGAAAAGGTTTAGAAAGATCCTTACTGTAGGTCTAATTCAACAGTTATGAAGGACATGGCCAGATTTTCTCAGTATAGCCACAGATTCAGGCGACATCTACGAATTTGTTCCTCAGATGAAAGAGATGGACGAGTGAAGCCCAATTGCATGGGAGTAGGATCAGCAGGAGGCAAGAGAGAAAATAAGAGGGGTAGAAATTATTCTCAGAAGACACGATTAGCACCCATTCTTTTCCACTTCTTTTTCGTAAGCGTCATCAATTGGACAGACAAGTAATTAGATCCTTCAAAGTTTCAGATACTCTGTCCGTGCCAGCTTGTCGGGTCACAAGCAGAGGTCAAAAAGTCAGGCGGAAGACAAAAAGAATAATCAGGAACAGGCAAAGAGTCAGAACCAGGTAATCAAGGAAATATCACAAAGCTTATAGAACAGGAAAAAAAACTGAAATGGCAGCATCATGGGGATCAACCCGATATGCACGAGCACTGTGAACAACGGCGCGCGTGCACAAGAGAACATCCATGTCTACCAGCACCATAAGAAGAGGTTGGGATCCATGGCGCACGCACAGGAACCAACTGACCGTGACGTACACACCCGCACATGAACGCCGGCGCACGCATACACTGGGATTCTCTAGTGCCGGTAAGTCTATGGCATAACACTTACTGAAATGATTTCTATAAACTGTTTTCTATAAGTATATTCGGTGGCAAGTGACTTTAACTTGTGATCGTGTGATGACATACAGTTTTGAAAAGGTCCAGGGAGATGTCAACTGTCTGATTGGGAGCTGAAAATTGCCTAGAGCAAACCTCAGAAAGGAGTAATTAGCAATTCAGACATAAGGACATAATCCATTAAATCTATCATATAAAGCCAGTCCCTGGCATAATGGCTGCACTTATACAGGGAGATGCAATAAAAGTTCTTATTGTTAAAAATGGTGCTAATTTTGCCAAACCAATGAGCATTATTTAACATTTGAAAGAGAACATCTATTGGTTGGGGCAAAATTAGCACCATTTTTAATGATAAGAACTTATTGAATACCTGATACCGTAAAGTCTCCAAAACAATAGCAATATAAAGAGTGTGGTTCCTATTGGCCTGTGTGATGACACAGCAGGCACCACTGGTCTGCCCCAAGTCTAAGGTTTGAGCATGCCAACTTGTATCACAGCTGCATCATAAGCCCCTTAAACTTGTTTACCTTTTTAAAGCTAAAATGGTAGAGAAAAGGGCGAAAGAAAATAAAAGTGAAGGAAAACTGCACAGGGGTCAGTGCTGACTTAACGCAGCTAAGGGACAGGAAACACAGAAGAGAAGGGGGGGGGGACCACATTTAGGTTAGGGGGAGTTGTAATTTTTGTGCTATATCCCAAATGTTTTGCCATTTTATATATGCTTTAAAGGGGGTAAGTATTTAACTTATGTTAAGGTCATTAGGCAGATGGGCCTTTTGTGAGCACTGTCCCTTAAAGGGCATGTCCACCCTGCAGGACACTTTTGATATAATGTAGGACACCCCTGTCCACCCCCAACCGATGTGTCAGATTTTTTTTTAAAGGTTTAGAAAGCTATTTACAGACCCTCGCTCATGCGGTGCATGATCAAAATACAAGCTTGCCAGAACTTGCAAACAGAGGCAGAACCGGCAGCCACATCTGTAATTGGCTGAGAGGGGCAATTGCAGATGCGGCTGCCCACGGAGAGAGCCAGGGAGGAAGGTCTGTAAGTAGCATTTGAATCTTTTTTGACAAACTGGGGGTGGGCAGCGGTACCTACATTACAGAAAAAAGTTTTCAAGCAAGGTGGAACAGCAGCCAGGGATGGATCTGAAGGGTGGGAGAGGCACGCGAAACGACGTCAGTCCTTTTTTTGTGGACCGGAGGATGTAGCAGCAGGACCAGGAGTTATAGAGGCAAGTAGTCAGACTTAAACTGAACAGTTTAAGCTGTGCGCTAGGAATCCCATATCAAGGACATCGACAGAGGAGTATCGAGCGGCCGGATTGGGAGCTTGGAGCCTCGTGGGACAATTGACACTTAAGATCACCTACCCATTTTACTGCATGTAGTCAAGCATATGTTATGCATTACGCTGCTGCTTTATTTACGCTTTTGCATTTTTTAGCTAAGGGTTACCCCAACCTCCAGGACGTATGGGGGCTGTGTGGAGGACCCTAATCGCTATTGCACTTATTACCATTCTGTGCTTGCTGGCATTTAATCACTGTTTTCCCTCTCTTTGCTGCTACAGACAATTTTTGTACATATATTATTTCTGGGACGCCCAGAATATTTTGCTTTTTATATGTGGGTATTTATATCTTTTGTTTTGGTGTATAGCTATGTAATTAGGATGTGTAATAAGATTAGTTTTATGCTAATTTTGTATGGTTGGATGGTTTGTTCTCGCACGTTACCATGTACTGTTTCCCGTGTAGATTGGGGAGGTTTATTTCCCTTTGTTAAGCCGGTTGAGTGTCTCCCATCTTTGTTGGAGTACAATGTGTTTCTTTGGTTCTCAGGTTATTTCTGAGTACTGTGTATTCCAATTGGTATAGTATAGTTTCACCCCACAGCACCTGCACATATTTCGTGATCGGCTACTAGGGTTGTGTAAGCTAATTATCCCCTTTGCAATTATAAACAATCCAAGAATGATGTCTCTAGCTCTCTGGTTAAGTTATAGGCTTACAAGACTTACTCTCAAGTTCTGCTTATTCTGGGGGTCCCTCATGGCTCAGTTTTAGGACCCTTGCTCTTCTCCCTCTACCTATCTCTCTGGGAGAAATAATTAGTTCTTTGACTTGAAGTTCACTATACGCTGATGATACTAAAATTTCAATCCCGAATCTCTAAATGTCAGCTCTATATTTCCTCCTAGATGTGCACCGCTGCCTTGAACTCAATCTATCTAAAAGGAATTAATAATTTCCCCCCATAAACTAGGACCTAGTCCACCCTCTCCATCTCTATTGACAATATGGCCATTAACCAGTTGAAAATGCACGCTGTCTTGGAGTAATCTTCGACTTTCTTCCTTCATTTACATTAACAATGTCCTAGGACACCCTTCCTCTCTAGCTCCACTAATAAAATGCTCATGTATGCCCTTATAATAACCATCTTGACTAACATTCTGCTTCTTGGTCTCCTGCCCTGCATCTCACTCATCTCCACGTCTATCCCGATAATGCAATTCATAGGATGGCTCCCCATCAAACAAAGAATCCCTTTACTCTACTGCACCCCTACTATCTTCCCTCTTGTCTCCTTATGCTCTGACCGTGCCTGCAAGGCAATTTTCTTACAAACCCCCTACGAACAATGTCTCCTCCTGTTTAAAGGGTATGTCCAGCAAAAAAGTAAGTATGTTTCTAAATGATTTACTGAAGAACAGGAGGTAAATGCACATCTCTTACCTCCCGTTTCAGTAAATCTCCAGGAGAGGAGGAGACACTTACCCACGGACTCGCTCCAGTGCCGAAATCCCCGACCCCCCGATGGTCCTCGCTCCTTCACAATGTGTGCGCTGCGCGCACAGTGCAAAAGAATGGAGATGTGTTGGAGGCTCGGGGATTTCAGCGCTGGAGCGGTCTGCGGTAAGTGTCTCCTCTCTCCTGGAAGATTTAATGAAGTACAGGAGGTAAGAGAGAGTGCATTTCCTCCTGTTCTTCAGTAAATCATTTAGAAACAATACTTACTTTATTGCTGTACAAACCCTTTAAACCATTTCCACTTGCTGCTCCCTACCTTGGAACTTTCTCCCTCTCTCACTTCGCCAGGTTACATCTTTTAGCTCTTTTAAATCTAAACTGTTATCCTACATTTCTTAATACCAGCACTATTAATGATTGATAAGGTCTAAGCACTTTATCCATCCCCCTACTGTATCTGTATATTTGTTAAACCGAGGGCAAGGCAGGTGGTTATTCCATTACCAGAAAAGAATGCGCACACGATACTCAAATTCAAGAAAATTGCATATTACTCAGAAATGAAAAGGCAGGTTAATGGTTGGTATACAGTGAGAAAGTAGAAAAATGTAAATAAACAAAACAGTACAAGACCGCTTTACAATATTGTTTTCCTTTTTCTTACGTCCATATTTGCAGTGCGGACACTCGATGATCAACAGTACAAAATGACCCTAACTGACCCTATCTTCACAATTGGGTGTGCACCCCCCTCTTCCCAGCGATCCAAGTGGACCACTTACAATTTGTAGCAGCGTGGGTGGGGGCCGTTGACGTCTCCTTCTTCGGTGAACACAAGGCCTGTAAATGTGAAACCTTAATCACAGGTTGGGAACCGGATGGGCATGAAGAAGTTCAATGGCAGATTTCCTTGATATTTAGTCATCCTGTGGGATGTATATGTTGGGGTGTGATATACTCTGGATTTTACAGTTACTGTCCGGTGCCTCGACAGCACTGTGAGTCTCTTACTATTAGCAGCAATCCACACAGTTCTCTTCCAATCAGCTATTACACACAGTCCTTTTTTAGCTGGCTCTTCCTGAATACACAGTCACTTTTTAACAATGAATTTACATTTTCTCCCAACCAACCATTGTCCCAACCCCTTTCCTGACCCAGCAGGATCCAGGAAACAGGCAATTCTAAGTATTGGGCTGCAGACTGGGCTAACCTGTGGGGTGACAGTCCTACAGTTCTGCATGGGCTAATCATCCACAATTCTGTGGGGGTGGGGGGGGGGTTGGTGTGAGGTAATACCATTCATTCATTTGGAACACGATCGTCAGCCAGTGTCCTGCACAGTTGAGTTAACTTCCTAGGATGACCGAGGAGTGAGGAGGATTAAAGGGATGTCCACCAACAAAATTTAACTTTGATATGTGGTAGGGCATGCTCCCCCAGCCCCAACCGCATTAAATAATTGTTAGAAAGTCCCCGATTCTTACTTACCTGCCTCTCTCCCTGTGCAGTTTCAGGCCTTCTGCTTGCATGGAATTGAAAGCAGGGGCAGGACGGCAGCCGCGTCCGTGATGGGGAGAGGCAGGGAGGGCTGCACGAGCATGCCTCAACCTTGATGAGGTTGAGGAAGTCTCAGGCACAGCATGGTCACACACACTGCTCCTACACAGCAGTTTCCTGGCTTGGAGGGGACAGCAGGGGAACTATTTTGAGCAGGAATGTAAGGTAAGGATTGTTTAAACTACTTGATGTGGCCAGTAAGGGGTACATTTTAGTTTTGGGGGTGGACATGCCCTTTAAGCCATTGGTTAAAACAGCCCAATGGTAGAGACTTGAGTGTCACTTTGTAGAGAGAGGGGAACACAAAAATATAATTAGACTGTGTGGCGAGGCCTACCCGTTCAAGCACTGCAGCACCTCCTCCGTGTTCCTGGCTGTCTGGTGGGAAAAAGAGGGTTACACCAAGGGGTCACTGTTGCTGCTATTGGCTGGGCCAGTCACATGCCCTAAATCATAAATGAAATTGGCCCACCAGAATCAAACTTGATGTGCTTGTTAAAAAAAAAAAAACAGGCAATGTTGGAGACCGGGACATTAATGTGAATCCAGGACAATCACCAATTGTTCCGGGACAGCAGGGCAATAGGTAAAATCTGTGAATATCCCGGACAATCCGGGACAGTTGGGAGGTAAATCAATAACATTATTGATGGGGGTGAATAAGTCGTTCCCCCCTATCCCCCACCACACACACAAACAAACACACCTTCAAACTCCTTACTTGATTCGAGCAGTGGTAAAAGCTGCCAGTGCTGCTTACCTTCCTATAGCAAATAAGTTTCACTTTCCCTATAACACAAAATCACTGTGTGAATGCTATTGGCTGTAGTGGGGCACAGATCAACTTCACTGCACATGCTCCACACTCTATCTGTGCCTCAGTTTTGTGAGGGGGTGGGCACAGAAACGAGAAATGCAAAATAACTAGGAGTGAGCTGAACAGGACATGAGGAGTTTAGTGACAGGGAGCACTGAGAGCAAAAAGGTATCATGTTCCTGGCAGCACTAAAAATATAGAAAAGGATAAAGGCAAGTAATTTTTTTCAGTTTAGTGTCCCTTTAAAGACAGTTACAGCAGTAGGATTCAACTGAGCAGAGTCAGGGTCAGAGCATATGTGTGCATAGATTGCAGCTAGAAGCATGATCCTAGGGTCATTTTAAAAGTAGGAATTTGCTCTTTCTTAAAAAGGACACGTGTATGGAGACCACAGTTACCCTTTAAGATCCAGAGAAGCTAGAGACATCATCCTAGGCTTGTTTGAAAGGATAATAGAGGTATTTTCAATACGGGCAATTGTATGGAGACCACAGTTGTCCACAAAAAAAGAGCAGATAAGAGTCACAGAAAGGAACGTAAGAGATATGAATTGCATTATTTAAGTAAAAGAGATGCTATGGTGAATGTCATACAATTTAATGAAAATTTAAAATACAGTTTGAGAAATCGAAAAGTGAAATAACATATTGTAACATAGTTAATTTGGCCACTATAACCTTGAGTAGTTATGAAACATCTTTATTGACTAAGGATTGCCTTTCAGTCCTAAACAGGACTTTAAATTATTTGATACATGTATAGAGGATAAAGGTTAAAGTCTCCACTGGGAAAATCATTTTTTGCTAATCAATTTTCTTGAAGAACAGGAAGTAAAGGAGCTGTGTCTTACCTCCCGTTCTTCAATAAAATGTTCAGGAGCCGGGAACTAAGGTAAGGAACTTACCTGGTCGGGACCTGTCAGAGAACGCGATGGACGAGCAAGAGACCAGGTAAGTTCCTTACCTTCGTTCCCGGCTCCTAAACATTTTATACATAAACTTTCTCTTTGTAAACATTTTAAAAATATTGAATCTGGGAAGGTTACGAAATATATCTATAATCATGAAATAAATAACCAGAGCCCTAGTATAGACAATATTGATATAAATAAAATTATTAATGCAGAAGACAAAAATATTTTAGAAAACTTGATATGGCTGTTGAATACCAATAAAATCAATGATAAAAAGGATACAGAAGTAATGTCTAATAAAAAATGGAGGAATAAATCTAATTATTATCCTGTATATTGTAGATCGATAGCAGTAGATCAGTTCCAACACATAGTTGAACAACAATTAAGGAAACTAAAAGAAAGATTTAAAAAGGGGAGCTACTATAAACATAATTTAACTCTCAAAGAGTGAACTGTCCTGCTAAATTTAAAAAAGCAACCCTTCTATAGTCATTAAAAATGCAAACAAAGGGGGAGTATTGTTATTTTAAATTCCTGTGATTATAAAAGGGAGGCCTTGCACCAACTTAATGATGAGGAAACATATGAACAACTACCCATTATTCCTATTGAGAAATAAATAAAGTAATTCAATTAAATTAATTGATGAGGGTTATATGACAGGAGCTATTACCAAAGAACAGAATTTATTGTACCAGATAATCCTATCATGGCTACCTTCCATTACTTGCCAAAAATACATAAACCGGAGAGACCACTCATTGGACAACCTTATGTGGCCAGCATCGAATTTTTGAGAATTTATCTTAATGTATAGATCTTTATCTACAACCTTTAAATCCCAGGTTAACATCATATTTAAAAGACACGAAACATGCTTTACAAGTTTTACAAAATTTTCACTGGCACAATTTTTGGTTAATCTCAGTAGATGTGGTGTCAATTATTTGTGCATTCCGCACTTACAGGGCATTACAGCTATTAAGTATCACTTGGATATGTATTGCACTTATACCACAGAACAAAAAGATTTTTTTTATTGGATGCTGTGGGGTATCTATTATCACGCAATTATTTTTTAAATTAAAATTAAGTTTTACGATTATTAATGACCATGACCTGAATTTAAAATTTGCATACTGTGTAGCAAAGTGTACATCTGTACACTACTCAGAGCTGACTTATGTCATACTTCTCAATAGTTTTAAAGTGGCATATAGCTACACTTTAGCATAAAGTAATTATTTTAAGTAATTAATTAACTGATAGAGGTTGTAAAGCAGAGAATATAGATAAAGCACCTATAGTTAGGACAAAAATAAAGTTTTAATCAAAAAAAGTAATTATCTAAATCAATGTTTACTAAAAAAAATTTAAAAAAACATCACTAATTATAGCTATAATTTTTTGCCATAAATAAAATAATTAAAAACAATCTGCCTATGTTATATGTATATCAGGATATATACTAAATTTTAGGTAATAAACGTTCCCCTAGTCTGCTTGTGAAGGTTCTGATTCATCCAGGTCATGGTATATCTGTTGTATTCAGTTAATAGTTCTTGAAGACGTTTCGCTAGTCATCCGACTGGCTTTCTCAATTCAGAATGACTTGTACAAGAATCTGTTTGCAATATAAGTAACCTTAAAAGGCCCAATTAGCATATGACAGCCAGGTTTTAGGGACCTTCTGAATGCAAGGTGTGGATGCATTGAGGCTAAGGGGTGTTATCGAAACTGCCCAGGGTAATGTGTCAAAACAGCATTGTACATGGCAGACAGTTGGTATTGAGCCGCCCCACCTCTATTCAGGCTTGGTTTCTTCATTTTCACCTAAATAGCCTCCTTGACACCTCTCTTGAACCAGTCATGTTCCATGGCAAATGAACATGACTGGTTCAAGAGAGGTGTCAAGGAGGCACCACCCATAAAATGCTGGATGAGAGAACATATATACATATATTATATCTATACTATATATATAGTAATATATATATATGATATATATATATATAATATATATATAATATATGGGATAATACGCTACCTACAGTGTAATATAAGGATATTATGCCACCGAGGAGTTATATAGGGTATATATATAGAATATGGTCATGGTCATATGCTTTTATACAGGTCATGGAACTCCAAGGTGAAGTAAATCCGTATATTACACTGTAGGTAGCATATTATTTCTTATAATACATATAGCTAGCCAAAAAACAAAACAAAACTGCCCACTACCACTGTCTCTCCCCCTTCCTGGATTAGTCATTTACATAGGAATCCCTGTTTAATGTATAAATAGTTAATTACTGTTCATATTGAAAAGAGAAAAAAGGACTGAACATTGTCTGTCAAGAACAAACAGGGTTTTCTATATAAATGACTAATACAGGGAGGGGAGACAGTGGAATGGCCAGTGGAATACAGTGACATCACTGAGTCATTTGTAATATAGATTCTTGCCACTGCACCTCCCCATTGAAAGGCTAGGTTTTATGTATTATAACAATAATTATACCAGCCCAATGGCTATACATTTGAATACATGGAACAATAATAACAAAAATTTTAATATTTTAAAAATCCCACTACTTCAAATCTTTTTTTAATTTTAAATCTAAGCTTTAAATCCTAAGAAATCATCATTTGAAATCACAGCATTTTACAGGTAAAGACCTGTTACTCCAGAAACGTAATTTATAATATGTGCCCCATTTCTGACCTCTTACTAGGATCTTTGGCTGCCTGCCAGCACACACTCTGCAACAAATAAGAGAATTAGCAGAGAAAATAAGACAGGGGAAGGGAGATGTGTAAGCAGAGCAGTGTCTATGTTGAGGCCGTAGTATCGCAGATACTACAAGGAGGCAGTGAGTAAGGGAGGGTGGGAGAAATTAGCAGCACTCACTAAACATTAATAATTTAATGACCAGAGGATGTGGGGCGGTGGCGGATATAAAACACTGTTGGTGGGACTGCCCCGAGGTCCAAAAGACATGGAAAATCTGCGAAACCCTGATTCAAGGAGCACTCCGTACTACGGTGTCTCTTGACCCATGGACTGCCTTATTTGACAGGAATATAGGCAATATATCCACTGAAAGCAACAAATTAATTCATAGTATATGTGCTGGCACGAGAACTTTGATAGCGACATCCTGGAAACAGGTGGCTCCCTCTAGATGCCAATTAATGACAAAAATATGGTGGCTATGTGAGAATGAACTGGTGGTTAACAGACTGAGGGGCACTCTGAAGTATTATGATAAAATCTGGAGCCCTTGGATACATGCGATGTCGGAATCGGGGGGAGACCAAAGACCTCTGGGGGAGAGCTAGGGGAGGATTACCTTGAGTGTGGGGGGTGAGGGGCGGACGCGGGGGGTGGGGAGGCCCTGAACTAATGCAGATAGCGGACACCTCCTTACAATTTGGGTTTGTTTGTTTGTTTTTTTTTGTTTTGTTTTGTTGTTGTGGTTTAACAATGATAAGATACTGTAATATAATTAGCAAAAAAAGAAAAAGAGAAAATGTTTTGGAAAGTTTAAGACGCAAAAGTTTAATTAATGTTTAACCATATCCATATGAAAATGACTTTATTGTTATCTATGCAAACTTTCTAAATAAAGATATATGGAAAAAAAAAAAATAATTTAATAACAAAGCAAACACAGATAAATATGTGAGTAAATATGTCAGAAAATGTAAAGTTGTTTGAGTGAGTATTGTAACCCTTTAACTTGCCTTTCTTTGGGTTTTCTTAGTGGTGCGGCTATTTATTAAGTTTCAGTTTTACCTGATAATGCATCCTATTGGAGATTGTTTCACCAATGCACTTTAGTAAGTGTGATATCAGGTATAACAATATTTTTTACAATATAAGGAAATCTTTTTCACCATATACATATGTGTGCCTTTATGTATTTGCCTCATTCTCTCCCTTTCTGTCAGAGGCTGCCACAACCTACCCCTGCTCAATGAGCTATTAAAAGCAGTCAAACATTGGTTGTGACAATAATCACAGCCTCCATTGACTGCATGGAGGAAGGAAAAAGCTTACTCTGCCAGAATGGGGGCAATAATGATACTTCAATATCTGGTTAGTAATACATCTTATTTGCTGAATATATCAGTTGGAATTGGGGGCAGGTCACTGACAAGTAACCATTTTTTTGTTTTAAGGGGGGGCATGCACTTTAATAAATATAACCCTGTGTGTATGTGCCATTACTCATTATTTTTTTTTATTCTACTATAGTAAATCACAAAGCTATGGTGAATAATACTTTGATATTACCAAAATCAAAAAGGACACCTATACATTTAAAAGGTATCTACACAGAAAAAAAATTACTCATTATCTGACAGAAATGATATGGCTAGACTGGACCTCCCGGATCCTGGAGGAGGACTGTGTTAGTCTTCCCATTTCTTCAGACCTGTTATCGATTGCAGCCACTATGTCCTCTGGTCACTTAACAAGTGCTGCTCCCTGCCTGTAATAACATGTACATTGATAGTGGTTGTTTGAATTTCTTTCCTACCTTCCAATGTAGAATGTCTCTCTTGTAGGTGATTAGGAGACTTATGTGTTGTAAGGGAAAGTACCAGAAGATATTTTGAGGGCTGTTAGGACCTTGGAGCATTGCTCACTGGATGGCTGGAATATCATACCTCCCACTTTGTAATAGTGAGCTCTCTGGTTGCTATGTTTATCCCTACACCCTTGTGAGGCACCAGAACTGCAGCCAGTTGCTGGAATGTTATTTTATTTTTGTTCCAAAATAAATTGATATTTTAACTGCAAATACAGAGAAAACAGTTGTTTTATCTTAACTTTTTTGGCTATTGCTGCCATTTGTTAATGCCTTACTTACTTTTTGAAGTGTTTCTGGGTGCAGTTTAAACTTTATGGTCAACAGATTTCCAATAAGAGGTAAAGGAGTGGGTCCAGGTGGAAAAATTCTTGCAGTCCATCTCATATGTAGATATTTAACAAAGATTATACAGAACATTAAGGCCAATAACGTCTCCTGTAGGGTCCACATATTGCTTAAAAGCAAAACAAAAAATATTTCCTCACGCGCCCAAGATATATATACCCTTCTCTTGAATAAGGAGACACTTTGGCTTCTTTGTTAAGTGTGCAAACAAAGTTTTCTTATTTCATTATGAAATGTAATTATTTGTATGGCTTTAGAATTATTTGTATGCTAAGCAACAGGGGCAGATATTACAAACCCCAGGGGTAAAGACAAATGAATTGTTGATTTAATCTTATATCTGGCTGTATTACCCACATTGCATTCTTTTTGTGTTTTTGTACAGATATTAACTGGCATATACCTACAAACTGTTCAGAGCAGCTAAATATGTCCGTGCATTTTTGTAATATCCAAATCCAGAACATAAACTGGTGACACCCTTGGAATGAGAGCTCACTGTAATCCAGTAAGGTGAGACTCTGTCCAATATGAGAAAGTTATAATGGAAAGAGTTTAAATCTACTATAAAGAAATTAGAGAGGAACAAAGCTGGCAAATTTCATTCCGGTGGCGATTCCGTGGAACCTATTGAAATTCTGAAAATCGGATTTAATTGCAAATTTTTCAATTTTCCATCGTAAAATTGTAAAAAACGTTTTCCAATGGAATTTATTAATGGAAATTTAGAATTTTCCATTTTTCCAAATATAAAAAATGTAAAAAATCCGTTGGACCCACAGATTTTTGAAACTGGCAGTTCCAAAAAAATTAATTTCTCTCTCTTCCATACCACTGTCCTCACTCTATTTATATCTCTTCTCTGTACCTCCTTTCACTGCTCCCATGCACTATATCAGCTCTTCACCAACACCACACTTCACTATCGGTCTAACACAATTAAAGGTCACAACCTCAAATCCATCTTACATATCTGGTTTCTATTTGCTCTCTTACTCCTTGTTGCTGTGGATGTATCTCCTAATCCTGGCCCTTGTAATATCTGTTTCCTATATAATACAAAAAAAAACAATATGACAATGTCCTAGCAGCAAAACTATGGGCCAACATCATTTAAGTCCTCCATCGACGTATAATTCATATCTCACAACTTATCGAGGAGAAGCTTACTTATATTTGATATTGGTCCAGGTGCCCTTGCCCCGGACCCTTCACTTGACCCCCGGTTACTTTCGCAATGTTGACGGACGCTTAATGTCATGCACGAATAATTTGTTTGTTCATGGACTACTCACCCGTCCATCTGGGTGGTCCAGGTGCTGCCAGCCCCGGGCCCTTAACTCCCTTGTTAATACTCTGGGTCAATGCTGGCACTGAAATTACTATTAGGAAAGTGTGCTGGCACTGAAGGGTTAATAGCAATACTCAGGGGAAGTGCTGGCACTAAAAATGGTAATGATAATAATCTTAAAGGGATAGGCTGCACTACTGTACTTTTAAGCGCAACGGGATTGCATTCTGATCACGCTAGGGCACCAAAATGGCTAGAAACATCCATGTTTTAGGGGATTTGATTGATAGCTCAAGCAGGAGTGGTGTATTGAAATATTGACTTTTTTTACTTATATATCTCAGGACAGAGTAGGAAACTAAAGAAAATAAATGTACTCTGGGGGTTGGGGGGAATTATAGAACACATAGAAAGAAAACAAATTGTACATTTTCCTGTTATAAATGCCCTTTAATGTCATTATCCCCCCCACCAGCCTTCTTGTTAAAAAGGAACTGTGGTCCAAAAATGACTTTAGGTAAATTAAGGTAAATTGATAGGAAGGGCTCCCCTGAGAATTTTTGCAATTTATTTCCGTTATTTATTTTGCATAGTTTTGAAGATATTTACATTTTTGTGTGTGATATGGCAGCAGCATCACCAGGTTCCCTGCACTTCCTGCTTCCTGCTCTTAAACTGTCAGTAAATCTGTCCTGTGTCTCCTCCTCCCCTTTGCAGCCCCCCTGGTCCCTCCAGTTGCAGGCTCCCCATAGCCCATTATCTTACAGCCCCATGTGGCCCTGCCCACTCATGGGTGCCATGACCCCGCCCACTCGTGTGTACCTAAGCCCCGCTCACCCATGGGTATCTAAGCCCCGCCCACTCTCACACACACCCCTACAGAAAACGCTGTGGAAACAGCCTTTTCAGGCAGAGTGAGAACTCTGCCTGAAAAGGCTGTTTTCACACAGTGAAATAGAAGGGCTGTAGATTCCCTTACCTTCTATGTCAGGACTTCACACAGCATAGAGGAGGAGGGATTTCCTGTATCCCTCACGCTCTGAGGGAGTCTGAGGCTGTGCTTGCCAGCGGCACTGTGCAGGAGAAGCCTCAGGAGTGTCACAAGTCAGCCTCCCACCCATTAACTTTCTGGTCAGTCATTTCTGTATATCTTGGGCTGTGGAGCAAGTAGAGAAATGATGTTGTTTTAAAGGTAGGAAACTGTCCTTTCATTTAAACTTAAGACCACAGTTCCCCTTTAACAGCAAGAAATAGCAAGGGGTATAAATTCAATTGATTTTTGAAAATGGATATTCAGAATAACTAGGTATGCATAATATAAACTAAGAATTTTAAAAATAATGATATTTTCCACTGAACTTTTCCTTTAAAGATATTTTTTTTCAACCCCTTTTGCTGTGGTATGCAACCAGAAATTGTTACCACGTAATGCTGGGCATGATTCCTCTTGTACAATAATGAACACCCCTTTTTAAGAAATTCAGAGACAGATTTAGAGAGAGATTCTAGAAAACTCAAATTTTCAAAAATTCTCCAATTTCTGGGATAATTATCAAATGACAAATGCGGAAGCTTGAAAGTAGCACGAATGTGAAGGAAGTGACTTTGTTCTGGATGTTTGTACGTGTTCCCCAGACCATTTCCCAGGTCCCAGAGCCATGTAAGAAAATTACCATTGCTTTTTTAACCATATTTTAGCCAACATTTTTAAACTATTTGTCCTTATTCACTGTAATGGGTCCTGAACGGAACTTTGGAAGTTCGGCAGTGGCATAACTACCGCTACCCCAGCCCTCACCCCGCAAAGGTAAGAGGGCCTGCAAAAACCTCCACAATCAGCTGTTTTTAAACAGCTGATCGCACGTATGAAGGAAACAAATGAGCAATCAGCTGTTTAAAAGACCGTAACCTAAACAGGTTCACGTGTATATGTTTCCTTCATAAAGGCGATCAGCTGTTTAAAACAGCTGTTTGTGGACCTGTGGTGGGGGGTGTCAGGAGCCCGCCCCCCAATCGGGGGGGGGGGGCCTAAAGTTCGGCCATCTCTACTCACCGGTTCCACAGGGCTCTGTTCTTGGACCTCAGTTGTTCTTCCTCTACACTATTTCCCTGGGAGATGTTATTAGCTCATTTGGTTTTAACTACTATCTGTATGCCGTTGATACCTGTATTGCCTCCCCATACATTTTTTTCCTCACTTCGAGCCTCTCTCAGCCTTCAATTAGCCATGCTGTGAAGGGGGCGTAACAGTTCTGTCTGCCCCTAACTGTCACTCAAAGGTAGCATGGGAAAAACACTCCTCCACCCATCCTTAATCAGCTTGATTGTGTAGGCTGTATCCTAGCAACAGGACATTTCAAGTTTGTTTAACTGGCAGAGGAGGAGGAGAGAGGTTGTAACAGACATTCCTACCAGCCAATGACAAATGTTATGTTAATCATGGCCCTGGGCCGTCTAGGAGGCGGGCTTTTAGCACTCATCTTTGCTGTGTGATATCTAAGGGAGGGCAGCATGGTTGTAAATGTGAGTAAGTGATTTCAGCTGCTGGAAGTGTGGACATGTAATGGGGGTGATATTGTTTTTTTTCATATTGTTGTCCTTTAAATATACTTTTCCACCCCCACACTAAGTCCTGACACCCAATCACGCATTTCCGACTGTCTCTGTGCTGTCTCCTCATGGATGGCGCACCAATGCCTCACCAATGCCTCAAACTAAACCTGACGAAAATGGAACTTATCATTTCCCCATCCTAAACCTGGTCCCCACCTTTTTCTGTGGACAACACCCCCATTTACCCTATTCAGTTGGTACGTTGCTTAGGGGTTATTATTGATTTCTTTCTCTCCTTTTCTAACCAAATGTAACTTATGTTTCTAAAATCTGACGCTTTTTTCATCCGTAATATTGCGAAAATCCAAACTTCTGCTATGCCAATCCATGCACTAACCTTCTGCTTTCTGGTCTTCCTGCTTCCCATCTTTCTCCCCTTCAGTCAATACTTAATTGAAAAAATGTTACATGTTTCAAGCACTTCTAAATTTCATGATGAACCTACACATTTATTGATCACTATTAGGGGATTGATCACTAATAAAATGAGAGGGGACAAAAGATCAAGGGAAAAGAAGACTTTGAAGGTAGAAAAGGGATATAAAGGTGAAGGATATAAAGGGTGTAAATATTATTATTTAAATAACATGATATTGGTAATGTAGAAAGTTAAATATGGCAATCTTCCAGAAATGCAATAATAGCAAAACACAAATTCCAGTTTTTAATTAAAAGACAAAACAAATCTAATATACTTTCAGCAGTTGCTGATTAAAAAATTCACAAGAGCCCTTTCAATTAAGAATTTAATAATTGCTGTCAGTTGTAGATTCTTTCTTACCGGTAGTTTGGAATACAAACATTAATGTTTCCAGTCATATTTACTCACTGTAGGATTATAAGCTCTGTTATGCCGTCATTGTATGTCTGTATGTATTGATTATCTTGAACAATATAGAGCTGAATAAACATTTTAATCTAAAATATATCAAAACTTATTCCTTAAAGGGGCACTTAACCAAATATAAATGCCAGGGTGATTTCAAAATCACAGAGAGATAAGATCTACCTAAGTTTCTTCTACCTTTGTTCCTGGCTCCACAGAAATTGATTGAAGAACATAAGGTAAGACACAGCTCCACAGGTCTTTAATCAATCCATTAAAGGAATAGTTCACTTTTGCATTGAACTATTCCTTTAAGTACCCCTCCAAACCTCAGATACATTTTACTTACCTTCCCCAAAGATGCCCAGGAACATACTTACAAGACCCGGACCCTCGCCTCTCTGCTTCCTAGTCGCATTTGTCAGTCAAAGGTAGGTCAATGATGTCATGGCCAATAGTTGACAACCGTGATAAGGAAGCAGAGCAGCTGTCAGCTGTAGAGTCGCACTGCTCCTCTTCTTGCTCGAAAATGAGCCCGCAACAGATGTAGGCAGTGGCACCTGGGCAGCGAGGGACCGGGTCTTGTAAGTATGTCCCTGGGCCTCTTTGGTGAAGGCAAGTAAAATGGATCTGGGGTTTTGGGGGGTGCTTAATCAGTGTGTTAAATTTTGTTTTATGGATGGACATGCCCTTTAATGTTTTTTTAATTGCAATCACTTTGTAATCAGTGCAGCCCTGCTAATTAGATTTATTAAGTGTGTCCCTACTAGACCAAATGTCCTGGAAACCCAGTTGTCAGCTTTCCCTTTAAGACACAAACACATATACACAATGCAGGCTGCATTGATTGTGTAGCCATATATTGTGTCTTTAATGAACTGCTTCATAGCTTTGTTATATGTAGATTTTATATGTGTCACAAGCTCCACAAGATCGTTTTTAATCTGCCAAAGTCTCCTAGATATTGCTTTCAATCTTCTGAAATCTCCTAAAAAATTATTTTAATCTGCCAGTCAAAGATTGCATTCCATCTGCATACCATTTAATATTACCCCTTTTAGTAGTTTCATTTATAGAAACAAAATCATACAGAGCTGCAGAGGGAGAATAATAAAGTGAACCTGATCTTAGCACAGCTCTGTGCAATGCATTTCTTAATAGTGTAACTATCTTAAAGGGGAACTAAAGTCTCCAGATAACATTGCCCTAATAGAAAGAGCACATTCACAAAGATACAAAAACCTGTGTCTCCCCTCTCTTCCTTTGCTGTGAATGCTGGGTAATTTATG
This sequence comes from Hymenochirus boettgeri, assembly GCA_019447015.1. Classification (NCBI taxonomy): domain Eukaryota; kingdom Metazoa; phylum Chordata; class Amphibia; order Anura; family Pipidae; genus Hymenochirus; species Hymenochirus boettgeri. The sequence goes on from CM033469.1 coordinate 244,642,776, forward strand.
AAATTAACCTGTGGGTACTAGGGGTAAGCTCCCATAATTCCCCTTAGCTGGGAACACCCAGCTAAGTATACAAAGTACACTCCACAGGAAGCTACAGCCTCCTGTAAGCTGACAACCATTCATTTTATAGCTCAGAGATCATCCCTTCCTCCAACACAGAACATAGGTTTTTTGCAGTTTTAGTGTAAACACATAACATATGCTCCTGTCCCTAACAATGATACATTCTTTGCTTTTCATACAAAAAAGAAAAGTAATCATTGCAGATTTATTCTTGTAGCATGTATGTGAGAAAAATAATATAACATTTCAGTAAATGAAAAATAAAAAAGTAAGTCTGGGAGTATGGGAAATCGCAACCTGCAACTTTGATAATCTGTCTTGCTAAATAGAAAGCTTTCTACCGCTATCCCACATGGGCTACTAGGTGAGATATCAGTACATGTAGAACCTTTATCTTTTGCTAGGAACATAATAGAAACAAAAAAATAAGAAAGCCTGGGGAATTGAACCTGTGTCCCAATGGTCTGTTTGTTTTCAAACCAGCAATTTAGCACCACCGCCCACCAGAAGAAGCAAGTGCCTTTCAGTTAAATGTAAAAAAAAAAAAGTAAAATCAGTTACTGTTTTTTATTTCACAGAAAGAATGTTTTAGAAATTCACTCGGTTGGTAAATAAAAAAACAGAGCTGCTATATTAAAGTTTGTACATGTGAAGAAACATACAGTAAATTTTTTTAAAAACATGATGAAAACAAACAAAAAACAGCAGCTGCACGGTGATCTTCTATGATACTGCTCAGCTGGGGCAAGTGAGGGGTTTAAACTCATGCTCAACTCTTAAATAGTGGTTTAGCACAACTTGACCACTTGGAAAACAGCCCCAGTGGTAAATGGGGCCGCAAATGTTTATAATGTATGTGAGCAGTATACAAAGTACACTCCACAGGAGCTACTACAGCCTCCTGTAAGCTGACCAACCATTCATTTATAGCTCAGAATCATCCCTTCCTCAACACAGAACATAGGTCTTGTGCAGTTTTAGTGTAAACACATAACATATGCTCCTGTCCCTAACAATGATACATTCTTTGCTTTTATACAAAAAAGAAAAGTAATCATTGCAGATTATTTCTTTGCTAGATGTTAGTGAGAAAAATAATATTAACATTTCAGTAAATGAAAAAATAAAATAAGTAAGTCTGGGAAGTATGGGAAATCGAACCTGAACCTTTGATAATCTGTCTTGCTAAATAGAAAGTTTCTACACCGTATCCCACAGGGCTACTAGGTGAGATATCAGTACAGTGAACCTTTATCTTTTGCTAGGAACATAATAGAAAACAAAAAAAAATAAGAAAGCCTGTGGGAATTGAAACTGTGTCCCAATGGTCTGTTTGTTTTCAAACCACAATTTAGCACCACCGCAATCCAGAAAAGCAAGCAAGTGCATTTCAGTAAATAAGCAAACTTTGACCCCTATTGGAAAACAGCCCAGTGTAAATGGGGCCGCAAATGTTTAAATGTGCATGTGAGCAGGACTTTGTAAGTGTTGTGGTGTGCTTGTGTTTGGGGTGTGGGGGGGGTATGGAAATCTGGGGAGCTGTTATAGTTGAGCAAATCAAACTATTATGTCTCTTGGGCACTGTCTATGTTTATCCAAACAGACTGTGTTCAGTATGATACAGTCTTTATAATATTATTACTGGAGATTATTCATTGATTTGTATTACTGAACTGGACTGAGCATTTTATTTAGTACAGCACAATACCAACAGGGTGATCGATTGCAGAGCCGCACATAACTATCATGCGTTAAAATTAGCAAAGTATTATATGTGAAAGCACATATTGAATTAGTTTACGTGGCTACATGGGTGTCTTTTGCGATAAGAATTTAACATCTGTACCATGATTTTAGTTCTTTAAATAACACTGGGCCCCTGGAAAAATGAGCCGCAAAGTTTATATTCTGCTTATGAGTAGTGAACTTGTAAGAGTCTAAAACTGTTCGTATCATTTAACTGGTATACTGTTATAGTTACCAAACACCAACATCTTATTTGCTCCCACTTTATGTATGGGACATTATATGACATCATTCACAAATATTTCTGAATTTTATGCAGGAAGGATAATTTCTCTTCCAGGTGGTGAAGTTCTACTAGAAAAGGAGCTCTGTTGGATCTTGGTAATATCTAAACATCGTGGAGGCATTATAGATATAAAGGTAATTGGAGGCTTAGGGAATAGTGGACCATGAAATAGTGTCGTTTGGAGTATGTTATCAAAAGAGAAAGTGCGCTGGGTAACAAAGAGACTTTTAATTTTGGAAAGCTAATTTTCCCAGGTTAAAAGAGCCTCAGATGTCAAACTGGGATAAGGTTACTGAACAGAAGTGGACTGGTTTAAGGGGATTTTAAGCCATTTTCACATCTAAATTTATACCCTTGGGGAAATAAATGTAAAAAAAATAAACCATGTGATGTAAAGAGGCAAATGGAAAGAAAGAAAAAGCATTTAAAACCTTAAGTCAGAGGGAACGTAAAGGGTTTTAGGGATATTAAAAACTGTAACAACAAGGAGTGTAAGAAAGCAATCAAACTAGCTAAAATTAATAATGAAGTTAGGATAGCTAAACAAAGCATCACTAACCTCAAGTTTTTTTTAATAGTATTAAGAGTAAGAGATGAGGGACTGAAAATGTGGCCACCGTTATTAATGGGGATAAGAATTTTTTTATGGTATAAAAGATTCAAGTGCACTTTGGTTAACCAAGGATATGGTACAGAAAGAACTAATAAGGTTATTAATAAATCCTCGGACCGATAAAAAACATCCTCAGGTACTTAGGGAGCTAAGCTCAGTTTTTATCTAAGCCATTGTTTCTTATTTTTGCAGATGCCCTCACGTCCGGATGTGTGCCCTTGGATTGGAAAAAAGGTTGATGTTGTTCCATTATTCAAAAAGGGTAGTTGTTCAGAGATGGGTAATTACAGGCCTGTAAGTTAACTTCAGTAGTGGGGAAGATGATGTGAAAGTTAATAAGGGAACATGTTCTAGAGTATGTTTCAAGGACTGACATTAAGTAATGTAACCAGCATGCATTTAGGAGGAATAGATCTTGTCAAAAACACTTGCTTGGCTTTTGAGGAAGTAAGTAGTAAATTAGACACTGGCACAGCAGCAGCAGATGTAGTATACTTAGATTTTGCAAAGGCTTTTGATACAGTCCCCACGGCGACTAATGTATAAGCTAAGGTTCGTTGGTCTGGCTAGTACATTTGTACATGGATAGAAAATGGTTAATGAATAGGACGCAGAGTGTAGTTGTTAATGAGGCTTCATCATTATGGACTAAAGTGCTAAGTGGGGGGTGCCACGGGTTCTGTGTTGGGGCCCGCTTCTATTATATCTTATAAATGATATGGAAGTCTGTATTGTCAGCAAGGTTTGGTTGTGTTTGCTGACGACACAAAACTTTGTCGACCATTAAAAATTAGAGGATGTGCAATCGTTGCAAGGGGATCTAGATAGATATCACATGGGCTGCTAAGTGGCAGATGTAAATTCAATGTTGATTAAATGTAAGGTGATGCATTTGGACTTAAAAATCCTGTGCTATACTATAATGTCTTGTGTTAAGTGAATCCCTGTAGAAAGGGATCTTGGCGTTTTGGTGTGATGAAACAAACTAAAGGAAGCAAGCAGTGCCAGTGGCAACCGCCAGAGCCAGCCATGGTATGTCTTGTATAAGAGAGGTATGGATTAAGGGAGGGAAAATGTATTATCCCCTCTTTACAAAGCATTGGTAAGGCCTCATTTGGAATATAAATAATAATAGCACACTGAATGAGGGAGCAAAATGGAAATCATACCAAAGGAATGTATAAAAAACACATACGTTTATTCCAGAAAATATAGAGACATAGGAAATATATATAATAAGCTGGCCAGCCTAACAGTCCTATACACAATAACCCTACAAAAAAAACTCCCCTATTAAAAACTAATACATCTAAATCGTAATACACTCTAGGTCTAAAAGTATTATCAATGGGGGAAGGATACCAGTAAAAAAAAATAAAAAAAAAGAAGATATGTATGTAAAGGTTGTAAATGTAGAGAAAGTCGTAAATGGTTTAAATTGTGATATAGTTTGCTTTACTGTGGCCCCAAACACTAATGGTAAATGGTTTCAGTGCTGGTCCAGTCCAGTTTAGATCAATTATTCCCTGTTGTCTGGAGCTCACATTAAAGGGCAGGTGTAGCTGTTTTGGGGGAAAGAGTCTGCTCAGGAAGGAGCCTGTGGGTCTGCAAGCAGGAAGACCAGTACTATGGAGGTGTCAGAGTTGTAAACCCAGTAGGAGACTGGTACAAACCAGCTAATTCTCCAGGGAGAGACACAGAGCTGTGTGAGTACTGGATGTGAGTGTTCAAACAGTCAGGGACACTTTTTGTTTGTATGTAAGGCCAGTGTGGCATAGGATTTATTATTTTATTGTTGAGCTAATACCCTACATAAACCTGACTGAGGTTTGTTTGAAAATCAAACCAAAGACTGTTGCCTGTTCTGTGTGATAAATTGTGCCAAAGCCTTGTCTTGTCGGGAGGAAACGATCGTGCTACCTGAAAATGTTACAGTATGTATACCAAAATCGCTTGTAGAGCTTAACAAAAGTTCTATTATATATATCACGGACCTGGTCCGTCATGTAGCCCCTTAAAGAAGCAGGCAGGGCGGACGGTGTCTGAACACAGCCATAATGTGCAAATGTGTGTGCCCACAAAAATATTATATTCCAATAGTCGGATACAACTACAATTAATGGGAACGTCATACAACACGTTCTGGTTGTTACCAATCTTCACAAATCCTCAGTTTAGATACTCAGATCTCCCGGGCAATAAAGTTAGACTGGCCGTGGCTACAAGCTCCTCGAGATACTAAGGAGAAATAGACAGGTTAGGTTAATACCAACTATCAGCTGATAGTAAACTTGAGTCGAAAAGATATATATAGCTGAGGTGTCCGATCCTGGCAGTATTCACAAGACATCGACAGTGGCCGTCGGCTCTTGAGAATCTGTATACAGGGGGAACAAGCAGAGACACCAAAACTAGTGGTCGGTTGTGTCCCCAATAGTCTGCAATGTTCCGGGATTGGACGTCACCACTAGCGTTTCACTCCCATGGAGCTTCTCAGGTAGTGACGTAATAGAGCTCTTCCCTCCTTTATTGGGCAAGATCTTTTCAACAAAACTTATTCCATCCCAAAGAGCTTGTGCCAAATCCATACAACCAAATCTATTCAGTGGGTGTAGATTACTATACTGGTATATATTGGAGAAAAGTTTCTTTTTCGTAAATAACTGGTATCCCCCCCCCTAAAACCTACTAAAAACTACACCATACACAATATATACCCTACATAATAGATAAATAGTATATAAGTTATCAATATCCTATATAATAATTAGCATATCCCACCACATTTTCAACTTATAAAAATGGGGCTAGTTCCATTTGATCATTGAGGCCAGTGGGTTGCATAGTTTGGTATGTAAATATAAAACTTTTTTCCAACTTCAAGAGTTCCTGATCTAAATCCCCTCCCCTCACATAAAGATTATCATTTAAACCACGCAGTGCAAAAAGATGAATGGTGTTGCTCTTTATAGTGCTCATAGATATATGAATAGTTCCCCCTAAAGCTGTGAGAGAATTTTTTAAAGGGTTACAATATCATATTTCCTTACTACCATCCTTATACTGCCTCACACCGCCCCTTGTTGATCCCCCAATCCTAAGGTAAATTTCCTTATTGTTTGTGCAAATACAACCATCTGTTACATGGGCATTTAATACCATATATAACCCTATGTGATTGGCAGTTATAGAAAATAGTGAAAAAAGAAGTGTGCCTCTTATTCCCTATCAACACATACTCCCTACCCATACATATTTACAATTAGTGCACTTCCCACATTTAAACATTCCCTTTAATATTTGCATGCTTAAATATCTTGTGACCTCTTTATTTCTATCCTTTGGTAACAGACTTGGAGAGAGAATATTTCTTAGTCATAGGTTTTCTAAAAATTATATTTGGTTTTTCCCCAACAATTTTAGCTAGATCCTTATCATGCTGCAACACTGACCAATGCCTGTTAAAAATCTTTTCTGACTGTCTTTATTAAAATTAATAATAACTGCTTGTTTGCTTCTATATTTATTTTTATTTTTCTTCGGAATTAAAAGTGATTTCCTGTCTGTATTTCTAGCTTTTTCAATTGCATGATCTATGAATGCAACAGGATATCCTTTTTCTCTAAACCTGTCACCTATTAATTTAGTTGGTTCCAAGAATTGATTTTCATCCGAACAGTTTTGTTTAACTCTTAACATTTGTCCTGCTGGAATTCCTTCTAACCATACATAATATATACCCTTCGTAGGTTATATATTATGTATGGTGCAGTTTTTAATAGGTTTTTTTGGGGGGGGGGGGGATACCAGTAATATACAAAAAATAATCTTTTCTCAATAATATACCAGTAATAGATTCTACACGACTGAATAGGATTTGGTTGTATGGATTTGGCACTGCTCTTTGGGATGGATAAAGTTTTTTGAAAAGATCTTGCCCAATAAAGGAGGGAAGAGCTCTATATCATCAACTAACCTGAAAGAAGCTCCGGTGGGATTGAAACGCGTAGTGGGGACGTATATAACCGGGACATGGCAGAATTATTGGGGGGAAACCGACCACGTGGAGGTTGGGGTACCTCTGTTGTTCCCCCTATATACAGATCTCAAGAGCCAAAGGCACGGTCAGAAGTCTGTGAATATGCCAGGGAGATCAGGGACACCTCAGCTATATATATCTTTTAAACCAAGTTTACTATCAGCCTATAGTTGGATTAACCTACCTGAGTCTTATGTCCTCGGAAGGATCTCGAGGAGCTTTTACCACCGGCACGCGTACTAACTTTATTGCCTGGGAGATCAGAGGTATTTAAACTGAGGATTTGTGAGATTGGTACAACAGAAAGGCTTTTGTGTTTGTAGTATGATGTTTCCCCTAAATGTAATGTTACCGGACTATTGGATATATTTTTTTTTGTGTGCACACACATTTGCTACATATATTGCTGTGTTCAGACTTTCCCCCCGCACTGCTTCAAGGGGCGAGGCTATGACGGACAGGTGCCTGTAATATACGACTTTTGTTACCACTATAGCAGGGATTTACGTATATATACATATCTTCTTTTTTATATTTATTAGGTATCATTCCCCCATTGATATATACTTTGGACTAGAGTTTTTAGAGTATTCGTACTTAGGGGAGTGTTTTTTAGGGGGTATTGGTATAGACTGTGACGTGGCCAGCTCATTATAATATTTAGGTTTTATATTTAATGTAATAAACTTATTGTGTTTTTTAACATACTTTTGCTGGTATGTTTCCTTTGCTCCTATTCCGTGTGCTATTATTATTTTGTTCTTTTTTTTGAGGGTGTTTCTTTGAAGGGCTACTAGGTGAGATATCAGTACATGTAGAACCTTTATCTTTTGCTAGGAACATAATAGAAACAAAAAAAATAAGAAAGCCTGGGGAATTGAACCTGTGTCCCAATGGTCTGTTTGTTTTCAAAACCAGCAATTTAGCACCACCGCACATCCAGAAGAAGCAAGTGCATTTCAGTAAATGTAAAAAAAAAAAGTAAAATCAGTTTACTGTTTTTTAACCAAACCTGATTACCATGGCAACTCCAGATGTTTGCAAACTACAACTCCCAGCATGCTTTGGTGCTTGCAAGTGTAGTTTCAAAAACTCTGCAGTGGCAAGTTACACTAATGCTCCTACAGTACAATAAGGCATTTGGAGCCCCATAATAAAATAATCAGTAATACAGTTTCACACAACAGAATTAAATGTATTCGCCACAGTGCCCCCCGACTACCCCACCACAGACTTAATAGCCCACCCCTAACCCTACCATACACTACATGGCACTATGGTGGGGGGGGGGTGGCATACAGAAGACGCCATATAATGATCCTTAACAAGCTGAGGGCTGAAGGCTGGAGGGCTGGTGGGTCAGATGATGTGCTCCTTGGGTGCTCCTCCAGCGACCTATATGTCTGGTGAGGGGCCTGGGAGTGTGAGCGGACATGCGTAAACTTATGCGCCCGTGCCTATTGATGACTTCGGTAATCTTCCCTTTTGCTTCTCTCTGCATCAGGTAAGAAGGGCGTCGTGACGGAGTATTAAACGGAGGTTAATTTTCAGGCTAATTTTAAAATAAAAAAACTTGGTTTAACGTAAGTATATACATAGTAAATATATTAAAATTCATTCTGAAATAAAGTTGAATCAACCGGCAGTAGCGTTTACAGCCGCCATTCCCGTTGCTGATTCCTATACTGTATAGAATTACAAATAGGAGTGGCCAGAGTCCAACCGAACACTAGTATCCAAAAACTACTGACAGAATTCAACACAAACTATCAAGATTTCACCTAAAACTGGTTTTGATGCGGAAAAATTTGGTCGTTTCGAAAGGTTGAAATTACTCGACTGGCTAAATGAAAGTGTTGAGTACCACAAGGAGCAGGAGCAGCAATCTAATAGTCAGCTTATAGTGTTCTTTTGTTTAAGTGTATGTTATACTAATTGCTGCTGCTCTATATGGTTTTTTAACTGACTTCCTACTTTTCCAGTATGCACTTGGTACAGTATTCCTGTTACTACAGGTTGTCATCTCTAGTACAATCACTAATTGCAAAAATGTTGGTTTAGGGTGGTTTTTCATGCCCTTCACAGAAAAATTCAGAGGGTATGTGACTATGTTATGAGCGACAAAATTAAAGACTTTCGTTATACTAACCTAACCAACAGCCCAGGACATTTTAAAAATCACAATGATCGTTGCACAAGGTTACAACCGGTATCTGCAGCTTTTTATGTACTGTACCCCACATGGTGGCCTCCAGTGATCAGTTTTTTTCAATCTTGGAGGGGTTCATCATTGTTCTGATTATTTTAGACATATTTTCTTATTTTGGTTTTTTTGACTATGACTCTTTCATTGTATTCTATGGTTTGAAAGTTTTTGTGGACTGATTAAATACACATGACCCTTGTCAACCAATCTATAATTACTACAGGGAATCTTTGGACCACCCGACCCCAGTATACAAACATTATTCAAGGCTGGCAGCAATACAGATTGAAGCCAACGATCTGGGTTTGCAAACAGGTGGTCAATCAGAAGTTAGGAAAAAAGTCAGGTCACAAAGCAGAGGTCAAAAGCAGGATGGAAGACAAACAAGATAATTCAGGAACCCACCCTCCGACAAAGGGTGAGAATCAGGTCATCAGAGCAATATCAAAAGCTTTAGAAGAAAGGTTAAACAAAACAGTGAACTGGCACAAGAACTGGAAGGCAAGGGAGGGCTAAAAATCGGCCTTCTTTGCGCCATCAATGCACATGAAAGCTGGCTGGTGCATGGTGCTGCACAAGAGAATGTCCATATCTAACAGCTAAGCCATAGGATTGGTCGGGACACCACACAACGCTGGTAACCACACCGGAGGATGCCAACCCGACCGTGACATGCACGCCGGTAAGTCCCTGATTAAATGAGGACGTGTGAACCTGTTCTGCCAGTTCCCAAGAGTGCTATAAGACAAAAACCCATCCATTGACGCTGATACCTTAAACTTTCCTACTGAGACCTGGCATCCAAAATAGTTTCGCTTCATAATCCTTGCCACCTTCACAATTCAACAGGAGTTGGAGGGGAAGAAGGAGGTCAGCGATATATTTTTTGAAATAGGAGACATGAAAAACGGAATGATCTTAGGGAATGGGAAGATCCAGTTCAAACTCCAGCGTTATTTTTTTTATTTTAATGTAAGAAAAGGTCCATATAAGCGAGGGGGCCCCAACTTGGCTGAGGGAACCTGATCTTCTGATTCCGTTGTGGGCACCAGAAAATATCACCAACCGTCAAATAGAGGAATTCCCTACGTGATTTTATAGCTGATCTACGAGTCTGTTTGGCATGAGAGATGAAAGACTTCAGTTCAACGTATTTGTGTTAATAACTTCACCCAATTTAAATTGGATAGGGAATCGTCAGTAAGAAAAGTTGGATTTTATTCACTAATTGCATAGGATGGTGGAAACACTTAATTAGAAGAGTGTATGTGCATTATATACGAGGAAACTCGGCAAAGGTAAAGAGAGAGTCCAATGATCTTGTGATGCGAAGAATATACATTGAATATATTGCTTCGGTTTGATTAGCCTTTTGGTTTTGCATTGGACTGTGGATGGTTACCCAAAAAGAAAGGAAATTATGATCTGTAGTGCACGACACATATCCTTCCAAAATAGAGAAGTAATTGTACCCCTCTGTCTACACCTCTGTGATCAAACAGTTCCCAATACAGGGACTCAATGAAGGACAAAACAATGCTCTTAAAACACTCAGCAGTTACTGCGCAACGGAACTACCTTCATGAACAAAATGAGCCATCTTAGTTAGTCTAGATCCCTTAGACTTGGGTAGTTCAACAACAAAGTCCTATGCTAATCATGCCCCCAAGTATGATTTAGAGAGGGCAAAGGGAAACATAATAACGTAAGGTCTTTGTAGGACGTTCGTCATTTAGCAACAGGTTATACACAAGAAGAGACACATTTTTACGCTGAATTTGGTTCTTACTGGGCAAGCACAGTTTTCTATTCAATAAATCATATTTCTTAAATATGATGTTGGGTACATGTATAACCATGTGATACCAAGATTGAAAAATGTGATCAATTAGAATCGATTAGGACCCTTCTGCAAACCTATATAAAGACACTGCAATCCTACCGCGGAGTCAGAGTCAGTAGGATGGCAGAAGACAGAAGAGGCCAGCAAGATGGCTCAGTTGAAGCCAGCGGTGCCGCAGGCTCATCGGGCAGCCGCAGTAAGGCCGATCTGGAATCAAACAAACTTTTAGGGGTGGGGTGTTGCTAGCTGTGAAGAAAGAAGACATCAGATCAAGACTCCAGTGACCATTGGCCTGTTGAGGCCATTCTGTACCAGCAGGGTACCCCTGCGGGTATGGAAGAAAGAGCGCGTCAAGGGCTCTTTTTTAAGGAAGCCGAGGGGTTGGTCCTGGTTCGCAGCTGAGGTTTGAGCTGCTGAACCCCCAACAAAGGAGCTTATCAGTGCCGCAAGGGCCATTCAAGGCGAGGAGGGGGGTTTCCCAGTACGCCTTGCGGGGACCCCCTAAAGCCACCAAGTCACAAGGGCATTGTGATGCTGCAAGGGCCCTGATAGGGTCGGGGAAAGCTGGGTCCCGATGCAGCTGCGAGGACTCCCTAAGCCCCAAAGCACTTATTCGTGCCCCCGGCTGGAGGGTCCCTCCACATCATGTGGCGGGTGGTCGCACCCGCTCTGGGGCCCCCCTTTTGTAAATATTTTTTATGTAGCTCTTAAGTCAACCTTTTGTCAGATAAGGGACTAAACTTGCCAAAGGGAATCTTGTCCCTGGTAACATTCTACAGGGAAAATCTCTCATACGATGAGGATGGGGTAACACTTAGCTGTATTTTACAAAACATCAGAGAAATAGTTATAAAAGTGTGGCTACAAAATAATCATTAGGAGTGAGACTTCTTTACCCCTAGCAATTGATGAGGACCAAAACAAGACTGTTGGAAATATGAGAAGGAAAAGAAATCTCCCCAGAGACACCAATTTATTAACAGATTGTGCCCCCTTAACAACCAAGGCATCAGATAGTGTAGCTACACTACAGGGAACTTATGAGCCTGAGCAAAATTTGGGCATGGAGGGCCCCCCCAAACACTGCCGCAACACGAACGGGCACCGGAAACCAAATTAATCATTCCATAAAAAACATCAAATTCTCATTAACATTTTTTTTAAAGAGCCTCATCTTAAAAAGACAAACATACCCAAGCAAAACTATAACAGATTTCTAACTTGGATCCTCAAAACCCTGTCTAATAACGTACAACTGACTTAGTAAAAATGGCTTGGCACACGTGAGTGGTAAATGCTTTGTATATAACCTGAACAAAACAGTAACACAGACTGGTAGTTTTGGAACTTGGCACAAAATGGGGCCCCCTTCGGCCAAGGGCCCTGGTGCGGTCGCATCCCCTGCAGCCCTGGTAGCTAAGGCCACTAGCAAGGCATACTACAATTACATAGGGAAATAAGGAGAAAGGCAAAATATCAAAAACAATGAATTCAGTATATAGATTATTCTTGAAGGGTAGTACACCCTTAAAAATGATTTAAATGTGCATGCTCCCCCATGTCCCCCAGCCCAACCGCATAAATATTTTTTCAGAAAAGCCCCAAAATCTTACTTACCTCCCCCGGTTCCTCCGCCGCACTGCGGCCCTCCTGCTTGCGAGAATGCAAGCAGAGGGGCGGGGACCGGCAGTCGCGCTCTGTGATGGCTGAGTGCGGACGCGGCTGTCGGTCATTCAGTGCAGGAGGAAAGCGGAGAGGTAAGTAAGAGTTTGGGGCGGCTTTTGAAAAAAAAATATGCGGTTGGGGCTGGGGGGACAGGGGGGCAGCAATTAAGGGGGTTTTGCGCTACGGGAGGGCATAGTGAACGGGAGGGAGAGGGAGGGAGAGGGGAAGGGGCGGAGGGAGGGGGGAGAAGGTGCAGTGGCATGGCAATATCTACCGGAGGCTAGATGAGCAGGCAGAGACCTGTCATCCCCTGGTGGTTGTTTTGAGACTTTGGGGGGGTTTACAGGAGGAACCCTATGGAGCTGGGTGTGAGGTAGGATTAAAACTACACTACATGGTATGGGGCCAGTAGTTGGGGGGATTATAGTTCGGGGTGGACATGCCCTTTAATTAATATAGCGAACAGTGTCTCTAAGAATGGGGCCTTAAGAAAACTTTGTCTGTCAGCCAGCGTGAATGGATTTGAGATGAGAAGGAATAACAACGTCCTTTTGTAAGGATTCTCTAGTATGATATAATGATACTCTATATTACTAGAGGATAAGACATTGGTATAGGACTAGGTTGAGACAAAGGTTTGAAGATCCTTACTCGTAGGTTTAACTTCAACGTTTATGAAGGACATGGCCCAGATTTTCTTCAGTATAGCCACGATTCAGTGCGACAATCTACCGAATTGTTCTCAGATGAAAGAGATGGACGAGTGAAAGCCCATGCATGGAGTAGGATCAGCAGGAGGCAAAGAGAAAAAAAGAGGGGTAGAAAAAATTATTCTCTGAAGACACGTTAAGCACCCCATTTTTTCACCTCTTTTTCGTCAAGCATTCTATACATCGGACAGACAAGTAAAGTAATTAGAATCTTCAAAGTTTCAGATACTCCTGTCAAGAGCCATTGTGGGTCACAAGCAGAGGTCAAAAGTCAGGCTGAAGCAAAAAGAATAATCAGGAACAGGCAAAGAGTCAGCAACCAGGTATCAAGGAAAATCACAAGTCTATAGAACAAGGAACAAACTCTGAAATGGCAGCATCATGGAGGGCTAACCCGATATGCACGTATGCACTAGTGAAAACAACGGCGCGCGTGACAAGAGAAACATCCAGTGTCTACAGAACCATAGGAGAGAGGTTGGGGCCATGGCGGCACGCACGGGAACACTAATCTGACAGTGACGTACACACCCGAACATGAACGCCGGCGCACGGCATACCACTGGGATTCTTAGTGCGGTAAGTATATGCATAACATTCGTGAAATGATTTCTATAAATGTTTCTATAAGGTATATTCGGGTGGCAACGTACATTTTAACTTGTGATCTGTGGAATTACAGTTTTGAAAAAGGTCCAGAGGGAGATGTCCAACTGCTGATTGGGAGCTGAAAATTGCCTAGAGCAACCTCAGAAAGGAGAGTAATTTAGCAATTCAGACATAGGCATTAATCCGATACATCTATAATATAAAGCCAGTCTCTGGGCAGTAATGGCTGCACTGATACAGGGACGATGCAATACAAGTTCTTATTGTTAAAATAATGGTGCTAATTTTGCCACAACCAATCTGAGCATATTAAAATTGAAAGCTAAAACATCTGATTGGTTGGGGAAAATTAGCACCATTTTATGATAGAACATTTATTGAATATAACCCTGTAAAAGTCTCCAAACTAATAGCAATAATAAAGAGTGTGTTTTCTTATTGTCCTGTGTGATGAAACAGCAGGCACACTGGTCTGCCTCCAAGTCTAATGTTTGAGCATGCCAACTTGTATCATCAGCTGCTCATAAGCCCCTAAACTGTTACCTTTTTAAAGATAAAATGGTAGAGAAAAGGAAAAGAAAAATGAAAAGTGAAGGAAAAAAATGCACAGGGGGCAGGGCTGACTTAACGCAGATAAGGGCCAGGGAAACACAAGAAGAGAAGGGGGGGAGGACACCACATTTAGGTCAGGGTGGAGGTTGTAATTTTTTTGTCTAACTACCACAATGTTTTGCCACATTTATATTGCTTCAAAGGGGGTCTTAATCGTATTTAACTTATGTTAAGGTCATTAGGCAGATGGGCCGTTTTGTGAGCCTTGTCCCTTAAAGGGCATGTCCACCCTGCGGACACTTTTGATATTAATGTAGGACACCCCTGTCACCCCAACGATGTGTCAGATTTTTTTTAAAGGTTTAGAAAGCTATGTTACAGACCCGTCGCTCATGCGGTTGCACAGAATAAGATACAAGTGACAGAAACTTGCAAAACAGAGGCAGAACCGGCAAGCACATCTGTTAATGGCTGAGAGGGAGACAATTGCAGATGCGGTGCCATCAACGGAGGAGCGCATGGGAGGGAAGGTCTGTAAAGTAGCATTCTGGAATCTTTTTTGACAAACTGGGGGTGGGGCAGCGGTACCCTACATTAAGAAAAAAGTTTTCAAGCAAGGTGGAACAGCAGCCAGGGAGGGATCTGAGGGGGATAGAGGAAAGGCACGCGAAAAGCCACGTCAGTCCATTGTTTCGTGGACGGAGGATGTACGCAGGCCCAGGGCCAGGAGTTATAGAGGCAGACGTCGACTTAAAACTGAACAGTTTAAGCTGTGCGCCAGGAATCCCATTCAAGGACATCGACCAGCGGAGCTACGAGCGGCCGGATGGGAGCCTTGGAGCCTCGTGGACAAGTACACTTAATACAACTTACCATTTTACTCGCATGTAGTCACGATACTGTTATGCATTACGCTGCATGCTTTATTACTACGGCTTTTTGCATTTTAAGCTAAGGGTTACCCCAACCTCCCAGGGACCGTTATGGGGGTGTGTGGAGGGACACCATAAAGCTATTGGACTTCATTACCATTCTGTGCGGCTGGCATATTAATCACTGTCTTCCCTCTTCTTTGCGCTACAGACAATTTATTGTACATATATTTATTTCTGGGGAACGCCCAGAGAGTATTTGTTTTATATGTGGGGTATTTACTTTTTTGTTTTGGTGTATCGTAGCTATGTAATATAGAGAGTTAATAAAGATTATTTTTATGCTAATTTTTTGTATGGGTGGATGGTTTGTTCTGCACGTTCCATGGACTGTGTCCCGTGTAGATTGGGGAGGTTATTTCCCTGTTGTTAGCCGGTGAGTGTCTCCCATCTCGTTGTGGAAGTACAATGTTGTGCTTTTGGTTCTCAGGTTATTTTGGTACTGTGTATTCCAATTGGTATAAGTTAATAGTTTCACCCACAGCACAGCTGACATATTTCTGGTGATCGGTACTAGGGTGTTAAGCGTATTATATCCTTTTGCAATTCTAACCAATCCAAGAATGAGGTCTATAAGCTCTCTCTGGTTACAGTTATAGGCCTTACACGACTTACTCTCAAGTTCTGCTTATTCTGGGGGTCCCTCATGGCTCAGTTTTAGGCCCTTGTCTTCTCCTATACAATATCTCTCTGGAGAAAATAATTAGTCTTTTGACTTGAAGTATCACATATACGCTGAGATACTAAATTTCAATCCCGAATCTCTAAATGTCAGCTCTATATTTCCTCTAGATGGTGCACCGCTCGCCTTGGAAACTCAATCTACCTAAAAAGGAATTAATAATTCCCCCCATAAAATAGGACTAGTCCACCCTTTCCATTCTATTGACAATAGGCCATTTAACCCAGTTGAAAATGCACGCTGTCTTGAGTAATCTCGACTTTCGTTCCTCCATCATACATTAACAATGTACTAGGACCCACTTTCCTCTCAGCTCATAATAAAATGCACTCATGTATGCCCTTATAATAACCCATCTGATAACTTCGCTTCTTGGTCTCCTGCCTGCCATCTCACGTCTAGCTCCGTCATCAGATGATAATGGCAGTTCCATAGGATGGCTCCCATCAAACAAGAATCCCTTTATCTACTGCACCTCCCCACTTATCTCTCCCTCTTGCGTCCCTTATGCTCCGTGACCCGTTGCCTGCAAGGGCATATTTCTTTACAAACACCCCTACGAACAATGCTTCTCCTGTTTTAAAAGGGTTATGTCCAGCAAAAAAAAGTAAGTATGTTTCTAATGATTTACTGAAGAACAGTGCAGGAAATGACTCCTTACCTCCCGTTCTTCAGTTAAATCTTTCCAGGAGAGGAGGAAGACACTACCACGGACTCGCTCCAAGTGCCGAAATCCCCGGGCCCCCGATGTGTCATCGCTCCTTACCACTGTGTGCGCATGCGTGCACGTGCAAAAGAATGAGATGTGTTGGAACTGGCGTCGGGGATTCAGCGTGGAGCGGGTCTGTCGGTAAGGGTCTCCTCCTCTCCTGAGAAGATTTTTAACTGAAGTACGGGTAGGTAAGAGATAGGCATTTCCCATGTTCTTCAGTAAATCATTTAAAGAAACCATACTGACTTTATTTCTTGTACAACCCTTTTAAACCATATTCATTGTGCTCCCTACCGTTGGAAACCTATCTCTCTCTCACTCGCCAGGTTACCATCTTTTAGCTCTTTTAAATCTAAAGCTGTTATTCCTAACATTTCTTAATACCCAGCATATTAATGATGATAAGGTATAAGCACTATCCATTCCCCTACTTGTATCTTGGGTTCTTGTAAACTGAGGGGCAAGGGCAGTGGTTTTCTTCCATTACAGCAAAAGAATGCGCCAACGATACTCAAATTCAAGAAAATTGAATTTATCAGAAAGTGAAAGGCAGTTAATGGGTTTATAACAGTGAGACAATGTAGAAACAGTAATATAACACAACAGTACAAGGACGCTTTACAATATTGTTTCTGTTTTCTTACGTCCATATTTGCAGGCGGACACTCGTGATCACCAGTAACAAAATGACCCTTAACTGACCCTATCTCAAAGTGGTGGGCACCCCCCTCGTTCCCAGCGATCCAAGTGGACACACTTTACAATTTTTGTAGAGCGTGTGGTGGGGCCACGTTGACCGTTTCCTTCTTCGGTGAACACAAGCCCTGTATGTGAAACCCTTAATCAGCAGGTTGAACCGGATGGGCAATGAAGAAGTTCAATGGCAGGATATTCCTTTATTTCTAGTCACCTGTGGGATGTAATATGTTTGGGGTGTGATATACTTCAGGATTACAGTTTATGTCTCGGGCCTCGACAGCACTGGTAAGGCTCTTCTTTAGCAGCACAATCCCACACAGTTCTCTTCCAATCAGCTATACAACACAGCCCTTTTTAGCTTGGCTTTCTGAATTACACAGTCACTTTTTATATATGAATTTACAGTTTCTCCCAACCAACCATTAGTCCAACCCCTTTCCTAGAACCCAGAGGATCGGAAACCAGGCCATTCTAAGTATTGGGCGCAAGAATGGGTAACTTCTGCTGGGGGCTGAACAGGTCTACAGTTCTTGCATGGGCTAATCATCCACAATTGGTGGGTGTGGGGTGGGGGGTTGTCGTGAGGTAAAGTATACCATTCATATTTGGAAGGCTGCACGTTCAGGCAGTGTCCGGCACGTTGAGTTAAACTGTTTCCTAGGTGACCGGAACGGAAGTGAGGAGGATTAAGCCATTGGTTTGAAAACAAATAAGAAACAGCCCATATGGTAGAGACTTGGTGTCACTTTTGGTAGAGAGAGGGGGAACACAAAAAATATATATTAGACAGTGTGGTGAGGCCTACCGTCTCAAGCACTGCAAGACGCCCTCCGTGGTTCCTGGCTGTCTGGTGGGAAAAGAGGTTACACCCAAGGGGTCACTTGATGGGCTATTGGCTGGGCCAGTCACAGCGCCTAATCATAAATGAAATGGGCCCACCCAGAACAAACTGATGTGCTTGTTAAAAAAAAAAAACAGGAATGTTGGAGACCGGGACATTAATGTGAAATCCAGGCACAATCACCAAGTGTTCCGGGAAAGCAGGGCAATAGGTAAAATCTGTGAATATCCCGGACAATCGGGACGGTTGGGACGGTAAATCAATAACATTATTGATGGGGGGGAATAAGTCGTTCCCCACTATCCCACCACACACACACACACAAACAACACCTTCAAACCTTACTTGATTCGAGCAGTGGTAAAGCTGCCGTGATGCTTTACCTTCCTATAAGCAAATAAGTTTCACTTTCCCTAGAACAAAAATCAATGCCGGTGAATTGCTTTGGCTGTAGGTGGGCACAGATCACCTTCACTGCACATCTGCTCCACACTCTACTGTGACCTCAGTTTTGAGGGGGTGGGCACAGAGACGAGAAATGCAAAAAACTACGGAGAGTGAGCTGAACAGGACATGAGGAGTTTAGTGACGGGAGCACTGAGAGCCAAAAAAGTATTCATGTCCTGGCAAGCACTAAAAAATATAAAAAGGATAAAGGCAAAGTAGTAATTTTTTCAGTTAGTGTCCCTTAAAGACAGTTACGCAGTAGGATTCACTGAGGCAGAGTTCAGGGTCAGACGCAGATTGTTGTGCATAGACTTGCAGCTAGGAAGTGGATCCAGGGCTCTTCAAGTTTTTAAAGTGGGGAGAAATTTGGAAGGATTTTATTGCTTCTTAAAAAGGACACGTGTTCGTATGGAGACAACAGTTACCCTTTAAGATCAGGAACGTAGAGAATATCACCTAGGCTTGTTTAAAAGGTTAATAGAGGTATTTTCAATACAGGCAATGTCTGGAGACCACAGTTGCCCACAAAAAAACATGGCAGATAGAGTCACAGAAGGAACGTACAGAGATGCCTAATTGCATTATTAAGTAAAGGATGCTATGGTGAATGTCTATACAATTTAATGAAATTTAAAATACAGTTTGAGAAATCGAAAATGATGAAATAACATATTGTAACATACGTTAATTTGGCCACTATTAACCTTGGAGGTAGTTATGCAAACATCTTGTATTGACTAGGATGGCCTTTCGTCCTAAACAGGCACTTTAAATTATTTGATACCATGTATAGAGGATAAAGGTAAATCTCCACTGGGAAAGGAAATATCCTTTTTGCTAATCAATTTTCTTGAAGAACAGGAAGTAAAGGAGGCTGTGTCTTACCTCCCGTTCTTCAATAAAATGTTCAGGGAAGGGGAACTAAGGTAAGGAATTACTTGGTCGGGACCTGTCAGAGAACGGAGGTACGAGGAGAGAGAACAGGAGTTCCATTACCTTCTTCCGGTCCTGAAACATTTTATACATAAACTTCTCTTTGTAAACATTTTAAAATATGAATATGGGAAGGTATACGAAAAATACTATAATATGAAATAAATAACCAGAGCACTAGGTATAGACAATATTGATATAATAAAATTATTAATGCAGAAGCAC
Source organism: Hymenochirus boettgeri (assembly GCA_019447015.1). NCBI lineage: Eukaryota > Metazoa > Chordata > Amphibia > Anura > Pipidae > Hymenochirus > Hymenochirus boettgeri. The sequence goes on from CM033469.1 coordinate 244,662,579, forward strand.
AAAACAATTTTGGAAAACTGAGATGGCGTTGAATACCCAAAATAACATCAATGATAAAAAGGATAACAGAAGTAATGTCTAAAAAAACTGGAGGATAAATCTAAATTATATGTATATTGTGATCGATGCATGTAGATCAGTTCTAACACATAGTTGAACAACAATTAAGGAACTAAAAGAAAGATTTAAAAAGGGGAGCTAATAGTACATAAACATATTTAACATCTCAAAGAGTGAAAACTGTCCTGCTAAATTTAAAAAAGGCAACCCTTCTATTAGTCATTAAAAATGCAAAACAAAGGGGAGAGTATTGTTATTTTAAATTCCTGTGATATAAAAGGGAGGCCTCTGCACACAACTTAATGATGACGGAAACACATATGAACAACTACCCCATATTCATATTGAGAAATAAATAAAGTAATTCATTAAATTATATGTATGAGGGTTAATGGACAGGAGCTATTACCAAAGAAAGGAATTGATTGTAACCGATAATCCTATCAGTGGCTACCTTCCCATTACTTGCCAAAAATACATAAACCGAGACGAGGAACACACATTGGACAAACTTATGTGGCCAGAATCGAATTTTTGAGAATTTATCTTAATGTATAGACTTTATTACAGTTTAACCAGGGTTAACATAATTTAAAAGACACAAACCTGGCTTTACAAGTTTTTACAAAATTTTCACTGGCACAATTTTTATGGTTATTCTGTAGATGTGGTGTCAATTATTGTTGCATTCCGCACTTACAGGGCATTACAGCTATTAGTTATACTTGGATATGCTTGGCACTTATACAACAGAACAAAAAGATTTTTTTGATTGGATGCTGGGTGGGTATCTATTATCAGGCAATTATTTTTTAACATTTAAATTAAGTTTACGTTATTAATGACATGACCTGATTTAAAATTTGCATTACTGTGTAGCAAAGTGTACATCTGACACTACTCGAGCTGACTTATGTCATAACTTCACAATAGATTTTTAAAGTGGCTTGAGCTACACTTTAGCATAAAGATTATTTAAGTAATATTAACTGATAGAGGTTGTAAAGCAGCAGAATATCAGCACAAGCACCTATAGTTAGGGACAAAAATAAAGTTTTTAATCAAAAAATAGTAATTATCTAAATCCATGTTTACTAAAAAATTTTTAAAAAAATCACTACTTATAGCTATAATTTTTGACCATAAATAAATAATCAAAAACACAATCTGCCTATGTTATATGTTATCAGGATATATACTAAATTTTAGTAAATAACCGTCCCCAGTCTGCTTGTCGAACGGTTTGATTCATTCCAGGTCATTGGTAATCCGGGTGTATTACGTTAGTATCGTTTTGAAGACGGTTCGTCAGTCATCCGACTGGCTTTCTCATTCAGAATGACCTTGGACAAGAAATTGTTTTGCAATATAAAGTCCACCTTGAAAGGCCCAATGATCAGCATATGACAGCAGGTTTTTAGGGGACCTTTGATGAAGCAAGGGTGGATGCATTGAGGCTAAGGGGTGCTTATCGAAAATGCCCCAGGGTAATGTGTCAAAACAGCATTGTACATGGCAGAACAGTTGGTATTGAGAGCCCCCCACCTTAATAGGCTGGGTTGTCTCATTTTCACCTTAAATAGCCTCCTTGACACCTCATCTGGAACAGTATGTTCCATGGCAAATGTAACAGACTGGTTCACGAGAGTGTCAAGGAGAGCACCACCCATAATGCTGGATGAGAGAACATATATACATAATTATATTACTATATATATAGTATTATAAGTATTAATATAATATATGGGAAAATACGCTACACTACAGTATATAGGATAATTATGCCACCGAGGAGTATATAAGGGTAATATATATAGACTATGGTCATGTCAATGCTTTTTTATTAAGGTCATGGAACTCCGAGGTGAAGTAAAATCCGAATACCTGGGGCAGCATATTATTTCTTATAATACATATAGCTAGCCAAAACAAACAAAAAAAAACTGCCCACTACCACTGGTCTCTCCCCTTCCTGGATAGTCATTTACATAGGAATCCTTGTTTAGTATAACTAGTCTAATTATGTTCATATTGAAAGAGAAAAAAGGAATTTCTGAACATTTGTTGTCACGAACAAAACAGGTTTTCTATATTAAATGATAATACAGGCGGGGGAGACAGTGGAACTGGGCCAGTGGAATACAGTGACATCCGGAGTCATTTGTATAAGATTCTTGCCACGCCACCTCCCCATTCGAAAGGCTAGGTTTTATGGATATTAAACTAATAGTATACCAGCCCAATGGCTATACATTGAATACATGGAACAATCAAATAACAAAAATTTCTAATATTTTAAAAATCCCACCTACTTTCAATCTTTTTTATTTAGAATCTAAGCTTTCAAATCCTAAGAAATCATCTTGAAATCACAGCATTTTACAGGTAAGACTGGTACTCAGAGAAAGTATATTTAATATATGGCCCCATTTATGACTCTTACAGGGATCTGTGGCTGACCTGCCAGCACACATTCCGCAACAAATCAGAGAATAGCAGAGAAAAATAAGACAGGGGAAGGGAGATGTGTAAGCAGAGCAGAGGTCTATGTTGAAGAGGCCGTAGGCATCGCAGATACTACAAGGAGGCAGTGAGTAATGGAAGCGGGGGAGAAGAAATTAGCAGCACCACTAAAAATTAATGAATTTAAGGACCAGAGGCGATGGGGCGGTGTGGTGGATTATAAAAACATGTGTGGTGGGACTGCCCCGAGGTCACAAAAGACATGGAAAATTACGAAACCCTGATTCAGCGAGCACGCCAGTACTTACGGTGTTCCTCTTGACCCATGAGATGCCTGATTTGCCGAATATAGAGGCAATATATCCACTGAAAGCAACAAATTACATTCATCGTATATGTGCGGCACGGAACTGATAGCGACATCCTGGAAACAGGTGGCTCCCCTTAGTGCCCATTAATGACAAACAATATGGATTGGCTAGGTGAGAATGAAACTGGTTGGTAAACAGATGAGGGGCACTGATGAGTATTATGATAAAATCTGGGCCTTGGATACATGCAGAGTCGGGGAAGGAGGCAGACCAACAGACCTCTGGGGGAGAGCTAGGGGAGGATTACCTTGAGTTGGGGGGTGAGGGGCGGCGCGGGGGGGGCTCGGGGAGGCCACTGAACTCATTCAGAATAGCGGACCACCTCCTTACATATTTGGGTTTTGTGTTTTTTTTTTTGTTTGTTCTGTTGTTGTGGTTAACAATGATAGATATGTAAATAATTAGCAAAAAGAAGAAAAGAGAAAAGTTTTTTTGGAAAGTTATAGACGCAAAAAGTTTAACTTAATGTTAAAACATATCCATATGAAAATGACTTGTATGTATCTATGCAAACTCTTCTAAATAAGATATTGGAAAAAAAAAAAATAATTTAATAACAAAGAAACACAGATAAATATGTGAGTAAATATGTCAGAAAATGTAAAGGTGTTTGAGTGAGTATTGTAACCCTTTAACTTTGCCTTTCTTTGGTTTCTTAGTGGTGCGGGCTATTTATTAAGTTTCAGTTTTACCTGATAATGCTCCTATGGGGTTGTTTTACCAATGACTTTAGTAAGTGTGATTAGGTTAACAAATTTTTTACAATATAAGGAATCTTTAAACCATATACATATGGTTGCCTTTATGATTGCCTATTCTCTCCCTTCTGTCAGAGGGCGCACAACCTACCCTGCTCAATGAGCTATTAAGAGCGTCAAACATTGGTTGTGACAATAATCACAGCCTCCATTGACTGCATGAAAAAGCTTACTCTGCCAGAATGGGGCAATATGATACTTCCAATATCTGGTTATAGTAATACATCTTATTTGCATGATATTAGTTGGAATTGGGGCAGGTCACTGACAAGTAACCATTTTTTTGTTTTAAGGGGGGCTGCACTTAATAAATATAACCCTGTGTGTATGTGCCATTACTCATTATTTTTTTTTTATTCTACTATAGTGAATCACAAAGCTATGGTGAATAATACTTTGATATTACCAAAATCAAAAAGGACACCTATACATTTAAAAGGTATCTACACAGAAAAAAAAATACCCATTATCTGACAGAAATGATATGGCTAGACTGGGACCTCCGGATCCTGGAGGAGGACTGTGTTAGTCTTCCCATTTCTTCAGACCTGTATCGATTGCAGCCACTATGTCCTATGGGTCACTTAACAAGTGCTGTCCCTGCCTGTAATAACATGTACATTGATAGTGGTTGTTTGAATTTCTTTCCACCTTCCAATGTAGAATGTCTCTCTTGTAGGGGATTTAGGAGACTTAGTGTTGTAGGGAAAGTACCAGAAGATATTTTGAGGGCTGTTAGCACTGAGCATTGCTCACTGGATGGCTGGAAATTCATACCTCCACTTTGTAATAGTGAGCCTTGGTTGCATGTGTTATCCCTCACCCTGTGAGGCACCAGAACTGCAGCCAGTGCTGGAATGTTATTTTATTTTTGTTCCAAAATAAATTGATATTTTAACTGCAAATACAGAGAAAACAGTGTTTTTATCTTAACTTTTTTGGCTATTGCGCCATTTGTTAATGCCTTACTTACTTTTTGAAGTGTTTCTGGGTTTGCAGTTTAACTTTATGGTCAAACAGATTTCCAATAAGAGTAAAGGGTGGGTTCCAGGTGGAAAAATTCTTGCAGTCCACTCTATATGGTAGAATTTAACAAAGATTATACAGAACATTAAGGCCAATAACGTCTCCTGTAGGGTCCACATATTGCTTAAAAGCAAAACAAAAAATATTTTCTCACTCGCCCAAGATATATATACCTCTTTCTTGATAAGGAGACACTTTGGTTCTTTGTTAAGTGTGCAAACAAAGTTTCTTATTTCATTATGAAATGTAATTATTTGTATGCTTTAGAATATTTGTATGCTAAGCAACAGGGCAGATATTACAAACCCCAGGGGTAAAGACAAATGAATTGTGATTTAATCTATATACTGGCTGTATTACCCACATTGCATTCTTTTTGTGTTTGTACAGATATTAACTGGCATATACCTACAAACTGTTCAGAGCGCAAATTGTCCGGCATTTTTGTTAATATCCAATCCAGCACATAAACGGTGACACCCTGTGGATGAGGCTCACTGTAATCCAGTAAGGTGAGACTCTGTCCAATATGAGGAAAGTTATATGGAAGAGTTTAAATCTACTATAAAGAAATTAGAGAGGCAATTTCATTCCGGTGGCGATTCCGTGGAACCTATTGAAATTTGAAAATCGGATTTTAATTGCAAATTTTTCAATTTTCCATCGTAAAATTGTTAAAAACGTTTCCAATGGAATATTAATGGAAATTAGAATTTTCCATTTTCCAATATAAAATGTAAAAAATCCGTTGGGCCCACAGATTTTGAAACTGGCAGTTCCAAAAAAAATAATTCTCTCTCTTCCATACACTGTCCTCACTCATTTATATCTCCTTCTCTGTACTCCTTCACTGCTCCCATGCACTAATAAGCTCTTCACCAACAACCACACTTCACTATCGGTCTAACACAATTAAGGTCACAAACCTCAAATCCATCTTACATATCTGGTTTCTATTTGCTCTCTTACTCCTTGTTGCTGTGGATGTATCTCTAATCTGGCCCTTGTAATATCTGTTCCTATAAATACAAAAAAAAAACATATGACAATGTCCAGCAGCCAAACTATGGGCCAACATCATTAAGTCCTCCATCGACGTATATTCATATCTCACAACTATCGAGGGAGAAGCTACTATTTTGATATTGGTCCAGGTGCCCTTGCCCGGACCCTTCAATGACCCCGGTTACTTTCGCAATGTTGCAGGACGCTTAATGTCATGCACGAATAATTGTGTTCATGGACTACTCACCCGTCCATCTGGGTGGTCCAGGTGCTGCCAGCCCCGGGCCCTTAACTCCCTTGTTAATACTCGGGATGCTGGCACTGAAAAATTACTATTAGGAAAGTGTCGTGGCACTGAAGGGTTAATAGCAATACTCAGGGGAAGTGCTGGACTAAAAATGGTAATGATAATAATCTTAAAGGATAGGCTGCACTACTGTACTTTTTAAGCGCGACGGGATTGCATTCTGATCACGCTAGGGCACCAAAATGGCTAGAAACATCCATGTTTTAGGGGATTTGATTGATAGCTCAAGCGGAGTGGTGTATTGAAATATTGATTTTTTTACTTTATATATCTCAGGACAGAGTAGGAAACTAAAGAAAATAAATGCTGTCTGGGGTTGGGGGGAATTTAGAAAAACACTAGAAAGAAAACAAATTGTACATTTTCCTGTTATAAATGCCCTTAATGTCATTATCCCCCCACCAGCCTTCTTGTTAAAAAGAACTGTGGTCCAAAAATGACTTTAGGTAAATTAAGGTAATTGATAGGAAGGGCTTCCCTGAGAATTTTTGCAATTTATTTCCGTTATTTATTTTGCATAGTTTTGAAGATATTTACATTTTTGTGTGTGATATGGCAGCAGCATCACCAGGTTCCCTGCACTCTGCTTCCTGCTCTTAATCTGTCAGTAAATCTGTCTGTGGCCTCCTCCCCTTTGCAGCCCCTGGCGCCTCCAGTTGCAGGCTCCCCATAGCCCATATCTTACAGCCCCATGTGGCCCTGCCCACTCATGGGTGCCATGACCGCCCCACTCGTGGTACCTAAGCCCCGCTCACCATGGGTACTAAGCCCCGCCCACTCTCCACACACCCCTCAGAAAACGCTGTGGAAACGCCTTTTCAGGCAGAGTGAGAACTCTGCCTGAAAAGGCTGTTTTCACACAGTGAAATAGAAGGGCTGTAGATTCCCTTAACTCTATGTCAGGACTTCACACAGCATAGAGAGGAGGGATTTCCTGTATCCCTCACGCTCTGAGGGAGTCTGAGGCTGTCTTGCCAGCGGCATGTGAGGAGAAGCCTCAGGAGTGTCACAAGTCAGCCTCCCACCCATTAACTTCTGGTCAGTCATTTCTGTATATCTTGGGGCTGGTGGCGCAAGTAGAGAAATGATGTTGTTTTTAAAGGTAGGAAACTGTCCTTTCATTTAAACTTAAGACCACAGTTCCCCTTTACAGCAGAAAAGAAAGCAAGGGGTATAAATTCAATTGTTTTTGAAAATGGATATTCAGAATAACTAGGATTGCATAATATAAACTAAGAATTTTAAAAATAATGATATTTTCCACTGAACTTTTTCTTTAAAGATATTTTTTTTCAACCCCTTTGCTGTGGTATGCAACCAGAAATGTGTTACCACGTAATGCTGGGCATGATTCCTCTTGTACAAATGAACACCCCTTTTTAAGAAATTCAGAGACAGATTTTAGAGAGAGATCTAGAAAACTCCAATTTTCAAAAATTCGCCAATTTCTGGGATAATTATCAAATGACAAATGCGGAAGCTTGAAAGTAGCACGAATGTTGAAGGACAGTGACTTTGTTGGATGTTTCTAGTGTCCCCAGACCATTTCCCAGGTCGAGCCATGTAAGAAAATTACCATGCTTTTTTAACCATATTTTAGCAACATTTTTAAACTATTTGTTCTCTATTCACCTGAATGGGTCCTGAACGGAACTTTGGGAGTTCGGCAGTGGCGTAACTACCGCTACCCCAGCCCTACACCCGCAAAGGTAAGAGGGCCTGCAAAACCTCCACAATCAGTGTTAAACAGCTGATCGCACGGAAGGAAACAAAGTGCAATCAGCGTTTAAAGAACCGTAACCTAAACAGGTTCACGTGTATATGTTTCCTTATAAAGGCGATCAGCTGTTTAAAACAGCTGTTTGTGGCCTGTGGTGGGGGGTGCCAGGAGCCCGGCCTCCAATCGGGGGGGGGGGGCGCAAAGTTCGGCCCCATCTCTACTCACCGGTTCCACAGGGCTGTTCTTGGACCTCAGTTGTTCTTCCTCTACACTATTTCTCGGAGATGTTATTAGCTCATTTGGTTTTAACTACTATCTGTATGCCGTTGATCCTGTATTGCCTCCCCTACATTTTTTTCCTCACTTCGAGCCTCTCTCAGCCTTCAATTAGCCATGCTGTGAAGGGGGCGTAACAGTTCGTTTGCCCCTAACTGTCACTCCAAGGTAGCATGGGAAAAAAACACTCCTCCACCCATCCTTATCAGTTGATTGTGTAGGCTGTATCCTAGCAACAGGACATTTCAAGTTTGTTTAAACTGGCAGAGGAGGAGGAGAGAGGTTTGTAACAGACATTCCTACCAACCATGACAAATGTTATGTTAATCATGGCCCTGGGCCGTCTAGGAGGCGGGCTTTTAGCACTCATCTTTGCTGCTTGTGATATCTAAGGGAGGGCAGCATGGTTGTAATGTGAGTAAGTGATTTCAGCTGCTGGAAGTGGGGACATGTAAGTAGGGGGTGGATATTGTTTTTTTCATATTGTGTCCTTAAATATACTTTTCCACCCCCCACTAAGTCCTGACACCCAATCACGCATTTCCGACTGTCTCTGTGCTGTCTCCTCATGGATGGCGCACCAATGCCTCACCAATGCCTCAAACTAAACCGACCAAAATGGAACTTATCATTTCCCCATCCTAAACCTGGTCCCCACCTTTTCTGTGGACAACACCCCCATTTACCTATTCAGTTGGAGTTGCTTAGGGGTTTATGATTGATTTCTTCTCTCCTTTTCTAACCAAATGTAACTTATGTTTCTAAAAATCTGACGCTTTTTTCATCCCGTAATATTGCGAAAATCCAAACTTCTGCTATGCCAATCCATGCACTAACCTTCTGCTTCTGGTCTTCCTGCTTCCCATCTCTCCCTTCAGTACTACTTAATTGAAAAAAATGTTACATGTTTCAAGCACTTCTAAATTTCATGATGAACCTACACATTTATTGATCACTATTAGGGGATTGATCACTAATAAAATGAGAGGGGACAAAAGATCAAGGGAAAGAGAGACTTTGAAGGTAGAAAAGGGATAAAAGGTGAAGGATATAAAGGGTGTAATATTATTATTTAAATAACATGATATTGGTAATGTAGAAAGTTAAATATGGCAATCTTCCAGAAATGCAATAATAGCAAAACACAAATTCCAGTTTTTAATTAAAAGACAAAACAAATCTAATATACTTTCAGCAGTTTGCTGATTAAAAAATTCACAGAGCCCTTTCAATTAAGAATTTAATATGCTGTCAGTTGTAGACTTTCTTACCGGTAGTTTGGAATACAAAACATTAATGTTTCAGTCATATTTACTCACTGTAGGATTATAAGTCTGTTATGCCGTCATTGTATGTCTGTATGATTGATTATCTTGAACATATAGAGCTGAAAAAACATTTTAATCTAAAATATATCAAAACTTATTCCTTAAAGGGGCACTACCAAATATAAATGCCAGGGTGATTTCAAAATCACAGAGAGTAAGATCTACCTAAGTTTCTTCTACCTTTGTTCCAGGCTCCACAGAAATTGATTGAGAAACATAAAGTAAGACCAGCTCCACAGGTCTTTAATCAAATCCATTAAGAATAGTTCACTTTTGCATTGAACTATCCTTTAAGTACCCCTCCAAACCTCAGATACATTTTACTTACCTTCCCCAAGATGCCAGGAACATATACAAGAGGACCCTCGCCTCTCTGCTCCTAGTCGCATTTGTCAGTCAAGGTAGGTCAATGATGTCATGGCCATAGTTGACAACCGTGATAAGGAAGCAGAGCAGCTGTCAGCTGTAGAGTCGCATGCTCCTCTTCTTGCTCGAAATGAGCCCGCAACAGATGTAGGCAGTGGCACCTGGGCAGCGAGGGACCGGGTCTTGTAAGTATGTCCTGGGCCTCTTTGGTGAAGGCAGTAAAATGGATCTGGGGTTTTGGGGGGTGTCTTAATCAGTGTGTTAAATTTGTTTTTATGGATGGACATGCCCTTTAATGTTTTTTTAATTGCAATCACTTTGTATCAGTGCAGCCCTGATAATTAGATTTATTAAGTGTGTCCCTACTAGACCAAATGTCCGGAACCCAGTTGTCAGCTTTCCCTTTAAGACACAAACACATATACACCAATGCAGGCTGCATTGATTGTGTAGCCATAATTGTGTCTTTAATGAACTGCTTCATAGTTTGTTATATGTAGATTTTATATGGTCACCAGCTCCACAAGATCGTTTTAATCTGCCAAAGTCTCCTAGATATTGCTTCAATCTTCTGAAATCTCCTAAAAAATTATTTAATCTCAGCAAAGATTGCATTCCATCTGCATACCATTTAATATTACCCCTTTAGTAGTTTATTTATAGAAACAAAATCATACAGAGCTGCAGAGGGAGAATAATAAAGTGAACCTGATTAGCACAGCTCTGTGCCATGCATTTCTTAATAGGTAACTATCTTAAAGGGGAACTAAAAGTCTCCAGATAACATTGCCCTAATAGAAGAGCAAACATTCACAAAGATACAAAAACCTGTGTCTCCCTCCTCTTCCTTTTGCTGTGAATGCTGGGTAATTTATGAAATTACCCTGTGGGTACTAGGGTGGTAAGCTCCCATTTTCCCCTTAGCTGGGAAACACCCAGCTAAGTATAACAAAGTACACTCCACAGGAAGCTACAGCCTCCTGTAAGCTGACAACCATTCATTTTATAGCTCAGAGATCATCCCTTCCACACCCAGAACATAGGTTTCTGTGCAGTTTTAGTGTAAACACATAACATATGCTCCTGTCCCTAACAATGAACATTTCTTGCTTTTCATACAAAAAAGAAAAGTAATCATTGCAGATTATTTCTTTGCTAGCATGTATGTGAGAAAAATAATATTAACATTTCAGTAAATGAAAAAATAAATAAGTAAGTCTGGGAAGTATGGGAAATCGAAACCTGCAACCTTTGATAATCTGTCTGCTAAATAGAAAGCTTTCTACCGCTATCCCACATGGGCTACTAGTGAGATATCAGTACATGTAGAACCTTTATTTGCTAGGAACATAAAGAAACAAAAAAATAAGAAAGCTGGGGAATTGAACCTGTGTCCCAATGGTCTGTTTGTTTTCAAACAGCAATTTAGCACCCAGCCCACCAGAAGAAAAGCAAGTGCATTTCAGTTAAATGTAAAAAAAAAAGTAAAAAAAATCGTTGTACTGTTTTTTATTATTTCTCAAGAAAGAATGTTAGAAATTCACTCTGGTTGGTAAATAAAAAAACAGAGCTGCTATATATAAAGTTTGTACATGTGAAGAAACATACAGTAATATTTTTCTAAAAACATGATGAAAACAAACAAAAAACAGCTGCACGGTTATCTTCTATGATACCTGCTCAGCTGGGGCAAGTGAGGGGTTAAACTCATGCTCAACTCTTAAATAGTGGTTAGCACAACTTTGACCCCTTATTGGAAAACAGCCCCAGTGGTAAATGGGGCCGCAAATGTTTATAATGTACATGTGAGCAGTATACAAAGTACACTCCACAGGAAGCTACAGCCTCCTGTAAGCTGACAACCATTCATTTTATAGCTCAGAGATCATCCCTTCCTCCAACACAGAACATAGGTTTCTGTGCAGTTTTAGTGTAAACACATAACATATGCTCCTGTCCCTAACAATGATACATTTCTTTGCTGTTCATACAAAAAAGAAAAGTAATCATTGCAGATTATTTCTTTGCTAGCATGTATGTGAGAAAAATAATATTAACATTTCAGTAAATGAAAAAATAAAATAAGTAAGTCTGGGAAGTATGGGAAATCGAACCTGCAACCTTTGATAATCTGTCTTGCTAAATAGAAAGCTTTCTACCGCTATCCCACATGGGCTACTAGGTGAGATATCAGTACATGTAGAACCTTTATCTTTTGCTAGGAACATAATAGAAACAAAAAAAATAAGAAAGCCTGGGAATTGAACTGGTCCCAATGGTTTGTTTTTTTCAAAACACACATTAGCACCACCGCACATCCAAAGAAGCAAGTGCATTTCAGTAATAGCACAACTTTGACCCCTTATTGGAAAACAGCCCCAGTGGTAAATGGGGCCGCAAATGTTTATAATGTACATGTGAGCAGTGAACTTTGTAAGTGTGTGTGTGTGTGTGTGTGTGGGGGGGGTATTGGAAATCTGGGCAGTGTTATAGTTGAGCAACATCAAACATTATTATTGTACTTGGGCACTGTCTATGTTATCCTAAACAGACTTGTGTTTCAGTATGAGTACAGTCTTTATAAATATTATTACTGGAGATTATTCATTGATTTGTATTACTGAACTGGACTGAGCATTTTATTATAGTATAGCACAATACCAACAGGGTGATCTATGCAGAGCCGCAATAACTATCATGCGTTAAAATTAGCAACTATTATATGTGAAAAGCACATATTGAATTAGTTACGTGGCTACATGGGTGTCTTTTGCGATAAAGAATTTAACATCTGTTACCATGATTTTAGTTCTTTAAATAACACTGGGCCCCTGGAAAAATGAGCCTGCAAAAGTTTATATTCTGCTTATGAGTAGTGAACTTTGTAAGAGTCTAAACTGGTTCGTATCATTTAACTGGTATATTGTTATAGTTACAAAACACCAAACATTATTATTTGCTCCCACTTTAATGTATGGGACATTATATGACATCATTCACAAATATTTCTGAATTTTATGCAGGATCATTTTCTCTTCCAGGTGGTTGAAGTTCCTACTAGAAAAGGAGCTCTGTTGGATCTGGTAATATCTAACATCGTGGAGTGCATTATAGATATAAAGGTAATTGGAGGCTTAGGGAATAGTGACCATGAAATAGTGTCGTTTGGAGTATGTTATCAAAAGAGAAAGTGCGCTGGGTTAACAAAGACTTTTAATTTTGGGAAAGCTAATTTTCCCAGGTTAAAAGTAGCTCTTCAGAATGTCAACTGGGATAAGGTACTGAACAGAAGTGGACTGTGTTTAAGGGGATTTTAAGCCATTTCACATCTAAATTTATACCCTTGGGAAATAAATGTAAAAAAAATAAACCATGTGATGTAAAGAGGCAAATGGAAAGAAAGAAAAAGGCATTTAAAACCTTTAAGTCAGAGGGAACGTAAAGGGATTTTAGGGATTATAAAAACTGTAACAACAAGGAGTGTAAGAAAGCAATCAAACTAGCTAAAATTAATAATGAAGTTAGGATAGCTAAACAAAGCATCACTAACCCTCAAAGTTTTTTTTTAAGTATATTAAGAGTAAGAAGATGAGGACTGAAAATGTGGCACCGTTTATTAATGGGGATAAGAATTTTTTATGGTATAAAAGATTCAAGTGCACTTTGGTTAACCAAGGATATGGTACAGAAAGAACTAAATAAGGTTATATATAATCTCCTGGACCGATAAATACATCCTCAGGTACTTAGGGAGCTAAGCTCAGTTTTATCTAAGCCATTGTTTCTTATTTTTGCAGATGCCCTCACGTCCGGATGTGTGCCTCTGGATTGGAAAAAGGTTGATGTTGTTCCATTATTCAAAAAGGGTAGTTGTTCAGAGATGGGTAATTACAGGCCTGTAAGTTTAACTTCAGTAGTGGGGAAGATGCTGGAAAGTTTAATAAGGAACATGTTCTAGAGTATGTTTCAAGGACTGACATTAATAAGTAGTAACCAGCATGATTTAGGAGGAATAGATCTTGTCAAACTAACTGGCTTGGCTTTTTGAGGAAGTAAGTAAAATTTAGACACTGCACAGCAGCAGATGTAGTATACTTAGATTTTGCAAAGGCTTTTGATACAGTCCCCCTAGCGACTAATGTATAAGCTAATTCTGTTGGTCTGGTCTAGTCCATTTGTAATGGATAGAAAATTGTTAATGAATAGGACGCAGAGTGTAGTTGTTAATGAGCTTCATCATTATGGACTAAAGTGCTAAGTGGGGTGCCACAGGGTTCTGTGTTGGGCCGCTTCTATTTTAATCTATTTTAATGATATGGAAGTCTGTATTGTCAGCAGGTTTCTGTTGTTTGCTGACGACACAAAACTTTGTCGACCATTAAAACTTCAGAGGATGTGCAATCGTTGCAAGGGATCTAGATAGATTATCACATTGGCCTGCTAAGTGGCAGATGAAATTCAATGTTGATAAATGTAAGTGTGATGCATTTGGACTTAAAAATCCTTGTGCTCCTTATACTATAATGTCTCTGTGTTAAGTGAATCCCTGTAGGAAAGGGATCTTGGCGTTTTGGTGGATAACAAACTTAAAGGAAGCAAGCAGTGCCGGGGCAACAGCCAGAGCCGCATGGTATTGTCTTGTATAGAGAGGTATGGTTCAAGGGAGGAAAATGTTATTCTCCCTCTTTACAAGCATTGGTAAGGCCTCATTTGGAATATAAATAATAATAGCACCACTGACTGAGGGAGCAAAATGGAATCATACCAAAGGAATGTTATAAAACACACTACGTTTATTCCAGAAATATAGAGACATAGGAAATATATATATAGCTGGCCAGCCTAACATCCTATACACAAATAACCCTACAAAAAAAAACTCCCCTATTAAAAACTAATACATCTAAACGTAATACACCTCTAGGTCTAAAAGTATTATCAATGGGGGAAGGATACCAGTAAAAATAAAAAAAAGAAGATATGTTTGTAAAGTTGTAAATGTAAGAAGTCTAAAATGTTTTAAATTGTGATATAGTTTGCTTTACTGTGGCCCAAGACACTATTGGTAATGGTTTCAGTGCTGGTCCGTCCAGTTTTAGATCAATTATTTCCCTGTGGCTGGAGCTCACTAATTAAAAGGGCAGGTGTAGCCTGCTTTGGTAGAAGAGTCTGATCAGGCAAGGAGCCTGTGGGTCTGCAAGCAGGAAGACCAGTACCTCTGAGTGTCAGAGTTGTAAACCCCAGTAGGAGACTGGGTACAACCAGCTAATTCTCCAGGGAGAGACACAGAGCTGTGTGAGTACTGGACTGTGAGTGTTCAAACAGTCAGGGACACTTATTTTGTATTAGTAAGGCCAGTGTGGCATAGGATTTATTATTTTATTGTCTGAGCTAATACCCTAAATAAACCTGACTGAGGTTTGTTTGAAAATCAAACCAAAGACTGTTGCCTGCTTCTGTGTGATAAATTGTGCCCAAAGCCTGTCTTTCCTGGGAGACAACGATCCGTGCTACCTGAAAATGTTACAGTATGTATACCTAAAATCCGCTTGTAGAGCTTAACAAAAGTCTTATATATATATATACAGGAACCTGGTCCGTCATAGTAGCCCCTTAAGAAGCAGTGCAGGGGGGAAGTGTCTGAACACAGCAATAATATGTAGCAAATGTGTGTGCACACAAAAAAATATATATATCCAATAGTCCGGTAACAATTACATTTAGGGGAACGTCATACAACACCGTTCTGGTTGTACCAATCTTCACAAATCCTCAGTTTAGATACCTCAGATCTCCCGGGCAATAAAGTTAGTACCTGGCCGTGGCTACAAGCTCCTCGAGATACTTCCGGAGGAAATAAGACACGGTTAGGTTAATACCAACTATCAGCTGATAGTAAACTTGAGTCGAAAAGATATATATAGCTGAGGTGTCCCCGATCTCCCTGGCAGTATTCACAAGACTTCTGACAGTGGCCGTCGGCTCTTGAGATCTGTATACAGGGGGAACAAGCAGAGATACACCAAACCTCACGTGGTCGGTGTGTCCCCCAATAGTCTGCAATGTCCCGGGTATTGGACGTCACCACTACGCGTTTCACTCCCACTGGAGCTTCTTCAGGTAGTGACGTAATAGAGCTCTTCCCTCCTTTATTGGGCAAGATCTTTTCAAAAAACTTTATCCATCCCAAAGAGCGGTGCCAAATCCATACAACCAAATCCTATTCAGTCGTGTAGAATCTATCTTTTCTCAATAATATACCAGTAATAGATTCTACACGACTGAATAGGATTTGGTTGTATGGATTTGGCACATAGATTCTACACGACTGAATAGGATTTGGTTGTATGGATTTGGCACTGCTCTTTGGGATGGATAAAGTTTTTTGAAAAGATCTTGCCCAATAAAGGAGGGAAGAGCTCTATTACATCACTACCTGAAGAAGCTCCGGTGGGATTGAAACGCGTAGTGGTGACGTCCAATACCCGGGACATTGCAGACTATTGGGGGGGACACCGACCACGTGAGGTTTGGTGTACCTCTGCTTGTTCCCCCTATATACAGATCTCAAGAGCCAAAGGCCACGGTCAGAAGTCTTGTGAATACTGCCAGGGAGATCAGGGACACCTCAGCTATATATATCTTTTCAACACAAGTTTACTATCAGCCTATAGTTGGTATTAACCTACCTGAGTCTTATTTCCTCCGGAAGGATCTCGAGGAGCTTTTAGCCACGGCCAGGTACTAACTTTATTGCCTGGGAGATCAGAGGTATTTAAACTGAGGATTTGTGAAGATTGGTACAACCAGAACGGTGTAGTATGATGTTCCCCTAAATGTAATTGTTACCGGACTATTGGATATATTTTTTTTTGTGTGCACACACATTTTGCTACATATTATTGCTGTGTTCAGACTCTTCCCCCCCTGCACTGCTTCTTAAGGGGCGGCTATGACGGACCAGGTGCCTGTATATATAAGACTTTTGTTACACTCTACAAGCGGATTTTACGTATATATACATATCTTCTTTTTTATATTTTTACTGGTATAATTCCCCCATTGATAATACTTTTGGACCTAGAGTTTTAGATGTATTCGTTCTTAATAGGGGAGTTTTTTCGTAGGGGTATTGTGTATAGGACTGTTAAGCTGGCCAGCTCATTATATATATTTCCTATGTCTTTATATTTACTGTAATAAACTTATGTGTTTTTTATACATACCTTTTGGTATTGTTTCCCTTTCGCTCCCTCATTCAGTGTGCTATTATTATTTTTGTTCTTTTTATTCCTTTGAGGGTGTTTCTTTTGAATACACCCACTTTGGAATATTTTCCCTGAGTTGGAGACTCAGGTGCACCTGTCTCAGGTATTCAGCTGTGCTTATTTTTCTAGTCTCATTTGGAATATGCAGTGCAATTTTGGAATCCTGTGTACAAAAAGGACATTTTTGAAATGGAAAGGGTTCAGAGAAGGGCAACTAAATTAATAAGGGGATTGGGGGAGCTTGAATATGAAGAGAGACTGGAAAAGTTACAATATTGCACGCTGGAGAAAAGGAGCTTGCGTGGGGATATGATTACTGTGTAAAAATACATTAACGGGCCATACAATAAACTATCTGGGGCATTGTTCACTAATAGAGCATGTCAGAGGAGACAAGGACATCCCTTAAGACTTGAAGAAAAAAGGTTTAGGCTTCAAGTTCAGAAAGGGTTTTTCACTGTGAGAACGGTAAAGCTATGGAACTATCTTCCAGTGGACGTTGTTATGGCAGGTTCATTGGTCAGTTTAAAAAAAAAAAGCTGGCAAACAAGGAATGTTGCAAGTTACTGGTATTGATACATAAAGTAGAGTTGATCCAGGGAAATTTCCGATTGCCACTTGGAGTCAGGAAGGAATTTTTTTCCTCATCATAAATTTGGTGGGTTTTTTTTGCTTTCCTCTGGATAAACAGTTAGGCAGGAAATGAAGATATTGCTAGATGGGTTGGACTGGATGGACTTACCTCAACCTCAAATACTATACTACTATACTATACTACTATATTTACATTTCAGCAAAGACATTTATATATTTGTACTATTTGTATTTGTGTGTTATTTATGTGGGTATGTGTACAGACACCATTATCAGAGGTATTTATTCATTGAAAAGCAAGCACAACAGAGAATGGGTGCTAACATTGCCTTTAAACACAATTTTATTCCCTTGGGAGGCAAAGTGAGTAGGTATATACTAATAAGCCAAATAAAACTCATACGAATAATAAGGTGGTTCAGGTGCTAAGGCTCTGAACCCATTGCTACATACGACTGCCTCTGCTTCAAGGCACAATCAAAGCTTCTTAAAGGGTATCTCCACCCTAATCAAAAACTTTTCTTATAATGTAGGGCTCCCCTACCCACCCCCAACCGCATTGTCAGATTTCTACAAAAAAGTTTCTTAACTCTACTTACAGCCCCTAATTCCCTCAGCCTTCCAGAACTTGCAAGCAGAGGCCTGAGTGGCAGCCGCGTCTTGATTGGCTGAGAGGCAGCCATCAATGGAGAGCACCGAGGGAACGAAGGGCTGTAATTAGAGTTCAGAATATTTTTTTTTTATAAATTTGACAATGCGGTTGGGGGTGGGCAGGGGAGCCCTTCACTACAGAAAAGTGTTTTTACGCTAGGTGAGGGCCAGCCAGGGAGGGATCAAGAGGGTTGGAGGGGGGGGGGAGAGCTCCCCTGCACATGCCACTGTCCCCTCAGAAGATGGAGGCAGCGGAAACTACTACTACTACAATAGGAAGGATATGCTATACTACTAGCAAGTGTGGCCGTTGGTACACAGTGGGAATAATTTATTTGCACAATAAAAAAATAAACAAACAAAGGCAAAAAGTTAAAGAGAAACAAGAAAAGGTTACTTAAGAAAGCCTATCAAATCCTGGTGTCACCCCTTGAAGTTTTGTTACTTGGTTGTTTTGGATAAGAGTTTGGTATATCTGGACAGGGCAACTTTGCCTACTATTCATAGAAATATCATGAAATATGTTCACTAATTTATACAGTAGTAATACAGTAGTCTACTGGTATAGAGCCATTCATCAAACCATCAGATGTGACATGTTTTAATCTTGTTAGAACTCATCTGTGCAAGAAACTGATTCATTGCCTCTATTGGATAGGACTTGTGAGCACAAGATTCCAGTTAGCTATATAGTTTAAAGTGAGGTGGGCTTAAAGAAGCAAAAAGCTCTCCACAGAGAATAAAATAAAAAAGAGCCTTTTTAAAACAGAAGGTACTTCCCAGCCTCATGCTATAAAAATAGCTATGCCCAAATAATCCAAGAAAGAGGAATAATTTCTCACTCTCAGCATTCTCAGAGAAATGGGCAGAGACATGCAATGTTCTCCTTTATATCCTCTATTATACAGAGACATTACTTTTTTTAGCAGTGACAGGTGTGGCTAAACTTTCCATTTTGACTATTCTATTTAAAAAGGGGGTACCAGGTCTGTAATTACTAGACATTAAAGGGCATGTCCACCCCCAAAACTATAATCCCCCCCCCACTACTGGCCCCACTGTGTAGTGTAGTAAAATCCTTACCTTACATCCCAGCTTCAAATGGTTCTCCAGTAATCCCCCCGCAAAGTCTGCCCACAAGGAGTACTGCAGAGTCCATATAGGACTTTGCCTCCTGTCTCTCCTCCGGGAGAATTTTGCCATGCGCAAAAGAGCCCTCTCCCCCCTCCCTCTCCCTCCCTCTACCTCCCGTTTTGGTCTCCCTCCCCTAGCGTGAAACCCCTTTGCTGCCTGTTATTCCTTCCCCCCCTAGCCCCAACCGCTATAATAAAATTATCAGAGGCTCCCCTGAACTCTACTTACCTTACCTCTTTCCCCCGGTGTTCTAAGCAGCCGGCAGCCGTGTCCGTGATTGGCTGCCTTTCAACCAATCACAGACGCGGCTGCTGGTCCCGCCCCCTGCTTGCAGTTCCGTGCAAGCAGAGGGCAGGGAGAATGCGGAGGAGGAAAGAGGTAAGGTAAGTAGAGATCGGGGGAGTTTCTAATGGTTTTATTATAGCGGTTGGGGCTGGGGGGGGGGGGCCCTGCTATATGTAAAAAAAAATTTGAAAGGGTGGACCCTTTAAACCCATTCTATTAATGGGCGCTAGACATGCTTTGACACGCTTCCGCGCCCTGAGATAATTTCTGCTTTGCAAGTTTGCTCAACTTTTGTTGCCACGTCTAAGAAGTTATGCTTTGCAGGTAGTGGGTGCAGGGGTGATTGTATACCCCAAGCCGCGCTCTCCTCCAGGTCTGACTCATTGTTGGATTGAAGCAAAGCTTCTTCTATCAAAATGATGGTGTTTTTGTGACCTGGGTTTTGTAAGGGACTGTCCATTTTGCTGTTTAACGCAGCCATTGGGGCACACATGGACCCAGATATTCAAGTGTTTAAAATCGGACCAGAACTTTACTAAACCACTTTTGTTCCCTCAGCCTAAGCCTCTTCTGTTTCTGAAAATCTACAAATCAGTCAATAAGGGATACAGCTGCCAGTCTTCAGGAGGAGCTGATGGAGGATAAGTATAGTTCTGGCTCAGATTTTAAACACGTGAATATGGTGTTTAGGGTTGGGGGGATGTTTCTACAGTGTGGGAATTTAAAAAAAAAAATGCTAAATGGTGATCCAGAGGGAGGGGGGAAGAGAGCCCCACAATGCATGCAAGAGTCTTCAGTTTCCTGGACTTTCACAACACACTGCAGGACAACCATAGTGAGCAGAGGAGTAAGGTAAGGATTTTTTTTACACTACACAGTAGGGCCAGCAGTAGGGGAAATTTTAGTTTGGGGGGTGGACATGCAATCTCCTATTGGCTATTAGCATAACATTTTTATACTTAAGTACACAGTTTGGCATTAAAGACAAGCCTCAATAGCTTTTAGTCTATCAGCTGGTGTTGAGTATTAAATGAAGTGCTTTTTGCACATGTTTTGCTCTGATATTCATTCCACAGCCAGTAGATGTCACTGTGGAATATGAAAATGATTTTGTTTTTACAAAACAAATGCTTTCTGTGTCTTTTTTAAATTACTGAATGTTACTGCTCAACTAGATTTAAAACTTAGGGTTTCTTTTAAAGGGCATGTCCACCCCCAAAACTATATATTTTAACCCACTACTGGCCCCACTGTGTAGTGTATAAAAATCCTTACATTACATCCCTGCTCCAAATGGTTGTCCTGTAATGTCACTACAAAGTCCAGAAAACTGACCACCAGGAGCCTGGCCGAGTCCATATAGGACTCTGCCTTCTGTCTCTCCTCCGGGAGAATTTGCACATGCTCAGTCATGTGCAAATTCACATGTGATAGGCAATCACAGATGCGGCTGCCAGTCCAGCCCCCTGATTGCAGTTTCATGCTAGCAGAGGGCAGTGACAGAACATCGCAGGAGAGAGGCAAAGTAAGTAATGATTGGGGGAGTTTTTAGACAAATTACTATAGCGGTTGGGGGTGGGGGAGGGAGCCCTATACTACAGAAAGAAATTAAAAAAGGGGTGGAAATGCCCTTTAAACCTTGGTTTAACAAGGATAGGAATGCTTTCCAGTATGCTTCTTTTTTAACATTTTTTTCCTAACATTGAAAGAACCATTATTGACTTCAAAGGAAAATATTGTTGCAGATAAACTGGCAGGAAACTGACCCCTTAGTAGAAATCTTGATGGGGATTTCACACTCCAGTATTGCCAATCAACACACTGGTATTTCCATTAAAAAATAGCTTATATTGTTTAATCTAATACAAACACATCATTGCCTGATGCTTTTCGGGTGCGTCTGCACCCTTAATCATAGGCTTGTGGAGCTTCCGTTTCCTGCTGCTTTTAAAAGACCATTTACCACCACATGTAAATTTAGGAGAGTATTTAACTTGATAGTAACAGACAGTTATATACACTACCCTCTATTATTATACTTTAGAAATTGATACATTGATTTGTATTTGTGGTTAATGATGTAACTTTTTTTATACTTGATACATTTGTTTCCCTTGTGAATTCCCTTAACACTACACAATATATCTCAGAGGAATCCCCCCCAACCTGCAATGAAAGGAATGCAGAGAGTTGGCAGTAAAACTTCCCAAGTCATTTTTTAAAGGGCAATTGTAGTCTTTGAACAAGTAAGGGTTAAATGAAAGCCTGTGCTATTTCCTTTAAAAGGAGCCTTTAATCACATCTCTTGCTCCAGCCTGTGAGAAATGATATTGTTTAAACTTACTGCTTCCAGTAGCTAGAGTGACATCACCATATCCATGCACGGAAGCAAGTAAAAGGTGCCGGACCGGCAGCGTCTCCTGTGATTGGCTGAGATACGATGTTTTGGGGGGCTGCCAAGGAAATCTGAAAAGGTTTTTTTGGGGGGTGGACACACCCTTTAATATAGGCAGAGATTGGTCACATGGCTATAAGCTGGTAAAAGCAGGAAGTGTTTAGAAACACTGGCTACGGTTGCCATAAACAGCAACACTGTTGGGCAATACAAGGTAACAGATGATTTTTGCTTTGTGTGCCAACAGAATCTTCCTGATAAAATATGCCCATTTTTGTTATTGGTATAAACGAAAACTGTATAATATTGATTCGTCTATGTTGACCTAAAACATTTTCCTATATAACTTCTCACAACTTTTACCTAGGATTAGAGATGGCCGGTTCGCGGACCCGAACCTGGATCCGCCGCGGATTTATCACGTCCGCGAACGGCGGATTATTCCGGATTTTCTGCCTTCCGAACCTCCGAACCGCGGATTTTTTTTTTTACGAAAATTTTCGAAAATACGAGTATCTCCGTAATTACGAGAATCCGCGATCTTCCGGGGCCCGGAAAACCCGAAGATCCTCGTAATTACGAGGATTCTCGTAATTACGAGAATTTTCGAAAAAACGAGACATTCTTGTAAATTCGAATTTTTGGGGCTTATTTTCAAGACGGAGCAAGCCACATGACCCAAATTAGCCAATGGCAGCTAACATGATTATTGCCAGCCCCCTGGGTATAAAAGGCTGCTTCACTGGCGACATTTTGTCAGTGTGTTGGAGTGTGTTTAGTGGAGACCTGACGTGTAGGAGTTGGAGAGATATTTTGCGCTTTTTGAGCTTTTTGAGCTTTCTGTGTGTGGATTTCAGTGTGTGGTTTACACTGTTGTTACCCACCCCTGTATTCACACATCTTGAGACCCCAACAGTCCTTTTAAGGACTAACTTTGTGAGACCCAAAATTCTTTTAAGGACTAACCCCTATAAGTCCTTTGGACAAATTTGTGTTTAGACCTTTTAGAGGTCTAGTGTCCTTTTTTTTTTTGTTGTCTTCTGTATCTGTGTGTCAGTGCTGTTGTTTTGTGTAGCTTTTGCTGTCTGATCTGCTGTTTGCTGTCAGTTGTGTCTGTGTCCTATTTGTGCTTTTAGTGTAAAAAAAAAAAAAAAAAAACTTTGGTTTATTTGTTTGCTTCTGTGTTGTTTTGTTGCTTTGTCTTTTGTGTTTGTGTGTGTGTGTGTGTATATATATATTTATATATATATTATTATTATTTATTTATTAATTTTTGGGGGATAATTTGGGAGAGGGAAATGCCTGGCGGCAAGAGGGAACCCAGGAGCAGGTGCTTCTGCACGTGGAGGGAGGGAGAGGCAGAGGAGAGCCTACTGAAGGCTCTGGCCAGGAGCTACCTGGCCCTTCGCAGGGCAGCCGGGTTACCGTGCCGATATTTTAGGGTAGCCGGGCTAGGGCTATCCCTTCTGATCAAGGAAGGCGGGTAGTAGAGTGTTACCCACCTTCCTCATCCACCTCCTCACAGGCACAGAGCGCCGAGCTGCTACTGTAGATATTGTGCCTGCCTCCTTCCTCACCTGAGGCTCCTACTGTGGGCATGGAACCTGATCCGCTCTATCAGGAGTTCGTTGCCCACATGGCCCGTACCTTCGGGATCCGAGGAGGAGTCTCAGGATATTTTTCGCACACTATGTGTGGGGCTAGTGTGCTTGAGAGGAGCTGTGCACTGATGCACAATCTTTCCTGTGGCCTCGCCCAACTTCAGGCTGTTCTTCCAGCCACAGTTGCCAGGCCCATCTACTGGCAACTCCCACCAGGCAACACCTCAGTCGCCAGGTCACCGCTACATCGGATCCAGGGCCGGTGTACCACACCAGAGACTGAGATCCACTGGACTCTGGGTGGCGAGCTTGATATCTGGCCCGAGTTGGCACAGTATGCCATCGAGGTCCTTTCATGCCCGTCATCCAGTGTTCTTTCAGAGAGGACCTTCAGTGCAGCAGGGGTTGTTGTAACGAGAGGAGGACCCTCTCTCCACTGAGAATGTGGACCGCCTCACATTCATCAAGATGATGAGGCGTGGAATCACATCTCAATACAGCACCCCTATTGCTGATGCCCGTGCCTGAAGGCCTCCTGCCCCTGGCCACCCATACTGCTCCTTCCCCCTCATTTTCCACCTAGAGGCTTAGCTGATGCCAGCTTAGCTGGCAAATGGCAAATTTTTATTATTGGCAGGCCATATATGGGTCCTACCTTGCTCTCTGGCATTTAGGTATGAAATAACAAATGCTCTGCAACAACAGCTACTCTGTGGCTAATTTTTCTAAGATTGGTCGATCCTACTTGGCCCGAGGCAGTACTCCATATTTGATCTTTGTTCTCTCTCCATGAGGCACCTTTGTGGTGTCACCTACTCTGACCATCTCATACAGCCGCAACAGCTACTCTGTGGCTAATGTTTGCAGCTCTGGGTCAATCCTGCCTGGCCCGAGATCAGTACTCCATATTTGATCTGTTCTCTCTCCATGAGGCACCTTTGTGGTGTCACCTACTCTGACCATCTCATACAGCCCAACAGCTACTCGTGGCTAATGTTTTCAGCTCTGGGTCAATCCTGCCTGGCCCGAGAGCAGTACTCCATATTTGATCTTTGTTCTCTCTCCATGAGGCACCTTTGTGGTGTCCCCTACCTCTGACCATCTCATACAGCCGCAACAGCTACTCTGGGGGCTATGTTTCAGCTCTGGTCAATCCTGCCTGGCCCGAGAGCAGTACTCCATATTTGATTCTTCGTTTCTCTCTCCAGGAGGCACCTTTTGTTGGTGTCACCTACTCGACCATCTCATACACCGCAACAGCTACTCTGTGGCTAATGTTTTCAGCTCTGGGTCAATCCTCCTGGCCCGAGAGCAGTAACTCCATATTTTATCTTCGTTCTCTCTCCATAGGCACCTTTGGGTGTCACCTACTTCTGATACCATCTCTACAGCCGCAACAGCTACTCTGTGGCTAATGTTTTCAGCTCTGGTCAATCCGGCCTGGCCCCGGAGAGCAGTTACTCCATATGATCTTGATTCTGTCTCCTCTCCATGAGGCACCTTTGTGGTGGCCCTACTCTGACCATCTCATACAGCCGCAACAGCTACTCTGTGGCTAGTTTTCAGTCTACTGGGTCATCCTGCCTGGCCCCAGATCGTACTCCATATTTGATCTTCGTTCTCTCTCCAGGAGGCACCTTTGTGGTGTCAACCCTACCTGACCATCTCATATCAGCCGCAACAGCTACTCTGTGGCTAATGTTTCCAGCTCTGGGTCAATCTGCCTGGCCGATAGCAGTACTCCATATTTGATCTTCGTTCTCTCTCCATGAGGCACCTTGTGGTGTCACCTACTCTGACCATCTCATACAGCCGCAACAGCTACTCTGTGGCTAATGTTTTCAGCTCTGGGTTCAATCCTGCCTGGCCGAGACAGTACTCCATATTTGATCTTCGTTCTCTCTCCATGAGGCACCTTTGTGGTGTCACCTACTCTGACCATCTCATACCCGCAACAGCTACTCTATGGCTATTTTTCAGCTCGGGTCAATCCTGCCTGGCCCGAGAGCAGGACTCCATGTCCAGTGGGGCCAAGCTTGCCTGGATCTTCAACAGGGTGGCAAACTGGGCAGTGTGCCTGCTGTAACTCAATGGTGCTGTTCCTACGATCCTACCCTTTCCCCTGCTTCCCTTGCACGATGCATATCTTGAGGGAGAGTAGCCAATGGGGTGAGGGGTATGTCCAGTTGGGGCCAAGCCTGCCTGGCCCCACAACAATGGTGCAAAACTGCAGTGGCCTGCTGTAACTCAATGCGCTGTTCCTACGAAGCCTTACCCTTTCACCTGCTTTCCCTTGCACAGGCATTATCTTGAGGGAGATCTCCAATTGGGGTGAGGGGTATGTCCAGTGGGGCCAAGCCTGCCGGCCCCACAACAATGGTGGCAAACTGCAGTGGGCCTGCTGTACCAATGGTGCTGTTTCCTACGAAGCATTACCCTTTCACCTGCTTTCCCTTGCACGATGCAATTCTTGAGGGAGGGTAGCCATGGGGTGAGGGGTATGTCCAGTGGGCTAAGCCTGCCTGGCCCCACAACAATGGTGGCAAACCGCAATGGACATTTGTAACCAGTACCCCATCGCCTTCTTTGCCTGTTGTGTGCAAAACTACTATATAGGGAATGTGGCCAATGTGGTTGTGTGTATGGCATTAAGGTATATACTAATATAAGTACCAGACATATAGCCTAAATAGATATGTGTATTGTAATTTTTCAAATAAAATTGATATGAATCTATCAGAATAATTCGATATATCGAAAATAAAGCCCCAAAACATTTTTTTTCAGAACTGTTTATATATATATATAATATATATGAAATTTTTTTTTTTAAAAAACTATTTACAAAAATAAACAAACAAACAAACAAAAAAAAAGGGAGTTACTGGGGTGCCCTCCTCTCCAGTCGGTCAGGCGCGGTCCAGGCGCGTCCAGGCGCCGCAACCATGTGGCGCATCTCCCGCCGCATGCTCTGTAGTTCTGTGGAGGAAGATATTGAGAGAATTGTGGTGAATGTTCGAGCACATTTCCTAAAGCACCATGCGGTAGATGAATTTGCACCAGATAACTACTTACACATACATGGTACTGCAATGCTATAATGTTGCGGTATGTCGTAAAAAGGAAAGCTCAGTATAAGATATCATTATTTCTAAAATTCTAGTTTATATTATGCATACCTAGTTATGGTAACAGTGATTTCTACTGATTGGCTGTTGGAGGTTACACATGCTCAGATCTCTACTGAGCAACAGAATCAACCCAGGGACTGGGTCAAGGGCAAGACCATAACGGTCTCTATTAGGGGCCTGCAAACAGGAAGTCATTATTTCCGTTGCATTATTTATACACAGACACAATGCTGATTGCTTAATGGCAGATTAAGTCATTGGATGGATAAATACTGCTCTTTTTTCCTTAAAAGTAATATATTATCATGAACACCACTTAAAGCGATATTATTGCATCATGGGGGTAGGTAAGCTGGCATAAAACATTACGTTTATTGCTAAATTGTATCAGAACATTCTGGTTTTGTATCACTAGGACTGTGCTACATACAAAATTTTTTGGAAGTGGTGCAGCCCCCATAAAAGCATTGTCAAACCCACAGTACCCAATGTTGCATCATGTAGCGTGGATTTTACACTGGGAAAATACAGATATTAATAGTCTTGTATATACATTTCATTAACGTTGCATATGATTTTACTTACGGTTCTCAAGCATGGCCGCCAGAGTGACTGGAAGGGCGGAGGTGCTGGAGGGGCTGGAGAGGGTGGAGGCCTGAGGGCTGGAGAGGGTGAGGGGGGGAGTGGGTGGAGGGCCTGTAGAGGCTGGTCCTGCTTCTAGAAAAAAAAATATTTTATTTCAACAATCACCGTCCAATCCATGTAATATTACATTGTATAAGAACATTTCCTAAAAGGCTATGTAGTGAACATTTCTGATAATTTGGACGTTTGGACCAATTTCGTGACTTAAGCTCAAAAATGAGGGACAAATACAGCCCAAACAATGGGGAGTCGGGGACAATAATGGGAATGAGAAATGAGAAGCTCTGTCTCTCAAGCCAAATTATAGATTTGTTTCCTTTTTTATTTTCGAAAATTCAATTAATTATCAATGATAATTTCACTAATTATTTGCTGACAATCAAGGTCAATAAAAAGATTAAAAATTGCTTAGGATGCACTTACGTGGTCTGGCTGGTGCCCGGTTCCTCTCTTCTTGGGGCGGTGGACTGCTGGGGGCGATGGTGAGCCCGGAGGGGGCAAGGACTGCCCGGAGGGGGCAATGGGCTGCCCGTAGCCTAGGGGCTAGTTTGTGTAGTGCTAAAAAAAAAAGGACATTTATTTTAACTCTCACTGTCATTAAATGTTTTGTATACATTACTAAAACAATTCTCGGAGAAGTTGTCAAAAATTATGCAAACATTTGGATAAAGGCTTGGACATATCAACGTGTTAAAAAGCACACATAGTGTGGCACAATTAATGTGATTCCTCAATTTTTGCACAATTATGCTATCGTACTGCACTCACATGGCAATACACATGAGCGCACCGGAAACACGCGCTTGTTTCTGGAGGGCTCGTGTGCGCTGTAATGTGGCCTTGGACAAATGAAAGATTTAGAAAAAAAAAATTTTTTCCAATAGGCTGCACTTACATTCTTCCTCTGGCGGGGACGGTGGTGGGTGTGGGGTATCCGAGGAAGATTCCCCTGCAAATTAAAATAAAAAAAATACATCAAGAATGATATATCTAAAGGAAATATTTAATTATATACTTTGAATTCTGCTTGAAATAACGATTAAATAAGGCAATATTTAGTTTCTTTAAAAGTCAATCATATTTCTATGGCAATGATTTCATACCTATTCTGGCTAAGTACTTATATTTTTATTGTGTGTATTGTAGCCACGGAAAGGGAAAAGTTGGTTGGGTGTAGGGGAGCATCAGTAGCTGTGTGTACTTGTATCTGTATAGATTTTGTGGGTAACACAACATTTTTAATTTTGGAGTGTAAAAATCAATTTTTAATAATTGATCAACATTTTATTTTTGACTTTACTTTCCCTTCAAATAGGGCTGCCATGTAACTAAAAGGGTGGGTCAGTAAAGTGTGTTTAACTGTGTCTATGTGTGGGTATCAGTGTGCATTTATAAGATAAAAAGAAATCAATTTGTAATGATCGATTTCATTTTTAACTTTACTTAGCCTTTAAATAAGGCTGCCATGGAAATGGAAGGGTGGGCCACCAAGTGTGTTTACCTGTGTCTATGTGTGGGTATCATTTTAAATTTATAGGTGTTATGTTAAATAAAGTCACTTTTCAGTGATTTATTTTTTGACTTTACTTACCCTTTAAATAGGGCTGATATTGAATAATATAAGAATAATAATAATGTAATAATAACCAGTGAATGAGAAATACAAAGAACTTGGATCTCTCTCTCTCAAGCCAAATTTAAGGATTATTGATGTTTTTAAAAACATATATATATAAATATGTTTTTGTCAGAAGTGAATTAAAATATTTTACTATGTATTATAATACAGTAATATAATAAAAAGTATACTTGCCTTCTATCATTTGCCGAACGGCAGCCACATATTGAGGCCTCTGCCTCTTGAGGTCTGACCACTGTCTCTGGAGGGTAGAGACAGTGGTCTGGTATCCGAAGCGTCGCAGGATGCGGCGCTGTAGCCCCTCCATTATTCTGCGCCTCCGGCGCCGCACATGATGGGTGCCAGGGGGGAAATCATCATACCCCCTGAGCAGGAGGTAGTTCATGGCATACAACTGCCTTGCAGAACTGGCCATTTTGATAGGCAGGAAGTTCCGGTTCCTCGTTTTTACGAAAATCCTCGTTTTTACGGAAATCCTCGTTTTTACGGGAATCCGCGGTTTTACGGGGATTCGCGGACTTACGGAAATCCTCGTTTTTACGGAGGTCCGCGGCTTTACGAAAATCCTCGTTTTTACGGGAATCCTCGTATTTTCGAAAAATACCGTTTTTTAAATTCACCCTAGCGGACTGTAATTTTTAGGTATTGTAGGCATTGATACGTGTTTCTAAGGACATTACCCAGGTCCCTGAGTGATTAAGTGTACATTACCAAGGCTATTTAGACCACTTTTAATGCGGATTTTGCCGAACTTTCATTTTAATACGTTTTAACGGGTCCGCTCGCGGATTTTCGAATTACGGATTTTTTCGAAAATCCGCGGATCCTTGCGCGGACCGGATTTTTCGAAGTTCGGACATCTCTACCTAGGATGTGATGCAGGCTTCATTTTATTGGAACGATGGAAGGACATTTATTTAACCCTAACTTGTTGCCCTTTAATGACAGAAAAACCATACAATACAATGTCTGGGGGGAGGGGGTAATTTTAAATATAGATTAGTGGTCCTTCAAATGGCTTCACCAGTTATCTGCATACTAAGGAGCAAAGATGACTCAGATCTTTCAGCTGTGCTGAAAACTTAAAGGGCATGTCCACCCCTTTTTTACACTTTTTTCTGTAGTGTAGGGCTCCCTGTCCCAACCCTAAACGCCATAGTTATTTGAAGGAAAACTCCCCCGATCATTACTTACATTGCCTCTCTTCTCCGACGTTCTGTCACTGCCCTCTGCTTGCAAGCAGGGGGCCGGACCGGCAGCCTTTCAGTCAATCACGGACGCAGCTTCTGGCTGTAGAGAACGTCGGGGGAAGAGGCAAAGTAAGTATAGATCAGGGGAGTTTTTAGACAAATTACTATAGGGGTTGGGGGAGGGAGCCCTACACTACAGAAAAGGGGTTTGTAGCTAGGGGGAGGGAGAGAGAAACGGGAGGGGGGGGGGGAGCTGCACTGAGGAGAGACAGGAGGCAAAATTCTATATGGACTCGGCCAGGCTCCTGGTGGTCAGATTATGGAGGGACATTACAGGAGAACCATTTGGAGCAGGGATATAAGGTAAGGATTTTATTACACTACACAGTGGGGCCAGTAGTGGGTTAAAATATAGTTTTGGGGGTGGACATGCCTTTTAAAGCACAATTATATTCAGAAGGGTTAACTGGTATTGTCCTTTTTGAAGGGAGGATTTAAAACTGAAATGTTAAAGCTATGACCTTAATCTGTACAGATGGAACCTCTGACTCATTATGTTTCCATACTGTGCCAACCTAGAGCAAGTATCTTTGCCAACCGTTTGCAGTGGGTCATGTATAAATTAAAGCAAACCAAGAGTGTGAAAAACTAGATGAAATCTGAGATCTGACATTTGTTGTGTCTGTCAGAGGGAGGGAGTTAACGTTCAGCAAAAACAAAAAACTGATGAAGGTGACTGGTGGTTCCAGTAGCTCAAATGCAGAAGTATCTTAGAAAGGTTCTATTCTTTAATACTACATTCCCTTTCAAGCCATGAGAAAGCATTTGGAATTATTTATTTATTGTGTCTTCTCATTTCACATTTTGAAACAACCCAAAAACCTATCAATGCACTGTAAGGAGTTGAAGCCATATAGGGAAGAAAAAACCATTTCAAGTTACACTGAGTCTTTTCCTACTGCAGGCATGTTGATTTCTTGGCAGCAGCAGCAAATGTTCTTTCCAACAGGATAAGTGTTTGTCACATTCTTTTGGAGTGATATACAGTAAGGACTAGAGACAGCCGCTTGACTGAAACAGCGTAAGGTGTACACAGAAAGCTTTTAAATCCATTTAGAGGGATGAATCACTCTAGGGTATCCAAAGGAAACTGTAGTACATTGTGTCTCTAGAAGTAAAAAAATAAAATTGTTTTCACTTTTAGTTATCCCATCCACTTTTGACAGCTATTTGACAGAAACCTTTTCTCTTCCTGGGTGAAAATTACTGAGCATGCCCAAACCAGTGGGGAAATGATAGTTTAGAGATGGCTGGAGGCGGGCTAATCGTAATATAGTTTTATCTCTATGTAGGAATTTTTTGATCATCCTTTCTGTCAATCAACAGTTTCAAAAGAGCAAGTCTACCATTAGCACTTAATTTTAGAGAGTTGGTAATTATGCAATAACACTTTAAAGCACTTTTTAAATAAAAGGCCTATATAGAAGTTCGTGGATTCACAGTCACATCCCAAATGCAATTAACCCATAAATAAAGTGGGATAGTAAATGCAAAAGGAAAAGGGTATTTGAGGGCTAGGCCCCACTTTTTTACCTCGATTTTGTCCGTGTTTTGTATTGCGCTAGCGCACGGTGCTGTAAATTAATGTGGGAGCCCCACTATGCACGCAGGCTTGCGCTTCGCTTTGGCCCATTTTTGCAGCGCAGGCAATCACCATTTTTGGTGTGCATCACGTGCTACGATAGAGCAACATCAAGGGAAGCACAGCACAAGCCCACGGAAGCGTGCACAAATCACACAACGTTGTGGTTGAGCTGCGTTCTGCGATTTTTGCATTCCTCTATCAGCTGCATAGTGGGGCCTAGCCCTTACTCATTTATGGTAATGTAACAAACAATATTTCAGTGGGACAAGCCTTTCTTCTTCAGGTAGGTATTAATAATGACAGAGCACAGATACATACACACATTAGTAAATCTATACAAGATATTTCTGCTCCACTTGTAAATACTTTAACAAAAATAAATGATAAAACTAGAATCTTTAGGCTAATACAGATGTTATTTTTATTGTTTCTAAGGTTTTTTTAAAGATATCTATCTGCATGGGGGTTACACATATCAGTTCACATTGTGAGGGCTATGTCTCCCATACAAGCTGACAGACAGACTTGACACCCTCAGACAAATGTTGTTGCACACAAAACAGCATCCAGTTACGCAGCTAAAGGACAACAATTCAAAGCTACTCTTTCTCTGTGCTATTTTTGGCTTAGGTTTATGTTGATCTCTAAGGTTTAGCCCTCCCAGATTTTTTTTTCTGGCAAACCCCAGTCCTTGTTCACAGACTAGCATTTGTTATGCATTGTACATGAACAAGATCTATTAGAAGGGAGGGAGATATGTGGGTGTGGGATAGAGGGGTCGGGAAGAGGGAGACGATAGTTGTGTATGGGTTACAGTAAGGTACACAAATACATCACAGAGGAAGCTGCACTTTTAGAAGGTACCAAGTATAGTATAAGAGGAGAGTAAAAGAAAAATCTTAACCGATTTTATGTTTTCATGTAGGAAGTAAAAAAAAACTGTGGATAATTGTCATCCTGACCATTTAAGGTAGTTATAGAATGTAAATGTCCTGTGACAAACCAACTGGAGGAAGAAGACTTAATACTGAAGATTTCCAGTACAAAGTGACAGTGAGTGGAAACGCTCTTTTCTTCTCTGATTTAGAATCACTGCTGATTTTCATTGCGAACCTTTCTGGAAGTGGATCTGAAAGCATAGTTGGCTAGGGAAAGTGGCCATGGAGGTGAACCCCATTCCTGTTCTAACCATCCAGACAGTTCCTTATGATGATCAGAAACCAGGCAGTAATGGATTTAGGAAACCAACAGCTGTGTTTGAGAGCAAGAGGAACTATCTGCAGAACTTCATTCAAAGTGTCCTGTCTTCGATAGACCTCAGGGATCGCCAGGGCTGTACCATGGTGGTGGGTAGTGATGGAAGGTACTTCAGCAAAACAGCCACTGAAATAATTGTGCAGATGGCAGCAGCCAATGGGGTAAGTCAATCTTAAACTCTGGGAGTAATGACATGCACAGAGTGGGTAGGAAAAGGTGTTTGAGAACTGCATTTACCCGTAGTAGACACTGTTCTTTCTGGACTGTGTACTTGACTCGTCAGATTGGTGCACACAGATTAAAATAGGGCACACACAAAAAATCTAAAACTGCTTTATATATTGCAAACCATCTTAGTTTAGTTCACATTTCATGAGAACCTTAAATACCCTCAGCATCAGAGTATGTTCAAATTAGCTAAATGTAAATGTCATAAAGCACACAGTTAAATTAGAAAGTGATATTTGGGCCTTTATTAACAAGAGAACAGAAATTTGATGCAGTATGCTATGCTATGGGTGTATTTTCATTCATGTACCCTTACATAGCAACACCATTTGGAGAAAAATACTATTTTAAAATAATTAAACCACATCTCTCTTCTGATCTAATTTCTGTGGGACAATTTTGATTACGAGCCTCAAAATAGGTGGGATATGGCCAGCCTGGGTGTGGTTAGGGTGAGAAAGGACATTATTTAGGTAGATCTGGGCATGTTTTGGTATAATTAGGCCCACGCAGAGCATCTTATAATTAAAAACAGGAAAGCTGTTACTTTTAAGTAATATTTATAGGGGAATTGGGGTCTCAATGCAAGTGGACTTTATTGAAAAAAGCATGCTCCTACCTTTAAAACAGTAATGACCAGGTTGGTGGGGCATGGGAGAGTCAGGGCTTGGTTGGGGCAGGGCGAAACCCGCGGCCTGGTCACTGTGGGGGGCTGCAAGTACAGTTGGGCACCCCTGCTTTAAAATGACTCCAGGAACATGCTTCTAGCTGCAGTTTATCCAAAGTTACAGCAGTAAAAAGGGAGATTTTTCCTACTAGCACTGGGCCATATTTATGGATAGGATAGGGTCAGGGGCATCTTTAGGGTCTGAAAAGAACAGGGGCACTCAAGGGCACTCTGTCTACAGCAACATATCATGGCAAAACAAATTTAGGCCATGCCCCCTTCCTGGCCCAATTATCCTGCCACACTCATCAGGTAACGATAGCCAGAGAGAAAAAGATGGACAAACTAGAGATAGATACACAGCTAGATAGTGAAAAATAGATAGAAAGACAGAGAAATAGACAGAGATAGAAATAAGAGGTAGACTGAGATACACAAATTAATGATACAAACACAGTAGCACTGGGTATTCCATGATACTGGTAGAAAACTGTCAATTTCAGTTTATATTGGTAGCAAATTGTCAGTTTGATTATATACTAGAAGCAATCTGGCATTTCTATTATATCCTGGTAGCAAACTGGAATTTTCATTATATACTGGTAGCAAACTGTGATTTTTATTTCATTACTGGTACATTCAGGTTTCCCACATTTCCAACACTGACTGGTACATACAGGTTGCCCACATTGCACACACTGATTGGTACATAGAGATTGCCCAGACTGACTGGTACATACAGGTTACCCACATTGCCCATGCTGAGTGGTACATACAGGATGTCCACACTGACTTGTACATATAGTTTGCCTACACTGACAGGTACATACAGGTTGCCCACATTGCCCATGCTGACTGGTACATACAGGTTGCCCACATTGCGCTCACTGGTACATACAGGTTGCCCACACTGACTGGTACATACAGGTTTCCCACATTGCCTACGCTGACTGGTACATACAGGTTGCCCCCATTGCCCACACTGACTGTTACATACAGGTTGTCCACACTGACTGGTACATATGGGTTACTACACTGACAGGTACATACAGGTTGCCCACACTGCCCACACTGACTGGTACATACATTTTGCCCACATTGCCCGGTACATACAAGTTGCAAACAGAGACTGGTAGTTTTCACTTTCTTTTGGTGGCAGAACAGATCTGATAACTGGTGGCAGGCAGATTAGAGACTGGAGTGGATCACCACCAACTACTGTAGGTCACCTATTGTAGCTTCCCCCATCTCGCCGCACATTCGATTCCCTGTATGCATGCACCTCCCGTGCGCAATAGCTTGCACAACCGCTCACCTCCTGTGCATAATAGCTTGCACGTGCACAAATCCAGGATACCCTAATGTGCGTCGAGGTTAGGGAAAGTTTTAAACCAGACTGCCGCTTTCCTCTTGGGTTCGGGGTATTTCACGTGAAATAACAGAAAAAAGATTAAGGGAATGTGCACCAAATCTTTTAATGTAGGGACGCCACTGGATAGGGCAGAGAATAATTAAAGGTCCTGGGTAGAGATGGCTGAACTTCTAAAAATCCAGTCCGATTTAGAATTTTTGAACTTCTGAAAAAGTTTTGAAATCGTACCCATTATAGTCAATGGAGACAAATAGTTTGAAAAGTTCAGATAAAATAAGGTTAAAATAGCAATGGTAACTTACTGTACATGGCTCTGGGAAGTGGTCTGGGGAACACGTACAAATATCCATTACTTCAAATAAAGCAACTTCCTTCACAGGCGCACTACTTTTGAGTCTCCGCATTCGCCATTCGATAATTTTCCTGAAATTCAAGAATTTTTTCTGAAAATTCTATATTTTCTAAAAATTTTACATTTCTAGAATCTGTCCCTTAATCTTTCCCTGAATCTCTTAAAAAGTAGTGCCCATTTTATAAGAGGAATCATGCCCAGCATGAAGTGGCAAAGCTTCCTTGTTGCATTACTCCACAAAAGAGGGAGGTAAATTTAAAAAACAATTCTCTATAAAAGCGAAAGTTCAGTGGATATAACCTAAAATAACCTAGTTATTCTACATATTTTCTTCCATTTTGAATAATCAGTTGAATTTACACCCTTTGCTATTCCTTGCTGTTGACATTGATAAGCTGATATTTCAGGTTCTATAACGGTTCTTCTTCTTCCAAGAATGTGTGGAATATTCTTAACCATAAAGGTGGCCTTACACATGCCATCACATTGGTCGGCACACATGTGGTGGGGACCGTTCACATGGTTCCAACTGCCCATAAGTAAGGATGGACTAGAACTCAAACTCAAGCCCGAGTTCAGACAACTATTTGAAAATTCAATAATTATCGAATTTACGGGCCGTTCGCTAACCCTAGAATGTACCATTCATTTTTGCTAACTCTCGAATGTACCTTTCGCTAAGCCTAGGAAGGATCGTTCGTTCGTTCGATAATCCTCGAATGTACCATTTGCTAACCCTGGAAGGATCGTTTGTTTGTTCGATAATCCTCGAATGTACCATTCGCTAAGCCTAGGAAGGATTGTTCGTTTTTGCTAACTCTCGAATGTACCGTTCGGTAAGCCTAGGAAGGATCGTTCGTTCATTCGATAATCCTCGAATGTACCGTTCGCTAACCCTGGAAGGGTCGTTTGTTCGTTCGATAATCCTCGAATGTACCATTCGCTAAGCCTCGGAAGGTTTGTTTGTTCGTTCGATAATCCTCCAATGTACTGTTCGCTGACCCTGGAATGGATGTTTGTTTTTTTCGATAATCCTCGAATGTACCGTTCACTAAGCCTAGGAAGGATTGTTCGTTCGTTCGATAATCTTCCAATGTACTGTTCGCTAACCCTAGGAAGGATCGTTCCTTCCTTCGTTCATTTTCGAATGTACCGTTCGCTAACCCTAGTAATTTAATAACCATACAATAACCTAGTAATATAATAACCATATAATAACCTAGTAATATAATAACCATATAAAAACCTGGTAATATAATAACCATATAATAACCATATTATAACCTAGTCATATAATAACCAAATAATAACCTAGTCATATAATAACCCTATAATAACCTAGTCATATAATAACCATATAATAACCTAGTAATATAATAACCATAAAATAACCATATAATAACCTAGTAATATAATAACCTGGTAATATAATAACCATATAATAACCATATTATAACCAAGTAATATAATAACCATATAATAGCCATATAATAACCTAGTCATATAATAACCAAATAATAACCTAGTCATATTATAACCCTATAATAACCTAGTCATATAATAACCATATAACCTAGTAATTTAATAACCATATAATAACCATACAATAATTATATAATAACCTAGTCATATAATAACCATATAATAACCTAGTAATATAATAACCATATAATAACCATATAATAACCTAGTAATATAATAACCATATAATAACCTAGTTGCATAATAACCATATAATAACCTAGTCATATAATAATCATATAATAACCTAGTCATATAATAACCTAGTCATATAATAACCTAGTCATATAATAACCATATAAAAACCTAGTCATATAATAACCATATAATAACCATAAAATAACCTAGTCATAAAATAACCATATAATAACCTAGTCATATAATAACCATAAAATAACGTAGTCATAAAATAACCATATAATAACCATATAATAACCTAGTCATATAATAACCATATAATAACCTAGTAATATAATAACCATATAATAACCATATAATAACCTAGTCGTATAATAACCATATAATAACCTAGTAATATAATAATCATATAATAACCTATTCATATAATAACCATATAATAACCTAGTCATATCATAACCATATAATAACCTAGTAATATAATAACCATATAATTACCTAGTCATATAATAAACCAGTAATATAATAAACATATAATAACGATATAGTCCGAGCCGAACTAACCCTCGAATGTATCACTCGCTAACCCTGGAAGGATCATTCGTTTGTTCAATAATCCTCGAATGTACCGTTCGCTAATCCTAGGGGGATCCTTTGTTCATTCGATAATCCTCGAATGTACCGTTTGAGATCGTTCGTTCGATAATCCTCAAATGAATTGTTGAATGTAGCTTGCGCAAAACCCAACAATTGCCCGCCTGACTTCAGGAAGTGTTTTAACAAGTTTTGGTGACAGTGACATGTTCCCCATGTTCCCCAAGGGCGATACCGACAGATGGAAATTTTCCGTCTTTTTGGTCAGTCTGTTTCGTCCCTACACATTACTAATACTGTTATTGTTAATTATCGTTAATGTGCATGGCCACTCAGGGTCGGCCTTTGATATGGGCAACCTGTGCGACCTCAGGTTCCTGTGGTCCTGTGGTCACACAGGTTGCATTAACAGGGGGATGCCAGTCAGGAGTCTTAGGTCACGGACTTGTTGGTCAAAGTTGTGCATCAGTGCCATAGCCCCCCCCCCCCCCAGTTATAATCTTGCAGGTCAAATATATGTATCAAATCCACGCCACAGACAAAGCCCCAACACACATAAGCCTTTGAACTGTGGTCCAAAAATGACTTGAGGTAAATTGATAGGAATTGCTCCCCTGAGAATTTTTGCAATTTATTTCCATTGTTTATTTTGCATAGTTTTGAAGATATTTACATTTTTGTGTGTGATATGGCATCAGCATCATCAGGTCCCCTGCACTTCCTGCTCTGAAACGGTCAGTCAATCTGTCCTGTGTCTCCTTCTCCCATTTGCAGCCCCCCTGGTCCCTCCCACTCATGGACCCCATAGTCCCTTCAGTTGCAGGCCCCCCATTGCCCATTATCTTACAGCCCCACGTGGCCCCGCCCATTCGCGGGTGTCGTGGCCCTGTTCACTCGCGGGTGCCTAAGCCCCTCCCACTCGCTGGTGCCTAAGCCCTGCCCACTCGCAGGTGCCTAAGCCCTGCCCACTTGTGGGTGCCGTGGGTTACTCAGACCCCCCCTACAGAAAACTCTGTGGAAACAGCCTTTTCAGGCAGAGTGAGAACAGAGTGAAAAGGCTGTTTTCACACAGTGAAAGAGAAGGGCTGTAGATTCCCTTACCTTCTCTGTCAGGACTTCACACAGCAGAGAGGAGGAGGGACTTCCTGTCTCCCTCACACACTGAGGGAGTCTGAGGCTGTGCTGGCCGGCGGCACATTGCAGGAGAAGCCTCAGGAATGTCACATGTCAGCCTCCCACCCATTAACTTTCTGGTCAGTCATTTCTTTATATCTTGGGCTGTGGAGCATTAAGAGGTGGTTGATGGCCGGTTTTAAAGGTAGGACAGGCTTTATAACAGTGGCTGAGGGTCGCACTCCAAATCTTTAGAAATATTTATTATAAACCACACATAACCACGTCACACGTTTCGGGGAATGCCCCCTTCTTCAGGTGAAGAAGGGGGCATTCCCCCGAAACGTTGTGACGTGGTTATGTGTGGTTTAATAATAATATTTCTAAAGATTTGGAGTGCGACCCTCAGTTACCTTTTTTCCTTGAAATCCATCGGTTCCTAAGGGAAGAACCCACAGAGGTGTCTGCACCCTAGTTTGGTAGAGTGCACCTCCACCATTGTTATTCTGCTTTTATAAAGTGGCCCCTGTGAGATCTAATTAGAACTTAGAGTAGGTGAGGAGTGAAAATGGAAGAGACATGGAAAGCAGGTACATACTGTATATCATGTCAATTCTGGCAGCTAAAAGGGTTAAATGTAATACTCTGCTGGTACTGAGTGTTAATGGCACTACTCTGGGAAAGTGCTGGCTCTGAAGTTATTAGTAAGAATGTCTGTTGGCACTGAAGGGTTAATGGTAATACTCTGCTGGCACTGAAAGTGGTAATCACAATATTCTGAGGAAGTCTACTGGCATTGAAGGGTTAATGTCAATACTCTGGTGGAACTGGAGGCTAGACCACGCTACTTGATTTTGATAGCGTAATGAGATTGTGATCTGATCATGCTAGGGCATCTAGATGGCTAGAAACAGCCCTGCATGGCATCATAATCACATGTGTATAGCCACTCCACATTCAAGGAGAACTAAATCAAAATAATATGTTGTATACTTCCCTGTACTGCTTGACCTGAGGAAGAGAGAAGTGTATCTCTCAAAAGCTTGTCTGTAAAAATGAACTGTTAGTCCATAATAAAAAGGTATCACCTTATCCTACAGTACTCATCTCTTAGTATATGCTATTGGACTAATATGGCTACAACCATTTTATCTACTTCCCTGTATAATAGCATCATTAACCATAATGTTTTGACTTACTAAATCTGCAAACAATATCCATTTCTCAAATTACAGTATATGCTTAAAATTACAATCATTAACAGTTTTAAATATTCTTGATTTATACAAAAAAATCTTTAATGAAAGATGGAATGACATGTCCTAATCTGGCAATGGATGGTCCAGTCTCAATTTGAAAGAATTTGTTTTCCATCCAACTCTGTCCATCACTGGTAGACAGATGTTCTCCTATGAGATTTGCAGGGAACTGGGAAACTGGGGAAGAGAGTCCTAAAGGAGCAATAATATTAAAGCCTCTGGTATAAAATGAAAACAGCAGTTATATATTTTAATATTTTTTCTCAGCTGTTTTGGAAAATGTATAGGACTTATATAGTTGATTTTACTTTTATCTATTTGCACAAATTCTCTAGTTATGGATTTTATTACCCACACCCAGCTTACTAAGAAAATAAGCAGGAAAAAGTGCTTGGTATCTGGCTCTCCCTCACTACAATGAATTAGTCCCTAAACCTTATGTATAGAGTTCAGTTAATTGGATTCTTGGGTTTCTATATGCTGTGACATATAGAAGTGACAACCATGTGATCCCTTTTTAATTGTATTTAAACTAAATCTTAATGGTAATGGCAATTTCAGAATCTATTTATGGCATTAGCAAAGAAAATCGTGGTAAAATGCCATTGGCAAAACCTTGCTTTGGCTTTAAAGGACAACTCCGCCCTCATAATAACATATTTTAGAAAGAATGGAAAGAATGGCCTCTTTAATTTATGTTGATATATCATAGTTTGTCATATGAACAGGGCCGCCTCGCTAACGATGCAGGGTGCAGCAGACTGCAGAGCGGCACCCTGTAGGAAAGCGGCACTGCCGCACTGTCATAGTGGGGAAGGATTTTTTTTTTTTACTGCGGCTGCCCCCGAGTCCCGAGACTGCCCAACCTAACTTGTGTGTGTGTGTGTGTGTGGAGGGGGGGGGTGTGCGCGCAGAACAGCACCTGGCTGGAGGAAGAACTAGGAAGGAAGGACACTGACTGGCACTGTCCGCACACATCAGCAGGCTCCGCCTCCGCATCCAGGCAGGCTCTATCCCGATTCCCAAAACGTACGTCTTTGCGCTACGTCGCCGTCGGCGTGACGTAATGACGTCTGTCGTCAGCGCAAGGAACACAAGTTCAGCCCGTGCAGACCAGGACAGGCTGCTAGAGGCTAGAAGACAGTCAACTAGACAAGAGCTGCGCCGCTGCTGCCTGCTGTGTGACTTGTCTTTTGTGTGTCCTGTGTCCACTGTCCAGTCACAGTGTCAGTGTCCGAATATCATCTCCATCTGACTTCTTTATCTTCAGTGACAGTGAGTGAGATCATCATTATAAAAAAAATAAATCATCAGAATTCAGAATTTTTTTATCTATCTATCTATCTATCTATCTATCTATCTATCTATCTATCTATCTATGATCTATCTATCTATCATCTATCTATGATATATCTATCTATCTATGATCTATCTATCTATCATCATCTGTCTATCTATCTATCTATCTATGATCTATCTATCTATCTGTCTATCTATCTATGTATCTATCTATCACCTATCTATCTATCATCTATCTAAGATAGATGATAGATAGATAGATAGATAAATAGATAGATAGATCATAGATGATAGATCATAGATAGATAGATAGATGATAGATAGATAGATGGATAGATAGATAGACTGTGTATAAAGACGATAGATAGAATTAACGTGTATAAAGCTCCTCCCACTTCTTGACAAGCCACATCCCACTCCGGACAAAGCACACCCACACTTTCAATTTAAAAACCACACCCCTTCCGGTGGCGAGGGGGCGGCATTTGGAATTTTGTGTCAGGTGGCAAAAAGTCTTGGGACGCTGCATATGAATTCATTACTGTATGCCTGCTATGCTTCTGGTTGCCTCATGGAAACTGAGCAATTTAGTGAACTGTACTGAGCCTGGGCATGCTCAGAAGAGACAGTTAGGGGATTAGCATTCAGTCATTGGCTGTGATGTCAACCGTTAAGTCCATAACTGACAGTTGCTAACAGGGGCAACAGGATATTGTGCAGGATTTCAGGTTTAAAACTACTACAGTTTGGGGTTTTGGGAGGTGATTTACCCATATATAATTTTCATTTGAGGGCTGGACTTGCCCTTTAATCCTTCTGATTTGTAGTCTGAGAAAGCAGAATACTTGAACTTGGCCTTTCAGAAGCAGGAGAAGGGCACTCCGAATCATCCTTGCCAAGTCATAATGGGCTTTAATACAAGTTTGTGCCTATTAATGCCTCAATATTTACCCTATCTAATGGGAGCCATACAAATATCGACTTACCTACCAACAGTCCTGCAATGCTTAGATAACCACTACTAGTGTTGTACCAGTGTGTTGCCCCACTGGGCATTTGGTTAAGCTTTCATTGTTTGTTTATTCCCAGTTCATTTTCTTTCTTAGTGCCACATAACATTGCCCTGCTTTGCTTTAAGTCAAAACTACAGAGAAAATTTTGATGTGGATCTGATGTTGTTGACCAGTTTTCGTTTCACTTTGTAGAACAAGTTATTTTAAGAAAGTAATTTAATAATACAATTATAGGGTCTTTTAGGGTCAAGGTATAAATATGTTTTTTCTAAAGCTCCAGGACCCTGTAGACCTAGGTGGGACCGTATATGGAAATATGGAATAGATTAATAATGCCTTCAAACATCAGAGCAAAAATGTTTCCAGTTCTGGAGTGAAACTGGTGTGACAGTCCAAATATATCATTCTCATTTTTGGCTTTACAGATGCATTTGGAATATGGGGCCATTTATCTTGGGTAAAAAGCCATAATCATATACAAATTAGTATTAAAGGAGAACTAAACCATTCAGTAGCACTAGAAAACCCCACCCCCATACTTTTGGCTATATTTTAATTTTTTTTAAGAATCAGTGTAGTCACAAAATTGTGAGCCAGATGAAATAATAGATGCATGCAACCTCAATTATCCTCCTACTGATTTTATCTTTAGCAATTTATGGCTTCATGCTAGACTTTTAAAATTATTTTTCCTTTCTTATTGTTAATAATTGAAACAAAGTAGGCTACTGTACAACAACTGTACACTAGCATAAAAGTATTTCAGTGTGTGTGGCAGAACATAAAAAACAGTGTTTTTGGACAGATGATTAAAGTGATGAGGGGGAGGGAACATTCATTAAACATAGTAACATAGTAAGGTTGAATAAAGGCATATGTCCATCAAGTCCAACTTTTTAACCTTCCTTTTTAACCCTACCTAACAGTTAATCCAGAGGAAGGCAGCTAAGAAAAAAAAAAGGGAAGGGGGGGAAAAAAAAGGGAGGGAGGAGTGATTCCTTACAGACTTCAAATGGCAATCGGAAAGTATTCCTGGATCAACCAGAACTGCAGTATACAGTATGATTTAATACCAGTAATTCTCAATATTTTTTAGTTTTAGAAAATTATCTAGCCCGCATATTGCTGATATAAATGGGAACAACGAGGGGGAGCAGCAATAAAAGAGATTCAGGGAGATTCAATAAAAGTTCTTATCGTTAAAAATGGTGCTAATTTTGCCTCAACCAATCAGATGTTAGCTTTCAAATGTTAAATAGGATCTGATTGGTTGGGGCAAAATTAGCCCCATTTTTAACAATAAGAACTTTTATTGAACCTCCCTGATTATTTAAATAAAATCCGTGCTAAACCATTTTGTAATAAGGGTTAACGTGGGTTTTTCACTCGTTTAGCAGGGCCTGTACCATTTGCAAAAAATATAGGGAACAGTGTTAGACACCCAATGCAATAAAAGTTACAGTACTTTTTGTACTCAGAGTGAAACA
This sequence comes from Hymenochirus boettgeri, assembly GCA_019447015.1. Taxonomy (NCBI): domain Eukaryota; kingdom Metazoa; phylum Chordata; class Amphibia; order Anura; family Pipidae; genus Hymenochirus; species Hymenochirus boettgeri. Next base: position 244,706,737 of record CM033469.1, read on the forward strand.
TTTCTTATTTTTAATTGAAGTGTAAAAAGCCCGGAGAGCACCTTACCCTCCACCTGTAACACAGTAACTGTTGCAGAGGTTAGTAGGAGATTGTACTATTTTACTTTTTAAGCCAAGGACTAAAGATCCAGAATTGCTAGCCTGCTCTTGACAGCTTCTTCTACCAACACTCACTCCCAATAGTCCCACCCACCTCTAACATAGGTGTACATCAATGTTCCCTCTAAGCTTTTCACTCATGTGCATGCAAACAACTCAGCAGACCAGCGCACGCAGGTTAAAATAGTGTGCACTGTGCAGTCGATTCTGGGTGAACATTTGATTTTGTGTCCACACAAATGATTAATACATCAGAGCACAGACAAGAAATTCCGGGGAACATTGGTGCGTATACATCAGAGGTTAAAAAAAGATACAGGGAACGATGAAGAGCAGGCACCTTCAGTCTTCTGCTTACAAATAAGAAAGGGAGCCAGGATTACTCCTACCTTGCTAGGAATTATGGATTTTATTTAAAAAATGGCAAAAAATATTGTACATAGTGTTACTGATTGTTTAGGAGAAGAGCATATAGTGATAGACTTGGCCCTTTCCATCATGCAGAATTTTTTACTTGTAAGTATTTATGGATACTTTTACAGTAACATTGTTTTGCTAAATCAAATGGTGTATTTCTTGACTTTAAAGGGCATGTCTACCCCCCAAAAGTACAACTGAACCCACTACTGGCCCTACTGTGTAGTGATAAATCCTTACCTTACATCTCTCCAAATGAAAAAAGTGAAGAGTAGGAGCTGTCTGTGAGTCATCTGGTCCCTGCTGCTTCCTTTCCTTGTCCTCTGAGAGGTATCTGGCATGTGCAGGGGAGCCCTAACAACACACCCACCCCTCTCTCTCTCCGGATCTCTCATTGCTGACTGGTGCCCTACCTATAAAAGCTTTTTCTGTAGTGTAGGGCACCCTAGCCCATCCCCAAACGCATAGTCCATTTGTTAAAAAAACAGCAGAACTCTACTTACAGTCCTTTGTTCCCCTGGCGTTCTGCATTGCCGGCAGCCACGTCTGCGATTAACTGCCTCTCAGCCAATTACAGGTGCGGCTGCCGGCAAGTTCCGGCAAGCAGAAGCCTGGGAACAGAGCGCTGGGGGATCGAAGGACTGCAAATACAGTTATGATGCTTTTTTAACAAACCTGACGGTTGGGTGGGCTAGGGTTCCCTACAGTATATGAAAAGTATTTTTTTAGGGTAGAGATACCCTTTAAGATACAGATGGTCAACATCTTCCAGTAGAAGGGAACACCTGCCATGAACACAGTTCCTTATTAAATCTTACCTAATATGAGATTTATTAATGATGAGAGATAGCCAGGCCCCACCAGTCCTCCTCTGTCCCACAAGAAGTACCCAAAATACTTCTATCTTTAACATGGATGCGCATTCACACGTTATGGAGAAAGGTGGAGGGGCCGGAGGGGTGTGCAAAGAACTGACAGTGTGTTTGTCTCTCATTAGTGATCTCTCTGTTATTAGTTAGAATTGGAGATGTAATATTGCCTACCTTCCAAATTATTATAGATTTTTATTTCATAAAGTTGTTTTACAGGGTACAGTGTCCCTTTAACCTTAGAATAAAACGTACTCCCAATGAATTGCATTTGTATTTGCAATCCACTTTGATGGCCATATACTTTGTAAGTACATTTTTCTTATATATTGCAGGTTGTAATTTCCATTAGCTTCTATAAAATACCCACAGGGACTTTGCTATTTATATCCTTATTTCTGCCTACTTCTTTAATTTAATTAATATTTATTGGGCAGCATGGTAGCTTAGTGGTTATCTAAGAAAGAGTTTGAGTGTTCTGCCTGTGGTTCTTCTCCAGGTAGGTAACTGGATACATGGCCTGATGTGAATAGCTTGAATTAAGTAAATTGTGCTGCACTCTATAAGGAAAAGCATACATACTGTACATACATGAAAAATGTTTTAAGTGCAGCCGTTCAGTTGTTTACCTTTTTGCCTTAGCATTTATCTAATCTTCTAAATTCTTTTCACATTATTGTGCAGCTGGCTGCTCGCTTTTTACAGGGACTGGTTTCTACTCAGTTTGGGGATGTTTCTGATTGCCAAATGTCACAGCTGTTAGAATGAAATATGCATAATTGGTCTTGGTTTCTTTGCAGCTTATTTAATAAGAGGCACAAATTATTAGATCAGATAATATCAAATGCTTTCTAACTATAGTAGACCGACCGGTACCATATGATATCTATCATATGATTATAATACGATATATGATTGGTTGCTTCACAGGCACATTTTTTGCACCCTTATATTAAATATGCCCCTTGGTATTTAAAGGTTGCGTTAAAGAGAATATTCACCCTTAAAATGGAAAAACTATATACACCCTGGCCACCGCAGGCAGTGTGAGGTGTGAAGAGCAGTGTCACCATATCGTCTCCTTCATGTCTTCAGAGGGTCAGGTCAGGGGAACTTGAAGGAAGAAAAGAAGTAAGCTTGAGGCTTTTATATTGACCATTCTGTGTGGGTGAATATTATATAGACCAGTCTGTGTGGCCACATCTTGTATTGTCCAGTCTGTGGTGGACATGATATTGATAAGTCTGTCTAAGCATATTTTCCAGTCTGTGTGGGCATATGATATTTACCAGTCTATGTGGGCATCTGATATTTACTAGTCTGTGGTGACCATCTTATATTGTCCAGTCTATGTGGGCATCTATATGACCAGTCTACTGTGGGCATCTTATATTGAAAGTCTATGTGGGCATCTGAGATTAACCAATTGTGTGGGCATCGTTTATATGTCCAGTCTGTGTGGGCATTATTTAATTAAAACATTCTCTGTGGGATTTGTGAGACTGACCAGTCTATGTGGGCATCTTATATTGACCAGTCTATGTGGACATCTGATATTAACCACATTGTGATGGGCATCTTATATTGTCCAGTCTGTGTGGGCATCATATATTAACCATTCTATGTGGGCATTTGATACTGACCAGTCTGTGTAGGCATCTTATATTTACCAGTCTTGTGTGGGCAAATTATATTTATCAGTCTGTGGTGGGCATCTAATATTTACCAGTCTATGTGGGCATCTGATTTACCAGTCAGTTGTAAGTATCTTATATGACCGGCCTGTGTGGGCACATGCATTTATATTTTCTAGTCTGTGGGGGTATCTGATATTTACCAGTCTGTGGTGGGCATCTTATATTGACCAGTCTATGTGGGCATCTTATATTGACCAGTCTATGTGGGCATCTTATATTGACCAGTCTATGTGGGCATCTGATATTAACCACATTGTGATGGGCATCTTATATTGTCCAGTCTGTGTGGGCATCATATATTAACCATTCTATGTGGGCATTTGATACTGACCAGTCTGTGTAGGCATCTTATATTTACCAGTCTGTGTGGGCAAATTATATTTATCAGTCTGTGGTGGGCATCTAATATTTACCAGTCTATGTGGGCATCTGATATTTACCAGTCAGTTGTAAGTATCTTATATTGACCGGCCTGTGTGGGCACATGCATTTATATTTTCTAGTCTGTGGGGGTATCTGATATTTACCAGTCTGTGGGGGGCATCTTATATTGACCAGTCTATGTGGGCATCTTATATTTACCAGTCTCTGTGGGCATCTGATATTAACCACATTGTGATGGGTATCTTACATTGTCGAGTCTATGTGGGCATCTTATATTGACCAGTCTGTGGGCATCTTATATTGACCAGTCTATGTGGGCATCTTATATTGACCAGTCTGTGTGGGCATCTGATATTAACCACATTGTGATGGGCATCTTATATTGTCCAGTCTGTGTGGGCATCATATATTAACCATTCTATGTGGGCATTTGATATTGACCAGTCTGTGTTGGCATCTTATATTTACCAGTCTGTGTGGGCAACTTATATTTATCAGTCTGTGGTGGGCATCTAATATTTACTAGTCTATGTGGGCACTTACACTTATATTTGCCACTCTGTGTGGGCACTTACACTTACATTTGCCACTCTGTGTGGGAACTTACACTTGTATTTGCCACTCTGTGTGCGGACTTATATTTACTAACAGTGGCTGCTGTAATAGATAACTAACTAAAACACCAGTTGATGAACTGGGGGGCTAACATAACAATGGCTTCTGAACTCGTAAGACCCCAAGTTCACCAGACACTTTTAGGTTAACCCTAACTCTAACCTAACCGTCCAGTTTAGCAGCCAGCATTAAGTCAGCCCACCAGTTCAGCAGCTAGCATTAAGTCAGCCCTCCAGTTCACAAGCCACCAGATCCACTTCCACAAGCCACGCTCACTTCATAGAGGGCAGCTTAAAAAGTTTGTTTCAGGTGCCAAAAGGTCCAAAAACGCCCCGGACTATATTAGAAAGCTGACTTCCCTTGTCTCTCAAACAGAGGTGTAACTACCATTTTTTCATATTAATTACATGAAATTAAGACACTTTGGTATGTCAAACACTGTTTTATTTCACTTAGGTAACATCTGTCATCTGTGGAAACAAGAAAGAATGGTAATCTAGTAGCACTTAAATCTACAGTGCACTGAAATCTACAGATGATTTTATTCGAAATATTATGGACTTTTTAAAATGAATGTTTTATTGTATGTATAATGTATTGTATGTAGAACACACTAGAAACACTTTGTATCAGTAAAAAAAGCAGAAGCACTTTGATAAGGTATATATTGACCCCATTCTGTTTATTATATGTCACTTATTTAGTATTTTTTACTTAAAGGGAAACTATAGTGCGTATAGAGTTTTTAAAAAAAACATTAAAATAAAAAGTACTTGAGGCAGGGAGGTAGGATTGGTGTTTTTACCTCCCAATTTTATTTCTATGAGGAGCAGCAGGACAAAGAAAACTGCTTCTGCCAGTCTTCTTGTATGCTTCAGCACTATCTTTAATATAGAATGGCCCCGGGCCATAACCTGGCAGACGAAAACTGGGAAAACTGGGAATAATCAATCCTATCTCTTTTCCCCAGGTGCTTTTCATTTTTAAAAAGTTAATTTTTACAGTATAGTTGTCCTTTAAGGAACTGAATGCTAATGGTTTTAGCACCTATGCATTTTAAGCGTTTTTTACACTGTATGGTATTATCTACACTATATTGAATTATTAATGTTATTATTGGGGGCAGAGCTTCTATGCCTTTTAATCAAGATATCACACCCATTGGGGTATATATATGTATGTGTAGTAAGTGGGTTTGGTTATACCTGAGGAAGGGGACATCGGAGTCCCTGAAATGTTGTATGTACCTAAAATAAAGATTAGGATGTCAAGTATTGTGCTCCTCTCATCTTCTGTTCGTTAACTACCAGGGGCACATTGTAGGGACAGGTAGCAAGGTGGGTTTCTGCCTCCTCTTCAAGCTCTCTAAGCTTTTTTTTCTTTTTACAAGCTTTCACATGCTTAGAGGGGGCAGCTAGGCAAATAGCATTACATGGATTGGCTGTGATGCCATCTGTTACATATTTGACTAGCAGCTGCTAACTGGAAGGACCAGGAAGCAGAAAGAGAGGTAAGAGAACATTGGGCAGAATTTAAGTTTAGGCGTACATTTCTCAGCTTTCTAACCTTAGTAGTTTTAGGGTTTGGGGGTCATTAACCAATATACAAATTTTCATTTGATTGGTGAACTTCCTATTTGAATGTGAAGCATTTCTGTTGTATTAAGATTGCTTCCCATGTGAAGATTTATTTAACAAACCAATAGTCTATCTTTTCCTGTTCTCTTGAACTGAGGTCCCTTTGAATCTTTACAAAAGGCATTAACAGAACAAGTTCATCCTTCAAGTAGTTCCATTTCCGTTAGGCAAACAGGCCACTGATTAGTTTAATGCAATCAATCAAGGCACAATTCTCTTACTCTGCTGGCTTAATGACATGTAATTAACATGGGGCACTGTCTGCTGCACCACACTTTTGTCAGGCTGCCTGACAGAGAACCTCCAGGGAGTCACAGTGGCGGGTTGAGCTGACCTAAAGGGAAACCGGACGGGGAGCACGCTACTGACTAAATATGCACCGGAGGCAACAAAAGGAAACTTTTGGGCAGCGGAGGTATTGCACAGAAGTGCTGACAGATAGAGGGTGATAGGGTACTGGGCAGTTGAATAGTGTGTGGAGTAGTCGGGTAAAGCAGGGGTTATCTTTGGTGCTGTGCGGGGTCCAGCTTTACTTTGGGCCAAACAACTGACACCAGCAAGTAGAGATGTCCGAACTTCTCAAAATCCTGTCCGCTTGAGGATCCGCGAATTTTCGAAAAAATTTGAAAATTCGAAAATCCGTGAGCGGACCCATTAAAATGTAAAATATCTTCGAAATTACGAGATTTCTCATATTTTCAAAAATACGTATTTTCGCAAATTTTCGAAAATACGCAAAATCTCGTAATTTCGCAAATTTTCGAAAATACGTATTCCCAAAAATACGAGAAATCTCGTAATTTCAAACATTTTCGAAAATATGAGAAATCCGCGGTTCAGAAGTTCAGAAGGCGGAAAATCCGGAAAAATCCGCTGTTCGCGAACGGGATAAATCCGCGGCGGATCCGGGTTCGGATCGGCGAACCGGCCATCCCTACCAGCAGGTAAGGACTCGTCTTTGTGGATTTTGCTTTTGGGACACACTACAGTTTGGATATACTTGATATAGGTGAATGGTTTTAATGGAATGCCACATATGGAAGCAGCCAACAGACAGACAGACACAGCACAGACAGACAGACACAGCACAGACAGAGACAAAGACAGACACACAGCACAGACAGACAGACAGACACAGCACAGACAGACTGACACACACAGTACAGACAGACACAGTACAGGCAGGCACAGCACAGACAGACAGACACAGCACAGACAGGCAGACACAGCACAGGCAATGCAGAGTTGGAAGAGAGACGTTACAAGGTTATAGCTTTGACAACATCACCCTAGGCTGGTTTCAATATGTGCAGATATGCCCCAAAGCAATAACTCATGTCATCCAGCCATTGATTAGTAAAATGAGGGTCAAAGCCGTCCAGTCCAACTATAGTTGTTCCCACTGCCCCCCACACACAGACCTTCATATGTGCAGTAATAGAAAACATTCAGTGCTTCCACAGCAGCGTCCCCTCTCTGCTTGTATCCAAAGATCAGATCTATCCATTCATGAAGATGGGATGATACACTTTCCGATTCCTGCATAGAGATAAAGCCATGGGTGTTTAAAAGGTAGTTTCACCCCGATAGCTAAGGTAGGACAACAAACACTATCCCCTTGTTCCTATCTTTGGATTCAAATTATTAAACTGATACAATCTGCCCTATCACATCAGTTCTTACTTGCCAACGTTCTCTGGCTGGATAACGGCCAGTCGCAAAACATTCTCTGGCCAGGAACATCGCAGGAACGTTGCAATAAGTCATCGGTACATGACAAGACGTTACCACTGATTGGATTATCGAGCGCTGAATCATGGGAATGTCAGCCAATTGTATGGTCAGCATTAAAGTTCAACAGTCACTGAATGGTTTAGCACTGAATCAAGAGTTCTACTGTATGAACCTTTCATCTAGGTCTTGGTAACCTATTGGTAATTCTACCACCTGGATCTTACACAGCCATTCCTGCTAAGTCTAACACCATGCGATGTCCCTACAGATTCTGTTGTGTGTGGGGCTTCCCTTTGTGGCATCCCTTATTAGGCCTGAAGTTGTTTATCTAACTAAAGGTTCTCACCAATAAGGATTCCTACAGAAGCTTCCCTAAGGATGTTCCAACCACAACCAAAAAAATCTGGTTAATAATAGAATGCCAAGGCATTCCTACCAGGGGCATTAGTACTATGATTTTCCTAGTCATACTTACCAGGGCTTCCCTATGTTTGTAGATGAAATCTTCTCGGGAATTAGCCCATTTTGGAAGAACAACATCATTTACTTTCCCGTTGGATACCTGGAGACAACCCAAATCAAAGGCTGGGGATACAAGAGTCAAATGTCAATATCTTATAAGGCTTCCTGTAGATGTAGGATCCCCTAAGTGTACTAATTTATAAATGGGCAGAAACCCAAAGGACACAGGACCACATTTGGCCCAACAGAGTATTACTTCCCTTTATATTCCACATGGTTCCTGAGTTACAGCCTGTCAAAGTTAGACTAATGATCTAGTAAAACTTGCTGCTGACATCACTGCAGCTCCTTATCAGTAAACCACAGTGAACTATCCTTTACTGTGTTGATTGATATCTCCTGGTGTGGGGCGTCTGCCCGCGACCGACCTTGATCGTCCGTTCGTGCAGATCGGACAAACGGACGTGTCGGAAAATCCCGATCGATCGTGCGGTTACCTATGGGACCGCACGGTTGATCATTTGCAAATTCGTCCACGGCCAAATTTGCCACGACCGACGGATATTTATCCCAGCTGAGCGCTCGCTCGTAGCAAACGCTCGGTCGGGACATATAGTCCCCCCATGTGTACCCAGCCTTACCTTCTGTTCTTCAATCAATGTCTGTGAAGCCAGGTACAAAGATAGAAGAAACTTTCGCACAATCCTCCACTGTCACACTGACAGGTCCCAACCGCTTCCTGGTTCTGATCAACTATAGCGTCCAAGCACGATAATGCTGTCAGGACCTGTCAGTGTGACACAGAGGATCACACAAAAGTTTCTTCTTCCTTTGTTCCTGGCTCCTGAGATATTGATTGAAGAACGGAAAGTAAGACAAAGCTCCTTATCCTCCCAGACTTCAATCAATACATTAAAGGGCAACTATAGTGAAAAAAAAACATTGTCTGTATACAATGTATAGATCACTTAGTATAAGCTGCCTTACTTTCATGTTTCTGTGTGGCTTCGTTTCTTCACACTGGCAGAAGTTTGTACCAAGCTGTGTAGTCCCCCTCCCCTCTCTGTCTACTCCCCCTCAAGCAGTGATGGGCTGTATACAGAGTCCGAGCATTGTCAGTTGAAAGGACTTTAAATGAAGTGCTGACATCCTGTTGACCCCTCCCTTCCAGAGCTAGACTGCAAGCAGTAGAGAAAGTAGCAATATGCTGAAGGGAGGGGCAGAGGGGGAGAGAGGAGGACAAGTGGTGCTGAGATTCTTTACAAGTAAGTTACTGAACTCTGCCTGTTCTCTAACTTTGCTAATTGTTATTTACTTTTTACCTAAAGTTCATATCTCTCCCCTGCTTAGCTGAGATCATAATCACTGAAGAGAGAGTCAGTGTAACAGCAGCTTGTAGTGAGACCTTCACAAACAGTGACACTGCTTGTTGTCCTGTTACATTTCAGTTGCTTTAGTCTATATATTTCATAGATTGCACTGTGTGTCTTGTTTGGTATATAGTCTGTATTACTGTATTATATATACTGTATTAGTGTTCCATTTGAGTCACTGGTTTTGTATGTATGTAAGATTTTTTTTTGGGGGGAGGGGCTGTTTTATAGTGTGTTATGCTCATATTGCTGGGTTAATGGTTTATTGATTGTGTTTAGCACTACAGCATTTGACTATATGTTGCACATGGTACATATAGTGTGGGTGAGGGAGTGTGTGACAGTACTGCATGGGAGCTTTGGATTGTGTGGGTGTGTGCCTTTGAGTGACAGATGAGGTGTAGCAGCTCCTACAAATCACAGCATATTCAAAGGCTTATATCTCTGGGTCTATGAATAATTTAAAGAAACTAAAGGTACCCTGGTGGATGGGATGACTTATAGGATACATTAGAAGAAATTAAAAAAAAACAATTTTCTCACTATAGTTGCCCTTTAAAGGAATAGTTCCTCTAATATATGGTTCCAGCATTTATATCAGCAATAATTTGTAAGGAGGGACAAAGCAACAGAAAACGATAGTGAAAACAGATAAATGCTGTAGTGCACTTGGTGATGGACTAAGAAGGAAGTGATGTCACTTGAGCAGTTCCTTTTACTAGAAATATTTCCAAACTTTGAAATGGTTTATTTTAGGAATCAGAATAGAGGAAAGTGATGTATTATTTTACATAGGCAATCAACACAATAAAGTAGCTTTTAGCCTTTACTTCTGTAATGATGTTATTTGCCCTATCTGCTAATATTCTCTGTTTCTATTGGCTATTACTAGAACTTCAGAGGAACAGTGCATTTTGTGCAGAATGCACACCTGTAAAGGTGCAGGTACTAAGCACATATTATCTTTATTACTTGGCCATTTTCTTTAAGGTTAGGATGGAATTTATTCCTATAATATAAATGGACACATAGTATTCCAGATCTTGACCCCCCGAATAGTTTGATGCCTTTAACAGTTACAGTGATGCCCACACTGCCAAGGGAAGGTACAACAAAATGACTATTGGTATAGCGGTAAAGTTCACAATGACCACTAATGTCTTCTTACCATTAGCGTTCTCCAGGAATTCTGGGAAATAGAAGAACTCTGGTATTAACTCTTTTACGTCAACAGGGTTCTCCATACGGGCCTGCCATGCAGCTGGGATAGAATGGAACTGGCGGTCCGAACAGTCAAACCTGCGGGAAGAATTAGTTGTTAATTATTCTGACCAGCTATGGGTCTTGTAACTTTACAGGGAGGCAGGTTAGTAGACACACAATGCACGGGTAAGTAGACACAGTGCACAGGTAAGTAGACACTGCACAGGTAAGTAGTGACAGTGCACAGGTAAGTAGTGACACAGTGCACAGGTAAGTAGTAACAGTGCACAGATAAGTAGACACAGTGCACAGATAAGTAGACACAGTGCATAGGTAATTAGACAGTGCACAGGTAAGCAGACAGTGCACAGGTAAGTAGTTACACAGTGCACAGGTAATTAGTGACAGTGCACAAGTAAGTAGTGAAACTGTCCACAAGTAGACACAGTGCCTAGGTAAGTAGACACACAGTGCACAGGTAAGTAGACACAGTGCCTAGGTAAGTAGACACACAGTGCACAGGTAAGTAGACACAGTGCCTAGGTAAGTAGACACGCAGTGCACAGGTAAGTAGACACAGTGCCTAGGTAAGTAGACACACAGTGCACAGGTAAGTAGTGAAACTGTGCACAAGTAGACACAGTGCCTAGGTAAGTAGATACGCATTGCACATGTAAGTAGACACAGTGCACAGATAAGCAGACAGTGCACAGGTAAGTAGTTACACTGCACAAGTAAGTAGACAGTGCATGGGTAAGTAGTGACAGTGCACAAGTAAGTAGTGAAACTGTGCACAAGTAAGTGTCACGGAAAACCTGTTGTAAACAATTAGTGTTGTGAAACGGTTGACAGGAAACACTATAACAGATGGACAACATGTACCAGTGTCTCCCATTTCCCCCAATCAAAAGCATCAGCATTCAGGGATAATTCCCGTATGTTTATTAAAACATGGCCGCCCACAGCCACATGACCTTAGCCTTTCAGTCTCTCACCTGCCGCTCTGTAGCTGGATGTGCAGTGTGGTGAAGGGCTCGGTGCGGATCATATAGTGCATCACCCCCGCCGCGTTAGAGTAGTGTGTGCCATAATGGAACTTGTCCACCGTGCCTGTGGGATCCTCAAAGCTTTCATACCTAACAGGGAAAGAGCAGCCATTAAAGAAATATGAAAACCTCTCAGTGCTCTAATTCTCCCAGATATACAATGTATTGCACTCACTTCTCCTTCACTTCCCTCGCGTGTCTCTCGTTCACTACCCCAATGGGCTTGGACAGGTCTCGAAAAACTTCTGGGTTATTTAAGTCCAGATTTTCAGAGACATAGTCACGAAGGATCCAAGGGAACTTCAAGGAAACAAAAAGACGAGATGTTCAGATAAACGTACTTGAAAGACATTTATTTTTATGGCTCCCTGGTTGTGAGGATGGACACAGATAGAATGGTTGTCCCCACGCACCCAATGTTTAGAGTGAGATAAGACCCATAGTTCACCCACTCACCACTGGGTACTGTGACAAGTCATTGTATGTTCGGCCAGCGATTGTGTTCAGCTGCATCAAATACTCAAAGTTAGAAATCTCTCTCCACACCCATTTCTGCAAGACAGAGTGTATAAGGTGTCAAACTAAACATGTTCAAGACACAGAAGACATCAATACATTTCCTGTATACAGAACCAGTGTTCTGGGTCTGTAGGAGGTTAATTAGCATGTAATGTTCTAGGTGTGTAAGGGCTAGGACACTTGATACAATATCCTGTATATTTGACTGTCAGATTTAAGTTGTCACACAATGCAATATTTCGTCCCGATTAACCAATAGTTCAGTGAATTAGTTGATCAGGCCGAAATAATTGCATGGCTTTTCAGCAGCAACTTACCGTCTGACCGACCAACCGTTCGTCCGAATCGAACACATCCGAAAACCTAAGCCGATCGATGGGCTGCACGCTTGGTTGCGGAGAACTGTCGACTGTGGCCACTATTGCTGCGGTCAGCTAGTCCTTTCTCCTAGCTGACCGGTCATAAGTGCTGAATGGTTGGTCAAGGGAAAGGATCTAACCATGTGTACCATGCTTTAGAGTGAGTGCCCTGAGACATACTGTGTAATGCTGGGTGCTCTTAACATTAAAGTAAGCAGAGTTGTTACAGTACCTGTGTTAATCCCAAGGCCTGCAGCAATTCCTGAGGAGAGCGGCTTCCCAGCATGGACTGACTGGACGGATGCAAGCCGAGAATTCTGGAGTAAACTTTGTTTCTAACCTATGAGATACAATTAACATAATAAAAACAACCAAGTCTTAATGACCACGCGTTTCACAACGATTATCCTTAATATTCTATGTCTAATACCTATTGCAGTAATCCCTTTACTTCATTATTGCACCATACAGCGCAATCCAATAATCTAACATACTTCCTAATGTGTCTATCAAATTCACAGTGACCCCTTTATCTGTTTCTCCCCATCAATTCCATCCAGGGTTCTTTTAAACTCCCCCATCCACTGATCATTGAACTCCCCCTATCCAGGGATCCTTTAACTCCTGCTATCCAGGGATTCTTTAACTCCTCCTATCCAGGGATCCTTTAACTACTCCTATCCAGGGATTCTTTAACTCCTCCTATCCAAGGATCCTTTAACTGCTCCTATCCAGGGATCCTTTAACTCCTCCATCCAGGGATCCTTTAACTCCTCCTATCCAGGGATCCTTTAACTCCTCCTATTGATGGATCCTTTAACTCCTCCAAATGGTAAATCCTTGAACTTCTATCGATGGATCCTTTAACTCCTATCGATGGATCCTTTAACTCCTCCTATTGATGCATCCTTTAACTCCTCCTATTGATGAATCCTATAACTCCAATCTAGAGATCCTTTAACTCCTCCTATCGATGGATCCTTTAACTCCTCCTATTGATGCATCCTTTAACTCCTCCTATTGATGAATCCTTTAACTCCAATCTAGAGATCCTTTAACTCCTCTTATCGATGGATTCTTTAACTCTTCCTATCTAGGGATACTTTAACTCCTCCTATTGATGGATCCTTTAACTCCTCCTATTGATGGATCCTTGAACCCCTCCATCCAGGGATCCTTTAACTCCTTTCTAGAAATACTTTAACTCCTCCTATCGATGAGTCCTTTAACTCCTTCATCCAGGGATCCTTTAACTACCTCTATCTAGGGATCCTTTAACTACTCCTATCGATGGATCCTTTAACTCCTCCATCCAGGGATCCTTAAACTTCTCCTATCTAGGGATCCTTTAACTCCACCTATCGATGGATCCTTTAAGAGGTAAGGATTAAACTACACTACATGGTGGGGCCAGTGGGTGGGGGATTATAGTTTTGGGGGTGGACATGCCCTTTAAAGGGTCTGCCTCTCCTTTTATTTCTCTTTTTCTGCATGTTTAATTTTAACTCTAGAACATCACTAGAGATAAAAATAAATGTTTGTTCTACAAGTGGTTCCGTGTATAGATGTTCTGAAAATACGATTCAAACCAATTAGAAGCATAATTTTTCTACCACAATTTCCCTGGTTCTTCACACGGCAGTGATGAATGGGTTAATCACCTGATGCCTCGCTTGACAGGACCAATAGAAATAAATAGAGTTATTTTTCCTGTCCTCACTTGACACGGTCCTTTATGTCTTACCCCCACACTTCCTTCCATGTGGGTCTTTTCTCCTCTCTGCCGCATAAAGCCTGAACCATGCGCTCAGGTAATGTTCAAGATGGGGTCCTACAGCAACCCCCTGCTTTCTTCTCGGTTCAGGTCTAGTGCTCCCTTAAGGATGCAAGATAATAACGTCATAGCGTCTAAGATTTAAACACTTGCGGGCTTTCTCCTGGTGCCCAGCTTGAACGCCTGTTGGTTTTCCTGCTCATTTCGTTTATAATTCCCCGCACTCCGTTTTATTTTGTTGTTGATGGTGCTGTTTACCCAAATTCTGCTCACCACTGGCAGTTTTGTACTATTGTGACAAATATAAACAGGGCAACGCACTCTTTCAAGTCTTGCTCAATTTATTTGACATGCTGGTTCACACAACGTTTCGGGGTCCTCCCCCTTCCTCAGGTGCCTGCTCATTGCACTTCCCTAGGCTTTCAATTGCTGCTGAACTGTAAGGTTTTTTTTTGTGTGTGTCAAAATGGCATATGTTTCTTTTAGCAGCAAGTTGTTTTAATCACTGGTTCACCAAGTGATTAAATGCACCTCTTTCTTACTCCACAGTGCCTAATTACTATGAGTTCCAGGAAGAGAGACAGGTCTGGATCAGGCGCGTGTTTTTTTATACCAGAGAGTGTAGCTGCACGGACATACATGTATATTTTGTATATATGCTCTGCTTATGTCATTCAGACTCCTGTTTGACTCTCTTATCAGTTACTGAACATTTATGTGGCATATACTGTTATCATTTTCCCACTAGTGTTTTTTCATCAGATCCTCCTGAGTGATCGATAATGACCGTCATTCCAGATCTCACTCCAAAGAGTGAGATCTGGAATACTATGCCATTTTGGGGGAAAAAGCTTTGTGAGGAATGCAAAGACTTTACAGACTGTCAAATCAGTAATGTGGGATTCTTTTGAATCCCTTTCACAATTCAACTTCATTCCCCCCTTTGCCAGGACCTGAAATGGTTGTTGAGGAAGGAGAACTTCACCTGGATAACCATCATAACCGATGCCAGTCCATCAGGATGGGAAGCAACATGCTGAACCGAATAGCCCAGGGTCAATGGTCTCACACTCTTCAAACAAGCTCTAAGAATTATGGGGAATTATATGCAGTCCTGTGTTCTCTGAAGTGTTTCAGGAGTCTAATTCAGAACTCAGCAGTACAGATATTTTCAGACAACATGACTACTGTGGCTTACCTTAATAAAGGGTCAGGCACTCACAGTCGACAACTTAATCATCTGGCAAAGATGATGTTCTCATTTGCAGAGGAGAATCTAGAAGAAAGCCATACACATTCCAGGTCAGAACAAGAAAATAGCAGAATTACTGAGCCAAAACTTTCTTTCAGCAGGGGAATGGAGTCTTCATCCCCAATTTTTTCAGGCAATCATTCAGATCTTAGGTTATCCAACTCTAGGTCTGATGGCTTCCAGAATCAATCACAAACTGCGGAGATACTGTTCTTGGACTCCAGACACCAAGGCTCATGCGATCAACACATTTTCTATAATCTGGAAGGGATCCCAGATGTACATCTTTTCACCCTTTCGATAATTTCCCCAGTGTTAAAGAAGATCCAACAAGGCAGGGCCCATGTGATTATAACAACTTACTTGTGGCTGAGGAGGCTATGGTTCCAATCTATGGCAATTTCGAGACCCTCTAGCCCTTCCAAAAGTTCTATTCCTTCTGTCCCAGGGATCAATCAGTCACCCTCAGATAGACAATCCCAACCTGGTGGCATGGTTATTTCTCCAGCAGGGGTTATTTCTCCAGCAGGGATCCATCTCTACTCTTAAGCAGCCAGGAAGCCTTCAACCTCAAAATCCACTACAGAACATGGGGCATCTTTTCTGACTGGTTTAAAATGAAAACCATCAATCCAGAATACATCCCAGTCGAAATCTTGATTGAATTTCTACAAGATGGTCTGGAAAAGAACTTAAGCTTATCAAAGCTCAGATTTCTGCTCACTCAGCTATTCACAACACCAAATGGATCATTGACCCCTTAGTGTCTTGGTTCATCCAAGGAGTAAAACATTAAACCTCAAGTTAGGTCAAAATTTCCCAATGGGACCTGCCTTTAATACTAAAATTTCTACCAAGTTCCAGATTCTCCAATCTGAACAATGTAAGTTTTAAAGATCTAACTTTAAAAACACTTTTTCTTGTGGCCATCACTGCCACAAGAAATTATCTGCAAGAAGGGTTACACAATTAAATGCTCTTAGAGCCTCTGAGCCATATTTAATTTTCCTGCAGGACAAGGTCATTCTATTACCAGACTCTTCATTTCTTCCAAAGGTGGTTACAGAATATCACCTCAATCAGATGATTATTTGTCAATCTCTGGACTCAAGTAATGTCCTTAAAGCTTATAAGTAGAGATGGCTGAAATTGCGGATTTTTCAGAATTCTGCTTTCCAAATTTTCTCGAATGTTTGAGGATTTTTGAACAATTAAGGATTTCTGGCCATTCGTTAATCCTCTAACAGCTGTCCGTCCATGGGACTTTTGCGGCTCAATCCAAGCCCCCCTCCTCAGCACTTATAAGTGCCCGTGTGGCCCTTTTGGCACTGAAAAGTGCCTTTTGGGACTAAAGGGGTCCCGCAGCTCGAACTGGGACCCCCCTCCCCCGCCACTGATAAGTGCCTTTGTTGGGGGTCCTGCATCTCGAAACCAGGACCCTTTTTGGCTCTTAGAAGAGCCCTTGGGGATATGTCTTCTTTCTTCCCAGCCAGAGACACAAACACCACTGATGTCGCCTGGGGCCGGGGCCGCCAGTGACACTGCCAGTGGTGGCGACATCAACGTCGAGGGCTTGATCCGAAGTCTTCCTTCTTCTCAGCTGGCAACACCAACTCCACTGATATCACCAACACCGTGCGGCATCACTGTTGCCGCCAGTGACACCGCCAGCACTGGCGACATCAAAGTCGCCAATGTTGCCGGCGTCCTCTTCAATTTTTTTGCTTTTCTTCCTGCGGGGATGTGTTTCCAGGTCCTAGAGCCATTTGCAGTAGGTTACCACTGCTAATTAAATCACTGAATTTTTTCCCCATTGACTTTAATAGCGAATTTTTTTAATTTTCTGGGGTTTTTTTGAAAATCTGTGAATCATCGAGCTGAATAGATTTTCGGAAGTTCGGCCGTCTCTACTTATAAGCCACACACAGCAGCTTTCAGGAAATCGCATGCGCTATGTGTGAAGGATCAGAGAAAAGTGAAAATTAACTTAACTTATGGTAAGTTTAACTTACCATAATTTCCTTTTCCTGGTTCTGAAACACGGCAGTGAGTATTTTCCCCCTTTTTCCATTTTTACTTTTTACAGCTTGGACAGTCAATATTAGACGTGACGTGAGCTTAGCTCTATTTATCTCTATTGGTCCTGTCATACAAGGCATCAGGGGCTTAACCCAATCATCACTGCCGTGTTTCAGAAACTGACGGTAAATTGGAGATAATTTTTACTTTTTTCATTTTTAGACAACGATTTTTTGGACCAAGATTTTCATTTTATGTCTGTACTTTTTTTTAGCTATGATATGAAAATCAGTACTCTACACACCACACATTCTTCTAGTTGACAGAAGCATGTTTCATATATACTAATGGTATGCATATTTACATGGGAACTTAAAGGGACACTAAACTGAAAAAAATTATTTACCTTTATCCATTTCTACATTTTTAATGCTGCCAGACAGAAACTTGATCCCTTTTTTCTCTCAGTGCTCCCTGTCTATCTCCTCGTGTCCAGTTCAGCTCACTCCTAGTTAGTATGCATGTCTCCTATGTATCCACCCCTTCCCAAAACTGAGGCACAAATGGAGTGTGGAGCATGTGCAGTGGAGATGATCTGTGCCCCACTACAGCCAATAGCATTCACCCAGTGACTTTATGTTAAAGGACAACTAAAGCCTCAGAACAACATTGAATTAGAAGGCAGATCTCCTTGATATAAAAACAGTAATCTGTGTCTCACCTCTCATTTTAATATGGTTGTTGAGAAATGTAACTTTATAACAGGAGGTTTGTGTTTTATTTCCCAGTGTTCCGGTATTGCACAGTGTGGTCACTGACCATTATGTTCTTTACACATGCTCAATCCTAATCCTAATTGTAATTGATTTCTTTAGGTACAGTGCTACATTGGGACTTAACTAACACAGACAGCAGCTAACTTCAGAATTGGGTTTATCTGCACAGAAAGAGCACAGAGTAACATATAATGCTTATTCCTTTTCAATTTTTTTTTAGTTCAATATTTTTTATTAAAGCATAAAAAATTTTGTCAACAGAAATTTTACAGTCGTATTTTCATACATTTTACATTCGCATATCAACAGTTTGTATCAGACAAGTTATTTATGAGTCTTAAAGGGCATGCCCACCCCCAAAACTATAATTTAACCCCCATACTGGTCCCACTGTGTAGTGTAATAAAATCCTTACCTTACATCCCTGCTCCAAATGGTTCTCCTGTAATGTCCCTCCAAATTCCAAAAAGTGACCACCAGAAGTCTGGCAGAGTCCATATAGAACTCTGCCTCCTGTCTCTCCTCCGGGAGAAAAATGTCATGCGTACTGCAGCCCTCCATGCCTCCCTCCCTCTCTCGTTTTCCTCTTCCTCCCCCTAGCACAAAACCCATTTGCTGTAGTGTAGGGCTCCCTCCCCCAACCCCAAGCACTATAGTAGTTTCCTGCAAAACTCCCCCGATCTATATTTACTTTGCCTGTTTCCACTGGCGATCTGCACAGC
The DNA here is from genome assembly GCA_019447015.1 of Hymenochirus boettgeri. NCBI lineage: Eukaryota > Metazoa > Chordata > Amphibia > Anura > Pipidae > Hymenochirus > Hymenochirus boettgeri. The sequence goes on from CM033469.1 coordinate 244,725,694, forward strand.
CGGAAGCCACATCCGTGATTGGCCGGTCCGGCCCCCTGCTTGCAGTTTCATGTAAGCAGAGGGCTGTGACAGATTGGCGGTGGGAAGAGGCAATGATCGGGGGACTTTTGCAGGAAACTACTATAGCGTTTGGGGTTGGGGTAGGGAGCCCTACACTACAGAAAAAAGCTGAAAAATGGGGTGGACATGCCCTTTAACATATTGTTTTCTTGTAAGAAACAAGCTGATTAAATAACTAATATATAGTTAACATTATAAATTTACTTGATTGATTTATTATGTTTAAGTACAGAGACTGAAAGGGGGGTAAAGGTGAGAGGGGAGGAAAAGGTGTAGAGGGGATTGATGGAGAAAGATATTCCTTATACAATTATAGGGTTACAGATATAGAGTTGAACATTTCACTTATATTTTAGTTATTATACGGTAATTTGCATCAGTTTGATCCAAGGTTCTCAATTTACATAAAATTGTAATAATTTGTAATTTACTTTAGAGGTGAGGTGTTCATTTCTGTATATATACCATATAGTATTTCATTCATGGAAGGACATGGGCCTTTCCAGTGTGCTGCTAGTGCACATCTCGCTGCTGTGCATACATTTCGAACAAATATTCTGTTGTGATTGTGTAACTCACCCTTAGGTAAGTTAAAGGGCATGTCCACCCCCAAAACTATAATCCCCCCACCATGTAGTGTAATAAAATCCTTACCTCACATCCCAGCTCCATATGGTTCTCCTGTAGTCCCCCCCCAAAGTCCCAAAAACTGCTCACCAGGAGGATAGCAGAGTCCATATAGGACTCTGCCTCCTATCTGGCCTCCGGGAGAAGTTTGGCATGCGTACTGCAGCCTTTCTCCCCCTCCCTCTCCCTCCTGTTTTGCGATCCCTCCCCCTACCATAAAAACCCTTGCCCATATAATAGAATATCTTCCCCCAGCCCCAACCGCAAAAAAATAATTTTAAGAAAGTCCACAGAACTCTACTTACCTTCCCTCTCTCCTCTGGCATTCTGAGAAGCCGGTAGCCGCGTCCGTGATTGGCTGCCTCTCAGTCAATCACGGACCCGGCTGCCAGTCCCGCCCCCTGCTTGCAGTGTCTTGCAAGAAGAAGGCCGGGCGTCGGAGGAGAGAGGGAAGGTAAGTAAAGATATGGGCACTTTCTTAAAACTATTTTATAGCGGTTGGGGCTGGGGGAAGATATTCTATTATATGGGGAAATTTGTTTAAAAGGGTGGACATGCCCTTTAAATAATGCCTCCCATGGGTCAAGAGTTATTGGGGTCTGTAATGCCTGGGATAACCAGTTTTGGCATTCATTCCAGAGGTTTTGGACTTTTGGACATGTCCACCAGTGGTGGAAGCTTCCTGCTTTTCCTCCACAGCCCCTGAAACACATTGGTGGTATTAGAGAATATATTTTATTTAATAGTACAGGAGTTTTGTACCATTCATATAAAATTTTAAATGATTTTTCTTTGATTATCACATCATTGGAGCATTTATATGAATTTTCTAGTGCTTTTACCCATTATATATGAAATTAAGCCTGTGCCCCTTGGGGTTCTACTGCATAGTTTGCTTAATTTTGGGCAGTCTATCATACCAGGTTTGGGGAAGTTTTCTCTTATGAAGTGCATAATTTGGGAGTATTGAAACCACATCCTTGGATCTATTTTGTACTTTTCTTTTGCTTCCTCCAAAGTCATTGACCTGTTAGATATTACTAAGTCTTCCACTCTTCCACTTCCACTGTATATTCCTTTTTTCTTCCATGCCAGGCTAAATGTCTCAGGGATGCCTGGGGCAAAACAGGGATTTCCCCATAGTGGAGTGTATTTCGATGGATTTGTGATGTGACCTGGAGTACATATATGTTTATCCCATGTATCAAGGGTATTCATTATAAAAGGGTTGGTTTTCCAAAATCCCCGTGGTCTTTGATTCCTTTTAATCCATAGTAGGCTATTTAGAGAAAATGGGGATGAGTGTGCCTCTTCAATTTGGATCCATCGGGCTGAATGTGGGCCTGCCTCCCAACTCAGAGTTTGGGCTACTCTAGCTGCCCCATAGTATTGCTCTATCATCGGGAGTCCCCATCTACCCTGATGTCTTGATCATGCTGATAAATGTTTTCTGATTCTTGGTGCTTTATTTTGCCAAATAAATCTGGATATCATTTTTGGGATTTCTCTTAAGTGGTGTGGTCATGGAGAAATTGTTAGGGTTCGAAACAAGTATAACAATTTGGGGAGGATAGACATTTTTACTGATGCTATTCTACCCCACAGGGAAATATTATAGGACATTCAATCATTCAAATCTTTTTTTAGTGATTGTATTAAGGGGGGGTAGTTGTGATTGTAAAGTACCTCTGGTTTGCTGGCTAAGGAGGTTCCTAAGTACCTGAAGGATTCTTTTGCCCATTTGAATGAGAAGTTTATTGATGTTAGTTTGATTGTGGTTTTCAGTAGGTGGAGGGGGTAGGCTATTGTTTTGTTAGGATTCACTTTAAATCCAGAAATTTTACCAAATCTATCCAGCAAGTTGTAAAGATTTGGGGGAGAAGTCAGTGGTCTGGATAGTGATAAAAGAGTATCATCTGCGAAGAGTGCTATTTTATAGTCCTCTCCCCCTACTTCCACCCTGTGAATATCTGGATATGTTTGCACACGTGCTGCTAAAGGTTCTATGTCCTTTTCCTGTACTTAATGCTTAATCAATTAGCCATGCAGTGACAGAGAAATAAGCTTTACTTTTATAGAATGGAGAGTTTCTAGATGTAGTGTGCCAGGGGGAGGGGCTGGGTGATTGACAGTTCTTTACTGACTAGCTGTGCCCCGCCCCCTTTAAAAAGTAAAACTCCCAGAGCTAAAAAAAACAAGGGATCATAATCATAAATCTGTTTTTTTTTCTTCTCTGACCTTCCTATCCCTTGTTTTTTAGCTCTGGGAGATTTCCTTTTAAAGAGGGGGGCCACTGACTAGGCAGGAAAGAAACTGTCAATCACCCAGCCCCTCCCCCTGGCACACTACATGTATAAACTATCCATTCTATAAAATTAAAGCTTATTTCTCTGTCACTGCATGGCTAATTGATTCAGCATTTAGACCAGGAAAAGGAATAAGCATTATCTGTTACTCTGTGCTCTTTCTGTGCAGATAAACCTAATCCTGCAGTTACCTGCTGTCTGTGTTACAAGTCCCAATGTAGCACTGCACCTAAAGAAATCAATTACAAAGCCCCCCCCCCACACACACACACACACACACACACCTTTTACAGTTCCCTATAGCAAAGCAGTTTTACTTTCACTTTCACTATAGCACAAAATCACTGGGTGAATGTTATTGGCTGTAGGGGGGCACAGATCATCTCCACTGCACATGCTCCACACTACATTTGTGCCTTGGTTTTGAGAGGGGGTGCATACATAGAGAGGAGACATGCATAATAACTAGGAATGAGCTGAACAGGACATGAGGAGATCTAGTGACAGGGAGCACTGAGAGCAAAAAGGGGTCAAGTTCCTGAGAGCGCTAAAAATATAGAAATGGATAAAGGCAAGTCATTTTTTCAGTTTAGTGTCCCTTTAAAAGCGGTCTTATCTCAAATGTTATATTCCTTAATCATAACATGACCAGGTAAAGTCTGGCATTTAACCTTTCGCACAGGTCTCATGATAACAGTATGACAGCACTGAAGCTATTTTCTATATAGGTATCACTGCCAAATGCTATCCACATTTTTTGGCTTTTGTCTTATACTTGATTTATGACTGTCACGAACGCCAGTTCGCTGGGCACGTGATCTGACTAATTAATCGGTATTTGCTGCCACCACTTTAAGTTACGGCCTTAAAGACGCCCCAAAAACCCACTCTTGACTCTCACTGACTATGCCCACCCCTGTCCTGGCAGCTAAATGGTTTACACTACACCATTCACTCCAGCAACTAACTGGTTAATTAGCATCAGTCCTTCACAAGCAGTCACAGAGTTAATTAGCATTTACACTGCACACTCCATTCAAACACATATAAACTTATCAGAGGCTAACTGAGTTTTTTTAGAGCATCAAAGACAAAACTTATTAAATTTTAGATTTAATATTCCAAAAGGTGGACAGTGCACATAATACAAAAATAAAATAAAATGGTGTTATAAAAAATGACATACAATAAGTACAACAGTTATAGAAAATAAAAAGGATAAAAATATTCACAGACCCTACTCACTAGAAGGGCAGGATGAAACATTGGGTCCATACACACGTTCTTAGCATGTCCCCGAAGTATGAACAACATTATTTGGGCTACCAGGCTTTTTAAACTATTTGATGAAACACCCCCTCCTCCTGGTTATTGCATGAGGTGGGAGTGTCTAGCAATGTCCAGATTTACGACTAGCCAAAAGCACTCATTCCCCCTCAGTTAGACAGATTCCATATAAATGTAGATATGTACATTGTATTGGGATATTGACCACATATTCCTTTCCAGTATTAATTATCAATTCCTCCAATACCAAACATGACCTGTGTGTAATCCATATTTCCCCAGATATTAATAACTTGCCTTGGCAAGGGAATAAGGGCTCCATGTTGGGTATCCTATTAATGGGCCTTCTATTCCATTTCTAAATATAATATTGGTTTCTATCTTACACATTCCAATACCGAAATACATTTATTTTATATGTATGACTGTCCTTAAGATGACCTCTTAGTCACATGCTTCACTAATCGTAATATAAACAATAGGACTGTTCCAGGGTGGAATGGTATTTTTATTGGTCCTAAGAACTAATACCAATAGTTAACCCATTCTTACCAAGTCACTACACACTTTCCTGACAATGACTAAGGAATTTTATGCCATCACTAGCTTGTACAACAATTACTAAGGATGCACAAACACACCAGTGTTTGCAGAACGGAGCCAGGTTCATGGAGTGCATTTTGTTACTTTCCCTCTGACAGATACAGCCTCCCTGCAGAAAACCATTTTAAATGAAGCAGAGAAGAGGGCACCATGATAGTTTTACTGGGGCCCAGGAATTCCTAGTTACAACACTGCAACCTTCTATCCTCTACAAAGACACTGACATTAAAGGGTAACTGTGGTCTTGAATTCTTCCTAAGAATTATATAAAAAGCCTTCCATCCCACCTTTAAAATAAAACCTAAATCACATCTCTAGATAAAACTTGTGAGAAGTTATTGCTGGAAAGGTTCAGCAATATTACTTCCTGCTTGAACACTTCCTCTTTTCAGCCATATGACCAGTTTGTAGTCAGGTGACCAGCCTTTGCCTGCATTAATAGGCTCCCATTCTCAACTGTACATTTTTTCCCCAGGTACATATGGTTATATGGTTATATTACTAGGGTATTATTAATCCAAATATTTGTATAGCTGACCTAGCCAGGATTCGAACCTTGGTCTCCCATGTCAAAGGCAGTGCTATTAACCACTACACTATCCAGCCACTACATTACACTATACTACATTCTAGAGTTAGTGAACGGCCCATAAATTCGATAATTATCGTAAATTCGATAATTATCGAATTTACGATCGAAAGTCCGGAAACATCAAAAGTCAGAGAAATCCGGGTCTGGGATAGTTTGAGAAGTCCGAGTCCGTTCGAACTCAAAGTTTGGCTCAAACTCGGGCTCGAGTTCTAGTCCATCCCTAGCCACAATGGGCGAAACTGGAGATCCCATAGCACATCCATGTTTTTGTTTAAAAACTACAACGGTTGCAGCCTTTGATTTACCGGTGTGCGCTGCTCGATACTTTGTCCATAATGAAAGATCAGTCCATATGATTAGACACATTATGGGATAGGATGAATAAAACATACTATCAGGGTATTCAATAAAAGTTCTTACGTTTAAAGGGTTATTTAAAAAATTAAATGTAATATTAAACAAGTGTACCTTTAGACACAGCAGATCCCACTGCCCCCAAAAAATCTGAGCTGTAGATTATGAGAAATATCATTTGAAAACACAGCATTTGTAGGGAAAAACTGTCACTCCAGAAGCAGAAATTATAATATGTGACCCATGCCTGACCTCTTTGCCTGTCTGCCAGCACACTTTCTGCAACATTTAAAGGATAAAACACTGTAAAAGCAAGTTAAGTTAATTGTGAAGATGCAGCTTTAACTCCCCCCCCCTTTTTTTTCTTTTCTTCTAGGTCCCTCCTGAGGCTACCTGTACTGCTCTAAAGTTGCTGACATCTTGAGATGTGATTTGAAGACGCTTAGCTCCGCCCCTGTGAATTCCTGGAACAAACGAGGAGTGCTTTTTGGACCTGAACAAGGAGGAGATCCAGGAACTCACGGAGGGGCGGAGTAAGCAGTCCTCAAACCACATCCAAATATCAGCAAATTTACAGCAGCACAGGCTTGAACTTTATAGGGATAATGATTTTGTAACCCCTGTAGACTTGACAAAAAAATGCAAATGGTTCTTTTTGTGGAATACTCTGCCTAACAATATTGTGATGACCTGAATCCAGAGGTTGTGTTTAGGGATCTAAGTCCGACTTTGACCCTGATCCATCACGGAACCCCTTCGGTTCTGAACATTCCTTCCAAAACCGGCAGAACGTCCGGATTTCAGGACTTCGGACTGGATTATGGAAAGCTCAACCCTCGAAAAGACGAATGGAAACTTAAAGTACTTTCTGATCATATTTTCGAGGGTTACAGAACGTTCGGGGTATTGCTGAGGTTACCAAAAATAACCTTTAATATTCAGTAATCCTCAAAAATACGGTCTGAACCCTCAAAAGTAAGGTCAGTTTTCAGATCTTTGGGTCTTTTCCGAGTTCTGTGAATCTGAAAACGGAACGAAACTTACGAGTTTCGTCCATCTCTAGTGTTTCTGGGTGTACTTATCTGTTTTTCTCTGTATATTTTTCTCTGTATAATACAGTATTCCAGTATATACTGGTAGCATACTCGCAATTTCATTAACTACTGGTAGGAAACTGACAATCATTTATACTAGTAGCTATGGGCATTTCATTACATACTGGTAGCCATGGCATTTCATCACTTACTGGTACCCATGGGAATTTCATCACCTACTGGTAGCCATGGGCATTTTATTACATACTGGTAGCATGGATATTTCATTAAAACAATGGTAGCCATGGAAATATTATCAAAACTGGTAGCTGTGGGCATTTCATCACATGCTGGTAGCCATGGGAATTTCATTACATACCAGTATGTGATCAAATTCAATGACGGAGACGTCATTGCACAGCAGAAAGAACTAATGGGAATGGAAATTCGGCCACCGCGATTGGGTAAGGAATGTTAAAAAATTGGAGTTATTGTTTTAAGAGCTCTATGTTTTAACATAGCGACGCCACAGCCTCCACCTCTAACTTTGTCGTTGGCACCAACGTAAACCAAGACCGCTGGGTCACCTCCCAGCCCCATCAATAATCTGTCTACACGATCCAACAATGTTGAACCTAGCACCAGGCAAGCAACATACTGTTCGGCATGTAGGGTCAGTGACAGCAGATACCCCATTACCCTTCTAATAATGGAGTCCCTCACCACTACCACCTGCCTATCCTTCCTAGCCCCCTATTCTCCCTCCTTGTATTAGAGATGGCTGTCCCCTGGGTGCTCAATTGAATGGCCCATCCATACATGCTATTTCTGAACCATCGTCTCCACATCTCATCTAACACAGCAAATCTGTTGGGATCGACCAGCTGGTGAAAAGCGCCCCTATCCTTCTGTCCCCTACTTCCCTAGTGACCCTTACAAATCTATCTTCCTTTACCACCATCTGCCCCATTTCCAACATCCAGTTTACTGGCCCTGCCAGTTCCTGCATTTCACCTAAAATTTGCCAAGCCCTGCAATGCTGGAAGTTTCCTTTAGATTCTGCACCTCAGATTCCAAATGGGCAACCACTCATATCTGACACATACATAGGTCCCTTGGGATCCCATACATGCGACAGGATGCACATTGCATGGCCCCAACAAAACTGTCTAACTAAAACAGCAATACCAACACAAACATAGAAGCAGCAATAGACAGCAATCTGTCCTTTTGTTTTCCTTTTGTTCTAAACGCTTTGTTTCTTAACACAACCCTTAAAACAGAAAATCCCTTTTAAAAGTAATTTCTAGAGCTGAATCGCCCTGCCAAGAGGACATTATGTGAGTTCAAAACCAAATACCCTATATTGCTCTGGCAATTTAAACCAATTAGCTACACCCTCAACCAAACCGAGAGGAAAGAAACAAACAAAAATGTCTTTTTTTTGTTTCTTTCTGGCCCCCACCCTACAAGTAACAATGTAGTTAATAGCAAGTATTTAATTTAGAAGCCTTGTAAGTCTAAAGTTTACTTAAACAATCCCCACGTTTTCCCTAAGGTTAACGTGTGCTGAATTGATAATACCATAGCTATTCTGCTGTAATACTTACTTGTTGAAGTGTTTCTGGGTGCAGTTTAAACTTTAGGTCCCACATGTTTCCAATAAGAGGTAGAGAGTTGGACCAGGAGGAAGACTTCTTGCAGTCCATTTCATTTGCAGGTATTTGATAAAGATTATACACAACAGCAAGGACAGAAGCAACTCCTGTAGGCTCCACATATTGTCTAAAATGCAACATCACTGAATTTAAATTCCTCTTCTCTGGGTCAGATTACTCTGTTATTTTTGTATGTTTCTGTAGCCTCCTAGGTATTTAAATCCATGTTACATAATGTGCAGGTAAGGTGGTCCTGGCTCATACAATAACCTTTACCTTCCTAAAACTATCACATTACCACAGTACTATGGAACTTTATAACTTTATCTTTCACTTTTAAAGGGTAAACAATTATACCACCCCCTCTTCTAATGTACCAGGGGTGAGGAACTAAAGTGCTAGTTCAACAAATATGTGGGTGGAGAAGGAGCAGAATGAGGAGCTCTATTTATTTGGGTGATCTTAAGTAATTTAGGTCCTTTAGATTGGGTACATTAGTGTGTGTGTGTGTGTGTGTGTGGGGGGGGGGGAGTTACAATTGCCCTTTAAAATAATTTATTACTTGTGTGGCCAGCTGGCAAGAGCAGACACAGCAGGGGTCTCTAATCAAAATTCGCTTTGGGGTCCCTGAATTGCTGTGCCCTGGGTTACTTGTAAAGAAATAACAGGGATGTGTGGTGTTTGATATATCATCCCAGAAAAACACTGTAGCTAGCCCAAATTGAATACAACGCCACCATCTGTGCCCCCAGCCTAACCAATTTTAAGTGACTTGTAAGCTCTTCGGGGCGGGGATCTCATTCCTAGTGTGTCAAGGAACGCTGCACTTATATCAAATTATATAATATATAATATAATATATAGGTGGTGTGTGTGTGTTCTTACCTATGTTTAAAATTGTATTTAATTTTTATTTATCTGTATAATTGCTTGCACCTATCCCCTTGTTTGTATATTCTGTATTTAAAATGTACAGCGTGCATACCCAAGTGGCACTTTATAAATAAAATCATACATACATACATATACATGTTGGTCACTGAATTGGCTAATGAAATATGATGCACAGCTGAGCCTGTTGTTCACCTCCTGCCTACTAGCTCCTTTTTTTGTTTAAACTTTTCTCAGAGGAATCGTAATAAACGTATGTAGAAACATTTGGGTATTTTGATTAAGCTGAGCAAATATTTTATCTTCTATGGGGTTTTAACAGCATTTCACAAGCTTTTTTTGAGCCATCATCTGCAAATCTGTGACTTGTTTGCTCATTTTAAATAGGTCCCCCAACCCCTCCCAAATGTAAACAATGAAAGAACCCAGGGTGAGGACCCAAGACACCATGCACCTACCTTAAAGGAGAACTAAAGTCTCCAGACAAACATTGTCCCAATAGACAGAGCACATCACAAACATACAACAGGCTATGTCTCACCTCTCCTTTGCTGTGGCCATTGGGTGATTTATGAAAAAACTGTGATACTAGGGGTCAGCTCCCACAATCCACCTTAGCTGGGTAAACCCCTAGCTAAGTGTCTGCGTACAGGAACATGCTCTGTAGTGCTCAACAGATCAAAACAAGAAACTTGCAGCCTTGCTTCCTAGAAGCTGACAGCCAATCACAGTACAGCACAGAGATCCTCCCTCTTCCTGACACACCACAGGGATTTCAGTTTTTTGTTTTCAAACAAATTCAATGCTCCTGTGCTAACAATGATATAATATTTTACATACAAAAAGAAAAGTTTATTTGCAGTGTATTTCATAGAAAGCATGGATGTAAGAAACGGAGTGAGTAGTATTACATTTCAGCTAAAATAAAAAAAATATAAGTAAGTCTGGGTAATAGAACCTAAAACTTGTACATTTACTCGTCTTGTCTAAAGCCGAGCTCTTACCGTATATACTCGAGTATAAACCGTTCCGAGTATAAACCGAGGTTACCTAGTTTTAGGGGAAAAAATAGGAAAACCACAGACAAATAGGAAAAGACTTGCCGATATAAACCACTCCTATGAGGCTCCCAAAGTCAGCTCACTCCACATACCTCCGTCTCTAAGGACACATCAGCCGTTCCTCAAATAAATAAACACTGTCTCACTCCGTAAATGGCAGCACGCCAGCCCTGTGCTGACCTACGCGCGGTTGGAAGTCCCGCCTTCCTACTTTTGGAGACCCGGAAGAAGGAAGGCGGGACTTCCGAAAGCGCGTAGGTCAGCAGATGGAGGTATGTGGAGTACCCACACTATTAAGTGTGTATATGTAGTTAAAAGGGGTTTGTTCCATACCTATAAATTTACTTATATTTGCCTTTATTAATATGGTGGCAATGAAGGGTTGGTATTAAGATATTTATGGGTTTGGGTGGTTTTGAGGAATTTGGTCTGATTAATCTACATGACATTTAGATTAGAAACATACAGGGAGTCAATAAAAGTTATTATAGGTTAAAATGATGCTAATTTTGCCCCAACACAACAGATGTTATTTAACATTTGAAAGCTAAGAATGATTGGTTGGGGCAAAATTAGCACCATTTTAAACGATAAGAACTTTTATTGAATCTCTGATAGTGACACATAAAGTTTAAATCTTTGGAGTCTGAGTTCCAAATTTTACATCCCATTCTGACCTCTCCTTTGGGATCTAAAATGATGTCCCATAATGAGCACTGTTACTTTTAGGTCTTACAAGCTCTGTCCATGGCTGCAGAAATGGGCACCCATAGGGACATCTCTTTATTGTTATTGTGAATCTATGAGAGTTATTCTTTGCCCCAGGGTCTGTCCTGTCTCTTCTACATATAGTCCTGAGGGACACTATAACATAAAATCAGGTAACACATTGATGATTTGCAGGAGAAAGTTCCTTTTATTTCAAACCATTGTTGGGAACCTGATATTGTATCCTCTATCTGGTGTGGATAACTTGCAGGTTTCACACTTTTTCTTCAAACAGAGAGATGTTCCATTTTGTGCAGGCTGTTAGGGAGCTTCTTACAAATTGTTTTAAATTGGGTGGTTATTGATAGCTAGAGAGGGGGGAGGCTGAATATTTCTTGTAGTCATCCTTTTGTAAAATAGGTTGGAGTTCTTGGCTATCTTTTGGAGTATTTCTAGTGCCCTATCCCTGACCTCATACTAGGATCTTTGGCCGACTGACAAGCACAGTTTCTTCAACAATTAAAAGAATTAGCAGAGAAAAGAGGGCAGGGGGGGAGGAGGGAGATTGTAAGCAGAGCAGTGTCTTGTTAAGGTTGTGCAGAACTTATAAGTGTCGCGTACGCTACAAGAATGCAGTGAGTAAAGGTGGCTGTCCCATCCTGTCGCCAGTTGTTATGTCTACCTTGTTATATTGTTCAAGAGCAAGAAAACAATTGGAATGCAGAGGGAACTTGATTTATTCACACACAGCAACAGGTATATCACACTTTCTCATCCATGCTATTCCCTAGTTACTTCCTGGTACTGCCCCTTTTCCCAGCTTGCCTCTATGCTTTAAAGAAACAGTATTAACTAAACATGTAGATGTTACAGTGGCCATACACATAGATCCACAGCATTGGTATCTGTCTGCACACATGCTGCGGAAACAGCACACATGGAAACCGACCGATTCCCATACGGGGATCGGTCCCTAACAGGAAGAAGCTGCCCTACTCTTCCGTTTCATGCTTCCCTGTTGGACCCTTACAACTGTACTTTCCTTTTCTACCTTATTGCCCCATTCCTATTCTCCAGTTTACTGGCCCTGCCAGTTCCTACCCTCTCAGTTTACTGGCCCTGCCAGTTCCTACCCTCTCCCCAGAATTTCCAGGCTCGGCCAGTTTCCTCTTTAGAATCTGCCCCTCAGATTCCAAATGGGCAACCCACTCACATCTGACACATACATAGGTCCCCTGGATGGGATCCAAGATCCCATACATGCAGCAGGTTGCACACTGCATGGCAACCACAAAACTGTTATCTAAAATATAAACACTGATACAAACAAGAGACACACAGCAAACTAGTTTTAAATGCCATTAGTTTATTAGTACCTTAATGCTCTTATACCAAAGCCCATAAACAGGTGCCCACTAAACAGTTTTGCTCAATCGCTACAAGCTTGAACACACACTGCAAAGCGATATAATTGTGAGGTTCAATATCCACGTGATTAAAACCTTACTGTAAACTCACTTCAACTCCGAAATGTCCAATAACATTGTTGTGTAAAACCACCTTTAGCATGTAGTTTCCAGTGCTCGATTCAACAATTGAACTTGCATTTTACAGTTTTACTTATAAATGCTGAAGGTTTTGTCGCTTCCCCTTTGTCAAAACTTGTCAATTGTCAGAAACCTGCCCCAACCCCAACTGATAGATTTACCACTTAATTACCTGCGTTACTAACTAGAGGATGATTATTGTTCCCATCTGCTAGAGTAAGGCTTCTCCGCTGCTCCGAGCGAGCGCTCGGCCGGGACAAATGTCGGCGGTCGCGGCAAATTCGTCCGCGGACGAATTTGCGAGTGATGATTGATGTGCGGTCTCTAGGGAACCGCACTCGCGTTGGAATTTACCGACACGTCGATCGTTCGTTCGGCCGATTTGGCGGCTGAACGAACGGTCGAGTCGGTCGTGGCGGCCGCCCCCCACACCAGCCAATATTTTCGGCATCGACCCAAAGTGCCAGGAACGGTCGGTCGGTTGGCCGAAAATATGGCTGGTGTACCCAGCCTAAGCTGCCCCCTGATAACGTTATTTTACACTTGTTATTTAACACGGAGCTGAAAAATAAGAATTTACTTTGTGCCTTTATTCATTGACATGGGTACCGCTGGTTTCTTTTACATTTATTTAAAGAAACCAGCAATACATAAGTCAAATGATAAAGGCACCATGTTAAATAACAAGTGTGAAAATAACGAGTGTTAAATAGCCCGGCTATTAGCAATTACATCAGTGTAAAGAGTGATTTAGTATGGTCTCTTCCCTGATGCTATAAAACTAATAAAACTTCACTGTAAACTCACTTCAACTCTCTGTGACAAATTCTAGTTTTTCAGGTGAAGCCACTCCTCATCCTATCTTTTCTTGCTAGATCCAAATCATCAATTTTGTGTACTATGCGTTTACAGTGAATTTATCTTTCAGATTTATTCACAGCAGTTTTTCAAAGGTTTTTTGATTGTATAAAATTGTTATGCCCTTTAGACTATATGGGAATTGTGGGAATACAAATGCACAGGAAAAAAACACTGATATATTTTTCCTGTGCTTTTTTTCTGTCCATAACAATAAATGTGTTCTTCCAAAAATAACGTGTGCTCCAAATTATAATGTGTTACAGGCTAAACAGACAATGTTTATAAAACAAAGAATTTCAGCTGGAATTCGGGGACGGCCACACTGCAACGCAAATTTTGTTGCATTTGCCGCGTTTTTTCATTAGTATTGAAAAACGCATGCAATTGCGATTTAAAATGCGGAACGCAAATCGCAACACACGCGAAAACGCGCATTTTTGGTGCGTTGCCGCGTTTTCAATGATCTGAAAAAGCGCAAACGCCAGAAAAAAAAACGCAGCAGTGTGGCCCATGATCAGGTCAGGAATGGGTAGTGGATGATTATTAAGTGCTATAAAAAAACCATATTGCCTAATATCTGTCTCAATTTTTTGGGATTTGTGGAAATGTCATATTTTTGTGACAGCAGTTTCCCACCACTTTCTACTTGGGATAACCATTAACCGTTTATTTAACAACCTATTTACAACCTATTTTCAACAAAGAAAATGCAGGAGTCTCTGCACCTTCCAGGAGGTAGGCGTAAGGGCCACAGTTTGCTGTGGGCTGTGGCCTCCCCCCCTTCAGGCACCAACGGTTAGGCTCCCCCTGCATATAAACCCATGCAAGCAGGGGTATATATCAACTCTGGACAGGCCCCTCCCAAAACCAAGCCCAGGACTTGGGAGGGCTCTCTTGGAAGTCGTGGTTCCTTACACTCTGTCGCAGCAGCACATTGGAAAGGTTAATTCTTGATTTGTTCTTTTTTTCTGGTTGTTGGTATTTGTAGTTTTGTTCTGGTTGTCTGGTTTCCTTGAGACTGTTAGATAGATATTTTGATTGTCTTGCTTATTTAAAGAAGAACTAAACTTGTTTTTTTTTACTCCCCAGAACACCTATACATTGTTAAGGTGGGCATACACGGTTCAATATTACCGAACATCTCAGAGGAGCCCTTAAAAACTTGTGGATATCCAGACTGGGCCTTTGTAAAAAGAAGTAGAAGGAAAGAAAGAACAACGAATACCAACAGTAAAGGGGAAAAGCAAGACAGGAGAAAGAACATGGTCATCCCCTATGTAGCAGGGGTCTCCGAGAAATTAAGAAGAATTTTCAAAAAAACACTGTATCCCGTCTGCTTTAAACCAAACAAACACTGAGGAAGCAATTGGTACAATCCGAAAGACCCAATACCCAAACACAAGAAAAGCAACATCATATACGCAGTACAGTGCAGTGCAGTGAAGAATGCTCTATTTGATTTGTATGTGGAGAAGACCAAACAGCAACTGCATCAACGTATGGCCCAGCACAGAAGAGCCAATTCCTCGGGTCAGGACTCAGCCGTGTACCTGCATCTTAAGGATAAATGACATACCTTTGAAGATTGTAATGTTAACATATTGGCAAAGGAACGTGACTGGTTCAAGAGAAGGTGTTAAGGAGGCCATTTATGTGAAATGAAGAAACCAAACCTAAATAGAGGTGGGGGGCTTCGACACCAACTGTCAGCCATGTACAATGCTGTTTTGACACCTACTCTGGGCGTTCCTATAACACCCTTAGCCACTATCCAATCACGCCCTTAACACTTGGCTGTGAATATGCTAATTGGGATTTTCCAGGGTATATAATTGCCACAGATTCTTGTACAAGTCATTCTGAATTGAGAAAGCCAGTCGGATGACTAGCGAAACGTCTTCAAGAACTAAACTTCAAGTCCAGTTGATCTAATTGAATACAACGATCCGATATTCTACCGAACGGATTTGATTGTTTTGGACGATCGTAAATCTGTTTGGAAGAACTGATCGAATATCCTCACCTTGCACCGGCAATCTTCCTTAGATTTCAGCTTTAAAACTATGGAAGGTCTCGTTCTGGTAGATGGGGCCGATGGAAATATTGAATGGTCTATCGAAAACCCAGAAAAGTGTCTTCGATAATCTGATCAATTCGATCAGAATATCGATGTTGTGTATGCCTACCTTAAGATTATTGTGTAGTAAATTGCATTTAGAACATGCAAGTAATATTCTGTAAATAAGAAGGCTTCCATAATGTTGCCAATACAACCCACAGCCCATGTAGTCTTCAAAGAGCCTTGTAGGCATGTACACCTATTGATAATACAATCAATAATAATAATTGATAATATAGTAAGGTGATGCATTTGCCAAAATCCCAAAAGGGTCATAGGTTCAAATCCCCTTAATTATTTTTCCCCCATTACAGTATGTTACAACCAAAATAAAAAGTGGCTACATGTACTTACATTCTAATCCATATAATTTAATAAGACAATTTTAATAGCCATGATACCTGCTTTATAGATTTCACAGATTAACTGCCACCATAATATTTTTGTAGTGCAAATAATCTTATAGGTATAGTTTACTTGAAAAGTGAACTATTCCTTTAATGTATTGATTGTAAACCAGGAGGTTAAGGATCTATGCCTTTCCTTCCGTTCTTCAATTAATAGCTTAGGAGCCAGGGATGAGATTGCAGAAACTTACCTTTCGGCAATCCCCCGCAGCAGAACTTGCAGGACCTGACCGCTTCCTGGTTCTAATCAAAATAGCTTCTGGTTCTAATCAATTATATATAACATGCACATGATGATAATTACGTATAGTTGATTAGAACCAGGAATCGTTTGGGAATTTTAATTGCTGCACGGTGGGTCGCGTAAAAGGTAAGTTTCTGCTATCTTGTCCCTGGCTCCTGAGATATCGATTGAAGAATGGGAGGAAAGGCATAGCTTCCCGGTCTACGTCGATACACTAAAGAATAGTTCACTTTTTATGTGGACATCCTTATCAAGTGAACTATTCCTTTTAATTACCTTTTTTATGGTATATCCATTTAGAGTGAAATGTTTAGTTGCACATCTTGGAACCCCAAGAGCTGAAGTGTTTCCATACGATAAATCTCATGGATGACTGCATTGGTATAAGGAAGTTTTTCCTGTCTTCATAATAGATTAGCTGAGAGCCTTGAGAACTGTATCCAACTCTTCCTGAACTTTTTCTGTGAGGTGACATTGTACGGGTATTAAAATTTCTCCATTAAGTGCAATTATAACCTTTCTCCCCACCTTCTACCAAATGAAAGTACCCAGGGTGAGGACCTAAATGACTAGGTCTTCAACCATGGGCTTACCTTATGGTGGGACTAAGCAAGTTGGGTATTTTTACTTCCTAGGAGAAGAGTTGAGATCTAAGGTAAGCAGTTTGGTTCTTTACCCTGGGTACTTTCACTGTGGGGGGGTGGGTGGAAGTTAACCATGCATCTGCTACAAGTGATGTTATATTCACATATCGGCTAAAATGTTGTGGGTTTTTTTTAATGGTAATCATTGACATGAAGCCCTGCAATGGTTAAAACTCCAAATAGCAATTCACAAAAAACCAATATTGAATATTTATTTTACTCATGCATCACCATGCATATGTTCATTGGGTCAGATGGTATTGAAAAAAGAATTGAGTATGCAAATTGCAAATTTAATCAGAGAATAACAACCCCAATATCACCATACTGTATAATGATTAAAAGTAAATAATAGACTGACCAGCCATAATAAAAACATCCACAATTAATATATGCCCACATCCATAATTCATAACATAATTCATAGATTTAGGGGAGTGGTTTCTGAAGAGAACTTTAGTTTGATTGTTTAAATTAGCACATACAGGGAGATTCAATAAAAGTTCTTTAAAATGGTGCTAATTTTGCCTCAACCAATCACATCTTATTAAAGGGTCACTAAACTCACTGAAACAACTTTACATTTCTGAAACTACAATTGAGAGAAGTTAAATGGTGGTACTCACATATTTATCTGTGCTTGCTTTGTCGTTAATTATTATGTTTAATGAGTACTCCAATTCCCCCCACCCTTCCTTAACTCACTTCCTTTTGTAGTAACCATTTGAAATCTAACATCTGATTGTTGTGGCAAAATTAGCCCCATTTTTAAGACTTTAATTCAATAACCCTGTCTGTGCACTATACAGCAGGGTTAGGATCTGGGCTATATTCCCCAATTATATTCACTGTCTAGGCCATGATACCTTATAGTCAGATGGTATTGATTTAGATTGTATGGTATAGTAAGTGCCTCATTTAGCAAAAATTAAGCAATCCGGATCGCATTTCCGGTTCGAATGCAATTGGAATGGCTCCATTATGTGCACTCTCCTCCAATCTGTAATTGGAATGCACACCTTACGATTTCTTGTTTGTATAACAGCAATCCAGTAATACAGATTTTCATACCAGTCGGACCTCAGCCTTAGTCCTTATAACATTGTTACTTTGTATGTCTGGGTAAGCCACCATATCAATAAAGCCATTGCAATGTGGTGGCTGTGGTTTCTGTCCCAGCTCCAACAGATCCTTCACCAGGAGTTGATCAGTTGGCCAATATAGTGCTATCAGGTTCGTGTTTTGTCTGCAGGTGTTAAAATGGCAAGTGTATTATGCAGGTCTTATGTTATACAAATCACAATAA
The DNA here is from genome assembly GCA_019447015.1 of Hymenochirus boettgeri. Lineage (NCBI taxonomy): Eukaryota > Metazoa > Chordata > Amphibia > Anura > Pipidae > Hymenochirus > Hymenochirus boettgeri. The sequence continues at coordinate 244,744,003 of CM033469.1, forward strand.
ACAGTCCTGTTTGTATGCACTTAATAAGCAATTTTCATGTAACAACCATATTCACAGGATGTCTTCATATCTAAAACTAAAATGTATCCTTCCAGCAGCTCAGAAAGAACTATAGCAAATGAAATAAAGGTCTCAAGGCTGCAAGGATTAACAGCTTCAAATAATTAATTGTGTGCAGAGGTTTGACAGTGCGTCAGTGAAGTTTATTGAGGTTGCAATACGATATGTTCAGGCCTACTTGGTCTTTCATCATTTAATTGCACCTGATAAAATATCATGTAGGTGTTAAGTAGGTACACACGTACAATCTGTCCTCCTGACCGGCCGCTCAAGGTTTAGACCGGTCGGCCAGGAGGAAGGACTGTCGGTTTGCGGCAAAAAGCGCCGCGTCCGACAGTAGGCGCGACCATCGTGGTCCATAGAGGACAGCACGATCGGTTGTGATTTTTCGATCGTTCGGTCATCTGATTTGGACGAACGAACTGTCGGCGATCACCATACAATAATTCGGCCCAATCGTACGAAACACTGAAATGCTGGTCGGGCGGGCCGAATTATTGCATCGTGTGTAACTAGCTGGATTTCCTGAAATTCCTGTTTCCCCTGGTGGCACTGGACTCTGCAAGCTCATTCACAGTTGGTGCGCGGCCAACAGCGCTCTTTTAGGCTTAAGTATGTTAAAGAGTCGTTACATGTAGCGTAGCTAGTAGTCATTGAATGGTTGGGGCTGTGGGGTGAGGTAAGTATTTACAGAGAGCAGTGCGCACTAAAGTATTGCTGGCGTTCAGGTGATTCACCCAGAGCGCGCGGCTTCCGATTGGTAAGGTAAGCACTGACTCGAGTATAAACAGAGTTTAAGTTTTCCAAAATTTAAGAAATGGCAGTTCCCCAGGAGGCCAACGTCACTCACAGGGCACAGGTGGACCAGTGCTCTATAATAACGTCAGGGTATGGTGACATCGCTTCTCTTTCACATAAAGTAATGCTGGTGGAAGGTAAGCTGAACAACTGTCCAGAGACGGTTTCTTTAGACTTGGACCTTTGGATTTTTCTTGCTGCAGGAAAAATGTTTTCCAGTATTTGCCTTTAGGTAAGGCAAAGGGCTCTCATATGAATTGGATTAACTGCAATAAAATAAAATTTAAAAAAAATGAAAATGCTATTGTGTGTGTTGGCCGTTTGTGTTTAGGTCTCCTGCAACCTACTGCAGGGTATTTGGGAACAGAGGGTACCCTTCTGTCACAGAGATTTCTCATTAAATTACTGCCCAGTTCCCCTTTTAAACTGTCTGGTTGTTGTGTGTTCCTACGTAGAAAGGAATTTTTAAAATAAAAGAATTTAAATAAATTGTAATACATGTATAGAGACCTATTTAAATGATATGGTGTTGTAAAACGCGATAAAGCATTTTCATGCATTGTAGTGGGTAAGCTTCATTAACTGGTATCTTTCAACAACGTGGCTTTAAAAAAATAGTAATAGTAAAATTTGATTTTCTTAAAGTGGCTATTACTTTTGCAATTTGTGCCAGGTAGTATCCAATAATATCTTGAGGGTCTGGGATCCATTTTGTTCATGTAGTCGTATTTCCTTAACAACAAATTGTCATGAAAGCCTGCAATTTCAAAGGATTTCTGATGTGGCCTGGTAGATATCTCATCAGCGCAGGGAAAGCATCATACAACTGTGGATACAGAAAAGTGTTGTTTTTTGTTCTGTGAAACTTCATTTAATATTGATTTGCTAAATATTTATTTTCACATACCCTTCCCCAGGCAGATCCAAAAAATCAATAAAATATGATTGCCTTTAACCATTTTCTGAAATAATGTATCATCAGTGGAAAACGATATCCAAAGACCATTGCACAAATGATATTTGCCACACACATAAGTAATAGGATCCGAGAGGTTGGTGGGTTTTCCTAAAGAGCAGATGAAGGAATAAAGGTTTATTTAGAAGACATGTTCTGCTTGGACTTCGGCCCTCTTTCTCCCTCTTAGAGCAGGGCCGTTTTTAGGCATAGGCCACCTAGGCAAAGAACTAGGGCACCTATGTTGATCCAGGGGCCTATTCTTCCCCCTAGCATCTCCCTGTCAGCTGTAACCACAACATTGTATTAGTACAGAGCCTGAACTCCACACACTCTACATAGCAACAAAGCAATTTGCAAATGAACTGAAGGTGAAGGAAGGGGGGGGAGGATGAGCTTAGCTAATAGTACTGAGGAGAACAGTTCTAAAGCCAGGTAAAAGCTGCTGCCGGTTTTATACAGTGACCCTGTCACTGCAGCCATGAGACCCTATCCCTGCCTCTTTCTTCCTTATCCAACTCTCCAATTAGAACTTAGAGTAGGTGAGGAGTGAATAATTCAATGGAGGGACATGGAAAGCAGGTACATACTGTATATCAGTCAAAGCTGGCAGCTGGAAGGGTTAAAGATAATACTCTGCTGGCCACTGAAAGTGTTAATAGGAAAGTCTGTTGGATTGAGTGGTTCATGGTAATATTCTTCTGGCACTGAAAGCGTTAATGGCAATACTATGGGGTTAATAGCAATTCTCTGGAAAGGTGCTAGCACTGAAAGTATTTAATAGTAAAGTTGCTGGCACTAAAGGAATGGTAATGTCTGCTGGCACTGATATTTAATGCAAATATTCTTGGAAAAGCACTGAAAGCGTAAAACATCTCCAGATTCACCAAATTTCCCTGTTCTGTCCACCGTCTGGAAACAATTTGTGGGAGAACACTGGAGCCACATACAGCACACCACTAAACCTAGCCGTCCTTTCAATAGTATTTCATTAGTGGCAGTGTTGCTGCATATGCACAAACATAGAAACACGCTGCCTCACTGGTACAGCGTGCCCCTCAAACAACCAGTAAAGCATTCCCACATAAAGAACAGTCGCAGTAGACGGTGTCAGAAGCAGAAGGAAGAAACCCAGCTGTAGTTGACAGGCCAAGTTTTTTTTTTTTGTGTGGGGGGGGACACATGGTGGAAGGGCACCTAGGGCACTAAAATGGCTAGAAACGGCCCTGTCTAGAGGATATGTACTGTAAAAACAAGTTGAATTAGGGATAGCTGTGGCTTAAACTTAGTGTGTGTGAATTTTGTTTATTTCCTCTCCCATAGCACCTAAGGTAGCCTAAAAGTTACTGGCTTCCTCTTATGTGAAGTGCTTGTTTTGTTGTTGTCTCCCACCCACGAGATTCTGGGTATCTGCTGCAGCTTCTGGTCTCCACAAGTGTGGTAGTTTGTTTCTAGTGTGCGGCGTCACGCGTGCGCACATGTGACATCACGCCGTGACCAAGACACGTTGGGGCGTGATGAAATCACGTACGCAAGTCGTGACAGAGAGCGCACGGTAATCATTTCACATGTGCGTTGACGTTATGGTGTGGGATCAAGGGATCCAACCAGCTGCTACAAGAAAAAGGTTAAGCTCTATTCAAAGGACAAAACCATTTGAGCATGTATCATCACCGTACCCTGTAGCCTATTAGTGCATTATGGGCTTCCTAAAAATCCTAAATCTCATGTCACAAACGAAACGATGTCCAATGATGTGACATTATTTTCTATGCCCACCACAAAAGCTGTTCAAATGGTGAGAAAACTGCTGTTCCAAGTAGAGATGGGACAGATCATCCGGATTTCGGGACTTCGGAGCCTATTTTCTATAATTATCAAAGTTAGAGGATTATCGAATATAGCCTTGGATGTTCAATAATCCTCAAAAATACGATTGGAAAACTTGAAAGTGGTCTCTGATCGTATTTTCGAAGATTATTGAATGTTCAAGGCTATTTTCGATAATCCTCGAAAGTAGCCTTGAAGATCGATAATTGAAAATTTTCCATTTTCGGATCTTTGGGATTTTCGTGAGATCAGGAATCCAAAAGCAGAAAAAACTGGGTGAGTTACGGCTATCTTAGTTCCAAAAGCAGGACAGATGTTACCCTAGACAAGGTGTTTATTCTGCTGAATTTATGCTTATACCACCTTTTTCAATATAAGGATACATTCTGCAAGCAAAAACATGGATGTGCTATGTTCTTTCCAGTTAACCATTGTGGCAAACCCTTTTTTACTCTAAACCTCTCACCATTCATGCAACTAAAGTGTTTTTCAGAAACTGAGCCTCCTCTTGAATTCGAGATTCCAGGCCTTTTTTTCCAAGTCCCATATTCTTAAAGCCATCAATCCAAAACGCTCTGTTGTTTCCAGGTGTGACCAATTGAATATGAGCAATGCCTAGTTTAAAGGTAAGAAAAAAATGATTCAATGTCAAATTAAATAGGTTAAGGGTCAGGTACACTCATAGCCAAAACAAATGTCCGTCCCAGCCAAAGGTTAAAATTACAGTGGCACTGGCATCCCTTTTAATCCATAAGTGGAATGTTGATAGAGGCATGGTAATAGCCCTTATCATGGTATTTATATCTGTTTTCAGTATTTGCCTTTAGTGTAAGGCAAAGGGCTCTCATATGAAATTGGATTACTGCTATAAAATATCTATATATATATAATCAATAGAGAAAACGGAGCACTCCTGGGTCTTGTAAGCTGTTTATTGATTACATAAATACAAATGATCTTAAAAGTTAGATATATTCAGGTCTTACCCAGATGACTTCAGAGATGACAACACACCCACCCTCAAGGAGGAAGATTAAGATGAGCCCAGATTCCAAACCAGTGATAAATTGTAAATCCAGATGAAATACATTTTTCTGACCTGTTCATTTTCATCATCTTATTCTGTGGTTTTTCTATTTTGAATTTATTAGAATAAACAGAGCTTCCCGCTCTATTGCTCCCCGTGTTCCATTGCCCCCAGATAACATTTGGGAGTATATTTCAAAGAAGCTCCTAAATATAACTGACTTTTGTTTAGGAAATGTAAAAGTGTTCAGGACATTATAAGTACTTGTTTAATCGCTATTCCAGTTTCAGTTCCAATATGTCTCCAATATTATCTGACTGATCAGCACTATAAGATATTGGATCCCAATTATCCGGGAAGGTGGTGTAACCCGCTTAAATTTTCCATAATACCTCAACAGACCTCCCGTGAACGAACTGTAGATATAGTTATGATTCGGACTCAAAATGTTACTGCTGGTGAAGTTTGTTTTATTTTTATTTGTTCCCCTAATGTAAAATGTGTTTCTGTGATCAATGACATGAAGTGTAATCTCACCTACCAAACAATATCAGATCAGTAATTTGCAACAACTTAGCAATCATATCAAAGTAGATGAATATGTTTTCTCTGAATACTATTTCCACTGATAATGTTGCTATAAATTACATATAATTTCTGTTAAGTTATCCCTTCGGGATAAAAGGGTGGAACTGTTAGGTTTTTATATATTCTCTATAATCACTTAGCATAATAGCAGCCATTTTGTTCTCTGACTCCATTTTGTTTTATATTATTGTCGTGCAGATGTTTTGTTTCCAAATGTTCTGAGCTCAAGGTCTAGCCTGACTCTATCTTCATATTCCAAGGTTTTAGTACGTCATCGGCAGACACTGTGTCTGGCCACGCCCCCCTTTTCTCTTTGTGAAAACCCAATGTAATAACTAAATAAACTGAGAAACTGGGTTCTATTACACCATGTGTGTTGTGCGATCCTTTCTCCCAGAGCTGAAGGTCTCTAAATGGGTCTGACAGGCATCAATAAAGTCGGGCGTGACTAGAATAGGATATTTATTCTTTCAATAGGCAGTTGACCTACGCGTTTCAGCCCCTCATAATAGAGCCGTCCTCAGGGTACCTCAGGAACCCTAAGACACATAAAACAAGGATCTTTATAATGGAACTGTTGAATTTGGCATTGAGTTTGAATTATTTTCGATTCGAGAATACTTTCTATCTCCAAGTCCTAGGAACGGCGATGGGCGCGGCCATGGCGCCGGCCTACGCCAATGTATACATGTTTGAGTATGAAAAAAACAATATTTTAACCAAATTCTCTCAACAGATTGTTATATATAGACGTTTTATAGAAACAAACCTGTTGCAAAACATTTTTTGGAGTTCGGACATGACATTTCCACTTTTAAATTCAGAGGAATAGACCATGTACCAGTATTACGTAGAGGAGGGGACAGATCGAAACTGTTATTACAACGGGAAGCCTATTGGACAAAGACATTAAACACAGTTAACCCTTGTGGATTGAATGAATATATCTAATACAAATGTTTTCTTGAGGAACGATAACACTCTATGGATTTTAAGAATTAGGATTTTAATTATTCCAGAGTACATTTTGTATTTTCAATATTTTACCAGACTTATGGTCCAATTAGCTTTTAAGTAAAGTTTGGCATCCATTCAGCACCACGAGGGGAGTGTGTCCTAACCACAATGTGTAGATATTGCCATATGTTTTAGTTATCTACAAATCACAGAACAGATGTTGTTTCACCCTTACAAGACTTTATAATTGTAAATGTTGGTTTATAAAGTTTGGAGCATCTTTATCAGAAATAAACAATTATTGCATGATACTGTACCTAGTTTATATAGCTGCTTAATGGAACACTGCCAGAACACTTAAAGGAATAGTTCACTGGAAAAGTGAACTATTCCTTTAATGCATTCATTAAAGAATGGAAGGTTAAGGTGCAATGCCATATCTCCCATTCTTCAATCAATTTCAAAGGAATCAGGAATGAAGGCGGAAGATATTTACCTTTCACGCGATCCACTACAGCTGCACTGACAAGTCCTGACTGTTTCCTGCTTCAGTTCAACTATAGCGCGCATTATTTGCATGTGCGCTTTAGCTGAATTGAACCAGGAAGGGACCTTTCAATGCAGCCGCAGTGGATTGGGCGATTGGGGATTGGTAGATATTGAGAATTCGATTTTAGCCCAATACAGACTAGACTCCATAATGTAGATTGAAAAAAAAGAAAGGAACATAAATCTAACCAACCTCCGTAAAATATTTTAACATACTTTGCAATTCTGGGATCTCTCTAATCAGAACACACAGCTAGTGAATTACCATTAAAAAATCTCCCCCTTATTTAACACTCCTTGTTGTGCAATTGATTTCTCTACTACGAATGTTAAATTTTGGAAAACCCAAAGGAATAAATAGAAATGTAGAACAACTGGAAGAAGCTGGCACTATATAAATCTCAATATAATAATAACTGACCAGACATTGTGCTTGTGAAGGTTCCATTCATCCAGGTATGGTATATCTGTTGTATTCAGTTAGATCAACTGGACTTGAAGTTTAGTTCTTGAAGACGTTTCGCTAGTCATCCGACTGGCTTTCTCTATTCAGAATGACTTGTACAAGAATCGTGGCAATTATGTACCCTGGAAAATCACAAATTAGCATATCACAGCCAAGTGTAAGGGCGTGATTAGATAGTGGCTAAGAGGTGTTATAGGAACTACCAGAGTAAGGTGTCAAAACAGCATTGTACATGGCAGACAGTTGGTGTCGAACCCCCCACCTCTATTTAGGCTTGGTTTCTTTATTTCACATAAATGGCCTCTAACACCTCTCGTGAACCAGTCACGTTCCTTTGCCAATATGTTAACATTACAATCTTCAAAGGTATGTCCTTTATCCTTAAGATGAAGTACACGGCTGAGTCCTGACCCGAGGAATTGGCTCTTCTGTGCTGGATGACTAGCGGATGACTAGCGAAACGTCTTCAAGTTGATCTAATTGAATGCAACAGATATAACATGACCTGGATGAATGAGAACCTTCACAGCTGACCAATGAAACCGCCATAACAACATCCACTGGAAACAGTTATAGCTTTACCGTTTCACAGGAAAAACCCTTTCCGAACTTGAAGCCTAAACCTTTTTCTTCAAGTCTTAAGGGATGTCCTTGTGTCCTCTGACATTTTCTATTGGTGAACAATGCCCCAGATAGTTTATTGTATGGCCCGCTAATGTATTTATACACAGGTGATCATATCCCACACAAGCGCCTTTTCTCCAGCGTACATAATTGTTTTTCCAGTCTCCTTTCTTTTAGAGCTCCCCCAATCCCTTATTAATGTTGCCCTTCTTGAACCCTTCCATTTCAAAGATGTCCTTTGTACACAGGATTCCAAAATTGCACTGCATATTCCAAATGAGGCTTACCAATGCTTTGTAAAGAGGGAGAATTACATTTCCTCCCTTGAATATATACCTCTCTTTATACAAGACCAATACCATGCTGGCTCTGGTGTTGCCACTGGCACTGCTTGCTACCTTAGTTTAAGTTTGTATCCAAAACTCCAAGATCCCTTTCCAACAGGGATTCACTTAACACAGAGCCATTTATAGTATAATGCACCGGATTTTAGTCCAAAATGCATCACTTTTTTTTCACATTTTTCAACATAGATCTGCATCTGCCACTTAGCAGTCCAATGTGACCAATCTACCTAGATCCACTTGCAAGATGCATACCTCTGAAGTTTTAATGGTCGACAAAGTTGTGGTTGTCAGCAAACACAAGAAACCTGCTGATAATACCAACTTCCAAGTCATAATAAACAGATTAAATGAAGTGGCCCCAAGAAGTGGCACCCCACTTAAAACCATAGTCCATATAGAAGGAGGCCGGTAAACAACTAATCTGCATCCTATTCATTAACCAACTTTCTATCCACGTACAAATGTGCCAACCCTGCCCAACAGACTGTACCTTATACATTAATCACCTATGGGACACTGTATCAAAAGCCTTTGCAAAATCCAAGTATACTAACATCGACTGCTATGCCAGAGTCTAAATTCCTACTCACTTCCTCATAAAAATAAGCAGTTAGTTTGACAAGATCTACTTCCTCTAAACCTTATACGGTCAGTCATTGAAAACATCTCTAAAATATGTTCCCGTTATCAAACTTTCCAGTATCTACCCCAGATGAAGCTAAACTACATGCCTGAATTCCCGCTCGTGAATGACTAACCTATTGGAATTACATCAGCCTAAGAATTATAGGAGTACAACCTTCTTAGCCATTCCCAGGCCAGCTTGTAACTAAATGGTTAAAGGGATGTCCACCCCATATAAAAACTATTATTAACTTCCTCAGGGGCCCTAAAAATAGGTTACGTTTGGCTTAAAATGATTAATAATAGTCCAAAACTATATTTATTATACTTACAAGCTCATGATTATCCACCACAGTTCTCTCCCACTTCCTGGTAAGCAGTCATTCACGGCCATGACAGTGACATCACGGCCAATGGCTGGGTTGCCATTACCAGACGAGTTCTGCTACTCATGAATGGAAAAGGCACATAACAGCAGCAGAGGAGAGAGCGCTGCATGGTGGATCGTGAGCTTGTAAGTAATCTTGTTTGCATAAATTGTGATGAAAAAGACTAGAGACTTGAATGAAGAGAAGTAAAGCTTAAATGTACATTTTTCTCATGTTAATGCTCTCAGTAAAACTAATTTAAGTTACAAAGTCCCATAATGATGCATTCCTTAGGTTCAAAGTCACTAATAAATTAAAGATAGGGAAATAATTCAGGCTTGTAACTCCCTCAGCAAACTAGCAAGTATAGGAACAAAGACTCTGGGTAATTACCATGTTTCTGTTAGTTTAGAAAGCTATATCTTTAAAAAGACTTTTAACAGCATTCCACAAGCTAATGCAAAACCAGGGCGCCAACTACAGACCGGGTTCGGCTTTATTAAAGACCGGTTTCGGCTTTATTGAGCCATCATCAGTTGCGGAGTGCAGGCCTCTGGTTTTGCAGTGCGAAGCGCTATAGACGACGTCACCAATAATTTGATTGGATTGGGAGATAAAGGCTTTGAAACTTGGTATTACCCAGAAGTTCTTGTTCTTATTAGGTCCAAAGGGACATTACAGCCAATTAAGCTTTCTTGAGGCCTTTTATGCGCGAGTTCTAAAAGGGTTATTGAGCAGGGGGAGGAGGCGCAAACCTCTGACCGAGAGGAGGAGAACGGAAATACTTATTAAATATTGGTTAAAAAATGCAGTAAAAATTTGCTAAAACAAGAAGTTGGGATGTAGGGTCAAATAAATCACAAGTGACCATTTTTTTTTTAAAGGACAACTCCACCTCTATAAGAAAATCTTTCAGAAAGAATGGCTCTTTAAAATATGTTGATTATATAATAGTTGTCCTATGATTATTTACTGATTGCCTGCTATGCTCTGGATGCCTCATGGAAACTGAGCAATTAGAAACCTGTACTGACCCTGTACTGACCTTGGGTATGCTCAGAAGTGGCAGACAGGGGATTAACATCAGTCATTGGCGGTGATGTCAATTGTCAATCCATAACTGACAATTATAACTGGAAGAACCAGGAGCGAAAACAAGGGAAACAGGACATTGTACAAGATTTCAGGTTAGATTATATATTCAGATTTCAAACATTACGTTTAGGGTTTGAGGGGTGATTTACGTATAAAGTTTTCATTGTCGGGCTTTTGGACTGGACTTGTAACCTTTTCCTGCACAAGATCGTATATTCACGATCTGTGCGTGAATACTCAAACTTCCACAGATCGTGAATATACGATATGTGGTTCCCCCCTCCCAAATTTTTTTCCCCCTGCTAGGGCGATCGGGGGGCAGCATTCAACTGCCCCCACGCCCCCCCACCCCCTCGGTTTGGTCCAAATTCGAGGGGGGGATCAGGAGATATCCTACCTTTCCCTGCATCACGGTCCCACGAGGAGGAAGTGGAGGAGGAGCTCTTCAAAGACGGAAAGGGAGACCCCGGTGAACTCACAGAACTTCCTCCTTCACGGGTCTTCCATAGAGTGGTTGTAAAGACTGACATCTGTGGCTTAGTGGAGGTAATGCAGGTGATCTCCATTCAGATCACTTGCAGTACCTAGTATAGTACAGCTGTCATGCAGACAGCCTTACATACATTTTGTGAATGGAACTCAAAGTTCCATTCACAAATAGGATTTTATATAAGGCTTTGCTACCGTATCAAGTTGATCATTCCCTAAGATGATTTGATGATCATCTTGGGAATGATCCCCCCAAAAAGGGGGAAATGCCCAAAAAAAATCTTAAATGGATACCACACCTTTTTTTTTTGTTTTTTACCCTAACTGATAAATTACAAAAAACTTTGTCTTCTTCATCTTCCCTGTCCCCGGTGATATCGTAAAGTAAACGCGGATCATAATATTGTGTTGGATTCCAAGGAAGCTAAGCCTATTTAGTAGGGAAATTTTGCAGAGGTACCAAAAAAAGGACCGATTGATTTTATGGATAAGTAAAGTGTGCAAAACACTTGGTGGCACTTACTGTACTAACTGGTTTTCCCACTAAAGGGGGAGTGGGATAGGGGTGGGGGTGTGGTTGTTGGCCGTTTTTATATTTTTCTGGTAATTGCAATGACGCATGGTCCTATTTGAGCTAGTTGGTGGCCCCTCTCTGTTTGCACACCCATCCCTTAGGGCATACATTTGATCAGGGACATGTGGGAATTGCCGGTTTAGTGGGTTTTTTACTTGCCGAGGGGTTTAGGTAGGATTTCAACATTGAGTCCCCCCCTTATTTTATTTTTTCCACAAAACTCCTAAAGCACACGGAGAGTATCTATAGGGATACAGCGCCTGGAATTTTCTTCATGTAATACGAAAGCATGATACCATCACGTAGCTGAAGGTGTGTATCTCCAAAAATGATACGTTTGTGGGGGGGTATTTCCCGTTGATTAGGCTGTTCAAATTACAGAACCTTGATTTTTTTGCTTGTAATTGGACTTGTGCATGCGTCCCAATTTTGAGCTAGTTGTGGCCACAGTCTCTTGTGTGACCCCACATATGGGCATACCGTTGAGTGCAGGATATGTGGAGATTGACATTTAGTGCGTTTTTTGCTGTCAAAAGGGTTTAGGTGAGATTGGGGAGTGGGGAGAATTTCCGTTTCGGGACTGTTTCTAGAAAAGTGTCAGGCTGTTCAAATAACAGAGACTTTGTTCTTTCTTGTAATTGCATTGTGCATGCATCCCATTGAGTCTAGTTGGTGCACTCTCGTGTGACTCCCGCATATGGCATAACGTTTGATCAGAACATTTGGGAGCTTGATATTAGTGGGGGTTTTATTTGTGGGGAGGAGGCTGCCAGTCTTTGCAGTTGCGGGAGTTTGGGGTGGTCTCGCAGGTGTGCTGGAGAAATCGGTATTGGTATAGAGCAGTGGTGCCCAACATGTAGCCCAATCGCAATCAGGAGCAGCCTTTGCTTAAAGGGTATGTACACAGTACACTGTAAATACAATTTAGTATTACTAGATAGCTTAGGCTTTAAATGTTAAGTGTATTTTTTTTTGTTCTGGGACTCTTCTATTCCCTACCTGTGGTGTGGTGTGACGTCATTGCGCACGCACGCTTGCAGTATCACGCTACGATGTGCAGTGCGTGTGCACTGACGTTACGTTGAGCACACAGTGACATCAGGTGCACACTCTGTCAAAGGGAACACTCTTTCCTTGGCAGAGCTGGAAATGGGAGACGACAGATGGAGGAATACAGAAAAGGACTAAAGGTAGGGTATAGGAGGGTCCTAGAACCAAAAAAATACACTTTACATTTAAAGCCTAAGTTATTTAGTAATACTAAGTTGTATTTACAGTGTCATTTAAATCCAATGCAATGTACTCACAACTGTCCCAGATTTAGCTGTACTTCCTGTTACTGCAGTCAGTAGTTGCAAGTGCCATTCCTCCAAGGGCACACCCAGATAGCAAGGAGCTATTGATTAAATGTTGAGTTATGGTCAGAATGGTCAGTGTTGATGATTGAACATTGAACCAGTATTGATTTTTGGTTAGATTATCAACATTGAGAATCTGATTGTTAAATAACATTGATTCAACATTAATAAATGGTGAGTTTTTTCAACATTGAAAAAAATATGTTGAGCCAACATTGATATTAGGAAAAATCTCAACATTTAACTGCTGTGGTATATACTGTGTCTTTTTTTTTTTTTTTTAAATGGTCACTTTTTTTTAATTGCCCCAACCCTAGCACTTCATTACATAAAAAAAAAAAAGTCAGTATTTCAGTTGCATTTCTTTTACACAGAACAATATATTGAAATGGGAGGGTTAAGCCTCATTTTTTTTAAATTAGGATTGAAAATTACTGCGCTTTTTTCTTAAAAGGCATATGATTGCACTAACACTCCCTTTAATATCTAGTAGAAATATAGTAAAAAAACACCATCTTTATATTTTAAGCTACAGCTATCCAGTAAGATAAAATTATGTAACTGTCTTCCATTGGACATCGTGACGGCAGGTTCATTGCATAGTTTAAAAAAAAAGCAGGATGAGTTTCTGAAAATAAGGAATGTTGCAGGTTACTGGTACATAAAGTAGAGTTGATCCCGGGATATTGCCAATTGCTAGTCAGGAAGGAATTTACAAAAACGCATGTGCAAACACGTAACAACGCACACGCAGTCGCATGTGATAACGCTCGCCATTTTGTGTGTGATTTGGTGCGTTGTAGTGTGGCCTCAGCCTAAAGGAACATTTCAGTAAATGTAAAAAAAAAAAGTAAAATCAGTTTACTGTTTTTTATTTCTCAAGAAAGAATGTTAGAAATTCACTCTGGTTGGTAAATAACCTCAGTGTCCCAAGCCCAGGGACCCCACTCAGTGTCCCAATGCCTAAGTCCCCCTATCAGTGTCCCAAGCCCAGAGTGTCTCAGTGTCCCAAGGACAGAGTACCCTCTCAGTGTCCCAAAGACAGAGTCCCCTCTCAGTGTTCCAAGGCCAAAGTCCCCTCTCAGAGTCTCAAGGCTAGAGTCCCCTCTCAGTGTCCCAAGGCCAGAGTCCCCTCTCAGAGTCCCAAGGCTAGAGTCCCCTCTCAGTGTCCCAAAGACAGAGTCCCCTTTCAGAGTCCCAAGGCCAGAGTCCCCTCTAGTGTCCAAGGCCAGAGTCCCCTCTCAGAGTCCCAAGGACAGAGTCCCCTCTCAGAGTCCCAAAGCCAGAGTTCCCTCATAGTGTCCCAAGGCTAGAGTCCCTTCTCAATGTCCCAAGGACAGAGTCCCCTCTCAGAGTCCCAAAGCCAAAGTCCTCTCTTAGTATCCCAAGGCCAGAGTCCCCTCTCAGTGTCCCAAGGACAGAGTCCCTTCTCAGTGTCCCAAGGACAGAGACCCTTTCAGTGTCCCATGGCCAGAGACCCCCAAGTGTCCCAAGCGCAGAGTCCCTCTCAGTTGGCCAAGCCCTGAATCCCCTTCAGTGGCCCAAGAACAGAGACCCCCCTCAGTGTCCCAAGCCCAGAGACCCCTCTCAGTGCCAAAGACAGAAACCCCATCAGTGTCCCAACCTTAGAGTCTCCTCTCAGAGTTCCAAGGCCAGAGTCCCCTCTCAGTGTCCAAAGGCCAGAGTTCCCTCCCAGTGTCCCAAGGCTAGAGCCCCCTCTCAGAGTCCCATGGCCAGAGTCCCCTCTCAGTGTCCCAAAGCCAGAGTCCCCTCTCAGTGTCCCAAGGACAGAGTCCCTCTCAGTGTCCCAAGGACAGAGTCCCCTATCAGTGTCCCAAGACCAGAGTCCCCTCTCAGTGTCCCAAGCCCAGGGACCCCCCTCAGTGTCCCAATGCCTAAGTCCCCCTATCACTGTCCCAAGCCCAGAGTGTCTCAGTGTCCCAAGGAAAGAGTCCCCTCTCAGAGTCCCAAGGCCAGAGTCCCCTCTCAGTGTCCCAAAGACAGAGTCCCCTCTCAGTGTTCCAAGGTCAGAGTCCCCTCTCAGTGTCCCAAGGCCAGAGTCCCCTCTCAGTGTCCCAAGGCCAGAGTCCCTCTCAGAGTCCCAAGGCCAGAGTCCCCTCTCAGTGTCCCAAACAGAGTCCCCTTTCAGTGTCCCAAGGCCAGAGTCCCCACTCAGTGTCCCAAGGACAGAGTCCCCTCTCAGTGTCCCAAAGCCAGAGTCCCCTCTCGAGTCCCAAGGACAGAGTCCCCTCTGTGTCCCAAGGCCTGAGTCCACTCTCAGAGTCCCAAGGCCAGAGTCCCCTCTCAGTGTTCAAGGTCAGATCCCCTCTCATGTCCCAAGGCCAGAGTCCCCTTTCAGAGTCCCAAAGCCAGAGTCCCCTCTCAGTGTCCCAAGGCCAGAGTCCCAAGGACAGAGTCCCCTCCAGTGTCCCAAGCCAGAGTGTCTCAGTGTCCCAAGGAAGAGTCCCCTCTAAGAGTCCCAAGCCAGAGTCCCCTCTCAGTGTCCCAAAGACAGAGTCCCTCTCAGTGTTCCAAGGTCAGAGTCCCCTCTCAGTGTCCCAAGGCCAGAGTCCCCTCTCAGTGTCCCAAGCCAAGTCCCCTCTCAGAGTCCCAAGGCCAGAGTCCCCTCTCAGTGTCCCAAAGACAGAGTCCCCTTTCAGTGTCCCAAGGCCAGAGTCCCCACTCAGTGTCCCAAGGACAGAGTCCCCTCTCAGTGTCCCAAGCCAGAGTCCCCTCTCAGAGTCCCAAGGACAGAGTCCCCTCTCAGTGTCCCAAGCCTGAGTCCACTCTCAGAGTCCCAAGGCCAGAGTCCCCTCTCAGTGTTCCAAGGTCAGAGTCCCCTCCATGTCCCAAGCCAGAGTCCCCTTTCAGAGTCCCAAACCAGAGTCCCCTCTCAGTCCCAAGGCCAGAGTCCAAGGACAGAGTCCCCTCTCAGTGTCCCAAGGTCTGAGTCCACTCTCAGAGTCCCAAGGCCAGAGTCCCCTCTCAGTGTCCCAAAGCCAGAGTTCCCTCATAGTGTCCCAAGGCTAGAGTCCCTTCTCAATGTCCCAAGCAGAGTCCCTCTCGGTGTCCCAAGGCCAGAGTCCCCTCTCAGAGTCCCAAGGCCAAAGTCCCTCTTAGTATCCCAAGGCCAGAGTCCCTCTCAGTGTCCCAAGGACAGAGTCCCCTCTCAGTGTCCCAAGGACAGAGACCCCTTTCGTGTCCCATGGCCAGAGACCCCCCAGTGTCCCAAGCCCAGAGTCCCCTCTCAGTTGGCCAAGCCCAGAGTCCCCTCTCAGTGGCCCAAGGAGAGAGTCCCCCTCAGTGTCCCAAGCCCAGAGACCCCTTCAGTGCCCAAAGGCAGAAACCCCATCAGTGTCCCAACCTTAGAGTTTCCAAGCCAGAGTCCCCTCTCAGTGTCCTAAGGACAGAGTCCCTATCAGTGTCCAAACCAAGAGGCCCCTCTCATGTCCACAAGACAGAGTCCCCTACAGTGTCCAACCCAGAGTCCCCTCTCAGTGTCCCAAAGACAGAGTCCCCCCTCAGTGTCCCAAGCCCAGAGTCCCCTCTCAGATCCCCAAGGCCAAGTCACCTCTCAGTGTCCCAAGGCAAGAGTCCCCTCACAGTGTCCCAAGGCTAGAGTCCCCTCTCAGAGTCCCAAGGCCAGAGTCCCCTCTTAGTGTCCCAAGGATAAGTTCCTCTCAGTATCCCAAGGCCTGAGTCCCCTCTCAGAGTCCATGCCAGAGTCCCCCTCAGTGTCCCAAACCCAGAGTTCCCTCACAGGTGTCCCAAGGCTAAAGTCCCCCTCTCAGAGTCCCAAGGCCAGAGTTCCCTCTCAGTGTCCCAAAACAGAGTCCCTCTCAGTTGTCCCAAGGACAAGTCCCTTCATGTCCCAGGCCCAGAGTCCCCTCTCAGTGTCCCAAAGCCAGAGTCCCCTATCAGTGTCCCAAGCCCGAGTTCCCCTCTCAGTGTCCCAAAGACAGAGTCCCCCCTCAGTTTCCCAGCCCAGAGTCACCTCTCTCAGTATCCCAAGGACAGAGTCCCCTCTCAGTGTCCCAAGCCTAGAGTCCCCTCTCATGTTCCAAGGTCAGAGTCTCCTCTTCGAGTCCAAAGGCCAGAGTCCCCTCTCAGTGTCCCAAAGCCCGGAGTTCCCTCACAGTGTCCCAAGGCAGAGTCCCCTCTCAGAGTCCCAAGGCCAGAGTCCCCTCTCAGTGTCCCAAGGACAGAGTCCCTCTCAGTGTCCCAAGGACAAGTCCCCTATCACCGTTCCAAGCCCAGAGTCCCCTCTCAGTGTCCCAAAGACAGAGTCCCCTAAGTGTCCCAAGCCCAGAGTCCCCTCTAAGTGCCCAAAGACAGAGTCCCCCCTCAGTTTCCCAAGCCCAGAGTCCCCTCTCAGTATCTCAAGGACAGAGTCCTCTCTCAGTGTCCCAAACCTAGAGTCCCCTCTCAGAGTCCAAAGGCCAGAGTCCCCTCTCATGTCCCAAAGCCCAGAGTTCCCTCACATTGTCCCAAGCTAGAGTCCCCTCTCAGAGTCCCAAGGCCAGAGTCCCCTCTCAGTGTCCCAAGGACAGAGTCCCTCTCAGTATCCCAAGGCCTGAGTCCCCTCTCAGAGTTACAAGGCCAGAGTCCCCTCTCAGTGTCCCAAAGCCGAGTTCCCTCATAGTATCCCAAGGCAAGAGTCCCCTCTCAGTGTCTCAAGGCCAGAGACCCCACGAGTGCCCCAAGCCCAAAGTCCCTCTCAGTTGGCCAGCCCAGAGTCTCCTCTCAGTGTCCCAAGCCCAGAGACCCCTCTCAGTGCCAAAAGACAGAGACCCCCTCAGTGTCCCAACCTTTGAGTCCCCTCTCAGTGTCCCAGGCCAGAGTCCCCTCTCAGAGTTCCAAGTCAGAGTCCTCTCTCAGTATCCCAAGCCAGAGTCTTCCATCAGAGTCCCAAGCCCAGAGTCCCCTCTCAGTGTCCCAAGCCCAGAGTCCCCCCTCAGTATCCCAACCCAGAGTCCCCTCTCAGTCCAAGCCCGAGTCCCTCAACAGTATACCAAGGTCAGAGTCCTCCATTAGAGTTCCAAGCCCAGAGTCCCTCTTAGTGTCTCAAGGACAGAGTCCCCTCTCAGTGTCCCAAGGCCAGAGACCCCTTTCAGTGTCCCAAGGCCATAGACACCTCTCATGTCCCAAGGCCAGAGACCCCCCAAGCCCAGAGTCCCCTCTCAATGGCCAAGCCCAGAGTCCCCTCTAGGTCCCAAGCCCAGAGACCGCTCTCAGTCCCAAAGACAGAGACCCCCTCATTGTCCCAACCTTAGATCCCTCTCAGTGTCCAAGGACAGAGTCCCCTCTCAAGTTCCAAGGCCAGAGCCCCCTCCATATCCCAAGACAGAGTCCCCTCTCAGTGTCCCAAGGCCAGAGACCCCCCAAGTGTCCCAAGCCCAGAGTCCCCTCTCAGTTGGCCAAGCCCAGAGTCCCCTATCAGTGCCAAGCCCAGAGACCCCTCTCAGGGCCCAAAGACAGAGACCCCCTCATTGTCCCAACCTTAGAGTCCCCTCTCAGTGTTCCAGGCCAGAGTGTCCTCTCAGATTTCCAAGGCCAGAGTCCCCTCTCAGTATCCCAAGGCCCGAGTCCTCCATCAGAGTCCCAAGCCCAGAGTTCCCTCTAGTGTCCCAAGGCCAGAGACCCCTTTCAGTGTCCCAAGCCAGAGACCCCTCTCAGTGTCCCAGGTTAGAGACCCCCCAAGTGTCCCAAGCCCAGAGTCCCCTCTCATTGGCCAAGCCCAGAGTCCCCTCTCAGTGTCCAAAGCCCAGAGACCCTCGCGTGCCAAAGACAGAGACCCCTCATGTCCCAACCTTAGTGTCCCCTCTCAGTGTCCCAAGGACAGAGTCCGCTCTCAGTGTCCCAAGCCCGAGTCCCCTCTCAGTATCCCAAGGACAGAGTCCCCTCTCAGTGTCCCAAGCCCAGAGTCCCCTCTCAATGTCCCAAGACAGAGTCCCCCCTAAGTGTCCCAAGCCCAGAGTCCCCTCTCAGTGTCCCAAGCCCAGAGTCCCCTCTCAGTGTCCCAAGCCCAGAGTCCCCTCTCAGTGTCCAAAAGACAGAGTCCCCCCTAAGTGTCCCAAGCCCGAGTCCCCTCTCTTGTCCCAAGCCCAGAGTCCCCTCACGTGTCCCAAGCCCAGAGTCCCCTCTCAGTGTCCCAAGCCCAGAGTCCCCTCACAGTTATCCCAAGCCCAGAGTCCCCTCTCGGAGTCCCAGCACAGAGTCCACTTTCAGTGTCCCAAGCCCAGTGTCCCCTCTGAGCATCCCAAGACAGAGTCCCCTCTCAGGGTCCTAAGCCCAGAGTCCCCTCTCAGTTCCCAAGCCCAGAGTCCACTCTCAGAGTCCCAAGCCCAGAGTCCACAATCAGTGTCTTAAGCAATCTACCTTAACTTCTGTCTGAGTCCATGCCGCTGTGTAACTGCTGTGTCTGTTCGGTGAAGCAATAGAAACTGCATAGAAACGCATTGGATCACGCTTAAATGCGCTTTAGTGTGGCCTAGTCCTTAAGTGTTTTTTAAAGGCTGCCAAAAATTTGATTCCTTTCTGCTCCCACTGCTCTGACTGCATCTGACCATATCTTACCATGTCCTGTCCATTGCTTTCACCCTGCGATTTGTGATATAGCGAAAGACACTGCCTTAATATGGTAAGGTAAGGTAACTACCAGAACCATATCCCATTTTCTTATTGTTTTCTATGACAGATACAGACTCCTCCATGAAAAACACTGGGCTTTTTGGGGGCTCAGTAATTCCCATTTACCCCACTGTAAGCAGCTCTGGCAGCTGTTATCACTTCTGGATGAAATTATAAACAAATTAGTTTGAGGAGCTAAGGAAGTATATGTGTATAAGGTGTGTGGTGGGGTAGGATGTTGGAATTGGTTTTTTAGGTGCGGTGAGATATTGGGTTCTGGTCCAGCAATACAAACACAGCTAACTGCAGGATTGGGTGCTAGCTGTGGGTGAATAAGCTGTGCTTGCACAAAAAGGATACAGGTTTACACATAGGGGGGTCAGGGGAAGGGGCTGGGATATGCTAACTGCACCACCCCCTACCCCATGAAAAAGTAAAACTCCAAGAGCTAAAAAGAATGAAAGGAGGGTCAGCGAAGAGGAGGGTTGATTTATGGTTGATTTATGGTTGGTGGCAATTAATCCTTATTTCTGTGTTATTAATTGGAATTTTATTTAATACAATTTACATGCCCTTTAAGAAAGCATTGTTAAATGCAGTTGTGGAACAGACAGCTTTGCTGTGTATTCTTTGTAAAGAACAGGTTGACTCTACATTAAATAATTTATTATAGTTCACTAGAACACTGATGGGTGGTTATATGAAACTTGCAAGACATTCAACAGGTAAAAATAAATAATTACTAGTAAATTTGTGACTTAGGTTTTTATAACAGGAAACGGTACTCAAGTGTAAAATGTTCCAGGATTTTAGTGGCAAAATCTGTTCCCTGACTACGTCAATTCTGTACAGTCCTGCCGGCTGAACTTTTATCTTATATATACTGTAATGATATACGTGATATACTGTAATTATTCATTTGCCAACCTTCTGTCTGAGAATTAAAATGAAATAATCACCGTACAAAATGGATTATTCAGAAAATTAAAGAAAAGTTGCCAAAATGGTCATACTATGAAGGGTACAGCATTTTAACCGAAGAAAGAATCCACAGTTTCTAATGACTGGAACAAAAAAAGTAATCGAAAAAACAATCCTATAAAAGGCGCTAATAAAAAAAAAGAGCAAAAGTCTGCTGTGCTTTTAATCTGGCAGAAACCAATCAGAGGTTAGCTTTTTAACGGGTTACGGTTGTTTGCTGCAGATTAGTAGCACTGCAACTTTTGAATCTCTTATCTCTTTACAGTAATATACGTCACCCTTGAGAATGTTTTCATGATAAAGGGTTTAAATGGCAAGTGTCTTCCTATAATGACTTTGTATTTTATTGTATTTTAGCCATGTTTGTTTATTTGCAATTGTTATATTTCACTGGTAGCTACAAGCCACACTGGTTGCTTTTGTTTCGTGTCCTGACTTTGATGTGTTCTTACTTATTTAATATTTTGGTTTGTTGTAGTCGGGGGGCTGTTGATAGTCCACATACTGTCCCCAAGTGCAGAGACTGACCGAGGCAGATATATTCAGTGTTATAGTAATTTAACCTGAACTAAAGAATGAATTTGTGGTTAGAACAAGGTGATTCTAGGGCAGCACAGCCTTAAAGTGAGGGGTAAACACTGCACCTATAGAACAAGCACTTGTGCTTAATTTGGCCATCTGAGGTCTCATGGCACATAATTACCTTGGTTAGAAATAAAAACTGATAATAATTTTCCAACAGATTAAAAAATAATATATAATTACCTGAGTTGAGAGTTTAAAGGGTATCTCCACCCCCAAACATAAAAATTATATAATGAATCGGACCCCCAGCCCAATACTATTAAAAGTTCCAAAACAGCCCATAAATGACTTACCCACCTTCATTTCCCCTGGCCACGGCCTCTGCTACTTCCGGCTAAGACTCAGTCAATCACAGACGCAGCTGCCGGTCAGCAAGTGGAGCTGAGCGAACAAGGCTGGATAAGTACATTTATGTGCTGTTTTAGAACTTTTAAAGCTAGTGGCTAGGGTTCAGGTAACATTGAAACACTTACCCTCTGGCACTCCACTGATGGCTCCTTCCCAGCAGATGTTGCTGTGTCCCCACCGAGCTGTAATATTTGGCACATGCGCGACAATACAAAAGAGAGGACAGCACGCCTGTCAGCTGGGAAAAGCCGCGAGTGGAGCACAACCAAGTGTTGTTACGTTTCCTGGACGTGCTATTATTCACAGGGAGTTGTACACCAACTAAAGCAGTTGGTGTACAGGTCCTGGAAATGATCCAACGTTACCACATGCCTAATACTTTAAAGGAGAACTATTGTCGGGGCATAGCTACCAGGGGTGCAAGGGATGCAACACGCCCTTCCCCTATCAGTGTCCAAAGCCCAGAGTCCCCTCTCAGTGTCCAAAGACAGAGTCCCCCTCAGTGTCCCAAGCCCAGAGTCCCCCTCAGAGTCCCAACGGCCAGAGTCACCTCTCAGTGTCCCAAGGCAAGAGTCCCCTCACAGTGTCCCAAGGCTAGAGTCCCCTCTCAGAGTCCCAAGGCCAGAGTCCCCTCTTAGTGGTCCAAGGATAGAGTTCCTCTCAGTATCCCAAGGCCTGAGTCCCCTCTCAGAGTCCAAATGCCAGAGTCCCCTCTCAGTGTCCCAAAGCCCAGAGTTCCCTCACAGTGTCCCAAGGCTAGAGTCCCCTCTCAGAGTCCCAAGGCCAGAGTTCCCTCTCAGTGTCCCAAAGACAGAGTCCCTCTCAGTGTCCCAAGGACAGAGTCCCCTATCAGTGTCCCATGCCCAGAGTCCCCTCTCAGTGTCCCAAAGACAGAGTCCCCTATCAGTGTCCCAAGCCCAGAGTCCCCTCTCAGTGTCCCAAAGACAGAGTCCCCCCTCAGTTTCCCAAGCCCAGAGTCACTCTCAGTATCCAAGGACAGAGTCCCTCTCAGTGGTCCCAAGCCTAGAGTCCCCTCTCAGTGTTCCAAGGTCAGAGTCTCCTCTTCGAGTCAAAGGCCAGAGTCCCCTCTCAGGGTCCCAAAGCCCAGAGTTCCCTCACAGTGTCCCAAGGCTAGAGTCCTCTCAGAGTCCCAAGGCCAGAGTCCCCTTCAGTGTCCCAAGGACAGAGTCCCTCTCAGTGTCCCAAGGACAGAGTCCCCATCAGCGTTCCAAGCCCAGAGTCCCCTCTCAGTGTCCCAAAGACAGAGTCCCCTATTAGTGTCCCAAGCCCAGAGTCCCCTCTAAGTGTCCCAAGACAGAGTCCCCTCAGTTTCCCAAGCCCAGAGTCCCCTCTCAGGTATCTCAAGGACAGAGTCCTCTCTCAGTGTCCCAAACCTAGAGTCCCCCTCAGAGTCCAAAGGCCAGAGTCCCCTCTCAGTCCCAAAGCCAGAGTTCCTCACAGTGTCCCAAGGTCTAGAGTCCCCTCTCAGAGTCCAAGGCCAGAGTCCCCTCTCAGTGTCCCAAGGACAGAGTCCCTCTCAGTATCCCAAGGCCTGAGTCCCCTCTCAGAGTTACAAGGCCAGAGTCCCCTCTCAGTGTCCCAAAGCCAGAGTTCCCTCATAGTATCCCAAGGCAAGAGTCCCCTCTCAGTGTCTCAAGGCCAGAGACCCCACGAGTGTCCCAAGCCCAAAGTCCCCTCTCAGTTGGCCAAGCCCAGAGTCTCCTCTCAGTGTCCCAAGCCCAGAGACCCCTCTCAGTGCCAAAAGACAGAGACCCCCTCAGTGTCCCAACCTTTGAGTCCCCTCTCAGTGTCCCAAGGCCAGAGTCCCCTCTCAGAGTCCCAAGCCCAGAGTCCCCTCTCAGTGTCCCAAGCCCAGAGTCCCCTCTCAGTGTCCCAAGCCCAGAGTCCCCTCTCAGTATCCCAAGCCCAGAGTCCCCTCTCAGTGTCCCAAGCCCAGAGTCCCCTCACAGTATACCAAGGTCAGAGTCCTCCATTAGAGTTCCAAGCCCAGAGTCCCCTCTTAGTGTCTCAAGGACAGAGTCCCCTCTCAGTGTCCCAAGGCCAGAGACCCCTTTCAGTGTCCCAAGGCCATAGACACCTCTCAGTGTCCCAAGGCCAGAGACCCCCCAAGCCCAGAGTCCCCTCTCAGTTGGCCAAGCCCAGAGTCCCCTCTCAGTGTCCCAAGCCCAGAGACCGCTCTCAGTGCCCAAAGACAGAGACCCCCTCATTGTCCCAACCTTAGAGTCCCCTCTCAGTGTTCCAAGGACAGAGTCCCCTCTCAGAGTTCCAAGGCCAGAGCCCCCTCTCAGTATCCCAAGGACAGAGTCCCCTCTCAGTGTCCCAAGGCCAGAGACCCCCCAAGTGTCCCAAGCCCAGAGTCCCCTCTCAGTTGGCCAAGCCCAGAGTCCCCTATCAGTGTCCCAAGCCCAGAGACCCCTCTCAGGGCCCAAAGACAGAGACCCCCTCATTGTCCCAACCTTAGAGTCCCCTCTCAGTGTTCCAAGGCCAGAGTGTCCTCTCAGATTTCCAAGGCCAGAGTCCCCTCTCAGTATCCCAAGGCCCGAGTCCTCCATCAGAGTCCCAAGCCCAGAGTTCCCTCTTAGTGTCCCAAGGCCAGAGACCCCTTTCAGTGTCCCAAGGCCAGAGACCCCTCTCAGTGTCCCAAGGTTAGAGACCCCCCAAGTGTCAAGGCCCAGAGTCCCCTCTCAGTTGGCCAAGCCCAGAGTCCCCTCTCAGTGTCCAAAGCCCAGAGACCCCTCTCAGTGCCCAAAGACAGAGACCCCTCAGTGTCCCAACCTTAGTGTCCCCTCTCAGTGTCCCAAGGACAGAGTCCGCTCTCAGTGTCCCAAGCCCAGAGTCCCCTCTCAGTATCCCAAGGACAGAGTCCCCTCTCAGTGTCCCAAGCCCAGAGTCCCCTCTCAATGTCCCAAAGACAGAGTCCCCCCTAAGTGTCCCAAGCCCAGAGTCCCCTCTCAGTGTCCCAAGCCCAGAGTCAAATTCGATAATTATCGAATTTACGATCGAAAGTCCGGAAACATCAAAAGTCAGAGAAATCCGGGTCTGGGATAGTTTGAGAAGTCCGAGTCCGTTCGAACTCAAAGTTTGGCTCGAACTCGGGCTCGAGTTCTAGTCCATCCCTAGCCACAATGGGCGAAACTGGAGATCCCATAGCACATCCATGTTTTTGCTTATAGAACTTATCCCTGTATTTGAAATAGGTGGTATTCAGGCACAAGTCCAGTAAGGAACACACCTGTTCTGGGTTGAGATCAGTTCTGCTGGTAAGGGCGCTGTCTTGGCCTAGCCATTTTCTCACCATGTCAACAGCCTCCTTGGTGGGTATACAGGTGATGAGAGATGTCACATCATAGGATACCATAGTTTGTTCTGCACCGAGTACTATATCTTCAATCTTGTTGGTGAAATCCTGAGAGTTCTGGATGTGATGCTTAGAATTTCCCACCAATGGTCCTAAGATGTTGGCTAGGTATTTTGCCACCTTGTATGTTACAGTTGATGCTGCTGACTATAGGTCTTAGTGGTGCCCCTTCCTTATGTATCTTTGGGAGTCCATATATGCATGGATGTGCCTCACCAGGGTAGAGGCGATGATACATTGCTTGATCAATGGCTTTATCCTTTTGAAGCTGTTGTAGTAAGTCTGTGACCCTTTTCTTGTACCGGCTGGTGGGATCCCTTGTTAAAGCCTCATATATGTTGTTATCGGCCAGGAGCATGGTCACCTTAGCATGGTAGTCTGAGGTGTTGAGTACCACCCATTCTTCCCTTGTCTGCCGGTAGAATGGTGATACTGGAATCTTTCTTGAGGGATGTTAAGTCTCTTCTTTCCTGTGTGGTCAGGTTAGATGAAGGAGTTTTAGCACTGGCTAAGGCTGCAGATACCTTAAGGTGAAGTTTTTCTGCCTCACTCTGTGGTACCTTATTATTGTGGATTGAGGCTTCTGTGGCTGGTATAATATCCACCTCAGGGATGGCTTTAGGAGTGATGGCAAAATTCAAGCCCTTAGCAAGGACTTCCATTTCTGGCTGGGTCAGTGTCCCATTAGACAAGTTTCTCACCCATTCCTCCTTGTTTGATGAAGTGACACTTCCCTCCTTTTGCATCCAAGGTAGTTGTTCTCCTTTGGGGGTGTTCTGTGATGACAGAATAGAGAACTTGTTCTGTTGTCTTTGTTTGCCCTTACAGTGCTGAGAAAGCTGTGCTTGTTTGGTGAACTCCATCACTATTTCCCAGATGGCCACAGGTAGCTGTGAGGCCAGGTTCTGTTCTAGTTGACTAATGTTGTGCATTAAAGATTCAACTGTAAAATGTGTCTGTTGTACTCGTTCATTTAGAAGCTGTGTTTGAGCCTTTTTGCAGTATCTGTTTGGCTCTGATGCCTTTAACTGTGGAATCCAGATGTATACTGCATGGTACTAGCCTTTGTTGTCTGCATTGGAGGTTAAATCGCAGGTGGTTTCTGTAGTCTGCCAATTTCCTTGCTGTCTTTTCATATTGCCATACAAGTTTGAGGGTTTTCGGAATAAAGTTCATCATTCAGCATAGTTTCTGCCTAGTGTCCTGTTTTCCCAGGACCACCCTGCTTGAGGGCTTGGTCTGCTGGACAAGATTGTTAAGCCTTGTCCTGGAATCGGTAAGGCTTGGGCAGAGGTGGAACTCTGTGGTTGCTGGACTCATTAATTATTGTTTGTAAACCCAGCCCTTGGCAGTTGGCAGCTATGACCTATCTATTTTTCTTTAAAATCCTATATGTCTGAATTGCCAAAAACAGTTCAAGTACTGTATAAAAAGCATTGGGGTAGAAACAGAATGGCATGTCAGGACATCAGAGACACCACTGTTGGTTGGGGCATATATTTTTTTAAAATCTAGTCACATATGAATCCAGAGACAAAGGGAGATGTAAAGATCAAATGTGATTACAGAGGAAGAAGAAAGAAGAAAGGATAGATAGAACCAGGAGGAAAACAATGAGAAAATGAAATGTTATAAAAGATCTTGTTGCCTGTTTCTAGGACCCACAGCACTCCCATCTGACATTGATTGAGTCAATATCATTGACAATGTCAGTTTTTGTGAATATGTATTAACATATTCAATCCCCAGGGACTCAATCACAGACACAGGGAATATTTCTTTGGTTGTTAATGAGTTTCATGTATTCTTTTTGACCACATTTAATTCCTTTATCATTTCCCAGTTGCTTCTTCAGCTACGGTTATACTTAGGTTGATAAAAATGCACTCCAGTTCTATGAATAAGACTATATGTGAGTTTTTTAAAATTGTCTTGGTTTCCTTTGTTAATTGTAGGCATAATCTTAATGGAATTGAAGTAACCACATTGTAGTTAATTCCCATTTGAGATTTTCTTCACTGAAAAAGAACTTTTCCAATTCCTTTTGTTATTCTTGGCCAGGATCCCAGATGCTAATGGTGAACCTTCTAATATCCACATGTGGTTTATAACCCCATTGTAGCACTAATAATCAATTTCCAAAGGAGGCCATAATCTTATAAGAACTCCGGAATATCTGCTGCCTGGCTATCAAGACTATGGAAGTCTGTATAGTGAGATAAAGAAAGACAAGACAAAGAGTACAGAAGCAAGCTCATCTTTCTCACAATGAAAATAAAACTTGCGGCCTTTAAACTGCTATGAATCCTAACTCCCAGTTACTGAAGGAATTTTTATTTGCATCAGTGTTATCTGCATGTTGTGTCACTTGTCTTTGACCACTACAACACAGGATGCCTGAATTCAGAGCATATGCAAATAAGTAACATAGATTTCTGGGAATTCAGAGCATTCGCAGTTGCACAGTATAACAGTATATGATTCAAAAGCTGGCATGAGCACTAATTTAAACTTTTATCTATCTACTAGACATTAAGCCCGTTACATAAACGGGCGCTAGAATACATGTCCCTCAGCCCCTGTCCATACACTTTGGAGGGACCTTTTCCCCTCAGCCCCTGTCCATACACTTTGGAGGGACCTTTTCCCCTCAGCCCGTCCATACACTTTGGATAGAACTGTTTTCCCTCAGCCCTCCATAAGCTAACTGTCCTTTTCCTTTAGGCGTGTTCTCTAAAGAGGTCTTCTGTCTCTTTAACTGTTATGCTATTACCTGGAAATAGCAGGGACTGTGCAGCCATCAATACGCTTCAGTGTCTAAACAGTTACCATGACAAGGCTTTCCACGCATGCGCATAATCAACCGGCGCGTCTAAACAGTTACCATGACAACGCTATCCGCACACGCTCATAATCAACCGGCGTTTCGCGCATGCGCATAATCAACCGGCGCGTGTTAATGAAGGTACGCTGATGGAGGTACGCAAAAATAAATTATGCCGCACAGTAAAAGACTTTCCTGCACAAAAGGAAATAAAGGAGCTGAGAGGCTGCGGCGGGGGAGGTAGAGCACTGTCAATGCACTCTGTAATTGCCTGGAGGGAAACTGCTGCAGCCTGAGGAATAGAATGCACACCAAGTGGCAAAAAGAGGTAACTGCAGGACACACACACACGGACACAGGGATACACACTTGCATTTTATTATATAGGATGTTACCCTTTGGACATACTATAGAAATCTATGCCTCATTGGCTTTTATTCTCCCTCTGTCTGCCACACTCTCCACTGGCAGGAGTTTAAATCTCCTGCTCTCCCTGCTGTGCACTGGTAGGAGGGCGGGAAGGAGTGCAGTCAGCGCACATTAGCAGGTTCGGGGCACTTGCGCTGAAGGGAGGATTCAGTATGTTCTCTCTCTCCCTCTGTCTGCCACACTCTCCACTTGCAGGAGTTTAAATCTCCCGCTCTCCCTGCTGTACACGCTGTGCACCGGTAGGAGGGCGGGAAGGAGGGCAGTCAGCGCACATTAGCAGGTTCGGGGCACTTGCGCTATCAAAGCGCTAGCAGATAAGCCACTGCCTGGAGGGAAACTGCAGCAGCCTAAAGAATAGAATGCACACCAAGTGGCAAAAAGAGGTAACTGCAGGGCACACACACAGAGACACAGGGACGCACACTTGCATTTTATTATATATGATGTACAGTATACTGTATTTGCAATATATACCTTATATATATATATTTGCAGCTATATACCTATTTCCTTGTTTACATCCTTGTTTACATCCTTATATTATCATTATTATTAGCACTGCATAATGGCATACAACTGTATTTCCTGATAATATTTAAACATTTTCTGATAATAGTTTCATTATAACTGGATACCAATTATTACTACTTTTTCACTATTCCTGCATTTAGATTGGACGGTTGATTATCGGTCAGAATGGATTATTGTCTACACCTGCCGTATCTTGCATCATAAGGAAGATCAAAGCAATTGGGGGAATTATTTTAACAGCGAGTCACAATCCAGGAGGACCTGGTGGGGATTTCGGAATAAAATTTAATGTTGCAAATGGAGGTAAGTGATGGACAAGTTAATTATATAGGCAATTCACTTCAATTTTTACTTTACATCTGCCAAACCTCTGGTCCCAGTTTGAGAAGACATGCATTGATTCCAGTGGAGGGGACGTAAATCTTCGCCTGATTGCATGACATGACACGGACCAGGCTTGCTTGATACAGTAAGTCAGTAAAAAATCAAAGAACATTTGCTTAAAGGATATGACCACCCCTTCGGGAAAAATTTACAGGGAGATTCAATAAAAGTTCTTATCATTAAAAATTGTGATAATTTTGCCCCAACAAATCAGATGTTAGCTTTGAAATGTTAAATAAAATCTGATTGGTTGGGGCAATATTAGCACAATTTTTAACGATAAAAACTTTTATTGAATCTCCCTGTTAATATGTTATGCAGGACCCCCCAAAACCTCATTTTGTTTTGTTATGCTTAAAGGGGAAGTTCAGTGCAAATACATATACTTTTCAGAAAAAAGAGCAGTATTTTTTCATCCCAATGACCTTAATCGGCAAATTCAGCATTTTGTCTGTATATAAATAAATGCAACCGAAATACTGGCTTCCTGTTTGCAGGACCCCTTGTAGAGACCGTTATGGTCTTGCCCTTGACCCAGCGCCTGGGTTGATTCAGTTGCTCAGTAGAGATCTGAGCATCTTTGACCCATCCAACAGCCAATCAGCAGAAATAACCGTTAGGAACACTCCAAGGATGTGGTGCATCCTGGGAAGAAGAAGGACCATTAGAACCTGAAATGGCAGCTCACTAATGTCAACAGCAGGGAACAGCAAAGTGTATGAAATCAACTGATTTTTCAAAATGGAAGAGAATATGTAGAATAGAAAGTATGCATTACACAAACTAACACAAACTAACAATTTAACAAATATTGATCATTTCCTCTGAACTGTCCCTTTAAAGTGGTCAAATGTGTTCTCAGACAAAGACATTATATTTACAAGCTCCATGATCCTCTGCTGCTACTAATTGTCTTTTCCATTCCATGAGCTGCAGTAGTGGAGGCTCGTCTGGTAATGGCAGTCAGCCATTGGCTGGGATGCCACGGCCATAACTGATGGCCTTACCAGTAAGAAGAGGGATGTCGTGGCGGTAGATCTTGGAGCTTGTAAGTATAATGTCTCTATCTTGGAGCATATTTGACCACTTTAAGCATAACATAAATGAGGTTTTATGGGGTCCTGCATAATATACTACATTTTTTTACATACCCTTAAAAACACATTTAGCCGTAATTCTGTTTCAGTGCAATAATTGCAGTATTTCTGTTTAATTAAGCTAGTTTTATACGAGCGGCATGTTTACATTCAGTCATTAATGAAGCTGACGGGTAGTAACTGCTTGCATGTTTTTGTAGCATATATTGTGGATTTCCAATACAGTTCCAGAACACACTCCAGCACACTGCTGTTGGCTACTAGCCAGACAAATATGTAGGTGCAATCTTCTCAACCCTACACTTTCAGGGCCACAAGACTCAAGCAAAAATGAATAGTAGAAGAGCACACTAATGACGTGATGAATTCAGTTTATTTGTGCAAAAAACATACAACGTTTCGGGACTCACAGCCTCTTCCTCAGGTATAACCAGTATACAGTGTACAACAAACATTTATACCCCTAAGCCCCACCTACAAATCATGTGACTGCGTGATTGATCTCTCAGGGTACCATGTTCAGGTATCCCTAAACATTAAAACATACAATACAACATACAACACAACTATATCAATGAATCAATAAAATGAATAAAAATATATTAACACACACCTAAAACCTTCCTAGTGTAAGTAGATGGTAATCAACAATCAGTGCTATTGCCATTATGTAAAGTGCATTGGCTACAATAGTTGTTATTTTTTTTCCCATTTATTGATTTTAAAAATGCTCAGCTGCTCACGTGACAGTAGCCTTATATTTATTAAACTACCCTTCAATCAGCAAATGATCTAGTAAAAAGTTCTGATTTTTAATGAAATAATATATTCCTTGTTGGAAACTAACAGGGAGATTCAATAAAAGCTGTTGTCATTTATGGTGCTAATTTTGCCCCGACCAATCAAATGTTAGCTTTCAAATGTTAAATAAGATCTGATTGGTTGGGGCAAAATTAGCACCATTTTAAACGATAAGAACTTTTATTAAATCTCCCTGTATAAGTTGCTATACTACTATTTACATTTTATTTATTTTATTTTAATGCCCTTTCAAAGTGTCGTAGCATTATATCCATTAATTTTTAGTGAAAGTTCTTTTCTAATAGAATAAACCTTTGTTATAATCCTGTCAGATGAAGGACAATGTTTGGTCACCTGTCTTGTGGTCTAGACACTAAATTGCATATGCACCAGTGACATTATGTTAACAGCTGTGCGTAAGAGACATTGAGTTGCCCTTTGTTTATTGCAGATTTATTCCATCCATCACAAGACACTCATAGCATCACACCTGTTGGTGTTTCGCTATTAATTAAC
Organism: Hymenochirus boettgeri; assembly: GCA_019447015.1. Taxonomy (NCBI): domain Eukaryota; kingdom Metazoa; phylum Chordata; class Amphibia; order Anura; family Pipidae; genus Hymenochirus; species Hymenochirus boettgeri. The sequence goes on from CM033469.1 coordinate 244,775,217, forward strand.
TAGTAATTGTGTCAGTGGCATAACTAGGAATCACTGCCCCCCCCCCCCCTGGCAAAACCATGATGGGGCCCCTATCATCCACAGTGGTTTTCTGCGAGGAGGCTATATCTGTCATAATAAGAAGATTAGTCTCCCCCCTGCTCCCCTGGTAGTTACACTCCTGTATTGTGTTATTAATCATAGCCTTCAACAGAATAACTATTAAAACCAAGAGTATTTGTTTTCTTTTCTGAAATGATAATGTATATTGGTGTATATTGGTGGGCTTTATCAAGTATATTGATTTTTTAAAAAAATAGTACCACAGATGCACGGTTTAATGTTAATGTTTGTATGGGTGGCAGAGCACTGTTACCTTTCTGCAGTACAGCTTGTTGTATGTAGCAAAGATTTATCTAAACCCTAGGCAATGTATACAGGTTACAAAAATATTGTTGAGACTGCTAATTTACAGACAGGCTGCTTGGCGAATGATCTGTAGATAAAAATTGTTCTGTTCTATGGAGAGGGAAGGGGTAGCAACTGGGGGACTATTTGCTGCGGTGTAACCTGTGCACACATACATTGCTTGCTGTAGTGGTCATTTGTCAGCTGCTTTAGATGACAATTATTTATATTATGTTCAAAGCTTTAGAGTTAACTGTAAGGGGAGGCCCAATTCATGGGGGAAATTAAACCTTTTTTTCTTTTTTTTTTCTTTTCTTGCTTTGATGCAATTATTCTGTTCCTTTGTATAGCCAGATATTCCTAGTTTCATTAGAGATAACATTCTGAAACCAGGCATGTTACCCTAATATTCAATGGAGTTTTACTGTACACTCTAGTTTTTTGCAATGGTTATTTGAAGATTGGAACATGCAGTGGAACATCAAGTCCTATTGCTGGCTAAATGCTAGTTACCTATGAGCAAAACAGCAGATCCCCCCTCAAGCAATACTTCTCTCACATATTCTCACTAGAATATGTGAGAAACTCGAACCCGAGTTCGAGCCGAACTATTCGAATTCAAACGAATTCGGACTTCTCAAACTATCCCAGACCTGGATTTTTAATATTTTCAGACTTTCGATAAATATCAAATGTTCGAACGTTCGAATGTGCGAGTAAAATGCCTATTATACCTATACGCGAACATCGAATCCGCGAGTAAAGGGTCCATTAAAACCAATACGCGAGCATCGAATCCACGAGTAAAATGTCCATAGTATCTAGGCGTGAACACGAGCATCGAATCCGCAAGTAAAGTGTCCATTAAAACCTATACGCGAGCATTGAATCCGTGAGTAAAATGTCCATGGTACCTAGGCGTAAACATCAAATCCGCGAGTAACGTGTCCATTAAAACCTATACGCAAGCATTGAATCCACGAGTAAAATGTCCGTGGTATCTAGGCGCGAACAACGAATCTATGAGTAAAGTGTCCATTAAAGCCTATACGCGAGCATCGAATCCGAGAGTAAAATGTCCATGGTACCTAGGCGCGAACAAGCTCGAAAATAGCGCGAGTGAGAGTAAAATTGATTTTTCGAATGTCCTGGATATTCGATCATGTTCCCCAGACCATTTCCCAGGTCCCACAGCCATATACATTAAGTTACCATTGATATTTTAATTGTATTTCATTAGAACTTTTCGAACTATTTGACTCCCATTGACCATATAGTTCGAAAGTTCAAAAACGGACTGAACTTTCGAAAGTTCGGCCATCTGTAATTCTCACTAGGTACAAGCCATAAGGGCTCGTTCACTCTACATCAGTTTGTATCTGTTTTTTAAACACAGGTGCGTTTAAAAAAATGGAGAGACAGTAAAACCCCACAGGATTTCATATCGTTCACACCTGCTGCGTTATAATCCGTTCCAGTCCGTTTAAAAAATGCACTGCATGCAACATTTCTGTCCGTTTTTTCATGCATTTTCGTGCGTTTCTGTCAGTTTCTGGTGTGACTTAGAGAGAAAAACATGGGTGAAGTATTTATATTTGTTAACTAGGGTCTATTTTAAACAATGTTGTAAATTATTTACAATTTCATCATTTAATTTTTTTTTTTGCATTTAAGGTCCAGCTCCAGATACTGTCACTGACAAAATTTTTCAGATTAGTAAAACCATTGAGGAATATGCCATTTGTCCGGATCTCCGCATTGATCTTTCTAGAATTGGAAGGCAAGATTTTGACTTGGAGAATAAGTTTAAACCATTTCGAGGTAATTTTCTTTTACAATCATGTTTATTTGTTCTACTGTACATATTAATGGTTCAAGAAATGTTTGCGCACAACACGTAATTATAATTTTGTAAGTCATGAAAACCATCAGTACATCTCCACTAAAGGTGGCCATACATATGAACGATAATAGGTAAATCCCATCGGTGAACAATGGGATTTACCTATTATCGTCATTGTGTAAGGGCTGTTCCCAACCGATGGGCTGACGAACGACCGTAGTCGGAAAATTTCTGTCGGCCGTTATTGGCTCCCTTTACTGGAAGTAGAGGGAGCCGATGCAATCGTGCGGTGTATGGCTTTTTTTTTTTACCTATGCCCCTCCAGAGATTAGCTTTGTGCCTTGGAAGTTGTGAGGCTCAAGCAGGAGAGTGCACGGAACTCACAGGCATTACTGTTTGAGGCTCAAGCAGGAGAAAGCAGAGGAAATCTGAGAGGGGTGGAGCTTAACATTCAGCAAACCAGTAACAAGATGTCAGCAACTTCCATGGCACAAAGCTAAGCTCTGGAGGGGCATAGGTAAAAAAAAAATATGGCAATGGTATTTTTAAAGCAGCAGCTTCCAAATGAACATAACTTGATTTTACAGTGCACTTATCCTTTAAGGGTGAATGTGTCTTTAAGACTATAATTATCAGTTGTGACTATTACCAGAATGTGAAAAAATATTTAAATCATAACGTTGTCAATTTTCTGTGGCCTCTAGTTATAGATATCTCTGCAGAAATATTTTAGGAGTTTATTTAATAAAATGTGCAAACATATGCCTAAGCTTTTAGACTGCGATAGTGGTAAATCCCAGTTTCCAAACAAACCTGGTTTCAATTTAAAATTGCCAGTTTCCAAAATCTGTGGATCAGGTTTTTATAAATTTCTAAATGCTGAACTTTTCATCAAATTATTAAAAATTGAATATTAAAATTTCAGGAATAAAATAGAAAATTCCTATAGAAAAAAAAGAAAAAAGATTCAACTGGGTTCAAATCAGATGTTATCTAACTGTAATACACCTGTAAAAAGATATTTTAAAAAATGAGCCTGATTTGCAAGCAGTGTACAGGACTGTAAGCCATACGAGAGAGCATCCAGGAGAAAAAGGGGAGAGGAACGGTACAGGAACATCTGTAATGTTGTAGGGAGCAGAAAAGTTGATTTGTGAGGTGGTGAGGAGGAATGTCTGATGATCTCTTTTAAAAAAACAAACAAAAAAAGTATTCTTTTATTTTTCAGGGGAGGAGTAATGACGACTGGATTGGGGGGTTTATTTTATTTTGCATTTCAGAACATTTGTTAAAAATGTGGGATGTGGATTATATTGTATAATGTACCCCCCACTGTAAATCTATATAAGCTTTTATATGGTCACGGAACTCCTTGGTGACTTCTAATATCCTTATAATTTACAGTTGGGGATACATTATTCACTATATAATTTAGCACGTGCTCCTTTTGCTTTAATAGTGTGGATGGTGTTGTTGGCGATCCCCCTTCCCTTGTTTGCATATATTGATATAATTATACTGAATGATTTTCTTACACCTTAAATAAGGGAGACAGACTACACCACACTGATGATGGCTTAATAAAGCCAAAACCGGTCTGTAGTTGACGCTCTGGTTTTGCATTTAGCTTGTGGAATGCTGTAAGGGCTAGGCCACACTGCTGCGTTTTTTTTTGCGTTTGCGTTTGTGATTGCGCTTGCGATTTTACAAAATCATTGAAAACGCGGCAACGCAAAAAAAATTGCATTTTGCATTCTGCATTTTTAATCGCAATCGCATGCGTTTTCCTATACTTATTGAAGAAATCGCAAACGCAACGAAAATCGCACATGAAATCGCATGCTATTGCGTTTGCGTTGCAGTGTGGCCTAGCCCTGAAAGTCTTTTTAAAGGTATAGCTTTCCTGAGAACTGCTATGGAAACATGGAAAATACCCAGAAGTCTCTGTTCTTAATTTTCTTACCTGATCTGCACAAGCAGCCAGCCAAACAAATGAATGTTATTTTGTTTAGGTTTTTGTTATGTTGTACCATATATATATAATATTTAAAAAATTGATAAGAAAATACATTGTTAAATGTCTCAGGTTTGGGTAATTACAACAATAAGTACAAGAATAAAAAAAGTTAAGCTGCAGGGAAAAAATTGCAGAAAAAAAGTCAGAAACATTTTGAGAACCAGTGATCTAGAGGCAGAAAATCATTAGAGCTTTCTGGGACTCCTTCAGTGTGAGACAGAAAATCAGAAATCAAAATATCACTCACCATGATTTCGGTTTCCCAGTCACCATAAATGGCAGCATTCACTAAAGGGTTAACTCCTCCCACTACTGCATTGGACAGGAAATCTTGATAAGTCCTCCTCACCCATTCCACACTGTCTTAATTACAAAGCTGCAGAAATAATAGAAAGAATATATAGGGCAGGCAATAGTGAATGCTGACATTTATGGTGACTGGGAAACCGAAATCACGGTGTGTGATATTTTGATTTCTGATTTTCCCCAGTCACAAATGGCAGCAATCACTAAAGGGACTTCCCAAAGCTAAAGAAATAAGGGTGGGCTAGACATTTTGCTGTAACACACAGACTTCCGAATTTTGCATCATTGGAGGAAAGAACATTAATTTTATATGTTTCACACAAAGTCTTTGCAGAAGACCACCTTGTTTGCTCACACCAGTTCTTTGATAAAGATCGGCCTGCCAGGCCCAGGAACATCTATGGCTCTGGTGGAGTGAGCCTTAACCCCTGTGGGACCTCTAAGCCTTTTACCGTATATGCCTTCCGGATACAGGCCCGTATCCAACTGCTCAATGTGTTATTTGAGGGTGACTGACCCTTCCTCCTGCCATTGGTGTATGACAAAAGTCTTTCAGATCTTCTCCAGGCTCTTGTTCTCTCAAGATAAATCTTCAGAGCTCTAACCAAGTCTAGAGTATGCCAGCTTGTCTCTCTTTTTGACTTCGGTTCTGGGCAGAAGGAAGGAAGGGTTAATTGTAGGTCCATATGGAACTCTGAAATTACTTTAGGCAAGAACTCAAGGAAGGTCTTAATTTCACCTTATCTTCCAGAAAAACGGTGTCTGGCGGATTTGCGGCCAGGGCTCCTAGTTCTCCTATTCTTCCAACAGAAGTTACTGCCACAAGAAAAAATACTTTAAGAGTCATCCACCACAGAGAAACCGTCTATAATGGTTCAAAGGGAGCCGAAGTTAAAACATCTAAAACCAGTGGCAAATCCCTGTGGGAACATTGGAGAACTTCCTAGGTCTGACATGTAGTAACGCTTGAAAAAATCTCTTTATGATAGGGTTAGAAGCCCAATCTTGATCCATCATAGCTGACAGAGCTGAAATCTGCCCTTTTAGGGTACTGATTTGTAAACCTTTCTGGAAACCTCTGTATAAAAAAACTACTATCTGAGTATATGATGGTTGTAGTGGAGCAAAACCTTATTGTGCCGCTAAGTCACAAAACTGCTTCCAGGTTTTATAGTATTTGTTGGATGTGGACCATTTTCTAGATCTTAAAAGAAACTCAATGATTTCAGATGTAAAACTAGATTAGTAAATTTTTCCACTCAAGCGCCAGGCCATCAGGGACAGATGTTTCCAATCTTGGTTAGCAGAGGCCCATGTGTCAACCGTTCTTGATTGAACGAATTTTTATGGCTCGTCTACCGACAGAAGGAGCGGAAACAGTCTCCTTGGCCAGGCTGGAATGATCCAGGATTGACTGGACCACGGCCAACGCTCTCTGACTGAAGGTACGGGTATAGAATCTCTTGCACTTGGTGTTCCTGTCTGTGGCCATTAAATCGATCTGGGGTCTTCCCCATCTTCGGACTAGTTCTAGGAATATTTTCTGCCCTAATCACCATTCCCCTGGATCTATGTCCTGTCGACTTAAGAAATCGGCCTCTTTGTTTTGCTTCTCGCCGGAAGATAAACAGCGGACAAAGAACATAGGTTTCTTTGAGCCCAGGCGAAGACAGGGGCTACTTTGTGAAGAAGATTTATACTTTTTGTTCCTCCCTAGTTCTTGATATATTTTACTGCCATGGAGTTGTCTGTTTTCACTACCACATCTTTCCCTTGTAGTTCTTTTTCGAAATGCCTTAAAGCTAGGTTTATAGCTCTTAATTCTAGTATGTTGGAACTTTTACCCCTCATTTGCCAATGACCTTGAGCAGTCATGTTTTGCATTAGGGCACCCAGTTGTCAGAAAGTTGTCAGAAAGATCTGTGGACCTAAAATAAGAGGAATCCCTTGCTGTAGATTTTCTCTATGACACCACCATCCTAGTTCTCTTCTTATGTTGTTTGGAAGTTTTAACATTTTCTTCATGTTTAAATGCGGACATCTTATTTTTGAAAGGAGAAAGTGTTGTAGGATTCTCATATGTCATTTGGCCCACTTGACCATTGGAATGGCTGCTGACATTAGACCTTGAACCTTGAGAAAGGAGCTTACAGAGGACCTTGGACGCTTTCTGATATATTGCACCTCTGACCGCATCTTTTCTATTTTCTCTATGGATAGCGATATAAAATTTTTTGATGTTTGGAAATGGACTCCGAGATTAATGATGTCTTGAGAGGGAGATAGCTTTCTCTTTTCTACGTTGACCACCCAGCCATTTTTTTTTTAGAAGAAAGATTACTTGCTTTGTAGTGTAGTTCTGACTGTTGTCTTGTTCTTGCTACTACCAACAGGCGTCCAGATAGTGGAAGACAGCGATACCGGTTGTTCTTATGTATGCTACTAAAAGTCACCAGGACTTTAGTAAAAACTCTTGGGGACTGGGAAAGTCCGAAAGGTAGGCTTGTGAACTGCCAATGACGTCCTGCTATCTCGAAACGAAGGAATATTCTTGAATCTCGATGTATAGGAACATGGAAGTAGGCATCTTTCAGGTCTATGCTTGTTAACCATGAACCTCTTCCTATTACCTTCGTTATTGATTGTAGAGATTCCATCTTGAATCTTTATTTTAAAGGGCATGTCCACCCCCAACAACCCCCCCAACTATATCCCCCACCTGCCCCACCATGTGTGTAGTCTAATCCTTACCTCACATCCCAGCTCCATAGGTTCTCCTGTAGTCCCCCCCCAAAGTCCCAAAAATTCCCACCAGGAGGCTAGCAGAGTCCATATAGACTCTGCCTCCTACCTGGCCTCCAGGAGAAGTTTGTCATGCGTACTGCAGCCCTTTGCCCCCTCCCTCCCCCTCCCTCTTCCTCCGATTCCCTCCCCTAGCGTAAAGTCTTAATATATAAGATTCCCCAAGGGCTCCCAGCCCCAACCGCAATATTTGTATCTTCAGAAAGCTCCCCAAACTTTACTTACCTCTCCTCTTTCTCCGGCGAAGTGAGCTGCGGCAGCCGCGTTCGTGATTGGCTGCCGCTCAGCCAATCACAGACGCGGCTGCCGGTGTGCCCACGCCCCTCTGCTTGCCATTTTCTCGCAAGCAGGCCGGGACGCGGCGGAGGAAAGAGGGGAGGTAGTAGAGTTTTGGGGCTTTCTAAAGATACAAGTTATAGCGGTTGGGCTGGGAGCCCTTGGGGATCTTATGTAAAAAAAATCTTTTTTTGGGTGGACATCCCTTTAAACGAACTGTATTTAGCCGTCTTAGATCTAGTACAGGTCTGAGTGCCCGATGCTCTCTTTACTAAAACAGTCTTTGAGTAAAACCTTTCTTCTTTCTTCTTCTATTGCTTCGACATTCTTAATGTGTTACCTATGTGGAAATATTGATCCATCCTTCTTCTGTCAAAGGTATACAAGTCTTCACAAATGGTCTATTTTGGAAAATAATGGAAACAAATTTTGAATCCTTCTTTTTATTACGACAATGCCACTTGTCGGTATACTTTTGACGCCAAGTGTCGTAAAAAAGGGATAACCTTCCCCCAACCGGCACTGGGTCTGCGTAATCCTATTGTCGAGGAACCACGCTGTCTTCAAAAATGATACTAGGCTTCAGCTGCGATGTAGAAGGTAAAAGAAGAAAGCTGTTCAACTGTCAGTAGAATTCCTCATTCCTTCTCTGTACTCTTAGAGGCTTTTTCAGATGAGGAAAGGCTGAAAAATACTAGCCAGACAGATTGCAACACAGTTTTAAGCACCATATCAACCCTCTAAAGAAAATAACTTCCTTTATTAACATTATGTCCAGCTCACCTAGGTCCCTTGGGGTGACCCTATCTCAACCCACCAACTCCATACGGAGCTAAAAAAGAAACCAAAGTATCTGGTTAGAACTGGATAGTAGAGGCAAGGAACACTAAAGAAAAAAACCATTTGAAAACAAGCAGCAATGTCAACAGAGGACTCACCAAAACTGCATACTAGCGAGCAGGTCTACAATAATCAGTCCAGCAACCGCACGCCAAACAGAGGGATCGTTCTCTAGCGAACTTCCTGTTAATAAAGTTTTTCAAAGACGCCGATGACATCATGATGTCCAGCGAATGCGCAGAGCCGAACCCGGAAGTATCCGCAAACGGACACAGAGCAGACAGGATTGGGCCTAGAACATACCGGAACACGAACCGGAGTAAGAGCGCGCGGCCAGCCGAAAACAACACGGCCAGCCCTCGAACCGCAACGGCAGGGAGAAAACGGCCAGTCCTACACCCAGGACTCTCCTCACAGGCATAACATCTGTTAGCACACGTAGGAGCTTCAGAGAGGTAGAGGGGAAAGAGCCTCCCTGGACAAGGCCCTTCTGGCCAGGTAAGCCTGCAATGGATAGGAAAAAAGACAGTGTGGATTGGGTGAGGAGGACTTATGAAGATTTCCTGTCCAATGCAGTAGTGGGAGGAGTTAACCCTTTAGTGATTGCTGCCATTTGTGACTGGGGAAAATATCTTTTGTGGAAGGTGGTCTTGTCTTGTGCCTTTTAGTCATTATATGGGTATTTTCAGGTCATGATCTCGTTGGAGACATTCCAGCTGCTGAAAAAATATTTCTCCCAACAATCACTATAGCAAGCAGTGAACTGAACCTCATATGGAATGTGGTGGGTTGCCTGCCTGTTTAACTAAAAAATATAATACATACTATATAGTATTCATTTCCTTTGAATTACATTATGGTTTTGTGTCACTTTTTTTCTTACAGTTGAAATTGTAGATTCCGTGGATGTGTACCTCAATATGCTCAGAACTCTGTTTGATTTTAATGCAATAAAAAGTTTGCTTACTGGACCCAATCAACTCAGAATAAGGATTGATGCAATGAATGGCGGTAAGGTCAAGAAGTTTTTCCCTTTCTAACCAAACAGACGCTGCCCACCAATCAGAGCTGTGGAGGTGATGCCGTCACAGCAGGCATCAGAATGGAAAACCATAGGTAGGAGTAAATCCACCTGCAGTACCTGCCTGGGAAAATCACTTTTACTGTGCTAAAAGGGCAGGAATTGTTTATGTGCACAATAGTTGCCCTTTAAAGGTAAACTTTACTTTGTACATGTATAGTCTGACTCAGTATTTGGGTTTACTATTGTTAAATAATCAAAATATAAAGAGGTATCCGGGCACACTGTATTTAAATATAACCAAACTGGTTTTTATTACAACGTTTCGACGTCATTCAAGACGTCTTCATTAGGGGCAGAAACATGATTTCCTTCATCAGGTTTCTGTCCTGATGAAGACGTCTTGAATGACGTTGAAACGTTGAAATAAAAACCAGTTTGGTTATATTTGAAATACAGTGTGCCCGGGAATACCTCTTTATATTTTGATTAATTGATGGCACAGCTTTATGGAACTGTGATACCTGGAGGCACCTGGAACATAGTGCTGGAATGAGTGCAGGAGTATTTAGCTTATATTTTGTTAAAATAATTAATATATACTAGAAATTACACTTTCTCTCTCTGCTTAGCAAACATATTTTGACACTGCCAACACAAACTACAGGACTTTAGGAAATTAGCAGGAATATCCGTTAGTTACGATAGATACAATAAATAAATAAATATTACATTTTCCCAGCTCTGGAATTCATTATTTTTGGCAACAAAAAGGAACTTCAACCCAAATTCAGTTTTGTTGGAAAACTGTTCATCAAACTATTTCTCTGCTTTAGCTATTAAAAAGTAATGGAGCCATTGTATTTAACCTATGGCCACAGACAATAATGTTTTAGGAGAATCACTTGTTAGCACAATATACATTTTTGTTAATAATGTTTTATTATACAATACAAATAATCATTATCTTACTTCTGCAATCTACACGCTTCTGCATTTTCCTTGGCCATTAAATAACTGAATATATCTTTTTTATATATTAATATTTTTTTTATTATTTTGATACTAGGAATGTTTGTTGTCAATAAAAATGTGTTTTTGGAGAGTTGCCTTAGGAGATAAAGGGTACGGTGCATTCAGGTAACATCCTTTTTAAATGGTTACCATAAAGATTTTGATATTTATTCTTTAGAGCAAAAGGCTCAAACAGGGTTCCAGCTCTTGACTTTCTCTTTCAAATAGTCCTAGTTATATGTTTATATTAAAAAAAAGTGCAGTTTTGCATTCAATTTGCACAAGATTGCAAAGGCTGCATATCATAATGATATCAAAAACTAAGGCTGTTTACAAGCCAGCCAATGTAGCATAAATGTGATCTGTGGTCTGTCTTGTGGAAAAAAGTGGCGCAACTTATAACATCACCCATTTAAAGTAAAAAGTTCCACAGCGTCCAATTTAATTTTGGGGTGATTTTGTTGGAAAACATTTCAGCCCAATCAACCGCCGTGACCTAAATTTTGGTTGATCAGGCATAAATATCAGCACTAGTTTACACATGCTTTTTCTCCATTTTTTCATACGATACTGCCTCAATGTTAGTGATTTCATCACCTAAACACTGACTTGTAGTGTAGCTAAATTTGTTGATACTTACAGACTTGATAATCGTATGCGCTCCTTTAAATTTGTTAAAGCAGTAAAGAGAATTATGGCCTACCTTGATTGTAATGATAAGTCTGTCTTGCTAAAAATTAAGGGAAACTATACTGCCCCCCTAAAAAAACCATTAAAAAAACACTTAAGATTGTAAGCTCCTCGGGGCAGGGATCTCATTCCTAATGTATCAAGGCATTCTGCACTTATATTAATTTATACATCATTTATATATATGCTTTCTTAACCGATGTATGGAATTGTATTTAATTTTTTTAATTTTTATTTATTTGTATCATTTCTTGCACTTATCACCTTGTTTGTATACTCTGTATTTTATAATGTACAGTGTTGTACCATGTGGCCCTTTTAAAATAAAATTATACATACATACATACATTAAAAGTACCCAGGGCGAGGTCTTTGCCCCTGGGATTACCATGTATCACCGTCAATCTAACACTGAGGTTTGCCAGTCTGGTCTTACTCATTGCCAGGTCCTCGACATAAGCAGCAGCAGATGAACATGTTGGGCTATTAGAACTTTAGTGTTGAACTGCAGGTGATCTAAAGAAGGCCTTACGGTCTAGCGGTTTAGGCCCTCACTATGTGTTCTTTGGGAGTAATTGGGAATATTATACTTGCCCTTTAAAGACAATATCAGTCCTTTCTAAACTTCTGTGCTTAATGGAATGTTAAATTTAGCCTTTAACTGGTGGGCATTCTCTAGAAATCTAACACACACTGGAGAGAATGAGATAATTCTGAAGGCATCTGCCTATGGGGAACTGGCTCCTGTGTGTCCATGCTATAAAAATAACAGATCCTGTTAACTCAAAGGAATGCTGTTGTGACACATTATTGGTTTGAATAAATGTCTAGAAGCATGCCAGGGACCACCAATGGAGGATGCCATTCTTAATAATACATTTACATTGTCTCACTTCCAGTTATGGGACCTTACGTTAGGAGAATCTTATGTGATGAATTAGGAGCACCTGCCAATTCTGCGGTGAACTGTGTTCCCTTAGAGGACTTTGGTGGGCAGTATCCTGACCCCAACTTGACATATGCCACTGGTCTCTTAGAGACCATGAAGGGTGGAGAGCATGGATTTGGAGCTGCTTTTGATGCTGATGGAGTAAGTATGTGGTGTATGTGAAGACTCTGGTAAGCATTGCCAGAATACCCAGTTGCTTTGATAACTGTCAGCTACTGAACGTGCTGTTCTAATTATAGTTATAGACTAAACAAATTATAGGAACTTCCTATACCCTCTACTGACGCTTATAGCAAACTAACAGGGAGATTCAATAAAAGTTCTTATCGTTTAAAATGGTGCTAATTTTGCCCCAACCAATCAAATGTTAGCTTTCAAATGTATCCTAGACATGAGGCTGATATCGAGTGGGAGTCAGAAAGAGGCAGCATAAATAATCTGATCTAAAGCCTGTTTCTTTGAGTAAAATTTAGATGTAAGAGAAATGTGTTAATGTTTAATGCTGTATATTATCAAGAAAATAGAATTTACTGATTTTACAGTAACCGAGTTCCAGTAAATAAATAGTGGATTCACTCTATAAGTGCACTGTAAAATCAAGTTATGTTCATTTGGAAGCTGCAGCTTTAAAAATACCGTTGTCATATTTTTTTTTTCCTATGCCCCTCCAGAGCCTAGCTTTGTGCTTTGGAAGTTGCTGACATCTTGTTACTGGTTTGATGAATGTTAAGCTCCACCCCTCTGAGATTTCCTCTGCTTTCTCCTGCTTGAGCCTCAAACAGTAATGCCTGTGAGTTCCACGCACGTGCATGTGCATGGAACTCACAGCTATTACTGTTTGAGGCTCAAGCAGGAGAGTGCACGGAACTCACAGGCATTACTGTTTGAGGCTCAAGCAGGAGAAAGCAGAGGAAATCTCAGAGGGGCGGAGCTTAACATTCAGCAAACCAGTAACAAGATGTCAGCAACTTCCAAGGCACAAAGCTAGGCTCTGGGGGCATAGGTAAAAAAAATTATGGCAACGGTATTTTTAAAGCTGCAGCTTCCAAATGAACATAACTTGATTTTACAGTGCACTTATCCTTTAACTCTAGCTATTATTGGCAACATAGGAAAAAAGTTCTATATTGTGATTGTATTTTATATCAGAAACACCTCTAGAATTAAAAATGTCTTCTGCAAGCGCACACTTTAGAGCATAGTATGTCAAACTATTCTAAATGGGCACAGTAAAAATGTGTATACAATGTATACAATACAAATGTAACTGGTAATAAATGTGTTTTTTGTTTTCTTTTAGGATAGGTATATGATTTTAGGAGAAAATGGTTTCTTTGTGAATCCTTCTGACTCCCTAGCAATTATTGCTGCCAACCTTTCCTGCATTCCTTATTTCCGTCAAATGGGCGTTCGAGGATTTGGAAGAAGCATGCCTACCAGCACTGCCCTGGATAAGTAAGAAAAACATTTAGAACTGTTCTAGTTTAAAGCAGAAAAAAGTAAAAAACATAATTTGGAATGTGTGTGTACCTAAAACATAGCTTATGTTAAGAGAGCAAGCTTGTTTTTGTGTGACAAATAGGGTAATGCAATAATTATGGCAATATTCTATACTAAAGGCTAACTAAGGGCTCGTATCCACTATCAACATACTGTAACATGTACATTATAATGTGTTTTGTAGGTGTTGTGTGCATTTTTATATACAGTATATTTCATTGTGTCTGTTCAGTTGAGTACAAAAGCACATTTACATTATATGTAAATATCTCCTTTCTGACTTCTAATGAAATGATTCTGTGGATAAATTAAATTACCAAATGACATGCTAGATCTATGGCTGGGTACACAGTATCGGCAGTCATTTACCAACATTTCTGATCGCCCGTTCACTCGATCCAGGCAACCAACAGATTTTTAGACCCAACCGCCCGATATACGGAAATATCGGTCAGTTGGGCCAAAAAATATGCTTGTGTGTACCCAGCCTAAAGGAAGAAACATCTAACATCTAATTAAATAACAGGAAGTTCTTAACAATGAAATAATAACTGTCCAATCGGAATGCAAACAAAATGTTCTAACAATATTCATTGTTCTTAGTCACAAACAAAGTCACGTCTTTCAAAATACAAAATAAAAAAAAAAGTTTGTTTAGTTTTCTTTAAGGAAAATTAATGTAAATGTAAATTAACAATGTGTCTGGGTTTTTGCAGAATTAATGCATGATTTAGGATTATATTGTCAAGTGTAGAAGGCCTGTATGTTGTATTGGGATTACATTCCCTATTGGATTCTTGCATGAATTCTGTCATAGGATTTTTTGTTGTAGCAAGATTTAATATTATGCCTAGAATAACTGTCTTGGATGTATTTGTGCATGACAACTGACACACCTCATAACTGTCCTGGTTCTCATGGGTATTATTGTTAGCGTATGGGTCTTTCCTGTTTTTCCAGACCTCCCTCAGAATTGCCATGCTTACTGGTGTTGGAAGATTAAAGGGACAGGGTTTGTTATAATGTGGTTAAATAATGGAAAAAAAAACTCCTACATGTAAAGCTGTTATATTCCTGCATTTTAGATTTCTTTCCTTTACAAATAAAAATCAGACTGAATACAGCAAAACTTCAATGATGACTGCTTTTAATTTCCCATTAATAGACTTGAATGGCACAGGCACAAAGATAATTATTGCTTTACCAATGCACAGGTGTATAGTACACTGTCACCTTGAATGGCAATCTCTTATTATTATTTATATATTTATTTATTTATGGGGGGAGGCATTTATTTTTTATTTTTTCAGAAAAAATGGGTTCTCAGATAAATAGCAGGGGCAAGTATTGCTGCACAAAAAGCAGTATTTTAATTTAAATCGAGACTTCCAAAGATAACTATCTTCTTTAATGTTCTGTGATATTACTTTTAGCAGTCCTCTGACAGAGACCTACAAGCGCCAGCTGTAATATATAATATGAGGTAATGTGAACTCTATATGTTTTACAAAGTGGCTGACTGCCAGCTGAGGCTAAAAATGATATGAATAGACAAGAAAAATCAGTTATAAATGAGGAAGTAATCCAAGGATGTAAAATAGATTTTTATAGTATAATTAAGCAGTTAGCAATAAAAAAAATATAAATATTATGACATTGCTTTAAGTGGTAGTGTTGTTAGTGTGAATACATATCTGCAAGGACCTGGTCTGATAATGATGCACAATAGCATACCGGCTGTTGTCGGTGACACAGAATCATTTCCTTGATATTCCAATCAATTTAATTGAAGGCTGTGTTTGAGGGGCTTTATATGGGTACTTAAACAAGCTGGGATTAGAGAGAGTGCTCCAAATCTCAGTTCATTACCTGCATAGAGTGAAGACACTTGTGAGTCTGAAATCTTGCTGGTTGATAGGGGATCACATATTTTTCTCACTCATTAAAATGCACATCTCTGACTTTTGTGCACTGTTTTTTTTGTTGTTGTTATTTTGTGTTTCACAGATACAATAATTATTTCATTACAATTATAGACTGGGCAAACATACAAAATCAGCAGAGGAATCAATTACCCTCACTGTATATGAACACATTTTAATTCAGTAGTGAAGGAAGTAGTGTTTCACTAAACTTTTTTTATATTTCCGCCCATGTCAATTCATGTAAATGGACCAATTAAGTTAAAATAAATTACCCATAAAAGAGATTATACAGAGTATTAGTGGTCTACCCTGCAGATGGAGGATTGAAATGCTTATTGTCGAAACCAAACTTCAAAACCTACATTTTCAATGTTGAAAATAGGTCTTATACACCCTCATTTCTGTAATTTTGATGGCGGAACAAAAGCCTACACAGACATAGGTACGCACACCTACTGATGCAACCCTTCACTCACCCCACCCTTCTGTTTCCATGGCAACCATACCTAAATCATCAAAAAAGGTAACTTTTATAATGTAAAAACAATAAACCCTAACAGCACATAGGTAAACACATCTTCTAATACACCCCAACACACTTACACACAATAATAAAAATATATGCATTTAATCAGATTGAATCTTGAAAGGTAAACAACCTCTTTCATAGCCATAGCAAGGTTATTGAGTCTTAAAACCTGCAGACTTAAAGGGCATGTCCAACCCCCAAAAAATTAACCCCATACTGGCCCCACTGTGTATTTTAATAAAATGGTTCTCCTGCTATGCCCCTCCAAAGGTGAAACTGCAGTGTAGGATCTCTGCAGCCGCCGCTCCTACCATGAAGCAGCGTGAAACAACTGCTCTGGGCGCGTGCCGCTGACAAATCAAGAAAGGCGGCAACTTGTCAGATATATTTTTTTTTAATTTTCCCTTACCGAAGATCGCGCCTCACGGGCAGGCGCAGGGGCAGCTTCAGCTTAAGGTCCACAAAGAAGGCACTTCATTGGCTGGACAATCCATCAATCAGGGCATGCCTCGGGATATCTGCAGCGTGATTGGTCCTGCAGCCGCGCCGGTACGCCCCTCTGTGCGTAAGTTACGTGACATACACACAGAGGGGCAGTACCAGCACGGCTGCAGGACCAATCAGGAGGCATCCTGAGGCTTGCCCTGATTGGCGCTTAGTCCTGCCAATGAAGCGCCTTCTTTCTGGACTGGATCTTAAGCTGAAGACAGTGCCACTTCGTCGCGATCGGTAAGGGAAAGTTTGTAAAATTATTTATCTGACAACTGTTGCTGCCTAAATTGTTTTGGGACTAGGAGTACTCGGTGCTCCACTGAAACTCCTTCCGGGCGGGGTCGGCCTGGGGAGGGGGGGGGGGGGGGGTTACGGACTGATGCTGCTGCCTGCAGGACCTGGATTCTGGGGAAGTTCTTAAAGTTGCAGACCTGCAGTTCAGCTGCTTCTAATTGTGCGCCAACCAATAGATAGATAGATAGGTAGGTAGACTGGACTGACAGAGATAGGTAGGTAGGTAGGTAGACAGACAGAGATAGATAGGTAGTTAGGTAGGTAGGTAGACAGAGATAGGTAGGTAGGTAGTTAGGTAGGTAGACAGACAGAGATAGATAGGTAGGTAGACAGGTAGACAGACAGAGAAAGATAGATAGGTAGGCAGACAGACAGAGATAGATAGATGGAGGGATGGATAGATAGACAGACTGACAGACAGAGATAGATAGATTCATAGATAGATAGGTAGGTAGGCAGACAGACAGAGATAGATAGATAGATGGAGAGATAGATAGATGGATAGATAGACAAACAGACAGACAGAGATAGATAGATAGATAGATAGATAGATAGATAGGTGAATAGATAGATAGATAGATAGACGGATAGATAAATGGATGGATAGATGGATAGATAGATAGAAAGGAAGGTAGATAGATAGATATAGTGATAGATAGATAGATAGATAGATAGATAGATAGATAGATAGATAGATAGAAAGATAGATGGATAGATAGATAGATAGATAGGTGATAGATAGATAGACAGACAGATAGTTAATAGATAGATATAAAGGTAGATAGATAGATAGATGGAGTGATAGATAGATTAAATATAGATAGATAGAAAGATAGATGGAGTGATAGACTGACAGACAGATAGATAGATAGATAGATACACAGATAGATTGATAGATAGACACACAGATAGACAGACAGACAGACAGATATATTAATAGATAGATAGATGAGAGAGATAGTAGATAGATGAAGATGGATAGATAGATAGCAGAGAAGAGAGAGAGGAGAACCGATAGATAGATAGATAGCATAGAATAAATTCCCAAAGAAGATAGTTCATAGCGAGGATAAGTATAGATAACTAGAGATAGCATAGATAATGTGATCAGACAGAAAGATAGCAGATAGATAGATAGACAGATCGAAGACATAGATAGCATAGCAAATAGATAGATAAAGTAGATAGCATAGATACAGATAGAAGAGATAGATTAGTAGTATATATAGATAGATGGGCAGAGATAGGTGCTGATAGATAGATGGATGATAGCTAGAATGGAAGAACACATAGATAGATAGATGTGATAGCAGAGATAGTGGACAGCAGATAAAAGCAGAGATAGATAGATATATAGTCATAGATGTATGGTACAGAGATAGAGATAGATTAGATGAGATTAGTGATTCAGAGATGCCAGAGCAGATAGAGTATAGATATAGCAGATGAATATTTTTTTTGTGATAATTTTAGATTGAGTAGAGTAAGATAATTTATAATAGATATCTATAGGATAGATAGACCAGACTACCAGAGTAGATAGTAGATAGATGATGCTGAAAGCAGAGTATAGTATAGAATCAGAAGGGATCAGTAGAGGAGATAGACTAGATATAATGCGAGATAGAGTAAATATAGAGATAGAAATAGCAGAGCCAGTAGATACAGTAGAGGAAGATAATGCAGTAGAGATGGATTGATATCAGATAGATAATATTAGATAGATCTAAATATCAGAGATATGATAGATAGATAGGAGATCAGAGATAGTATAGATAGTATAATATAGGACAGGAGCAGAGATAGTAGACAGACAGATAGAGGAGATAGATAGAAGATAGCAGAGAGGATAGATATATAGATAGCAGAGAGAGATAAATATCAGAGATAGATAGATATATAGATAGCAGAGGTAGATAGATCGATAGATACATAGCAGAGATAGATAGATAATCGAGCTAGATGATATAGATAAATAGCAAGGATCGATAGATAGATAATATAGATAGATAGCAGAGATAGATGATGGATAGATAGATAGCAGAGATAGATAGATAGATAGATAGATTAGATTAGATAGATGATGATAGATAGATAGATAGATAGATAGATAGTAGATAGATAGATGGATAGATAGAGATAGATAGATAGATAGTAATATAGATCGACAGAGCAGGATAGATAGACAGACAGATAGAGGAGATAGATAGAGAGATAGATAGATAGATAGCAGAGATAGATAAATATCAGAGATAGATGATATAAGATAGCAGAGGTAGATAGTAGATAGATAGATACATAGCAGAGTAGAAGAAATCGAGATAGATAGATATAGATAAAAGCAGAGGATGATAGATAGATAAATATAGATAGATACAGAGATAGATAGATGGATAGATAGATAGCAGAGATAGATAGATAGATAGATAGATAGATAGAATAGATAGATAGATAGATAGATAGATAGAGATAGATAGATAGATAGATGGATAGATAGAAGCAGAGATAATAGATGGATAGATAGATAGAAGATAAAGATAGAAGATAGATAGATGATAGATAGATAGATAGATAGATAGATAGATATATAGATAGAAATAGCAGAAGATAGATAGATAGATAGAGATAGATAGATAGCAAGGATAGAAGAAGGATAGATAGATATAGAAGAGATAGAGATAGATAGATAGATAGATAGATAAATAGATAGATAATAGCAGAGATTAGATAGATAGATAGAATGTATAGATAGATAGCGAGATAGAGAGATGGATAGATAGATAGCCGAGTAGATAGATAGATAGATAATAGATAGATAGATAGATAGATAGATAGATAGATAGATAGATAGATAGTCATAAATAGATAGCTAAATAGCAGGATAGATAGATAGATATGATAGCAGAGACTAGATAGATAGATAGATAGATAGATAGCAGAGGATATGATAGAGATAGATAGATAGCAGAGATAGATTAATAATCTATATAATTATATATAATCTATATATAAATAATAGTCTAGATAATAGTTGGGCCTGCTAAGGAGTCTACCTTGACGTGGTAGCAGGTACAAATCTTTTGGCCAACATCTTTTATTACAGAGTATGGTAGGGCTTTCTAATGTAATGACAGTAGCACCAACATGTTTAGTGTTTTCTAAAATAGAGAAGCGTATAAATAACCATTTTAAAAAAAGTATGAAATTTGGCACGCCCACGTGCTAAACCACACCCACACATAAGCCACGCCCACACACTAAACCACGCCCACTGCGCCGCTTGGTTAGGGGCGGCATTCAAATGTATTTTCAGGTGCCAAAAACCCTAGGGACACCCCTGGATCTCTGTGTAACTCATCCTGCTCCTGTGTCTGCCTCAACCTCGACAAGGTTTGAGGGCATGCACAGAGAGTCCTCTCCCTCCCTTTCCCTCCCATTTTGCTGTCCCCCCTAGCTCTAAACCCCTTGGTCAAAATGTAGGTATAGGTCCCCCAGCCCCAACCGCTATAATAGAATTTAGAGAGAGTCCCCCGATAGTTACTTACCTTACCACTCTCCCCCAGCGTTCTGACTAGCTGGCAACCGCGTCCCTGATTGGCTGACTCTCAGTCAATCAGAGACGCGACTCGCCGGTCCGACCCCTGCTTGAGTCCGTGCAAGCAGAGGGCCGGGAGGAGTGCGTTGGAGGAGAGAGGTAAGGTAAGTAAAATCGGGGCACTTTCTAAAAAATGTATTATGGCAGTTGGGGCAGGGGACCAATACTACATTATATAAAAAGTATAAAAAAGGAGTGGGACTGCCCTTTAAGGTGCCCATCCACTTACAGCTTACCTGTGAATTCAATTAATTCTGGAAGAATTGCCTTTCCTGTTTTCTTTCCGACCGACAAGTACGATCACAAAATGAATGGTACAGGCGGGACATCACAGTCATACATCGGCCGCAAAGAAGATCCGGAAAGGGTCCTCCAGAATTGATTAAAGACGCAGAGAATCGGTCTGCAGGTAAGCTCTAAATATTACACCTTTACACATTTTCTACCAAAATGTGGCCTTTCAAGATAATTCGAAGTTTACACTAAAACTTTCTGTTTCTAGCTATACTTGCTTTTTGATATAGAGATTAAAGATAAAGCTGATGTCTTCAGGACTTCAAGCACACAACACGTTCCTGGTTTCTTCTTTATCATTTTTTCTATATCTTATGAGCATATGAAATCCAGTAAACAGAGACAATGGAAATTAACGTAACCAGGAATCTGTCTGGGGTATGTCAAAGTTTGATAATAAAGCCAAGCTGCTTATATAGCTAGATGTTCTGGATAGAGTAATTAATTGGCAATCATTTCTGGGAAACAGTGGCCTACCGCATACCTCATCCGATAATGCACCAAGAAAGGTACTAAAATATTTTTTTTTTTAATTTTCTGCAAGTTATGCAAAATATAAGGTTTGGTACAGACTACTGAATCCATTTTGAGCAACTCAGTTGAGAAACATAAACAATGTCAATTCACTGAACATCTCAAATCAAACACAATATTTTAGAGAGAGACATACTTTGTCATATCTGAACATACATTTATTGACTGTAAACATTCTGGCTTTAGGATGATGTCAGGTGACCAATGGCTGTGTATATGGGGAGTGGGTGACCAGAGATACACTAGTAAGTACGATTATTACCCTTAGAGATGTAATGTGCGTTTGAATAGAACCCGGTGGTTTCGAACGAAAGCTGAGTGTTTCGAATTCGATTTCACGGAACCCGGATTTTCCGAATTTTTGATTTTAGCGATTATCGAAAATCGACGATATCAAATCATAAATCAAAATTTCGGTAACCCATAAAAGTATGATCGTTTTCGGAACCCCACAAATAAAATGCAGAAGCCAAAAACACCCTATCATGAGGAAAGATAGTTTTAAAATATATTTTTATATTACGGGTTCGCCAGACCATTCACCAGGTCTCTCTGTCATTTACAGTAACCTACTATTACTATTTCAAATGGACAGAAACTTTAGAATTTTTTTCTCCCATAGATTCTATGGGTCCATTTTCAAATCTTCGAATTTTCAAATTTTCCAGAAATTCGAAATGGAATGAAAGGTAACATCTCTAATTACTGTGGTAATCTAGTGGTTAATAGGTAATCTATTTCGATTATCTACTGTTTGGTCTGTGTGTTTTGAGTTGTTTTTTCTAAAGTAAAAACTCCGTATTCAGGTTAAATGATCATGTTGACATTATGCAATAAAAGTGGGCTGGGTTGCAGTTGGGCACTCTAAAAGGTTCATCATCACTGCTCATACAAATTACCGAATGGAATTGATTTGTCTACGGCATTACAGCTAAAAGTACTGAAAGATTTTGGTACTCTTTGTTAAAATTATATCTATTTAAATTTTGCATAAAGCTTTGTGTTTTCAGTCCTATAAATAAGATTTACAATTTGTCTCTCATAGCTGTGAATTGCTGAATCGTACAGGCTATGAACTCTTAATTTCTACTTCCAAATCATCTTTGTTTATTGATTTGAACTGGAGTGTGTGCCTAGAAATATTCTTAAACTGGCCATTCTGGGAGGTAGGGAGTTTGACAACATGTATTATGGTTGTTTGCTTTACTTTAAAGTAGAGTGGTGATTTACAAATGGTAGTGCCCTTTGAAGAGGATTGAGAACCCACCCTAAAATACTATGTGCTAAAGTGATTTACATTAGCTTCCTAACCATGCAAGGACTAAGCTACCTTACTAAATCAGTTGATATTTAGAAACTGAAAGAGATCCCACAACAGCCGTTTTAGGCAGTTTAACCAAGTTAAATAAAGATTAGAGGTGGACAGTGTTTTCCTATATTTAGAAATCAGTATAATGCAAAGTTATGAATAAGAGTATCAACAAAGAAACATGAGCTATTGACTTTTGCAGGCTGATAAAATATTAGGCTTTGTCTTTGGAACTGATTACTATAAAATGACTGTGTAGCCATTTTGGGAAATAATGTTACTGTAGCATTCACACACCAGGTTAAAGCAAAAAGTGGAAAATATACCCCTTAAAGCAAAAAGGGGAAATATACCCCTTTTATAGACAGATTGTACACTTACTATTTTCTACAAATATTCAGTTAAAGGTAAACTAAACCAATAATAGACCTGTGGCTAAGATAAGGCAGCAACCCAAAGTATATTTTTTTAGGATACTTAAGGGCAACACTAACCATGAAGCAGGGTGAAAGGGGATGACAACACACATATACACGTGACATGTAGTAACTACTGTGTGTCACATCCTGCCTACAATCACATCTAGATAGTAAGACTTCTAATAGTTACCATATGGCAACTGTCACTTAGGCACACCTGTTTGTACCAGTCACTTTGGGCAAACTGTATGTAAGTAAGTCACTGTAGGCAAACAGCATTTACCACTCACTGTGAGCAAACCTCTAGTACCAGTTACTGTGGGCAAACCTGTATGTACCAGTCAATCTGGGCAAACTTGATGTACCATTCACACTGCACAAACCTGTATGTACCATTACTGTGAGCCAAACCTGTATGTACCAGTCAATCTGAGCAAACTGTATGTACCAGTCACACTGCACAAACCTGTATGTACCAGTCACACTGCACAAACCTGGGCAAACTTGTATTACCAGTCACTCTGGGCAAACCTGTATGACAGTAAGTGTGGGGTAAACTTGTACATACTTTTCACTGTTGGCAAACTTGTATGTACCAGTCCATCTGGGCAAACTGTATGTACCAGTAACTCTGGGCAAACCTGTATGTACCAGTCACTGTGGAAAATGTTATGTTCCTGGACATATTTACATCAGCCCACCACAACCTACCTCCACAGCTACAGGAAGATACAGGGGTGGTCTTTAAAGGAACACTAAACCCAAAAAAATAAGTATTTGCCATTCGTTTGTATTATTCACAGGGAGGTGAGAACACTTATTCTCACCTCCCTGTTATAATATTACGCTGGGGGACCTGGAACTTACCTTGCCGCGATCCACTCGCAGCCGCTTCTTCACTGACAGCCGCTCTGTCCCGACCGTGCGCCCTATCTTAGGAGACATGCGCGCCAATACACAAAGATAGGGCACGCGATCGGGAGAGAACAGCTGTTCAGTGAAGAAGCGGCTGCAAGTGGATCGGCTGTAGGTAAGTTCAGGTCCCCCGAGCGTAGACTTATTCACAGGAGGTGAGAAAAGCGTTCTCACCTCCCTTGAATAATACAAACAAATGGCAAATACTTATTTTTGGGGTTTTAGTGTTCCTTTAAATATTTGTTTCAGGTGACAAATGGTCTAGGAACTTACCTTTTTCTTGGTGTCCAAGACAACGTTTTCACTGATGAATTGTTTTTCCCCGGGCCGAGGAGATCCATTGTCACCACTTAAACCATACCATGTACAAATGCAGGAGAGAGGCTGTTAATTTGCAGCAAGCAAATCATCATTCAGGGGCGTAACTACCAGGGGAGCAGGTAGGCCAGGGGTTCTCAATTTGCTTATTTTCCCTATGAACAGATACAGCCTTCTCCAGAAAACCATTGTTTATGGAAGCAGGGAGAGTTATTCTAGTTATACCACTGACCACATGAACCTTTCTACATTTGATTGGTTTTCTGCACAAGTAAAAATGTTTGCACCTAGTGGTGTTAATAGGATATTACTGGGCCCCCAGCAAAACTATGAAAAATAAAAAGATAGGGGCCCCCTAGGGCACCTACTGTGGTTGCAGGGTCTGCCGTTTTAGAGGACTATGGTCGCAAACTCACTATGTGGCAATCCAAAGGAAAGATTGTTCCTATATACCCTTAAATGGGATGATCATCTGTAGTTTACGCTATCAGCATGGGATGGGTACCTTTATACGTTTGAAAGCATTACAGCATCTTATGTGTATCTTCTAATAATAAAGACCAACAGAGATAATAAAAATGTTTCGCTGGTTTGCTTTCTACTTTTAGTGAACAGTAATAGCTTTTATCCATCCCCATTACTTGGATTGTCACCTTTTGCAAAAATGAAAAACAGTCCTTTTTTGTGATCAGTAAGTGATAGAGACATGAACAGATCCCTGTGATAGGCCCAGGTTCTAAGGGGCCTTAAGAACTACATGGACCATGGTGCCATTTTAGTAGATTACAGTTGCATCTGACTAGTTTTAGGTTGCCTACCTTTCACCTTTTCTTTTTCCATCAGGGGGGCATAAAACTTTGTCAAAAAGAGATTCGGCCACCATGCACCACACACACACCTTTTTTTTTTTAACAGGACTTGCACCTTTAATAGAAGGAATGGGGGAGGGCAGGGCGGAGGGTGAGATTTTGAATAGGGAAGGCTAAGCAAGTATCATTGCCGCCGCAGCGCGGCCTCAAACATTTTTAGACCACGCCCCTTTCCACTCCCACCACATATGTAAATAATAATTAGCGAGTGTCAGTGCTGGGCGTAGCGCGGCACAAATTTTTAAGCCATGCCCCTTTTCATGCCCCCCCCACACCCACTTTGCATTTTACACAACATAAAGTCATAGTTTAAAATGTAATATTTACACAAAATGCTTGACACACAGAAATGGCAATATATGCTTGGCACAGAAATTGGCAAATATGCTTGCCACAAAAATGGGCAATAGCTTGGCACAGAGAAATGGGCAATATGCCTTGGCACAGAGAAATGGACACACACAGTATACATAACTTAGTTACATACAGTTACGTTTGCCTGCAGACAGTGTAGAGGAAATTTTCCAGATGTTCCAGGGAAGCTCTGGGGCGGAGGGGGGTGGAGCTCTGTGTTCTGAGTGCCAGACTCAGTGCAGATAAAAGTTTTTGTTGTAAAAAAAAAAACAGAACTTCCGTTTTTTAAAAAACTTATTTGCACTCACACTGCCTGGCCAGCCAGAGACAATTCAGGAGCTTGGAGGGGGCTGCGACACGGGTATGTTGGGAGCAAGCTATGGGAGGAGCTACTGACACCAGCCCACCCACCACCCCCGGAATGCACTGGAAAACATAATATTTAAAGGTATACTACTTTTTTTTTTTTTCCAGTTCTTTTTTTTTGGGGGGGGCCAGATTTCACTGGGAAGTCTAAGCCTTCGTAAGCCTTATGCAAAATCCGCCTGTCGGGAGGGGCCTGTGTGCTCTAAGTTGAGCACTGGGGCTTGCAAACTTGTGATCCATCCCAGGATAGGGAACTGGATAATTGGTAATGGAAACATAAAAGAAATCAGACCCTTTAATCTAATGTTTACAATCTTCTATTACATCCTGCTTTTAAATTTGCTATTAATACAACCTCCTACGTCTATTAATATGAATATTTCTCATATGCTGAATTTATTTAGTGCTTAATACTTCTGAACCTAAACTTTAACACAGAGATACAGAAGCGGATGCTAGTGTCTGTTGCATTTTAATATCTCTACCGAAGATTAGACGGCTATTACCAAAATTAACGTGGATTGGAAATAATTTAGAAAGTCTTAAAAACAATAGTGCTGACATGCAGAATGAACTTAGACACAAGTTGGAGGTACATCAGCTGCTGACAGGAAACATCTGTGTTAATTCACCCAACATATGTAAGATTTATACTCCTAAATGGATGATAGGAAGTTTCTTTTCTATGACAGCAGCTTATATTATATTATTATATATTATATACTAAAGTAATTTAGTTTTATTGCTAACGTGTGTGCACAGCTTTAGACATGAATGTCAACTTCTGCACGAAGGTGCATAAAAGACAAACGTTTATATGGAATATGGAAGACATATATGTTTAAGCTTGATAAAGCCCAATAGACAAAGGCCGAAACGCTGCTGTTTTGTACTATGCACTTCTGTTGAACCAAAAGAAAGCACTTTAAGAAGAGACCTGTGGAACATTGGTTACCACTCATTATTGCTGTGTATATACTTATGACCACGGGGGAAAAGGAAAAAAACCCATACAGCCATACACACTATGAACCCATAATCAATAACTCCTTTTAGTTAAAAATTACGACACAGACAAAGACTTGGATGAACAATTGGCCACGGCTAATTTATTAAATTAACATAATTCTTTGCATAATTTGCATAACTTTGCATACTTTAATAAAATATGCCCCTTGGCATTTTTCACCACTGTACCACCCTTTGCTTGCCATAACCATCCTTGTTGTAACCATCAATGCCATAAACTCAGCTTTGAATCCAACCTCTGTCTAGCCAGAGGGCATGTAACGGCTCCATCCATATCCAGCAAGGGTTGTACCCGCCAATAAGCCGTGACTCCAACAAATTCTTAACAATAACATAAAAAGGGGGTGGGAGGGAGGGATGAGCTATGATCCAGCCACCGGCGCAAACAAAATGGCGCGGGTGACCACGAGGCTCCGCCTTTTATGGATCGGCGCACTGACGTCACGCCGCCCGCCCCTCTCGCGAGACTCCACTCGCGACCCGGGACCAGCAGGGGGAGACCCAAGGGCTTCCTGGAGAAAAAGGTGCGTCCTCCCCCGCGGTCATGACGCCCCATCCGCTATAACCGGCGGGGCTCCCAATATAATGTACCTTTTACTTTTTTGTTTTTCTTATTACTTGAGAGTTGGCGATCATAAATTACCTGCACATGATTTCATAGTTTTCAGAAAGTAAAGGATCGTACACCACTGAGAAATGTACCAGACCCCCAAGCCCTGTCCGACCCCCGAGCCCGATGAACAACCCGCAATGGCCAATAGTCGGCGTGTGGTATGCATTTGGTCAGGGTCGTTCAGCAATCTGCCTGGCCGACCGAAACGCATACACACACGTGACTATCGGCCATTCACCGTGGGTGTTCATACAGGCTCAGGGTTCGGACAGGGTCAGGGGTCTGGTACATATCTTCAGTGTGTACAAACCTTAAGGCAGAACTCCTTAGCCTTTAAATTAACATTCTGACTATAGGTCATATCAGGGGAATGAAAATGGTTTTTTATGGTTTGATACTGATTATCTGGTAGTTGGTTGGTTAGCTGATGTCTAACAATGAGAGAAAGTGACTATATCCTTTAGTACGAACAATATGCCATGAGGAGCTAATAAATTACAACTCTGAAAAGTTCATGATAGGAGTGTTTGTCAAACTTAATGGGCAAAAGCATGCAGAAAGGCTTACATTTCAAATCCGTGGGAATTAATGTAAAATTCTGGGAAGATTTAGGATTATTTTAATCAATGAATCAGCAAGGTAAGCAATGGGGTTTAAACTAGCAATCTGTATTTTAGATTTGGCACAAGGTATGCACGCATTCATAAGTAGCATTTTTCTGCATCTCCTCATATGTTCATAGGGAGTGGCCTCTGTATTGGAGAAAAGCTGATTGTATTTCAATAATTCAAATAGTGTAGTCGTTCACAGCCAGGTAATAACAGGCCTGTAGTTTCAAACTTCAGGCATGGGAAGATACTGGAAGTTTTGATACAGGAACATATTCTAAATATGTTTGGACTGACCTTATACATAGTAATCAACATGGATGGAATGACCTTGTCAAACTAACTTGCTTGGATTATGCGGAGGGAGTAGGAATTTAGATTCTTGCATAGCGTAATGTAGTATACTTTCACTAAGGCTTTGATTACAGTGCCCCGTAGGCGACTAATGTATAAGCTAAGGTCTGTGGGCTGGTGGGCACATTTGTACATGATTAGAAATTGGTTAATGAATAGGATGCAAAGAGTAGTTGTTATAGGCTTTATCAATATGGACTAAAGTGCTAGTGGTGTCACAGGGTTCTGTGTTGTGGGGCCACATCTATTTAACTGTTTATTAATGATTTGGACTATTGTCAAGGGTTTTGTTTGCTAATGACACAAAACCAATCGCCCATTAAAAACTTTAGAGGATGTGCAATCGTACAGGTGGATCTAGATAGACTGTCACTTAGGCTAATGGCAGATGAGATTCAATGTTGATAAATGTAAGGTGATGCATTTTGGAGTTAAAAATCTTCATGCTGCTTATACTATAAATGGCTCTGTGTTCATGATACCCTGTTGAAAAGGATCTTGGGTTTTGTGGTGGATAACAACTTAAAGGTACAAGCATGCAGCGGCAACAGCCAGAGCCAGCATGGTATTGTCTTGTATAAGAGAGGTATGGATTCAAGGAGGAAAATGTTAATTCTCCCTCTTTACAGAGCATTGTAAGGCCTCATTTGGAATATACAGTGCAATTTTGGATTCCTGTGTACAAAAAGGACATCTTTGAAATGAAAAAGGGTTCAAGAAGGGCAATTAAAATAATACGGGAAATGGGGGAGCTGGAATATGAATACAGATTGGATAAGTTGCAATTAGTTACACTAGAGAAAAGGCGCTTGCGTGGGGATATGATTACTCTGTAGAAATACATTAATCGGGCCAACAATTCACTATCTGGGGCATTGATCACCAATATACATTCAGAGGACATGAGGACATCCCTTAAGGCTTGAAAAAGAAGTTTAGTCTTCAAGTTCGGAAGGTTTTCACTTTAGAAGGTAATTAAAGCTATGGAACTGTCCCATTAGCGATAGCAGGTTCATTGGATACTTAAAAAAACTGGATAGTTTCTGCAAACAAGGAATGTTGCAAGTTACGGTATTGATACACAGGTTATTCAAAACAGTTCTTATCGTTTAAAATGGTGCTAATTTTGCCCCAACCAATACAGATGTAGCTTTCAAATGTTAAATAAGATCTGATTGGTTGGGGCAAAATTAGCACCATTTTAAACGATAAGAACTTTTATTGAATAACCCTGATAAGTGAGTTGATCCAGTGAAATTTCCGATTGTCATTGGAGTCAGGAAGGAATTTTTTTTTCCCTTCATAAAGTTAAGGCGCAGCGGAATAGTGTGGTAAGGGAGTATTTTTTTTGTTTTTTTCCTTGCTCTTTTTGGGATAGTGCTGGGGGGGGGAAGCTGGGGCGGGGGGAGGATGTAGTGTGGGGGGTTGGAGGGGGTGGTGGACATGCGGGGGGGGAACTTATCGGGGGTATAGGGGGGGGGGGAGGGGGAGAGGGGGGGGGGTGGGGAGGGGGGGGGGGGGGGGGGGGGGGGGGGGGGTAGGGGTGGGGCGGGCGCGGGGGGGGGGGGGGGGGGGGGGGGAGGGGGGGGGGAGGGGGTGGGGGTGCTAGGGGGGGGGGGGGGGGGCGGGGGGGGAGGTGGGGGGGGGGGGGGGGGGGGGGGGGGGGGGGGGGGGGGGGGGCGGGGAGGGGGGAGGGGGGGTTGGGGGGGGGGGGGTGGGGGCATTTTTTTTTTTTTTTTTTTTTTTTTTGTTTTTTTGCCTACTGGATCAACAGCTAAGCAGGAAATGAGTATTGTGAGTAGGTTGGACTGGATGGACATATGCTTTCAAACCAAATACATACTGATACATAGATTTAGCCTAATATAGTAACCTATGTGAGGGCATGCCACACTGCGCCGCAAAACACAATCGCACACGTTTTTTCATAAAGTCTATTAAAAATTTAAACATGACTTCAGGCTCATGCTACCTTTAAATGCCTCCAAGTTTAAGGTTGGAGCAGCCCACTGTGGGACAGTCATCATAAGCCCTAACACAAGCCTGAAAAGAAAAACATAGTGTTCTCAAGGTATCCATAGGTAGAGGAAAGGATAGAGAATGGTGCAGGTCTTTAAAAGCTTAAGAATAGATGAATTTTTGGAGAATAGGCTTCTTACACAGAAACATCATGTAACTGTCACAGAGACTCGGACAGGCAGGAACTGTAACTTACACAGCATATATGTTAAGATCCATCCAGAGAAGCTAGAGGTTGAAATAGAAGCACTGTATGGAGTCCACAGTTAACTTTAATGCTGTATATTTGCACATACAATCTAAAATGGGTAGTCTCTTAGAATAAAAGCAGTACTGCAAATATTTGGCTGACTAGTCCCATTCTTTTGATGGCCAAACATGTCTAATCTATTTCTTAATTTTGATGAAAAAGTGGGCAAATATTGATGGTCACGCAAAATTCCTAGCCAATACAGTTATTCAAAACCCAATTGAACAAAATATTATACTGGGCAGTCGACTGCATTGAAATATCTACCTTGTGTGCTAGTCTAGTACCTACCTTGACCCTGGTTTGACATTGGGGCAGCACGGTGGCCTCAGTGTTAAGCACTGATGCCTAACAGCGCTGAGGTCTGAGTTGATTCCAACCTTGGACACATCGGCAAGGAGTTTATATGTTCTCCCGTGCTTGGGTGGGGTCATCGGGCACTCCATTTTCCCCCACAATCATAAAGACATACTGATAGGTTGTATGTGTCAAATAAATGTGCTTAGATGTAAGTCTTCGAGGCAGGGTCTGATGTGAATCTACACATGTAATGTAAAGCGCTACGGAAGATGTTGGCGCTATATAAATCCACAATATATAATAAAACATTGTCTGTTTGCCTTCCCATCAACAGCATAGTCCTGTCAGTGATTAATTGCCTAATTAAGTAATGTATGTTATGAAAGGTATGTCGATTAAGTTATGGCCAGCATTACTCCGACACTTTATATCACTGAAAATTTAACATGTCATTGCTAGTGTCACCTCTCTTTGCTGATTCAGTATTTTCTCAGAAGCAAATCACATTTGCCTCCACAAACATGTCTTTCCCTACACATTACTAATATTAAGACCGATATATCCACCCTCTGCTAATCACAATTATTTGCTCTTTTTGCCTTTATCACGGGACCTATCTGTTGTATTCAGTTAGATCAACTGGGACTGAAGTTTATGTTGTGAAGATGTTTTGTAGTCATCTGACTAAACATCTCAGAGGAGCCTTAAAACTTTGTATTTATCAGGACTGAGCCTTTTGTTAAAATGGTAGAAGGGAAGAAAAGAACAAGAATGTGAAGGGGGGAGGAAAGCAAGTCAGGAAAAAGAACATGGCCATCCCCATAATGTAGCAGGGTCTCTGAGAAATTAAGAAGAATTTTCAATTTCAAGACCGTTTCCCTGTCTGCTTTAAACCAAACAACACTGAGGGAGCAGCAGTTGCAAAACTGAAATAACAAGAAGAGCGACATCATATACGCAGTGCATGAAGAGGCCTGATTTGTATGTGGGGCAGAAGGACACAGAAGAGCAAATTCCTCAGATCAGGACTCATGTGCAGTACCTGCATCTTAACGAAAAAGACCAACTTTTGAAAATTGATGTCAAGTATATTGGCAAAGGAACAGGATTGGTTCAAGAGAGGTGTCAAGGAGGCCATTTATTCCAAATAAAGAAGCCAAGCCTGAATAGAGGTGGAGGAGGGTTCAACGCTAACTGTCTGCCATGTTTTGTACACCTTAGCCTCAATGTAGTCAATACCTTGCTTTCAGAAAGACCCATAACACCTGGCTTGTATATGGATGATTGGGACTTTCCAGGGTTTTATTGCCAACAGATTCTTGTACAAGTCATTCGATAGAGAAAGCAGTCAGTGGTGACTATAGAACATCTTCAAGAACTAAACTTTAAGTCCAGTGAACTAACTGGAGACAACAGGTATACCAAAAACCCGGGTTGATTAAGATCCTTCACAAGTCAAATGAATTACTGGATAATTTTACTCTACTTTTGGAATCTGTGTCTATACTGCGTGCTGTTGCTACTGCTGCGCTGCTTGCCGTCTACATCTATATGCCTCCTATCTATGAGCTCCTACTGGGTATGCATGCAGCCTTCTGTGAATTGTTTCATTGGTCTCCTTTATTGTGCTGTACAGTAGCTGCCTGTTAATGCCTGTCTATTAAAGGAAAATTATGTTTGCTATACACCCCCAATCACCCCCTACCCTAATAGTGCCCAGGGTGAGAAGTTTAAAAACATTAGGTCATCACTCTGTCCTGACCTAGATAATCCATATAATTCCTCACATTCCTTCCAAGACCAACAGTTGTAGTGCGATCTGACCCTACCTCCCATGCATTGTCAATGGGAAGATGTACTCTGGGATAAATAAAACCTTCCATTGGTCAGTTTAAGAATTGTCACAGATTGTGTGAGTGGACTGGGCAAGACTGGCACTATGAGCTGATCTGGGAAGAATGGTATGGATGATCTATGGGCAAACCCAGGACTGAGAACCTACTCTTACCCTGGATACTATTAAGGAGAGGGCATTACTCTAAGCATGCCACACACAACTCAGCAAGCCTGCTTACACATTTTAAATAGTAAACACACAAAAATCTGGGATGATGATTGTAACAGGTTATGTAGCACACACAATGTGTTTGTATCTGCAGAGATCCATATATCTGCATACAAAGCTGATTAAAATGAAGAGGCATTGTTGGGGCTCTGCAGTTGCACTTTACCATCTCTGAAACCCTGGTGCAATGGGGTAGTGGTTGTAATCTCTGTGGGCCCCCCTACAGCCTTATCCAGAAAAGGCCAAAAAAGCAACCACTGATGGTTTAACTTTGAAAGGCATTTATACTAGGAAAAAAAGTATTTTAAATTGCCCATACTGGAAATTACTGTATAATTCTTCCCAACCACCAATCTTCCCCTATTTCTTTACATATTCATTCGAAAACATCTACATTTTGCTGTAATCAAGAGCTTCTGGGGTAGTTTGCTGTAGCTTGCAATGTTGTGACAGAGTTGGAATGTGTATACAGACTTGACAGTTGTTTTTTTCAATATAGTGTCCTTAATAGAGCAATTCTGGGATCTTCTAGAATTCTTTATTCTTGCAGCTTCATATTATAATGATAATGAATTATAATAATTTATTTTCAGATTTTACATCTTTATAGGCATTTATTAAGTGTGGCCTGAGGGTGGAGATGTTGGGTTATTGAATTTGCTTTGCTATATCTTCTTATATGGTGTCTCAGAAAAACATTCCATGTCATGGGAAAGGTTCATTCACTCTACAGCATTAGTGATCAGTTGCAACATGCTTTCTGGTTAACCATCTGCCTGTAGTAGTGCAAGGTTTTAGAATGGCTGTAATTTATTTTATAAAGTTTATTATGGATGTGGTCAATGCTATGACATACATGGCCATCACTCTTTATCACTAAATTATAAGAAAGTCGCTGTTTTTACAGTATACCAATCAGATTCTTTGAAATAATTTGATTGTATTCCAATCAGAATTGGTTTCAATCAGATTCTTGGTATGCTTTTGAAGAATCTGATTGTAGCTAGGGTGGACGAACTTCCAAAAATCTGTTCTGCTCGAGGGTTCGGGATTGTCAAAATAATTTTAAAATACAAAAAATCCACCATTACAGTCAATATGGGTAAAAATATCAGAAATTCCGCCTAAAATAATGGTTTAAATAGCAATGGTAACTTACTGTAAATGGCTCAGGGACCTGGGAAATGGTCTGGGGAAACACATCCCTCAATGCCCACAATCTTTACAGAAAAAAAAATACAGTTTTGTACCGGAAATTTCATGCTCTTCTGTGGTTTGGCGTTCATCCTAAGCACGCGATTTCCGAAGAAAAAAAAAACCAAGATTTCTGCTCCTGCAGTTGCTCGTTCTAATTCTCCTTGTTCATAGATTGTTACAGAGACTGTAACATTGTCAATTGAGCTGTGAGTTAGAAGCAGCATTTGTGTTGTTTAAAAATGTATGCAGTCTACCCTGTGATTGACAGCAGCATAGAGATCTGCATCAATATAGCCCTGCAGCCTGAGAGGTGATTATAGACAGGGTTGATATAAGTACTTACTGTACCTACTATAGTATACACACACAGGAATGATTGTTCCATATGAATTTTTATGAAGAATGATTAGGTTGTTCAATGTGCCCATAAATGGTCTGATGTTATTGTCTCCTTCTACGTAATAAAGGGAACTTGGAATAGAAATTTCCATCTTGCCCGATAGGTCCCGAAAAACCGACAATATTCATCAAATTCTGTCAGATCCCACGTCAGTGTCAAAGCTCTGACTTTGAAAGACACTAATAATAAGTAGTGCAAATGTGGATGTCTCCGCAAAAAAATAATTTTGTCCCGACTGTGTTTGCCAATATAGTGCAGGTAGTCGTAACAAAGCACTCGGTTGCGCAGGAATGTCTCCTGGACCACAATCGTGCAGTTATTTACTGTCATGCCCTTTATCTGATCCAGCGTGCACTGCCAGCCACTGAAATAAGATTTTTGTCCCCCAAAAATCTGTCCATGTGATACCCAGCTAGTTAATGATATATACTTTATAAACAAAAGGAAGGAATAATTCTGTATTGGCTAACTGTCATAACAATTTTGGCAAGTTAAGAAAATAATATATAAGTATTTTACATGATACAATATAATAGAATACTATAATCTACAGGGAGAATTCAATAAAAGTTCTTATCGTTTTTAAAATGGAGCTAACTTTTGCCCCAACCAATCAGATGTTAGCTTTCAAATAACCCAAAACTCACCCCCACTTCTGGCTCAGAGGGACAGCTTGGAGTCTTCAGTTTCCTGGACTTTGAAAAGGAATAGCTGTTGAGAACTAAAGGAGTAGAGATGTAAGGAAGGTTATTTTGTAACTCAAAGTGGGGCCCAGTTAGGATGTTAAATTATTTTTGGGGGTGGACATGCCCTTTAATATGCTTATTATGTATATTACCACTCTTTGTGATAAAAGGGTGTTTCATTGTGCTGCTATAATCTTGTAAAGCAGTGCCCGACCCTCTACCTTCCCTTTATCCATCTTCTACTGTGCAGCGGGGACACTCTTCTCAAGTGCCGCTTATGTGTGTGCTTTTACGCCATTTACAAATAAAATGAAGTTTTTAAAAACCTCCAACGTGAAGCCAGTTGTTTCAGTGTATATTTTCAAGGACTGTGGCCAATGCATTCTGGTCAGAACTTCTCACGTGGTTTGCTTTATAGAAATCCCCCCCTAAAAACCTTGCCCTGGATTGATGCATTCCCAATGGGCACCAGGCATGTACAGTGCCAGAAGTGCACTATAATCGTGGGGTACAGCAAGGCTGGCATGTCATTTGACATCCAGACCATTTGTGTTGGCCCTCCAGAGATCAGTGGGTCTGAGCAATTAAAAGGCAGAGGCCTAATTTAGAATTTACGATCCCTCATAAAATGCTATTGTTCTGTGATGCAGTCGCCATCTCTAGTTAGTGCACCGATCGAGATTATTTCTGAAAGAATCTGACTGGTAGTTACTAACCAATTAGATTCTTCTAAAAGGATCTGATTGTAACTAATTCTGACTGGAAAATAATGTGATTGGTTAGTTTATACCATCAGTACGAATATTAGTTGATTTGTTATCTAAATATATGGGTTATAACAGTTCTTCAGAAAGATGTGATTGTGTTTTCTCCAGATCATTTCCAGGTCCGAAATTCTACAATTTTCGGGAAATTTCGAACGCGGTCAGAAAAAGCGGATTCCAGAAAATCCAAGGAGAGTCTGCCACGGAACGGAGTTGGTATCCACAAACTGGCCATCTCTACTGCAAACTATTTTGCAGGATTAGATTAGATCTGCATAGGAATTATAATACATACGGCTATGGGCTTTCAATGCAGTGGAATATACTTATAAAACCTCTTGGCACGTGCTTTTTATAGTATATACAGTTTTGTTCAAAATGATCAACCCCCAAATGCCAATGTGTAAAGGGTGTTTGTAGGGAATTCATGTGTACATTTGTAATTGTGTCAGAAGAATCTTACAAGGGACTTTTCTTTTTTAAAGAACGCCAAATGCAGCTAAAATGACATACAGTATTACCATCTGGTTAAAATCTTAGTTTGCTCTGTTAAATTCTGGTACAGTTTATTATGTCTTTTTCTCTTTGTCGCTAGCATAGTTCTTTAGTGACACTTATTCTACAACACCCTTAAAGATTACACCACTCTTAAGACACACGTCGGGTTCATTCCAAGTGTTGGTTTTCGATTAGGTACTGTAAAAAATATTGTGGCTTGTCATCGTAGCAGCCAATCAATCATAATAAGCACCAATTGGCGATTAAATGACTGTGATACTTAGCTCTTCTAGACATATTCTGGTGTGTTAAACATGGGTAACAAGAGGAATGGTCCAGGAAGACAAGAGAGTGGTTGATTCTCTTCACGGAAGGGCAATGGCATAAAAGATGAAAGATGTTAAATAAACTACCAAGAGACAGCATAGGAGCATCATTCCGCAAAATTTCAAGGCAAAGGGCACTTGTTGAAACGCACTGGTCATGGCGAGAAAGAAGATGCGGACTTTGACTTGTGCGCTCCTTGAAGCTCAAAAATGGAAAAGTCCCGTGTCGATGCGGCGGTAATGAAGTTTAAGCTCAGACAAAATAAGGCGCACACTGGCGTAATGAGAGGCCTCCAGCCAGAACTCCCAGGCGCACCCTTGCTTGTCTCCAAAGAATAAGAAGAGTCCGACTGACAAAAAAAGTCATGTGGACAAACCACAAAAAGGGGGCGGGGACGGAGGAAACAAAAAAGGGAGAACGGGGGGGGGCCAGGGAGCAACGCGATGGTGGGAGGAGGGAAGAACACAAGCGGAAAGGAATAGGACCCCGGGCCACGGGAAGCAGGGCAGGGGGGGGGCGCGCTGGGCGTCACGGCGCGCGGCTCCGCGGCATCGGCGCACAAAGCACTCACGCAGCCAAGACGGACAACAACACAAATGTCGCCGCGCCAAAGCGCGAGCACACAACGCACTGCACACGACAGCAGTGGGAATCGCGAGGCGAAACTCGAAACGGGGCTCGCATCATCGGGGCCTTCTTTCATTTTGCTTTCCTAAGTTTTTTTTT
The DNA here is from genome assembly GCA_019447015.1 of Hymenochirus boettgeri. NCBI lineage: Eukaryota > Metazoa > Chordata > Amphibia > Anura > Pipidae > Hymenochirus > Hymenochirus boettgeri. The sequence goes on from CM033469.1 coordinate 244,812,911, forward strand.
GTGGTGTGTGTTTCCCCAATCATGCTTTGGGATGTTTTTGCTTCGGTGCAGGTACAGGGAAGCTTCAACAGCAGTGCAACACCAGGGCCCCTTTTGTGGGTTTTTTCTTATTTTTTTTTTCTTTTTTTTTTCTTTTTTCTTTTGTTTTTTGGGTCTGTTTGGTCCATGAATTTCTTTCAGTACAGGAGAGATTTGGGGGAAAAATAATTGATGCAGTCCGTTCACAATAAACCCGAGGCTTGGAGAGTTGGACCGTTCAACAGGGCAATGATTCCCAAAGAATACCTCCAATCCACTAGAGCATGGTTGCTGTTAAGGCGGAACATTTTGGAGTGGCCAGCGTGTGTAACCAGACTTTAAATCTGATTGAGAACCTCTGGTGGGACTTAAAGAAAGCAAGAGAGTAGTTTGCAGCGGGCAAGCCTAATGAATGTGAAGCTGAACTGGAGGGCTTTGACCATGAAGAATGGGCTAAGAACCCATAATCGCTGCAAGACACTTGGTCAAATCTAGGTCTTCACATTTAAAAGGTTTTTGTAAACTGGAAAAGGATGTTTGTACTAATGAATGAATGTCACTTGCGGGTTGATAATAAATGTGATAATGATTGGAGCTACGAGAAATATATTGTGGTTATTTTTCATTTTAAAGTTTATGTATATTTTGTCTGACTACAATTTTCTCTTTTGTTATTTCTTTTGGATAACAAGTTGACTGAACCTGAAAATCAAAATCAATGTTCCAACGGGCAAAACACCAATTTCAGGTGTGGGTGTTGAACATTTTGAACCACAACTGTATACCAGCACTGCCTCCCCATGAAAGCCTCTCCACATTAGCAATAAAGGAATTCAAGTTTAAAGGGCAAAGTCCAGCCCCTAAAATAAAACTCACATACAGGTGAAATCACCCCCCAAACCCTAAACGTGAATAGTTGATATTTTATGTGAAAGGTTTGTTATCGGTCTAACCTGAAACGACAATTTGTGTCCTTTTTGGTTCCCCGTTTCTGCTCTGGCTTCCAGTTCGTAACTGTCAGTTATGATTTGACAGTTGAACATCTCAGCCAAGATCTGAATGTTAATACCCTAGCTGCCTTTCTTCTGAGGCTATTTGTATAGTATAAGGCCTCAGTACCAGGTTTCTAAATTGATCAGTTCTATGAGGCACCCAGAAGCATAGCAAGCATTACAATAAGATTTCATAAGGAAAACTATGATATATCAAATATTTAAAGAGGGCAATTCTTTTAAAAGATGGTCTTATGAGGGTTGGAGTGTCCTTTACCGATATTACAGTGCCAAAAACATGAACTGAAGTATTTTATCAGTTTGCCAACCACCCCCAGCGTCCTTCTGTTATTAAGTGAATGGAAACAGCCGCATTGTGAAGATACTATGTCCGGTTAATGCCCGGGAAACCCGATGTCGTATGAATAATAGGAAAGACATATGGGGTCTCTAACCTAATGTATTTATATGAAATTAAATATGCCCCCATTACAGTGTAATATGAGGGTTTCAAAGGGAACTCCTCTGTGACTTTATATCCTTATATAACACTGTTTAAAGGGGCGATTAGACCTATATTAATTCCAACCACCTGGAACAGAAAGCAGGACACCCAAACAGCTTTAGAGTAATTGTATCCCCTATTTATTCAGCATAGTTTGTATACAAAAATGTATATTTTGTGTGAAAAGTATCAAAAGCAGTTTTGTACTGCTTAATCTAGTTACGAATATTTTATTTACAGCAGGGATTTGTTAGATCAATAAAAAGCATGATCGTTTAAAAAGGTGGTCTATATTGTGTTTTTGCTCCCAACAACTCAGATTTCTATTTAACATTTTGAAAGGCTAACATTGGTTGGTTGGGGTTAAATTGCTACATTTTAAACGAGAAGACATTTATTGAATACCTGAAGGATGTACATGTTTTTATGTTTGTTAATGCAGGGGGGGTGGGTGCAGATAAAAATATGGAACCAGGCCCCCATGTTTGGAAAAAGCACTGCACATATGTTCGATAGATTGTAGTTGTACAGTAAGTAAATCGGTTGATGAATTTGGTTCAAAACTGCGGTTTGGTGTGTGTGACCTGTAAACAAAAATTAATTTCCTGTATGATATGATGCTTTATGGTGGTTTTTCTGTCCAAGATATGGGCTGCTTTGTCTAAAGAGAAATTTAAATTGATGCCAATTTGTCGGCTTAGGCTGAGAATGTTGGACTTCTTTTGCCCGTTCCCTAGGTACACTGGCAACAGAATGTGCATGGATGTAGTGCGTTGAAGGCATCATCAAACAGGGGGACAAGCGTGGATGAAACTGGATACCCAGCTGTGATTTTACGTATTGGTTTACACGAAAGTTTAAAAAGAAGCAGAGGAAGGGGGGTTGTAGGTGCGGTATCATGTCATCATGTTGCAGCCCAATTTAAAACTTGATTTAGGAAGGGTATCTGTGTGCAGCCAAATAATGACCTGGAGAAGGGAACTGATGTGTGTTGTGTTTGTAAACAGTCATAAACTTATTAGCAACACATAAGTGATAAGCATTGTTAAAGATATTACAGGTATATTCTTAATGATAGCTTTGTATGTTGTATTTCTATTATTCATACTTAAATTCCTATGAGTTCTATTTTAACAAAGAATATTTAAATGGCCTTAGATGAGACAACTAGTTTATGCTTGTCATTAAGTTGGTCGGAGATTTCCATTCATTGCTGCAGGGAAGTAGGATTGTCATGCTACACCAGTTGAAGAAGCTTCAGATTCTATTATTAAAATGGTCTTGTCATTCTTCTCGTGCCGAAAGAAATACTATTCTTGACTATATAAGGAAAACTAAGTTCAGTTATCTTGCCGTCAGAACTGATAAACCTAATAAGAAGCCATGTTAAGGAAAGATGCTTCGGCAAAGGATTGTAATGTCTAAGATAGCAGTAAAGAAGGCAAAAAAGGATAGCTGGGAGCCGTAATCATAAAATCCATTATGTGAAATCTTGAATTATATAATTCTGAAAGACTTATTACTAAAATAATGGGGAAAAAATATACAAATTTAAAAAGAAAAGATAAGACAATACCGTGCAATTGTCATCGTGGATAATTTCATGCCCTTTTACCAATAGCGGATAAGGGGAAACGAATAACAATGAATTAAAACTAAAAAAAGCTATGTTGGCAGATTTCTCGCTAAATGATGGCACAAATAAAGGATTTTTGGCACTTGCCACCCTGCCATATAATTCTTCTATTTTCTTACTATCCTCAAACTCAGTCGGCATTCCCAAAGGAAGATTTAACCAATTTTTTTTGCTTGCCCCTATTCTTAGTATTTTATGCCGGGGGAGTTAGCACGCTCTTTGTGTGTCATCAGATTGATTAGGAAACATCTGTAAACAAAAGAATACTTTAAAAACAGATTTTAATTTGAATAGAATTGCGTAAAAAAGACGTACTTTACATCTTTTTGTTGTTTTCCCTTTCAAATTGTATTTCTAATTTCAATTGCTGGGTGTAAGGTTTGAGGTGTATAGATCTAAAACAAGCAATCCTTTATAAATACTAGTGATTAAATACGTATAATAGGATTATAGCCCATAAGAATAACACAGGACACAGATCAAAAAAAAAAAAACAGTTATCCCATGGGTTGGTGGGTATTTATTTTTCAAAGTCTTTTAAAAAAATAAAAAATCATGTAATGAACATGGATGCCTTCACATTAAGTTTTTGTTATGCTCCTTTTAAATGTCTTTTAAGGTGAAGGCTTGTACAATCTCTAGTTATAAAACAATGTGTTATTACACCAAAAAAATCTTTGTTATGTACACAAAACGTGAAATTCTTTTTGGCGTGTTAAAAGCGATATCGGTTCAGAAAGCCGTGCGAGTCTATTCAAAAGCCCCCAAATTCAATTAATAGATGGCAAATGGCCTAGAACATGTTCTATTTAATATTAAAAGACATTTTGTTTTATAAGGGTTGGCAGATGATCAAGTAAGGTGTATATAGCAAATGATGTAGAGACACTGTGAATTTATGTCTTAAAGGTGGCCAAGTATTCATTTAGAATTATGTCACTTTTCTCCCGTGGTCAAAAAACATCCATTCCAATTGTACAAATAATCAGGATGTGAAACTTGCCATTGGTTGGTATTTTGGTGTTGAAACAATTTTGTCACAATTTGCAATGGCGACTTATGCTCAGGCTGAATTACACTGATGAAATTGGCTTAGACCACCAACTACAGCACATGCTATTTATATCTGGCTAGTGAAGTGTTTTAACTTCTCATTTGCTTCCATTGTAGATAGTGTATTTAGTACGTGTTTCATTTTTATTTGAATTTTTATTAAAACATTTTTTTGTTGGGGTGGGGGGGAAACATTCATACGATAAATGGATTAGCAATTCTTAGGAGCTTATGTAATGCAATCTCCCAGCATGCCCTTTGCTAGGAGTGTAGGGAGAGCCCAGGTAGATTTCTGTTCGCTCTTTTGGTGGCGTTATTGGTTCTTTGGACATTTTGTTTTGTTCTTTAGGACAGTTCTTCCTGATTACTGAAATACACAACATATCTGCGGAAATTTTTCATTACCTTAGACCCTAGTAACATGGGGGTGCATATTAAAGTTCACAGGGGGGCGTATAGAGAAAACTGCGAGTTGTGATTATATGTGCTGGCAAATTCAAGAATCAGGTCTCTCACGTTTTATTATTAAAAAAAATGAAGATAGTATGATAGAAAAAGTTATCCCAGCCTCGAGCAATCAATCACATTTTTTATGGGTAATCAGGTCTGGGAGTTGTGTATGGGGCCAGTCAGGGGCCACGCAACTTATTAAGTGTGGCCGGCATGTAGCCCCGGGCCTTTACTTGCCAAGGTCGTCCTAGTTTAGTTGGTAGTCCTTTCATTCCAAATCGAACAATTGGTAAACAAGTCTCTAATCATTGCAGGTTTCTGTGGTGGAATGGCACTAATTGTCCGGCGACAGTCGATTAGTGGCGAATTACGGTCAGCTTGGTACGAATTAATGTGTTCCTGTCTAACGCCCCCATATATGTATTGTGACTAACTGAATGAAAAAGGATTAATATAATGGGAGTTTATTGTCAATGCATGCTCCAGTTTAGTTTTGATTAACAATAGTTGATGCAAAACCTTGTGGTTGTATTTACCAGCCATTTTAAACTACACTAAAAAAAAATGCAAAAAGAAGACACATGGGCTCTATAAATGAGAGGCCACTGGGAGAGTTGCAGATTGTATACACTTTGGAGCCACTTGCTGGAAGCCTTGAAAGGGCAGATCGTGGGGTTGATATGTCGCCACCAGCAGGAATAGAGAGACAAAATGCATTCCCTCATACGCCACCTGAAGCAATGAGTGACAAAACAATATTCTGCCTAAAAATTTAATTGAAATTTTTTTTTTTTTTTTTTGAAGTCAACAAGAAAATACCCATCTGCTCTATAACCTTTTTGTCAGTTTAAACTAACATTTCCAGCCACATGCTGCATGGAAGATTAAGCTGGTGACACAACACACAGATTTTTGAAGAGGACAACACTTCGTTTTAAGATCTTGTATGCCATCTTTCTCAAAGATCTGCTACACACAGTCCTGAGCATTTCTACCTATAGGAGAACATCTTTGGAATGTGTGTTTCCCTCGGGCTCTGCGGAGACTCCTCGTTTTTTCCTGGAAGGAAGCTCGTATGATGGGATTGAAACAAAAAACCGTTGGACACCACACTAGCGTTAACGCCCCGATACCATCGGATCTGAAATTTCACGTGGCCACAGTATGTATCCCTATAGAGGATGTGTATTGGCCATGGCTGAGGGGAAACAAACGTCCCAAGTGTTCTCCTGATAGGGAGAATACTCGTGGACTGTGTGTAGCAGTTATCGCTAGGTGTTGTTTACCTAGCTTGTGCTGTAGAACAGTTGTATATAATGGTTAAATTAGGAGGACAAACAGGTTCCTACTAGGGAAGTGCTTTCTCCCAAGGGTTTTGTTCACTAGGCTGGCCACACCAGCACGTTTTAACACATTGTTCTGATCAAGTGTTAAAAAGCGCACATAGTTTGGCCAGTAGGACAAACCAGGTGAGTGCGTGCGCTGTGATCTATAATCAGGAGCGATTGACTGATTAGCATTTCTTTTGTCGCAATCCCGTTCCGGAACACTCTATTGGCACTATGATGTGGTTCTCAGCTAGATAGAGCTCTCAACTAGACCATTTACAGGGGATTATTTAAACCTATCACACAATTAGCTTAATAAAGGGAGGGTGCAGCTTTATATGTACGTGTTTAAAAAAAAAATGTTTGTTTTGCTGTTTTGTTTTTTTTGTCTCGGTGTTTTTAAAATCCTCTCCCAAAATTGTTTCCAAGATTCATACAAACTACCTTTCTCTGTAAAGCGATCTCTGGATGCTTACTTACCATATTTAATAGATAGCAGAGATAGATAGATTGATAGATAGCAGAGATAGATAGATTGATAGATAGATAGCAGAGATAGATAGATAGATAGATAGATAGATAGATAGATAGATAGATAGCAGAGATAGATAGATAGATAGATAGATAGATAGCAGAGATAGATAGATAGATAGATAGATAGATAGCAGAGTTAGATAGATAGATAGATAGCAGAGATAGATAGATAGATAGTAGATTAGAGATTTTTAGATGATTTTCAGAGGATGCCAGAGCGCCGAGATAGAGATAGATAGAATCGATATTTTTTTTTTTTTTGATAATTTTTTAGATTGAGTAGAGTAAGATTAATTGTAAATAATTATTTATAGATAGATAGACCAGACCCCCACCAGATTAGAAAGAGATAGATGTTAGAGGTTAGGGAAGCAGAGCAGAAGGATCAGAGGGGTGAGAGCAGATGGATGATCGAGAAGAGAAGCAAGAGAGATAGAGAGAGAGCAGAGCCAGGAGATCAGAGGAGGAAGCGAGAGATGAGAGAGATGGGATTAGATATGATGATAATATAGATAGATTAAATATCAGAGATATCGATAGATAGATAGAGATCAGAGATAGATAGATAGATAATATAGTCGACAGGAGCAGAGATAGTAGACAGACAGATAGAGGAGAGATAGATAGATAGCAGAGATAGATATATAGATAGCAGAGAGAGATAAATATCAGAGATAGATAGATATATAGATAGCAGATAGGTAGATAGATGATAGATACATAGCAGAGATAGATAGATAATCGAGCTAGATGATATAGATAAATAGCAAGATCGATAGATAGATAATATAGATAGATAGCGAGAGAATAGATGATGGATAGATAGATAGCAGAGATAGATAGATAGATAGATAGATAGATCTAGATAGATGATGATAGATAGATAGATAGATAGATAGATAGTAGATAGATAGATAGATAGATAGGATAGATAGATAGATAGATAATATAGATCGACAGAGCAGGATAGATAGACAGACAGATAGAGGAGATAGATAGCAGAGATAGATAGATAGATAGCAGAGATAGATAAATATCAGAGATAGATAGATATATAGATAGCAGAGGTAGATAGTAGATAGATAGATACATAGCAGAGATAGATAGATAATCGAGATAGATAGATATAGATAATAGCAGAGATCGATAGATAGATAATATAGATAGATAGCAGAGATAGATAGATGGATAGATAGATAGCAGAGATAGATAGATAGATAGATAGATAGATAGATAGATAATAGATAGATAGATAGATAGATAGATAGATAGATAGATAGATGGATAGATAGATAGCAGAGATAGATAGATGGATAGATAGATAGATAGATAATATATAGATAGATAGATAGATAGATAGATAGATAGATAGATAGATAGATAGATAATATAGAAGATAATAGCAGAAGATAGATAGATAGATAGATTGATAGATAGGGATAGCAGAGATAGTAGAGATAGATGATAGATAGATAATAGATAGATGATAGATTAGATAGATAGATAGATAGATAAATAGATAGATAATAGAGAGATAGATAGATAGATAGAATGTATAGATAGATAGCAGAGATAGAGTAGATGGATAGATAGATAGCGAGTAGATAGATAGATAGATAATAGATAGATAGATAGATAGATAGATAGATAGATAGATAGATAGATAGTGATAATATAGATAGAAATAGCAGATAGATAGATAGATAGATAGCAGAGAGATAGATAGATAGATAGATAGATAGCGAGATAGTGATAGAAGATAGATAGATAGCAGAGATAGAAATAATCTATATAATTATATATAATCTATATATAAAATATATAGTCTAGATAATAGTTAGGGCCCTGCTGAAAGAGTCTACCTTGACGTGGTAGCAGGTTACAAATCTTTTGGCCAACATCTTTTATCTACAGAGTATGGTAGGGCTTTCTAATGTAATGTACCAGTAGCACCAACATGTTTTAGTGTTTTCTAAAAATAGAGAAGCGTATAAATAACCATTTTAAAAAAAGTATGAAATTTGGCACGCCCACGTGCTAAACCACACCCACACATTAAGCCACGCCCACACACTAAACCACGCCCACTACGCGCGCCGCTTGGTCTAGGGGCGGCATTCAAATGTATTTTCAGGTGCCAAAAACCCTAGGGACACCCCTGATCTCTGTGTAACTCATCCTGCTCCTGTGTTGCCTCAACCTCGACAAGGTTTGAGGGCATGCACAGGAGAGTCCTCTCCCTCCCTTTCCCTCCCATTTTGCTGTCCCCCCTAGCTCTAAACCCCTTGGTCAAAATGTAGGTATAGGTCCCCCAGCCCCAACCGCTATAATAGAATTTAGAGAGAGTCCCCCGATAGTTACTTACCTTACCACTCTCCCCCAGCGTTCTGAGTAGCTGGCAACCGCGTCCCTGATTGGCTGACTCTCAGTCAATCAGAGACGCGACTGCCGGTCCCGACCCTGCTTGCAGTTCCGTGCAAGCAGAGGGCCGGGAGAGTGCGTTGGAGGAGAGAGGTAAGGTAAGTAAAAATCGGGGCACTTTCTAAAAAATGTATTATGGCAGTTGGGGCAGGGGGACCAATACCTACATTATATAAAAAGTATAAAAAAGGAGTGGACATGCCCTTTAAGGTGCCCATCCATTACAGCTTACCTGTGACATTCAATTAATTCTGGAAGAATTGCCTTTCCTGATTTTCTTTCCGACCGACATACGATCACAAAATGAATGGTACAGGCGGGACATCACAGTCATACATCGGCCGCAAAGAAGATCCGGAAAGGGTCCTCCAGAATTGATTAAATGACGCAGAATCGGTCTGCAGGTAAGCTCTAATATATTACACCTTTACACATTTTCTACCAAAATGTGGCCTTTCAAGAATAATTCGAAGTTTACACTAAAACTTTCCGTTTCTAGCTATACTTGCTTTTTGAATATAGAGATTAAAGATAAAGCTGATGTCTTCAAGGACTTCAAGCACACACAGCTGTTCCTGGTTTTCTTCTTTTATCATTTTTTTCTATATCTTATGAGCATATGAAATCCAGTAAACAGAGACAATGGAAATTATACTGTAACCAGCAATCTGTCTGGGGTATGTCAAAGTTTGATAATAAAGCCAAGCTGCTTATATAGCTAGATTGTTCTGGATAGATTAATTAAATTGGCAATTCATTTCTGGGAAACAGTGGCTACCGCATACCTCATCCAGATAATGCACCAAGAAAGGTACTAAAATATTTTTTTTTTTTAATTTCTGCAAGTTATGAAAAATATTACAGGTTTGTACAGACTACTGAATCCATTTTGAGCAACTCAGTTGAGAAACATATGTCAATTCACTGAACATCTCAATCAAACACAATTATTTAGAGAGAGACATACTTTGTCATATCTGAACATTACATTTATTGACTGTAAACATTCTGGCTTTAGGATGATGTCAGGTGACCAATGGCTGTGTATATGGGGAGTGGGTGACCAGAGACTACACTAGTAAGTACGATTATTACCCTTAGAGATGTAATGTGCGTTTGAATAGAACCCGGTTTCGAAACGAAGCTGAGTGTTTCGAATTCGATTTCACGGAACCCGGATTTTCCGAATTTTTGATTTTTAGCGATTATCGAAAATCGACGATTATCAAAATCATAAATCAAAATTTCGGTAACCCATAAAAGTCATGATCGTTTTCGGTAACCCGGCACAAATAAAATGCAGAAGCTCAAAAACAACCCTATCATGAGGAAAGATAGTTTTAAAATATATTTTTATATTTACGGGTTCGCCAGACCATTCACCAGGTCTCTCTGTCATTTACAGTAACCTACTATTACTATTTCAAAATGGACAGAAACTTTAGAATTTTTTTCTCCCATAGATTCTATGGGTCCATTTTCAAATCTTCGAATTTTCAAATTTTCCAGAAAATTCGAAAATGGAATGAAAGGTAACATCTCTAATTACTGTGGTAATCTAGTGGTTAATAGGTAATCTATTATCGATTCTATCTACTGTATTGGTCTGTGTGTATTTGAGTTGTTTTTTCTAAAGTAAAAACTCCGTATTCAGGTTAAATGATCATGTTGACATTATGCAATAAAAAGTGGGCTTTTGGGTTGCAGTTTGGGCACTCTAAAAGGTTCATCATCACTGCTCTATACAAATTACAGAATGGAATTGTATTTGTCTACGGCATTACAGCTAAAAGTACTGAAAGATTTTGGTACTCTTTGTTAAAATTATATCTATTTAAATTTTGCATAAAGCTTTGTGTTTTCAGTCCTATAAATAAGATTTACAATTTGTCTCTCATAGCTGTGAATTGCTGAATCGATACAGGCTATGAACTCTTAATTTCTACTTCCAAATCATCTTTGTTTATTGATTTGAACTGGAGTGTGTGCCTAGAAATATTCTTAAACTGTGCCATTCTGGGAGGTAGGGAGTTTGACAACATGTATTATGGTTGTTTGCTTTACTTTAAAGTAGAGTGGTGATTTACAAATGGTAGTGCCCTTTGAAGAGGATTGAGAACCCACCCTAAAATACTATGTGCTTAAAGTGATTTACATTAGCTTCCTAACCATAGCAAGGACTAAGCTACCTTACTAAATCAGTTGATATTTAGAACTGAAAGAGATCCCACAACAGCCGTTTTAGGCAGTTAATCCAAGTTAAAATAAAGATTAGAGGTGGACATGTGTTTTCCTATATTTAGAAATCAGTATAATGCAAAGTTATGAATAAGAGTATCAACAAAGAAACATGAGCTATTGACTTTTGCAGGCTGATAAAATATTTAGGCTTTGTCTTTGGAACTGATCTACATATAAAATGACTGTGTAGCATTTTGGAAATAATGTACTGTAGCATTTCACACACCAGGTTTAAAGCAAAAAGTGGAAATATACCCCTTAAAGCAAAAAGGGGAAATATACCCTTTTATAGACAGATTGTACAACTTACTATTTTTCTACAAATATTCAGTTAAAGGTAAACTAAACCAATAATATTGACCTGGGCTAAGATAAGGCAGCAACCCAAAGTATATTTTTTAGGATACTTAAGGCCAACTAACCATGAAGCAAGGGTGGAAGGGGGATGACAACACACATATACACGTGACATGTAGTAACTACTGTGTGTCACATCCTGCCTACCATCACATCTAGCATAGTAAGATCTTCTAATATGTACCATATGGGCAACTGTCACTTTAGGCACACCTGTTTGTACCAGTCACTTTGGGCAAACTTGTAAGTATAAGTCACTGTAGGCAAACTAGCATTTACCACTCACTGTGAGCAAACCTCTATGTACCAGTACTGTGGGCAAACCTGTATGTACCAGTTACTGTGAGCAAACCTGTATGTACCAGGCACTGTGAGCAAACCTGTATGTACCAGTCAATCTGGGCAAACTTGTATGTACCATTCACACTGCACAAACCTGTATGTACCAGTTACTGTGAGCAAACCTGTATGTACCAGTCAATCTGAGCAAACTTGTATGTACCAGTCACACTGCACAAACCTGTATGTACCAGTCACACTGCACAAACCTGTGGCAAACTTGTATTTACCAGTCACTCTGGGCAAACCTGTATGTAACAGTAATTGTGGGTAAACTTGTACATACTTTTCACTGTTGGCAAACTTGTATGTACCAGTCCATCTGGGCAAACTTGTATGTACCAGTAACTCTGGGCAAACCTGTAAGTACCGTCACTGTGGGAAAATGTGTATGTTCCTGGACATATTTACATCAGCCCACCACACCTACTCACAAGCTACAGGAAGATACAGGGGTGGCTTTAAAGGAACACTAAACCAAAAAAATAAGTATTTGCCATTCGTTTGTATATTCACAGGGAGGTGAGAACACTTTTTTCACCTCCCCTGTTAATAATATTACGCTCGGGGGACCTGGAACTTACCTTGCCGCGATCCACTCGCAGCGCTTCTTCACTGACAGCCGCTCTGTCCCGACCGTGCGCCCTATCTTAGGAGCATGCGGCCAATACAAAAGATAGGGCACGCGATCGGAGAGAACAAGCTGTTCGTGAAAGAAGCGGCTGCAAGTGGATCGGCTGTAAGGTAAGTTCCAGGTCCCCCGAGCGTAATATTATTCACAGGGAGGTGAGAATAAGCGTTCTCACCTCCCTTGAATAATACAAACAAATGGCAAATACTTATTTTTTGGGGTTTAGTGTTCCTTTAAATATTTGTTTCAGGTGACAAATGGTCTAGGAACTTACCTTTGTTCTTGGTGTCCAAGACACGTTTTCACTGATGAATTGTTTTCCCCGGGGCCAGAGGAGATCCATTGTCACCACTTAAACCATACCATGTACAAATGCAGGAGAGAGGCTGTTAATTTGCAGCAAGCAAATCATATTCAGGGGCGTAACTACCAGGGGAGCAGGTAGGCCAGGGGTCTCAATTTGCTTATTTTCCCTATGACGGATACAGCCTTCTCCCAGAAAACCATTGTTTATGAAGCAGGGAGAGTTATTCCTAGTTATACCACTGACCACATGATACCTTTCTACATTTGATTGGTTTCTGCAAATTAACAGCACAAGTAAAATGTTGCACCCAGTGGTGTTAATAGGAATTACTGGGCCCCCAGCAAAACTATGAAAAATAAAAAGATAGGGGCCCCCTAGGGCCACCTACTGTGGTTGCAGGGTCTGCCGTTTTAAGGACTATGGTCGCAAACTCACTATGTGGCAATCCAAAGGAAAGATTGTTCCATATATACCTTAAATGGGATGATCATCTGTTAAGGTTTTACTGAATATCAGCAATGTGGATGGGTACCTTTATACGTTGAAAGCATTACAAGCAATCTTATGTGTATCTTCTAAATAATAAAGACCAACAGAGATAATAAAAATGTTTCGCTGGTTTGCTTTCTACTTTTAGTGAACAGTAATAGCTTTTATCCATCCCCATTACTTGGATTGTACACCTTTTGCAAAAATGAAAAACAGTCCTTTTTGTGATCAGTAAGTGATAGAGACATGAACAGATCCCTGTATAGGCCCAGGTTCTAAGGGGCCTTAAGAACTCACATGGACATGGTGCCATTTTAGTAGATTACAGTGCATCTGACTAGTTTTAGGTTGCCTACCTTTCTACCTTTTCTTTTCCATCAGGGGGTGCATAAAACTTTGTCAAAAAGGAGATTCGGCCACCATGCACACACACACACCTTTTTTTTTTTAACAGGACTTTGCACCTTTAATAGAAAGGAATGGGGAGGGCATGGGCGGAGGGTGAGATTTTGAATAGGGAAGGCTAAGCAAGTATCATTGCCGCCGCAGCGCGGCTCAAACATTTTTAGACCACGCCCCTTTCCACTCCCACCACATATGTAAAATAATAATTAGCGAGTGTCAGTGCTGGGCGTAGCGCGGCACAAATTTTTAAGCCATGCCCCTTTTCATGCCCCCCCACACCCACTTTGCATTTTACACAACATAAAGTCATAGTTTAAAATGTAATATTTTACACAAAATGCTTGACACACAGAAATGGGCAATAATATGCTTGGCACAGAAATTGGCAATAATATGCTTGCCACAAAAATGGGCAATATGCTTGGCACAGAGAAATGGGCAATATGCTTGGCACAGAGAAATGGCACACACACAGTATACATAACTTAGTTACATACAGTTACAGTTTGCCTGCAGACAGTGTAGAGGAAATTTTCCAGATGTCCAGGGAAGCTCTGGGGCAGGAGGGGGTGGAGCTCTGTGTTCTGAGTCCCAGACTCAGTGCAGTAAAGTTTTTGTTGTAAAAAAAAAACCATGAACTTCCGGTTTTTAAAAAACTTTATTTGCACTCACACTGCCTGGCCAGCCAGAGACAATTCAGGAGCTTAGGAGGGGCGCTGCGACACGGGTAATGTTGGGAGCAAGCTATGGGAGGAGCTACTGACACCAGCCCACCCACCACCCCCGGAAATACACCGGAAAACATACATATTTAAAGGTATACTACTTTTTTTTTTTTTCCAGCTTTTTTTTGGGGGGGGGCCAGATTTCACTTGGGAAGTCTAAGCCTTCGTAAGCCTTATGCAAAATCCGCCTGTCGGGAGGGGGCCTGTGTGCTACTAAGTTGGCACTGGGGCTTGCAAACTTGTGATCCATCCCAGGATAGGGAACTGGATAATTGGTAATGGAAACATAAAGAAATCAGACCCTTTAATCTAATGTTTACAATCTTCTATTACATCCTGCTTTTTAAATTTGCTATTAATACAACCTTCCTACGTCTATTAATTATGAATATTTCTCATATGCTGAATTTATTTAGTGCTAATACTTCTGAACCTAAACTTTAACACAGAGATACAGAAGCGGATTGCATAGTGTCTGTTGCATTTTAATCTCTACAGAAGATAGAACAGGCTATTACAAAATTAACGTGGATTGGAAATAATTTAGATAATGTCAGTTAAAAACAAATAGTGGCTGACATGCAGAATGAACTTAGACACAAGTTGGAGGATACATCAGCTGCTGACAGGAAACATCTGTGTTAATTCACTCCAACATATGTAAGATTTATACTCCTAAATGGGATAGGAAGTTCTTTTCTATGACAGCAGCTTATATTATATTATTATATATTATATACTAAAGTAATTTAGTTTATTGCTAACGTGTGTGCACAGCTTTAGACATGAATGTCAACTTCTGCACGAAGGTGCATAAAAGACAAACAGTTTATATGGAATATGGAAGACATATATGTTTAAGCTTGATAAAGCCCAATAGACAAAGGCCGAAACGCTGCTGTTTTGTACTATGCACTTCTGTTGAACCAAAGAAAGCACTTTAAGAAGACCTGTGGAACATTGGTTACCACTCATTATTATGCTGTGTATATACTTATGACCACGGGGGGAAAAGGAAAAAACCCATACAGCCATACACACTATGAACCCATAATCAATAACTCCTTTTAGTTAAAAATTACGACACAGACAAAGACTTTGGATGAACAATTGGCCACGGCTAATTTATTAAATTAACATAATTCTTTGCATAATTTGCATAACTTTGCATACTTTAATAAATATGCCCCCTTGGCATATTTTCACCACTGTACACCCTTTGCTTGCCATAAACCATCCTTGTTGATAACCATCATAGCCATAGAACTCAGCTTTGAATGCCAACCTCTGTCTAGCCAGAGGGCATGTAACGGCTCCATCCATATCCAGCAAGGGTGTACCCGCCAATAAGCCGTGACTCCAACAAATTCTTAACAATAACATAAAAAGGGGGTGGGAGGGAGGGATGAGCTATGATCCAGCCACCGGCGCAAAGAAAATGGCGCCGGTGACCACGAGGCTCCGCCTTTTATGGATGCGGCGCACTGACGTCACGCCGCCCGCGCCCCTCTCGCGAGACTCCACTCGCGACCCAGGGACCAGCAGGGGGAGGACCCAAGGGCTTCCTGGAGAAAAAGGTGCGTCCTCCCCCCGCGGTCAGACGCCCCATCCGCTATACGCGGCGGGGCTCCCAATATAATGTACCTTTTACTTTTTGTTTTTCTTATTACTTGAGAGTTGGCGATCATAAATTACCTGCACATGATTTCATAGTTTCAGAAAGTAAAGGATCGTACACACCTGAAGAAATGTACCAGACCCCCAAGCCCTGTCCGACCCCCGAGCCCGATGAACAACCGCAATGGCCAATAGTCGCGCGTGTGTATGCATTTGGTCAGGGGTCGTTCAGCAATCTGCCCGACCGAACGCATACACACACGTGACTATCGGCCATTCACCGTGGGTGTTCATCAGGCTCAGGGTTCGGACAGGGCTCAGGGGTCTGGTACATATCTTCAGGTGTGTACAAACCTTAAGGCAGAACTCCCTTTAGCCTTTTAAATTAACATTCTGACTATAGGTCATATCAGGGGAATGAAAATGTTATTTTATGGTTGATACTGATTATCTGGTAGTTGGTTGGTTAGCTGGTGTCTAACAATGAGAGAAAGGTGACTATATCCTTTAGTACGAACAATATGCCATGAGGAGCTAATAAATTACAACTCTGAAAAGTTCATGATAGGAGTGTTTGTCAAACTTAATGGGCAAAAGCATGCAGAAAAGGCTACATTTCAAATCCGTGGGTATTAATGTAAAATTCTGGGAAGATTTAGGAATTTTAATCAATGAATCAGCAAGGTAAGCAATGGGGTTTAACTAGCAATCTGTATTTTAGATTTGGCACAAGGTATGCACGCATTCAGTAAAGTAGCATTTTTCTGCATCTCCTTCATTCATAGTTCATAGTGGAAGTGTTGCCTTTGAATTGGAAAAAAGCTGATGTAATTTCAATAATTCAATTGTTTTGTTGTTTACCGGCAGGTTATAACAGGCCTGTATGTTTCAAACTTCAGGCATGGGAAAGATACTGGAAGTTTTGATACAGGAACATATTCTAAAGTATGTTTGGACTGACCTTATACATAGTAATCAACATGGATGGAATGACCTTGTCAAACTAACTTGCTTGGATTTATGCGGAAGGGAGTAGGAATTTAGATTCTTGCATAGCAGTAGATGTAGTATACTTTCACTAAGGCTTTTGATACAGTGCCCCGTAGGCGACTAATGTATAAGCTAAGGTCTGTTGGGCTGGGGAGGCACATTTGTACATGGATAGAAAATTGGTTAATGAATAGGATGCAAAGAGTAGTTGTTAATAAGGGCTTTATCAATATGGACTAAAGTGCTAAGTGGTGTCACAGGGTTCTGTGTTGGGGCCACATCTATTTAAACTGTTTATTAATGATTTGGACTATTGTCAAGGGTTCTGTGTTTGCTAATGACACAAAACCAAATCGCCCATTAAAAACTTTAGAGGATGTGCAATCGTTACAGGTGGATCTAGATAGACTGTCACTTAGGGCTAAGTGGCAGATGAGATTCAATGTTGATAAATGTAAGGTGATGCATTTTGGAGTTAAAAATCTTCATGCTGCTTATACTATAAATGGCTCTGTGTTCAGTGAATCCCTGTTGGAAAAGGATCTTGGAGTTTTGGTGGATAACAAACTTAAAGGTAGCAAGCAGTGCCAGGCGGCAACAGCCAGAGCCAGCATGGTATTGTCTTGTATAAAGAGAGGTATGGATTCAAGGGAGGAAAATGTAATTCTCCCTCTTTACAGAGCATTGGTAAGGCCTCATTTGGAATATACAGTGCAATTTTGGATTCCTGTGTACAAAAAGGACATCTTTGAAATGAAAAGGGTTCAGAGAAGGGCAATTAAAATAATACAGGGAATGGGGGAGCTGGAATATGAATACAGATTGGATAAGTTGCAATTATGTACACTAGAGAAAAGGCGCTTGCGTGGGGATATGATTACTCTGTAGAAATACATTAACGGGCCATACAATTCACTATCTGGGGCATTGATCACCAATATAACATGTCAGAGGACATGAGGACATCCCTTAAGGCTTGAAGAAAAGAAGTTTAGTCTTCAAGTTCGGAAGGGTTTTTCACTTTAGAAAGGTAAAGCTATGGAACTGTCCTCCATTAGCGATAGCAGGTTCATTGGATACTTTAAAAAAAACTGGATGAGTTTCTGCAAACAAGGAATGTTGCAAGTTACTGGTATTGATACATACAGGGTTATTCAATAACAGTTCTTATCGTTTAAAATGGTGCTAATTTTGCCCCAACCAATCAGATGTAAGCTTTCAAATGTTAAATAAGATCTGATTGGTTGGGGCAAAATTAGCACCATTTTAAACGATAAGAACTTTTATTGAATAACCCTGATAAAGTAGAGTTGATCCAGTGAAATTTCCGATTGTCACTTGGAGTCAGGAAGGAATTTTTTTTTCCCTTCATAAATTTGGTGGGGTTTTTTTGCCTTCCTCTGGATCAACAGCTAAGCAGGAAATGTAGGTATTGGTGAGTAGGTTGGACTGGATGGACATATGTCTTTCAAACTCAAATACTATACTATACTATAGAGTTTAGCCATATAGTATACCTATGTGAGGGCATGGCCACACTGCGCCGCAAACACAATCGCACACGTTTTTTTCATAAAGTATATTAAAAATTTAAACATGACTTCAGGCTCATGCTACCTTTTAAAATGCCTCCAAGTTTAAGGTTGGAGCATGCCCACTGCTGGGACAGTCATCATAAGCCCTAACACAAGCCTGAAAAGAAAACATATTGTTTCTCTAAGGTATCCATAGGTAGAGGAAAGGATAGAGAATGGTTGCAGGTCTTTAAAAAGCTTAAGAATAGATTGATTTTTGGAGAATAGGGCTTCTTACACAGAACATCATGTAACTGTCACAGAGACTCGGACAGGCCAGGAACTGTAACTTTACAAGCATATATGTTAAGATCCATCCAGAGAAGCTAGAGGTATGAAATAGAAAGCACTTGTATGGAGTCCACAGTTAACCTTTAATGCTGTATATTTGCACATACAATCTAAAATGGGTAGTCTCTTTAAGAATAAAAGCAGTACTGCCAATATTTTGGCTTGACTAGTCCCATTCTTATTGATGACCAAACATGTCTAATCTATTTCTTAATTTTGATGAAAAAGTGGGCAAAAATTGATGGTCACTGCAAAAATTCTAGCCAATACAGTTATTCAACCCAATTGAACAAAATATTATACTGGGCAGTCGACTGCATTGAAATATCTACCCTTGTGTTGCTAGTCTTAGTACCTACTCTTGACCCTGGTTTGACATTGGGGCAGCACGGTGGCTCAGTGTTAAGCACTGATGCCTAACAGCGCTGAGGTTCTGAGTTTGATTCCAACCTTGGACACATCGGCAAGGAGTTTATATGTTCTCCCCGTGCTTGTGTGGGTTTCCTCCGGGCACTCCATTTTCCCCCACAATCATAAAGACATACTGATAGGTTGTATGTGTCAAATAAATGTGCTTAGATTGTAAGCTCTTCGAGGCAGGGTCTGATGTGAATCTACACATGTAATTGTAAAGCGCTACGGAAGATGTTGGCGCTATATAAATCCACAATAATAATAATAACATTGTCTGTCTTGCCTTCCCATCAACAGCATAGTCCTTGTCCAGTGATTAATTGCCTAATTAATTGATTAATTGTTATGAAAGGTATGTCGATTAAGTTATGGCCAGCATTACTCCGACACTTTATTATCACTGAAAATTTAACATGTTCATTGCTATGTGTCACACTCCTTTGCTGATTCAGTAATTTTCTCATTAAGCAAATCACATTTGCCTCCACAACATGTCTTTCCCTACACATTAACTAATATTAAGACCAGATCTATCACCCTCTGCTAATCACAATTATTTTGCTACTTTTTTGCCTTTATCACGGGACCTATCTGTTGTATTCAGTTAGATCAACTGGACTTGAAGTTTAGTTCTTGAAGATGTTTTGCTAGTCATCTGACTAAACATCTCAGAGGAGCCCTTAAAACTTGTATTTATCAGGACTGAGCCTTTGTTAAAATGGGTAGAAGGGAAGAAAAGAACAAGAATGTGAAGGGGGAAAGCAAGTCAGGAAAAAGAACATGGCCATCCCATATGTAGCAGGGGTCTCTGAGAAATTAAGAAGAATTTTCAATTTCAAGACCGTTTCCCTGTCTGCTTTAAACCAAACAACACTGAGGGAGCAGCAGTTGCAAAACTGAAATACAAGAAGAGCGACATCATATACGCAGTGCAGTGAAGAGTGCTCTGATTTGTATGTGGGGGACACAGAAGAGCAAATTCCTCAGATCAGGACTCATGTGCAGTACCTGCATCTTAACGAAAAAGGACATACTTTTGAAAATTGTTATGTCAGTATATTGGCAAAGGAACAGGATTGGTTCAAGAGAGGTGTCAAGGAGGCCATTTATTCCAAAATAAAGAAGCCAAGCCTGAATAGAGGTGGAGGAGGGTTTCAACGCTAACTGTCTGCCATGTTTTGACACCTTAGCCTCAATGTAGTCAATACCTTGCTTTCAGAAAGACCCATAACACCTGGCTGTTATATGCTGATTGGGACTTTCCAGGGTATTTATTGCCAACAGATTCTTGTACAAGTCATTCTGAATAGAGAAAGCCAGTCAGGTGACTATCGAAACATCTTCAAGAACTAAACTTTAAGTCCAGTTGAACTAACTGGAGACAACAGGTATACCAAAAACCGGGTTGATTAAGATCCTTCACAAGCAAATGAATTACTGGATAATTTTACTCTACTTTTGGAATCTTGTGTCTATACTGCGCTGCTGTTGCTACTGCCTGCGCTGCTTGCCCTGTCTACATCTATACTGCTCCTATCTATGAGCTCCTACTGGGTATGCATGCAGCCTTCTGTGAATTGTTTCATTGGTCTCTTTATTGTGCTGTACAGTAGCTGCCTGTTAATGCCTGTCTATTAAAGGAAAATTATGTTTGCTATACACCCCCCAATCACCCCCTACCCTAATAGTGCCCAGGGTGAGAAGTTAAAACATTAGGTCATCACTCTGTGCCTGACCTAGATAATCCATATAATTCCTCCATTCCTTCCAAGACCAAAGCTTGTAGTGCCGATCTGACCCTACCTCCCATGCATTGTCAATGGGAAGATGTACTCTGGGATAAAACCTTCCCATTGGTCAGTTTAAGAATTGTCACAGATTGTGTGAGTGGACTGGGCAAGACTGGCACTATGAGCTGATCTTTGGAAGAATGGTATGGATGATCTAGGGCAAACCCAGGACTGAGAACCTACTCTTTACCCTGGATACTATTAGAGGAGAGGCATTACCTCTAAGCATGCACACACAACTCAGCAAGCCTGCTTACACATTTTAAATAGTAAACACACAAAAATCTGGGATGAATGTATGTAACAGGTTATGTAGCACACACAATGTGATTTTGTATCTGCAGAGATCCAATATATCTGCATACAAAGCTGATTAAAAATGAGAGGCATTGTTTGGGGCTCTGCAGTTGCACTTTACCATCTCTGAAACCCTGGTGCAATGGGGTAGTGGTTTGTAATCTCTGTGGGCCCCCTACAGCCTTTATCCAGAAAAGGCCTCATTATAATGCACCACTGATGGTTTAACTTTGAAAGGCATTTATACTAGGAAAAAAAGTTATTTTAAATTGCCCATTACTGGAAATTACTGTATAATTCTTCCCAACCACCAATCTTCCCCTATTTCTTTACATATTCATTCTAAAACATCTTACATTTTGCTGTCAATCAAGCGCTTCTGTGGGTAGTTTTGCTGTAGCTGCAATGGTGACAGAGTTGGAATGCTGTATACAGACTTGACAGTTGGTTTTTTCAATATAGTGTCCCTTTAATAGAGCAATTCTGGATCTTCTAGAATTCTTTATTCTTGCAGCTTCATATTATAATGAATAATGAATTATAATAATTTATTTTCAGATTTTACATTCTTTATAGGCATTTATTAAGTGTGGCCTGAGGGTTGGAGATGTTGGAGTTATTGAATTTGCTTTGCTATATCTTCTTATATGGTGTCTCAGAAAAAACATTTTCCATGTCATGGGAAGGTTCATTTCACTCTACAGCATTAGTGATCAGTGCAACTGCTTTCTGGTTAACCATCTCCTGTAGTAGTGCAGGTTCTTAGAATGGCTGTAATTTATTCTTTATAAAGGTTTATTATGGATGGGTCAATGCTATGACATACATGGCCATCACTCTTTATCACTAAATTATAAGAAAGTCGCTGTTTTACAGTATACCAATCAGATTCTTTCTGAAATAATTTGATTGTATCCAATCAGAATTGGTTTCAATCAGATTCTTGGTATGCTTTTGGAAGAATCTGATTGTAGCTAGAGATGGACGAACTTCCAAAAATCTGTTCTGCTCGAGGGTTCGTGGATTGTCAAAATAATTTTAAAATACAAAAATCCACCATTACAGTCAATATGGGTAAAAATATCAGAAATTTCCGCCTAAAATAATGGTTTAAATAGCAATGGTAACTTACTGTAAATGGCTCAGGGACCTGGGAAATGGTCTGGGGAACACATCTCAATGCCCACAATCTTTACAGAAAAAAAATACAGTTTTGTACCGGAAATTTCATGCTCTTCTGTGTTTTTGGCGTTCATCCTAAGCACGCGATTTTCCGAAGAAAAAAAACCAAGATTTCTGCTCCGTGCAGTCTGCTGTTCTAATTCTCCTTGTTCCTATAGATTGTTACATAGACTGTAACATTGTCAATTGAGCTGTGAGTTAGAAGCAGCATTTGTTTGTTTAAAAAATGTATGCAGTCTACCCTGTGATTGACAGCAGCATAGAGATCTGTATCAATATTAGCCCTGCAGCTGCCTGAGGTGATTACTTAGACAGGGTTGATATACAGTACTTACTGTACCTACTATATGTATACACACACAGGAATGATTGTTCCATATATTCTTTATGAAGAATGATTGTTCAATGTGCCCATAAATGGTCTGATGTTATTGTCTCCTTCTACCGTAATAAAGGGAACTGGTAATAGAAATTTT
Source organism: Hymenochirus boettgeri (assembly GCA_019447015.1). Classification (NCBI taxonomy): domain Eukaryota; kingdom Metazoa; phylum Chordata; class Amphibia; order Anura; family Pipidae; genus Hymenochirus; species Hymenochirus boettgeri. The sequence goes on from CM033469.1 coordinate 244,835,973, forward strand.
CCATCTTGCCCGATAGGTCCCGAAACCGACAATATTCATCAAATTCTGTCAGATCCCACGTCAGTGTCACAGCTCTGACTTTGAAAGACACTAATAATAATGTAGTGCAAATGTGGATGTCTCCGCAAAAAAATAATTTTGTCCCGACTGTTTGCCAATATAGTGCAGTCAGTCGTAACAAAGCACTCGGTTGCAGAGAATGTCTCCTATGGACCACACGGTCTGCAGTTATTTACTGTCATGCCCTTTCATCTGATCCAGCGGTCACTGCCAGCCACTGAAATAAGATTTTTTGCCCCCAAAAATCTGCTCATGTGTATACCCAGCTAATGATATATACTTTATAACAAAAGGAAGGATATATCTGTATTGGCTAACTGTCATAACAATTTTGGCAAGTTAAGAAAATATATATATAATATTATTACATGATACATATATAATAGAATATATAGATCTATCAGGGAGATTCAATAAAAGTTCTTATCGTTTAAAATGGAGCTACTTTTGCCCCAACCAATCAGATGTTAGCTTTCAAATAACCCCAAAACTCACCCCCACTTCTGGCTCAGAGACAGCTTGGAGTCTTCAGTTTCCTGGACTTTGAAAAGGCATAGCTGGAGAACTATAAGGAGTAGAGATGTAAGGTAAGGTTTATTTTAAACTTCAAAGTGGGGCCAGTATGAGGTTAAATTATAGTTTTGGGGGTGGACATGCCCTTTAATATGCTTATTATGTATATACCACCTCTTTGTGTATAAAAGGGTGTTTCATTGTCGCTAAACTTGTAAAGCAGTGCCCGACCCTCTACCTTCCCTTTATCCATCTTCTACTGTGCAGCGGGACACTCTGCTCAAGTGCCGTTATGTGTGTGCTTTTACCCATTTACAAATAAATATGAAGTTTTAAAACCCTCCAACGTGAAGCACGTTGTTTTCAGTGTATATGTTTTCAAGGACTGTGGCACCATGCATCTCTGGTCATGAACTTCCTACTGTGCTTATTTAGAAATCCCCCCCCTAAAAATCCTTGCCCCTGGATTTGATGCATTCCCAATGGGCACCAGGCATGTACAGTGCCAGAAGTGCACTATAATCGTGGGGTACAGCACAGGCTGGCATGTCATTTTGACATCCAGACCATTGTCTTGGCCCTCCAGAGACAGTGGTCTGACATTAAAAGGCAGAGGCCTAATTTACGACATTTACGATCCCCATAAAATGCTATTGGTTCCGTGATGCAGTCCATCTCTAGTTAGTGCACCGATCAGATTATTTCTGAAAGAATCTGACTGGTATACTAACCAATTAGATTCTTTCTAAAAGGATCTGATTGTAACTAATTCTGACTGGAAAATAATGTGATTGGTTAGTATACCAATCAGTTACTAATTATAGTATGATTGTTACTAATTATAATTGGTTATAATCAGATTCTTTCAGAAAGAATGTGATTGTGTTTTCTCCAGATCATTTCCCAGGTCCGAAATTTCTACAATTTTCGGAAATTTTCGAACGCGGTTCAGAAAAAGCGGATTTCCAGAAAATCCAAGAGATCTGCCACGGAACGGAGTTTGTATCCACAAACTGGCCATCTCTACTGCAAACACTTCTTGCAGGATTAGATTAGACTTGCATAGGAATATAATACATAGGGCTATGGGCTTTCAATGCAGTGGAATATATCCTTATAAAAACCTCTTGGCTACGTAGCTTTTTATAAGTATATACAGTTTTGTTCAAAATGATTCAACCCCCAATGCTGTAAAGGGTTTTAGGGAATTCAGTGTACATTTGTAATTGTGTTCAGAATGAAATCTTACAAGGACTTTTTAAAGAACCAAATGCAGCTAAAATGACATTAATTGTTTTTGTAATACAGTATTAAATGCTTTTTTTGTGATTTCTTTATTGACACAATTATTCAACCCCTTAAAGACTACCACTCTTAAGAACAGAGGTTCATTCAAGTGTTTTCGATTAGGTATTGAAAACAATTGTGGATGTCATCGAGCAGCAATCAAGCATAATAAGCACCAATTAGGCAGATTTAAAATGACTGTGATACTTAGCTCCTTCTAGACATTTACTGGTGTGTTTACAAACATGGTGAAGTCAAGAGAATGGTCCAGGAAGACAAGAGAAGTGGTGATTTCTCTTCACAGGAAGGGCAATGGCTATAAAAAGATTGCAAAGATGTTAAACATACCAAGAGACAGCATAGGAAGCATCATTCGCAAATTCAAGGCAAAGGGCACCGTTGAAACGCTACCTGGTCATGGCAGAAAGAAGATGCAGACTTTGACTGCTGTGCGCTACCTGAAGCGCAAACTGGAGAAAAGTCCCTGTTGTCAGATGCGGGTACTGAAGTTTCAGCTCAGACAATAAGGCGCACACTGCGTAATGAAGGCCTCCATGCCAGAACTCCCAGGCGCACCCCCTTGCTGTCTCCAAAGAATAAGAAGAGTCGACTGCAAAAAAGTCATGTGGACAAACCACAAAAGTGTTCTGTGGACTGATGAAACAAAATTAGAACTGTTTGGGCCCATGGATCAACGCTATGTTTGGAGGAGGAAGAACAAGGCCTATAAGGAAAGGACCCCTTGCCTACTGTGAAGCATGGCAGGGGGTCAATCATGCTTTGGGGCTGTTTTGCTTCTGCAGGTACAGGGAAGCTTCAGCATGTGCAAGGTACCATGAATTCTCTTCAGTACCAGGAGATATTGGGGAAAAATGTGATGCAGTCCGTCACAAACCCGAGGCTTGGGAGACGTTGGACCTTTCAACAGGACAATGATCCCAAGCATACCTCCAATCCACTAGAGCATGGTTGCTGTTTAAAGGCTGGAACATTTTGGAGTGGCCATCGTGGTAACCAGACTTAAATCTGATTGAGAACCTCTGGTGGGACTTAAAGAAAGCAGTTGCAGCGTGCAAGCCTAAGAATGTGACTGAACTGGAGGCTTTTGCCCATGAAGAATGGGCTAAGATACCCATAGATCGCTGCAAGACACTTGTGTCAATCTAGGCTTCACATTTAAAAGCTGTTATAACTGGAAAAGGATGTTGTACTAAGAATGAATGTCACTTGGGGGTTGAATAAATGTGATAATGATGTGAGCACGAGAAATATATTTGTGGTTATTTCATTTTAAATGTTATGTTATATTTGTCTGACTTACAATTTTCTCTTTGATTTAATTGTAAACAAGATGACTGAAATGATCAAAATCAATGTCAAACTGGCCAAAACACTCAATTTCAGTGGGGGTTGAATCATTTTGAACACAACTGTATACCATTGCACCTCCCCATTGAAAGCCTCTCCACATTAGCAATAAAGAATTTCAAGTTTAAAGGGCAAGTCCAGCCCTAAAATGAAAACTCACATACAGGTAAATCACCCCCCCAAACCCTAAACGGTAATAGTTTGAAATCTGAAAGGTGTACGTCTAACCTGAAATCCTGCACAATGTCCTGTTTCCCCTGTTTCTGCTTCCTGGTTCTTCCAGTTAGTAACTGTCAGTTATGTATTTGACAGTTGACATCTCAGCCAATGACTGAATGTTAATCCCCTAGCTGCCTCTTCTGAGCATGCCCAGGCTCAGTACAGGTTTCTAAATTGCTCAGTTTCTATGAGGCATCCAGAAGCATAGCAAGCATACAATAATGAATTCATAAGACAAACTATGATATATCAACATATTTTAAAGAGGCCATTCTTTCTAAAAGATGTTCTTATGAGGGTGGAGTTGTCCTTTAACTATATTACAGGGCAAAAACCTGAAAGTATTTTATCAGTCCAACCACCACCAGCGTTCCTTTCTGTTAAGTGAATGTAACAGCCGCACTCTGTGAAGAATCTATGTCCGGTAATGCCCGGGAAACCCCGATGTCTTATGAATCATAGGAAAGACATATGGGTCTCTAACCTAATGTATTATATGAAATAATATGCCCCATTACAGTGTAATATGAGGGTTTCTAAAGGGAACTCCTCTGTGACTTTATATCCTTATATAACACTGTAAGGGGCGTATTAGACCTTATATATCCAACCACCTGGAAAGAAAGCAGGAACCAAACAGCTTTTTAGATGTAATTGCCCATTATTCAGCCATAGTTTGTATGTACAAAAATGTATATTTTGGTTGAAAGTATCAAAAAGCAGTTTTGTACTGCTTAATCTAGTTAAGTAATATCTTTTAAGAACTAGCAGGGAGATTCAATAAAAGTTCTTATCGTTTAAAATGGTGCTAATTTTGCCCCAACCAATCAGATCTTATTTAACATTTGAAAGCTAACATCTGGTTGGTTGGGGTTAAATTAGCACCATTTTAAACGAGAAGAACTTTTATTGAATAACCCTGAAGGATGTTACATTGTTTTTATGCTGTTATACTGCAGGGGGGTGTAGTGCAGATAAAAATCATTGGACCCAGCCCCCTATGTTTGGAAAAGCACTGCACATCTGTTCTATAGAGTGATACAGTAAATCGGTGAATTTGGTGCAAAACTGCGGTTTGGTGTGTGTGTGTAACAAAAATAACCGATGATATGATGCTTTTATGGTGGTTTTTCTGTCCAATATTATGGCTGCTTTGTCTAAAGAGAAATAAATTGATGCCAATTTGTCGGCTAGGCTGAGAATGTTGACTTCTTTTGCCAATGTTTCCCTAGGTACACTGGCAACAGAAATGTTGGCATGGATGTAGTTGCGGAAGGCATCATCAAACAGGGACAGCTGTGGATGAAACTGGATACACCCCAGCTGTGATTTTTACGTATTGGTTTTACACGAAAGGGAAAAAGAAGCAGGAATGGGGCGGGTATCATGTCATCATGTGCAGCCCATTAAAACTTTGATAGAAGGGTATCTTTGTGTTGCATGCAAAATGACCTTAGTAAGGGAACTGATGTTTGTTGTGGAAACAGTCATAAACTATTAGCACACATAAGTGATAAGCATTGTTAAAGTATATTACAGTATATTCTTAATGATAGGCTTATGTCTGTTATTTTCTATTATCATACTATAAATTCCTATGAGTTACTATTTTTAACAAAGAATATTTACATGGCCTTTAGATGAGACAACTAGTTTTATGCTTTTCATTAAGTTGGTCTTGGAGATTCCATTCATTTGCTGCAGGGAAGTAGGATTTGTAATGTACACCAGTGAAGAAGCTTCAGATAAAAAATCTGGTCTTTGTCATTCTTCTCTGTGCCTAAAGAAATATCTATTCTTGACCATATAAGGGACAACTAATGTTTAGTTATCTTGCCGTAGAACTGCTACACCTAAAAGAAGCCATGTAAGGAACAGATATGCTTCTGCAAAGGATTGGTAATGTCTACAGAAGCAGTAAAAGAAGGCAAAAAATGGATAGCTGGGAAGCTTCATTCATAAATCCATTTATTTGAAATCTGATTATTTATATAATCCTGAAAGACTTATACAAAACTAATGGAGGAAAAATTATAGCAAATATATAAAGAAGAAAATACGTTGCAATTGCATCTGTGATAATTTCATGCCATTTTACCAATAGCGGAAACGAATAACAATGAATTAAACTAAGTGTTTGAATTTCTCTGCTAAATGATGGCAAAAATAAATGATGCACTTCCACCCTGCATATAATTTCTACTTACTATCCTCAAACTTCAGCTCGGCATTCCCAAAGGAAGATTTTAACCAATGTTTGCTGCCCCCTTCTGTCTTTTTTTCTGGGTAGCACGCTCTTTTGTGTCATCAGATTGATAGGAACATTCTGTAAACAATAAAGAAACTTAAAACAGATTTTAATTTGAATAGAATTGCGAAACAAGACTGTACTTTTACACTTTGTTTTCCTTCAAATTAGTATTTACTAATTCTAATTGCTGGGTGTAAGGTTATGTTATATATCTAACAAGCAATCCTTTATAAAATACTAGTGATTAAATACTGTATAATAGGATGTATAGCCCATAAAGAATAACACAGGACAAAGATCAAAAAAAAAAAAAACATTTATCCCTTTGGGTGGTGTTATTTATTTATTCCAAAAGTCTTTTAAAAATAAAAAATCATGTAATGAAACATGGATGCCTTCACATTTAAGTTTTGTATGCTCCTTTTTAAAGTCTTTTTAAGGTGAAGGCTTGTACAATCCTCCTAGTTATAAAATAATGTGTTCATTACACCAAAAAAAATCTTTTTGATATGTAACATAAAACCTGTGAAATTCTTTTGGCGATGTAAAAGAGATATCCGGTTCAGAAAAGCCTGCGAGCCATTCAAAAAACAATTCAATTTAATAGATTTTGGCAACTGGCCTAGGGAACATGTTCTTATTTAATTAAAAGAACATTGTTTTTGTAAGGGTTGTGCAGATTGATCAAGTATGTAAAGCAAATGATTGTATATGACACCTGTGAATTATGTCTTAAAGGTGGCCAGTATTTTCATTTAGAATTATGTCACTTTCTCTGTGGTCAAAACATCCATTCCAATTTCAAATAATTCAGGATGAAACTTTGCCATTGGTTTGTATTTTGGGTGAATACATTTTGTCACAATTTGCAACACTATGCTCAGGCTGAATTATTTGAAATTGGCTTAGACAACTACAGCACATTGCCTATTTATAATCTGGCTAGTGAATGTGTTTATTACTCTCCATGCTTCCATTTAAATGCTTATGTATAGTTTCATTTTTATTTGAATATTTTTATAAAACATTTTTTTTGGGGGTGGGGGGGAAACATTCAAAAGTATATAAGGGATTAGCAATCTTAGGAGCTTTTATGTAATTGCAATTCCCAGCATGCCCTGCTATGGAGTGTATGGAGAGCCCATGGTAGATTTCTGTTCGGTGGCGTTATTGGTCTTTTGGACATTTTGTTTTGTTTCTTATGGACAGTTCTCTGATTACTGAATACACAAAAATATCTGCGGAAATTTTCCATTCACCTTAGACCCTAGTCCAGGGGTGGGCAATTAAATTTCACAGGGGGGCGTATGAGAAACTGTGAGTGTTGTGAAAGGCTGGACAAATTCAATTAATCAGGTCCTCATTTTATTTATAAAATAAACTGAAGTATAAAAAAAAAAGTTATCCAGCCTGAGACCATCAATTAACATTTTTTATGGGTACAGGTCTGGGATTGAGGGGCCAGTCAGGGGCAGCAAAGGGGCCGCATGTAGCCCCCGGGCCTTACTTTGCCCAGGTCTGTCCTAGTTGGTAGTCCTTTCATTCCAAATCGAACATATTGGTAAATAACAGCTAATCATGCAGTCTCTTGTGGTGAATGGCACTAATTTGTCCTGGCTGACCAGTCGATAGTGGCGAACGGTCAGCTGGTACGAATTATGTGTTCATGTCTAACGCCCCCTTACATATTGTACTAACTGAATGAAAAAGAAATATAATGGGAGTTGTATGCACTGCCTTGTCCAGTTTTGAACAAATGCATGCAAAACCTTTGGTCTGTATTACATCCATTTTAACTACACTAAAAAAAAATGCAAAAAGAAGACACATGCTCTATAAAGAGAGACACTGGGAGTTGCAGATTGTATACACTTTGGAGCCACTTGCTGGAAGCCTGAAAGGGCAGCGTGGGATGTCTGCCACCAGCAGGAATATAGAGAAATGCATTCCCTCATACGCCACCCTGAATGCAATGAGTGCAAAATATTATTCTTGCAAAAATTTTAATTGAAATTTTTTTTTTTTTTTTTTGAATGTCAACAATGAAAAATACCACATCTGCTCTATAACCTTTTTGTCAGTAACTTAACATTTCCAGCCACATGCTGTCATGGAAGAGTTAAGCTGGGTACACACACTACAGATTTTTGAAAGATGACAGACAATTCTTTAAGATCCTGTCTGCCATCTTTCAAAGATCTGCATACACACAGTCCTGAGCATTCTCCCTATAGGAGAACACTTGGGAATGTGTGTTTCCCTCGGCTGCGGCAGACTCCTCTGTTTTTTCCTGAACGGCAGCTCGTCTGATGGGAAAACCGGTACACACACTAGCGATAAAGCCCCGATACCATCGGATCTGAAAATTTCCCTGGGCCACAGTAGACTCCCTATAGAGGAGTCTGCCATGGCTGAGGGAAACACACCGTCCCAAGTGTTCTCCTATAGGGAGAATACTCGGGACTGTGTGTATGCAGATTATCGCTAGTGTGTGTACCTAGCTTTGTGCTTGTAGAACATGTTGATATAATGGTAAATTAGAGGACAAAAGGTCCTACTAGGGAAGTTGCTTTCTCCCAAGGTGTTTTCTGTTCACTAAGGGCTAGGCCACACCAGCCCGTTTTAACACATGTTCTGATCAAGTGTTAAAAAGCGCACACTAGTTTTGGCCAGTAGGACCAACCAGGTGAGCTGCTGTGCGCTGCGATCTATTAATCAGAGCGCATGCGATTAGCATTTCTTTTTCGCAATCCCTTTCCGGAACACTCTTATGCACTATGATGTGGTCTCAGCTCAGATAGAGCTCTCAACTAGACCATTATACAGTGGATTATTTAACCTATTCAACAATAGCTTAATAAATGGAGTTTGCAGCTTTATTATGTACTGTTTAAAAAAAAATGTTTTGTTTTGCTTTTAGTTTTTTTTTGTTCTCGTTGTTTTAAAATTTCCCAAAATTTTTTCCAAGATTCACAAACACATTTCTCCTGTAAAGCGACTGGATGCTTTACTTACCATCTTTACTTCAGAAGTTGAGTTTTCATACTAATGAAGTATCCTTGATTATTGAGGGTCAGCTCATGGGCATTTTTCTACTGAATGGAAATCGGAGAGATGTAGGGATTTGCACAAGGAATTAAATCATTTAAAGGGCTGTGTATCTTGGATCGGTTCCATCTTCTGACAATAAGTAAACATTCCTTCAGCTTGCTGGGAGTATGAGATTAAAAGTCAACAATGAAAACTTCTTTATCACCAGTAGTGTGTTACCTCCCCCAAGGGAAACTTAATTAAATGAAATGAAAGTAAGTACAAACACTAGAACTTGGTAAGCACTGCTTAGGCTAGGTACACAAAGGTCGATATTTCGACCAGCCACCAATATCGATTAGTTACAGTAGCTGAGTAGAAAAACCATCAGTTGCACAGGTAATCAACGTCAATGATATTTAGTTGTAAGCGATCGTGCATAGAAGACCACACAATCGCAGGGGCATAACCACCAGGAGAGCAGAGGTAGCAACCACAGGGGGGCCCCATCTTCTTATTTTTCCTATGACAGATATAGCCTTCTTTCAGAAACCACTGTAGATGAAGCACGGATAGGGGCCCCATCATAGTTTTGCTAGGAGGCCCAGTAATTCCTAGTTACACCACTTCCCTATTGGACAACATTTACGTACATGTCTGATTGAACATCAATTTACAAACAGTCAGGTTTGGCTGAAACGTACCACTGAGAATTTGACCCTGATTGACCAGAATTATGGTCAGTCTGGTCAAAATATTGGTCTGTGTGTAATAAGTCTAAAGGCTCGTACACACACTCGATTTTCGAGCAAGGTATGACCCCCGACGGCCGAGCGGTACACCCGATGAATGGCCATTTTGGCCGAGAATCGTCCGTGTGTATGCCCTCGGTCGGTACGAGCCTTTACACAGACTTTGAAAGAATTGTCACTATTTTGCTTATCTTTAGTTTTGTTGCATAAATTTGACTCAAATTAATTTACAGGCCATTTAACAAGGTAAACCTTGGCTTTAAATGGAATTTGCATGATACAAATATTGTATAGTCATTTATGGTTATAATAATGTTCGATACAATCTGCACCCATAGTTATCATTTTTTAGGCTGGGTATACACAGAGAAATAATTTGTCCCAACCGAGCGTTCGGAACTAGCGAACGCTCGGTCGGGACAAAGGACGAACGGGTGATTGTGCCCATTGGTAAATCATGGACAAATGTTGTGTTCCCTATGGGACCGCATGATCGATCGCGTGAACTGTCAGCCGTGGTCACTGTTGCCGCGACCGACGCTGCCACCCCACACACACTGTTAGATATTTTCAGCCGTCCAACCAAAACCCAACACTATTGGTAAGTTGGCCAAAAAATATCTTACCATGTGTACCCATCTTAGTGTCCATTCTCTGCCCCACCCTTGTTTGGGATCTATCCAATGGGAAGAAGCACATTTTGTAGAGAGCATTTTCCCATTGGCTAGGCCCTGGGCTACAAGGAGGCAGAGAAACAACACTATACACTTGTGATAAAACTGTGGAAATCTTCTTAGTTACAGAACCCAATCCTTACATGTACAATGGGCCCTATTTATAAAAGATCGGTATCGTTATCGTAAAATATCGATCGTTATCGTAAAATAACGACCGGGTTTTTACCGATAACGACCGTTATTTACCGATAACGACCGTTATTTACCGATAACGACTGGTATTTACCGATAACGACCAGTATTTAACGATATCGGTAAATACCGGTCGTTATCGGTAAATAGCGGTCGTTATCGGTAAAAACCCGGTCGTTATTTTACGATAACGATCGGTATTTTACGATAACGATACCAATCTTTTATAAATAGGGCCCAATGTAACTTATTGGAGTAGTATATTGTAATGGGTGTTTATATAGCCCTAATATCTTCCGTAGAGCTTTACAATTACACGGATACATACACATTAGGCCCTGCCCCAAGGAGCTTACAAACTGAGTACATTTATTTGACACATACAACCTATTAGAATGCCCGGAGGAAACCCACACAAGCACGGGGAGAACATACAAAATCCTTGCAGATGTGTCCTATGGTGGATTCGAACTCAGGACTAGTGCTAGTGCTGCAAAGCATCAGTGCTAACCACTGAGCCTCTGTGTATCAAAGAATCATAGCATGGTTTATGAACCTTTGGAGATTTCTTTTGTTCAAACTTTTTGTTTTGCAGGGTTGCTAAAGCAATGAAAGTACCTGTCTATGAAACCCCAACTGGCTGGAAATATTTTGCAACTTTAATGGATTCTGGAAGATGTTCTCTTTGTGGAGAAGAAAGCTTCGGCACAGGTAGAAAGTAGTACAGACAAGTGTGTCTCAAAACCTGATAATAAATCGGCTCACCCAGTTATTACCAACAAGCGATCAATGATTCCCTAGACGGAAGACAACCAGGGCTAGCCCAAAGCTGGCCGTAGGTTAAAAGAATACATAGATTGCCAGAGGGACATAATGGAGCAAGTTTGCGGGCCTGCATCCTAAAACGCCTTCCCCTAACATATTTCTGTACAGACGTCCCTGTAGTTACCCTAATTTAGTGAACTTGGCCATGCTCAGAGGGTGTAAAATAAAGTGATGCAAGGCTTTCTGTGGTGAAAGATCTTTTATCAAGAATGATATGGAAAAACAAGACCTATATAATTTTATTTAATATAATGAAAATCCCCTTAAAGCTGTTATCATTTTAATTCTTCTTCAAAAGACTAATAGAACAACTGTGAAATTTGATATTTTCTGCTATAAAAGGAATGATTGCATTGAACGTGGTTTTCAAAGAATTGCATTTTGGCAGCATACCTCAGAGATAAATTGAGAGTTTCAGGTCTTTAATAGATGTATCAGCAAAAACAATTGGAGTTTTTTCTGTGACAAAAAAAACTATTCAGAGTAAAAAATATTAAAGAGATATTAAACTAAGTAAAAGACTTTTTAGTTTGTTTATTGAAATAGTCTTGAATTGCCGTGTAAGTATAGCATACTTGTTGCAGAACTACCAAAATATAAATAAACACATAAATATATAAATTGTGCAGTAAGTTTGTGCATTAAAAAGTATACAAGTGCTTGAACCATGTAACATAAGGAAAGAGGTCCCTGCCCCGTAGAGCTAACAATCTAGTTAGGTGGGTAACCCACATATGGCAATGTATACTAAGTGCCATAGTAAGGACTGGTGCAGTGTGATGACAGAAACTGAAGTTGTTAGAAAAGGTATCTTTCAACAGCAAAATCATTTGAAGAAAATTGCCATACCTGCAAAACTTGTAAAGGTTAAAGGGCATCTATACCGAAAAATAGGTTATTTAAAATTGACATAACTGGAAACTATAATTCTTCCCAACCACCACTGTATCATTTTTTTGTTGATCTGCCCCATATTTCTTTAGATATCCAATCACATCTTCTTATATTTCAGCTGTCAATCAAGTTCCTTGCTCTCAAAAACTATTCTTCTGTGAGTAGTTTTACTGTAGCTGGAATGGTGACAGAGTTTTGAAAGTTGGAATGCTGTATGCAGGCTTGACAGATGGTTTGTGGGGGAAAAGTCAGGTCGGATTGAAGTGGGAGTGGTTAAAAGAGGGATACTGCTCCTTAACAAAATGTGTGCTGGATTGAAGGCATGCAGCAACACATGCAAATAAGAGTAAGTGCTACTTACATGTATTCAATTATATATTAAGATGAGGCAAAGTCATTTTTTCAGTATAGTGTCCCTTTAAAATGATTAATTCCATTGAATGTCCCACTGAAAATTCTAATCTTGGCTCTATTAAGACTCTATGTATGTATGATGCCTGCTGCAAATGAGAGTGGAAACTAAGCTTTAAATAATTTATTGTAATGTATCTGGCTCCTATTAAAGACTTTTAGATACTTTGGGGAGATACAATATCAGGAAGCAGCGTTACTTACCTGCCGACATCCCCCAATGCTATAATAAATTTGCAAAAAAATGTTTTTGCTTACCGCCTCCATTCAACTAAACGTTTGTGTGATTGCATTGGGTGCCCAGCACCATTAATGCAAACAGTCCATGTCAGGGGTAAGCGCTTACCCGCTTCACGCTCCCGCAGCCCGCTGCCCTCGGCTGATGGCATCTCTTTGCGTCCAGTCTCATCATGCACAAGCACGTGCTCCTCCACTCGCGCACCTGCTCAGTTTTCTTCTGGTACCTCGCACACATGCGCAGGCACCTCTCTTTATCTCCTCTGCTCCTGCAGTTCCCAGATTGGGCAGAGGAGATCCAATTAATTCAAACTACCCTATTCCTGCATCAGACTCAGGCTTTCCATTCCCCATTGGTCCCTCTGCTCTATTTAGGTCCCCTCCCACCATTTTATCCTTGCCTGTTATAGCGTTAGGTTGTCCTTACGTTTGGCTCTCTGGTTTTCTCTGTTACTCAAGCTTTTCTAGTTTTGCTTATCTATCCCTTGTCATTTTCCTTGTCTTGCTCTTCCTCTATTTATCTTCCAGTTCCTGTGTCAGTTTGGATGTCCTGGTTTTCTTGGGTTTTCCCTGGCCTCAGTACCTATACCTTGTGCTTTAAGACCTGGGGGTAACCGTGTACAGCAAAGTGCGACTAGTCTCCTGATGATCGGGGGCTTGCTATAGGTGAAGATAGGATTGATAGATTGGGGTTACCCAGGTATACCCAGGGACTCCGGTCCTGTTACTTAAGTGTAAAGTCTGCACTAACCTATTATAACATTTGGTAGTATGGGCTTTACACTTATTTGTCCATAACTGACTTAATTGCTTCACCCATCCACCCACCCCACCCCCCTCAAGAAAAATTAAATAATATTACTAACCACCTTTATTTCTCTTTTTGAACCCCTTGTAGGATCAGATCATCTCCGAGAGAAAGATGGGCTATGGGCTGTTTTAATTTGGCTTTCAATAATGGCTTCTCGAAAACAAGGGGTTGAAGAGATTGTTCAAGATCACTGGACCAGGTTTGGGCGACATTATTACTGCAGGTAATCAAATCCATAATCTGCATCTATAAGGCTCTGCAAATGACGTTGAGATGGAACCCGGATTTTTAAAATTTTTGATTTTTATTGAAAATCGAAAGTAGGCAATTTTTGAAAATCGAAAGTAGACAATTATCGAAAATCGAAAGTAAAAGATTTTCGAAAATAAACGATTTTCGAAAATCGAATCCGGAACTAAACTCAACAGTTTCGAACATCTCTAACTAGCACAAATTCTTGCTTGTTTCTTACATCTTTTTGCAGAATATCCAGATATCAGATTTGAGGATGATATTATACTGTACCATTGTACACAATATCTTATCGTACAAGGATATTATTGTGCTAGTGCTGAAACAAATTAATTTTAACTGAGGGCCTATAATTGTGTTGCATCAAAGGAGGTTTTTCTTTGGAATAATTAATAATAGACTTTCCCATGATCTACCTGTCTATTTTGAGGATTTCTCTCATTATCTACCTGCAACAATATTCACCACTTCAAAACTACTCAAATTTTCCTTTGCAGACTGAGTATTTGACAGCATTTGTCTCATTCTCTGCTATTGTTCGCCTTGAGTCCAATAAATGCCCTGGTAGTAGGATACCACTGATTACTACTAACAGGCCACTGCTTACAGTAAAACAACACACCCCATAAATAGAGATGTAATGTGGGTTCGAATAGAACCCAGTTTCGAATCGAATCTGAGGGTTTCGAAGTCCTGACAAAACTTTCGGAACTTTCGGGTTTCACGGAAGTAGATGATTATCGAAAATCGAAAGTAGACGATTATCGAAAATCGAAAGTAGACGATTATCGAAAATCGAAAGTAGACGATTAGCGAAAATCGAAAGTAGACGATTAGCGAAAATCGAAAGTAGACGATTAGCGAAAATCAAATACTCGAAAGTAATGATCGATTTTGGTAACTCTCGAAAATGGAATGCAGAAGCTCGAAAATAGCATGATCGTGAGGAAAGATAGTTTTAAAATAAGTTTTGGTTATATTTACGGGTTCCCCAGACCATTCCCCAGGTCTCTGTGTCATTTACAGTAACCTACTATTACTATTTATCCCTCAAAATGGACAGAAACTTTTTTTCTCCCATAGACTTCTATGGGTCCGTTTTCAAATCTTCGAATTTTCAAATTTACCGGAACAAAACTCAACAGTTTCGAACATCTCTACCCATAAATTGTTTTAAAGCTTTGCAGGGAGCGATCACTATGTAGATCCAATACCCTTTTATTGGTTTACTCTTAAAGGGTATGTCCACCCTAAAAATCAATTTTGGATATATGATTCCTCCTGTCCCCCCAGCCCCAACCGCTCTATTTATACTCTTAGAAAGTGCCCCAAACTTTACTTACCTCCCCTCTTTCCTCCGCCGCACTGCCGGAAAAATGCAAGCAGAGGGGCGGGAGCGGCAGTTGCGTCTGTGATTAGCGGAGCGGCAGCCAATCACGGACGCGGCTGCCGGGAGTTCATTTCGGCGGGGGAAAGAGGGAAGGTAAGTAAAGTTTGGGGAGCTTTCTAAGAATACAAATGGAGCGGTTGGGGCTGGGGGGACAGGGGGAATCCTATATCTTAAGGGTTTTACGCTAGGGGGAGGGAATCCTGAGAGGGAGGGGGAGGGAGGGAGAGAAGGGCTACCAGTACGCATGCCAAACTTCTCCCGGAGGCCAGGTAGGAGGCAGAGTCCTATATGGACTCTGCTATCCTCCTGGTGGGCAGTTTTTGGGACTTTGGGGGGGGACTACAGGAGAACCTTATGGAGCTGGGATGTGAGGTAAGGATTAAACTACACTACATGATGGGGCCAGTAGTTGGGGGGATTAGAGTTTTGGGGGTGGACATGCCCTTTAAAGTAAGATTTGCTTTAATAAAAAACTTCTTTGACTAGTAATTCATACATAGATTTAAAAAAAAATATATATATATCTATATATATATAGATATATATATACATACACACATTCAAATCAAATCACATTCAAATGTATCCTCTTCTTTACTTATCAGTTAAGTCCCTTTAGGGTCATCTTTGGAACTTAATGTGAAACCTAGGTTTGGGGGGGTTAAACATTTCTAAACAAACTTTATTTTAGGGTGGACTTGTCTTTTAAATGATGCACAAAAGGTATATGGATGATTTCTTTTCCATAGTTTATTATGTTTGGGGACTTCCCTTTGCTCTTAAAAAGAATGTAGAAATAAAGGGCAACCGGCCATCAAATGAATATCACCCACTAAACACCAAAATTGCAATAGTTTGACAGCTGACAGATGTAGCACTAACCTGAAAAACTGCCTGAATTCCTGTTGTCCCCCTTTCTTCTTCCTTGTTCTTCTTGTTAGCAACTGTCAGTCATAAATATGACAACTATAACTATTCACCTAGCTGTCTCCTCTGAGCATGTGTCAATTTATAATGAGCTCAGAAAGCTTGGAGACATTTTGCTGCATAACAGGATAGTTCTACATATATCAGGTTTCAAAGAATTGCCGTTTTGTGGGGTAATTTACCTACAGTATATACTATTTTCCATTTAAGAGATGGAATTGCTCTTTATATTTATTTGTAAGCTGTTTAGCTGTTAACTGACCATTTCTATCTACACGTATTTACTTATCTTTAAAACAGATTTGATTATGAAGCCTTGGAACCCAGAACTGCAGTTTTTATTATCAGAGACTTAGATGCTTTAATAACAGAGAAATCATTCAGCAGTCAAAAATTTGCTGTTGGGAGTCAGGTGTTCAGTGTGGAAAAAACAGACAGCTTTGAGTATGTGGATCCTGTGGATGGAACAGTGTCTAAAAAACAGGTAGGAGTCTAATATAATACTGTATAGTCGGGTTAATAATGGAATGACTTAAATACAAAGAACGAGAACCACCAGGCTTAATAAAAGGTTCATAGTGATTTAATTAGAATATAACACAGTACATGTTTCAGACCAAACTGGTCCTTCCTCAGGTGCATCCTGTGACAGACTGAGCCTAAACATTTATGAAATATACATACAGTATACAAGGCTATGTAGCAGTACATTATGAAATGATGTATGCATACACTCCAACATCTGCCATTTAATCAGTACATTTACAGAAACAATATGGTACAGAGCAGAATATGATATTAGCAAAAATGACTACATTGAAATAAATATAAAGTACATTGAAATATTGTATTAACCAGCTTTTCTGCATGTATATTTTTTATGTATTTGTGTCTTAAAGGAAAAGGTGATAACTGGGTTGCCAGATCATTTGTTCTCTAAAGCTAGGTGCACACAGTACCCATAAAGCCCCGATACTGTTGGATCAGACGGTATCGGGGCTTTATCTGTACTGTGTGGTTTCCCAAACGAGCGCACAGTCGCTGAACGATCAGGTTGGCCGAAGGGAAAATTTCCATCAGCCGCTGTAGACCTCAGTATAGGGGAGTCTGCCGCGACCAAGGGAAATACACAGTCCCGAGCGTTCTCCCTATTCTGTGTATATGCTGTGCATAGGAGGAGCACTCGGACTGTGTGTAGCCTGATCTTTGAAAAATGACAGACAGGATCTTGCAGATTCGGTCTGTTATCTTTCAAAAATCTTTCAAGTGTGTATCCAGCTTAAAGAACAGTTTTTACCCTTCTGCTGTATGTGTTTTTAACTCGATGTTGTAATGTAATATACTGTGCTATGTTTTGTACTTGTTTAGCCTGTTATTTGAGAACTATGTGAAATTTTCACTGACTCTGTACAATGCTAAGTACTGTGACAAATAAATCGAATCTGAATCTAAATCAGAATCTGAATATTGACACCGACTGACGACCCCCAAGCGCATTTATGCAGCCCCTCGAATTTGAAGAACATAAACTGAATCAAAAGTGAAAAAGCTTCAAAAATAAAATCTTTCTGAGGGGTAGTATAGGCACTATAGGTATCTAGATGGTACCTAATAGCCACAATGCCTTTACGGTAGGGGATACTTGAATACAAAGAACTAACATCAACAGAAGTCAACTCAATCTCTAAAGAGTCCAAGATCTAAAGTACATGTTTCATATCCCTAAGGTAGGATTGCAACCTTAGTACCAAAGACTGTAAAGTATCAATGAGATCCAATGGAACCAATACCTGCCACAACTGGCCTCCCTGTTTTATGTATTTTTGGAAGAAGGTGCAACACAGGGGTAATCGGACTAGATTAAATTTATAATTTCTAATAGTTTGACTGATACACCCTACATACATCCCTTCATTGACAGTACGTAATAATTGAACCCCAAAGGAACTGATCGGTTTACCCCCTAGGACCATATACGTATCCTTATCATAAAGCTGTTTCAGAGCTTCCTTTTTATAGTCTGATTTGTTAAGTAGAACTATGGAAACCCCCTTGTCCGCATTCCTTACAACAATTTTACTATTAAGTTTCAGGAAACGTAAAGCTGCTCGTTCATCAGCCGTCATATTGTCTCTACGTCCCATTAACTTCACATCCTTATCATGTAGTTCGGTCAAAGCCGACTCAAATAAAATTATACTCAGCACATGACCTACACTTTAACGGATAAAAAGAAGACAATTTGTTAGCATATGCATTTAAATCAACTTTAATCTTATTTTTATTTTTAACATCTCCTCTTGCTGATTCAAAAGAGAAGTAAGATTACTCAGCTCTTCTCTATCCGTCGTAATATCTAGATCTGAACTAGTGTTCTCATTAAACACTAAAGTATTCTCACACCGAACAACATCTAAGTCATCCTGATCCATAAACCACTTTTTCAACATTAATTTTCATACCAGATCGTTAATATCCATTATGGTAGAAAATAAATCAAAATCCATTTTCGGGCAAAAAAATTCATCTCCTTTTTAACACCTTAATTTCAGACATGGATAAACAATGATTAGACAAATTAACATCACTCAATGTCTCACCATTTTCTTTCTCGCTCCACCTAACATTTCCCCCTCCCCCTTCACCTGTCCTATAAATGATACATCCAAGAGTCCAAATCTTCTTGGTCCCCTCCTTACTTTTTTTGACGATTTTCTGGTCTCCATAATGCAGTTGATGAACAGCTCTGTGTAATGCAGTTTTTGATAGTGTACTCAACTGACAGTAAATGAAACTGTTAACAATGTTTTCCTTTGTAAATTTACATAAAATGTCTTCTCTGGTAATTAAAGTGCATCTATACTGAAAAATAGGTTATTTTAAATTGACCATATCTAGAAACTATAATTCTTTCCAACCACCACTGTACCATTTTTTTGTTGATCTGCCCCCTATTTCTTTAGATTTCCAATCTAAATCTTCTTATATTTCAGCTGTCAATCAAGTTCCTTGCTCTCAAAAACTATTCTTCTGTGAGTAGTTTTACTGTAGCTGGAATGGTGACAGAGTTTTGACAGTTGGACTGCTGTGTGCAGGCTTGACAGTTGGTTTGTGGGGAAAAAAGTCAGGTCGGATGGAAGTGGGAGTGGTTAAAAAGGGAGGGGGGATACTGCTCCTAAAAAAAATGTGTGCTGGATTGCAGGCATGCAGCAACACACGCAAATTAGTAATTTTTGAAAAGTGCTACTTTCATGTATTCAATTATATATTAAGATGAGGCAAAGTCATTTTTTCAGTATAGTGTCCCTTTAAGCATTTTTGTTGACCAACTAAAATGCCTTTCAGGACAAGAATCATTACTATCTGTTTTTATATACTACTGTATAAAAACAGTATCTTGTTCTGATTGCCACCATTAGCTATCTCTTATGGGGAGGTTGATCATATGATTGATCATAGGCTCGGGATTGGTCCAATAAAAATATTCCTGTTGACCTGATAGGCCGTATATGACCCAAAGATTGGTGTAGGGATTTGTGCATGTATGGCCTCCATTAGTAAGGCATCATCAGATTTAAAGGGGAACTGTGGTCTCCAAGCAAGTTAAGTTTAAATGAAAGGCCAGTTTCCTACCTTTAAAACGAGCCATCAACCACCTCTCTACGTGCTCCATAGCCCAAAATATAAAGAAATGACTGACCAGAAAGTTAATGGGTGGGAGGCTGACATGTTACATTCCTGAGGCTTCTCCTGCATATTACCGCTGGCAAGCACAGCCTCAGACTCCCTCCATGTGTGAGGGAGACAGGAAGCCCCTCCTCCTCTCTGCTGTGTGAAGTCCTGACAGAGAAGGTAAGGTAATCTACAGCCCTTCTCATTCACTGTGTGAAAACAGCCTTTTCAGGCAGAGTTTTCACTCTGTTCTCACTCTGTGGAATCAGCTTTTTCAGGCAGAGTTTTCTGTAGGGGGGGTGTCTCAGTAGCCCACGGCATCCGCAAGTGGGCGGGGCTTAGGCACCCACGAGTGGGCAGGGCTTAGACACCCGTGAGCAGACAGGGCTTAGGCACCCGTGAGTGGACGGGGCCACGACACCTGCGAGTGGGAGGGGCTTAGTCGTCCATGAGTGGGCGGGGCCACGACACCCACGAGTGGGTGGGGCCACATGGGGCTGCAAGATAATAGGTCATGGGGACCTGCAACTCGAGGGACCATGGGGTCCATGATTGGGAGGAACCAGGGGGGCTGCAAAGGGGAGGAGGAGACACAGGACAGATTGACTGACCGTTTCAGAGCAGGAAGTGCAGGGGACCTGGTGATGCTGCTGCCATATCACACACAAAAATGTAAATATCTTTAAAACTATGCAAAATAAACAGTGGAAATAAATTGCAAAAATTCTCAGGGGAGCAAATCCTATCAATTTACCTCAAGTCATTTTTGGACCACAGTTCCCCAAATAACATTCCTAACCACAAATTATATGAAACTATTCTTCCTAATAGATACGAAACCAAGAAATAAGGATAGCCGGAAAATATAAACCCTTAATCTTACCTGACTGCATTCCCACAATGCTGTAAATTCCTTTGTGAGACTTATTACTGCATCACGGGATCCCAGTCAGGTAAGACACGCAATGCTGCTGCCACTGC
This sequence comes from Hymenochirus boettgeri, assembly GCA_019447015.1. Classification (NCBI taxonomy): domain Eukaryota; kingdom Metazoa; phylum Chordata; class Amphibia; order Anura; family Pipidae; genus Hymenochirus; species Hymenochirus boettgeri. The sequence goes on from CM033469.1 coordinate 244,856,722, forward strand.
AGAATTGGTGTAAATTCCATGCTTACCCTCTAATACATTGTGTAGTGTGGGCTTTAATACTAATTTGGCCAAATAGTGTCTGATATAGCATCGCCCCACTAAGTACTTTAACATTTTGTCTAACTGTGAACCCAACTGTTCACTTTTAACACAATAGGGACACCCAGTGGCTTAAACAGTAATAACAAGTACTTTTAAATATTGGCAGCACACTGCAGAGCTGAGATGCAAAACCCATTAATAAAATAACTGGATAATGTGTATTGGAGTTGTGAAATGTCACAAAGCACATAATGCAGTCATGTCTGATGCTGTCCTCACTCCAGAACTACTGGAAGAAGGGAATCAAGGACGTTGGTTTGAAGTGAAATGTTAACTCGTTACTGTGTTAGGCCCCAAATAGCCTCTGGAAATTTTCAAAAATTAACCACCCAGCACTCAGGCCCACTTACTAAGGGTTAGGCCCCTTTAGGTGATTCAGATCTCATTTTGTGTTCCAAATGCATTTCTTATTCATATTGGGGTCCCACTATGTGCGCTGTGCTCTGATCCTTTATTGGAATGCATGAGTGTACAATTTTTCATGGGTATTGCATGCCTTCCAATATTACAAATATGTATTGGAGCACAGTGCACATAGTAAGTAATTCATGGCAGTGTTGCTTGGCATTTAAGTGGGGCCTCGGCCTAAGAAAGTTAAGGATATAAATAATGTTCTTCCTTCACACTAAAGGTGGGTACACATAGTACAGATTTTTGAAAGATGCAAGATTCTGTCTGTCATTTTTGAAAGATCTGGATCCCCAACCCGTGGCCCGCAGGCTGCAAGCGTCCCGGCCATATGGGAACATAGCTACTCCCCACGGCCCCCTCACTGTGCTCCGTGCTGCTAATGCGGCCCCCAGTGTCGGCTGGTTTGGGCACCCCTGATCTGGATACACACAGTCCTGTGCATTCTCCCTATACACAGCATAGGGAGAACGTTCAGGACTGAGAGATTACCAAAGCCAAGGGAAATTTTTGTTTTTTCGCGAACAATTGCTCGAACCCGAACATTCAACGGCCGCGCACTTCTTTCCCTTCGGGAAAGACGATACACACACTGGTGATAAAGCCCCGATACCACTGGACCCGACGATATCTAGTGTGTGTACCTAGCTTTAAGCTTTCAAGTTGTTATCACAGTGTGGTGTTCCCTACTGCGGGCTGCCTTGTGAACAGTATTTACAATAAGTGGTTCAGTCTGTGTTAGAAGGTGTTAAAAGGATAAGCAAGCAGCCTGTTGTTTAGCAGACCAGGGTGTGGATGTCTAGCCATTTTCCTTTTAATTTTCCATGTTTGGTTTAAGGGTTAGGTTATCTTTTAGCACAAGAAAGGTGGTATTGACAATTTCATTTTAAGCAATTGGGAAATACAAATGAAGAAGCAATAATGAGATGATGGGAACATCACTCTGTCCTACACTAGACATATTCTAATGGTCAGACACTCTCAGCCAGTAAGGGCCAGTAATGGTGGGTGAGGGCAGATGTAGTCCATTTAGTTTGGCAAAATTTTGGTTGGTTTAATCCTGTCAAACATTAGAACTGTTAGAATTTCGTCCACCTGTTAAAATTGGAACTTATTTTAAATCTTAATTTTCTAGGGTCTTCGAATTATATTTGCAGATGGATCCAGGCTAATTTTCCGTCTCAGTTCCTCTGGTACAATGGGAACTACATTAAGGATCTATGCAGAAAGCTATGAGAAGGATCCCAGTAAACATAATAAAGAGCCTCAGGTAAAAACAAAAAAAGTTTTCATTGTTTGCTTAATATATTGAGGGATACGTTTGTAGGTATAGAGAGGGGGGCACCATTATGATGGATAAAACACTAACAGAGTTATTCAATAAAAGTTCTTATTGTTTAAAATAGTGCTGATTTTGCCCCAACCAATCAGATCTTATTTACCGTAACATTTGAAAGCTAACATCTGATTGGTTGGGGCAAAATGATAAAATTTTTAATGATAAGAACTTTTATTACATAACCCTGTAAATGCCTTATTTACTGAGAGCCTCAGCGCTCCTATTCTACTCTTAAAAGTGGCATGTTTGGGGGGGTGTAGTTACTGGTGCCTGGAATCACCCCTTTCTGCTTGCACACTGCAGGCTGCTGTTCCACGTCTCCTAGTCACAATATATTGTTACAAAGATTGTTACATAGAATGTTAGATAAATTGTTACATTGTTAATTTAGAGTGAGAAGCAGGGTTTTTTTGTTTGTTTGAATGTGAATGTGTGTAGCAGAGTATGTACTGTAAATGTTTAGTAGTGTATAAATGTGAGTGAAGGTGTGTAGCAGTCTATATAAAGCTAGGTACACACGATACAATAATTCGGCCTGACCGACCGACATTTCAGTGTTTCGGTCAGTTGGGAAAATTATTGTTTGGCGGCTTTTTGCTGCCTCGATCGACCACCGACTGTTCGTTCGAACCATCGGAGAGGTGGGAAAATCACAATCGATCATGCGGTCCTCTATGGACCACACGATCAGTCGTGCCTAACTGTCTGACGTGGCTGCTTTTGCCGTGACTCACAGTCCTTCCTCAAGGCCGACCGGTCGAAAGCCTTGAACAGTCGTTCAGGAGGAAGGATTGTATAGTGTGTACCAGCCTTTAGTGTGCTGCATGTTTTGTGTAGTAGTGTATTCTGTCTGTATGAGTGTGTGTAAAGCTGAACAATCATTGCAAATACACAGGAACGATCATTCCATATATTCTTCATACAGAGTGATTGTTCAATTTGCCCATCCAATGTTATCTCCTCCCTCTAATGTAGTAAAGGGAGACGGTAATTGGAAATTTTGCATCTTGCCCGATAGGTCCCGATACACATTCACAATTTTCAGTAATATTTCTCTAGTGGCAAACATCTGGAAACATGCAGAAAATTCTTAGTGTGGAAAAAGCCTAAAGCACACCATACACAGGATCAACATTTTGAGCGATTTCCGTTTTTCCGATCCGACATGGTTGAACGGTTTATTGGTTAATTGGGCCAGGGGGAAATTTTCTGACAACCCCATCTTCTGTCCCAGTCTCTCCAGAGATTTCAAGTTTAAATCTGCAGAAAGATCAAGACCTCAAGGTGGGGAACTTTAAGCGGTTCTTCCGATCGGATATCCGATGATTGCCCTCAATTGGAAATCCAATTGGAAGAACATCTGCCGGTGTATGGCGAGCTTTACTCTAATAAATTTTATTGCTAAATATCTTTTTACTCCACTACATTGCGTGAAATCTGTTGTATCGTTGTTGTGACAGGTCAAAACTAAGCACACAGCAAGCTCACCAATCATAGTAAATTGTTATCTTAATGGCATTTTTTTAAAAGATTGGTGACTGGAGTGACATCAGAGTCTTTTCATCTAAATAAGTTAACTTTAAGCAAGAGTCCTGTTACAAAAAGATAATAGGACTTATTATATATTATTATAAATCATGTTACTTTTTTTCCCATACTTAAGGACATTTCAAGGAAAATTTGTAGTTTAACGCAAGTAAAGATTTAAAGGGAGGACTTGTATTGTAGTCATATTTTACCTATAGTATTTCTAATTAAAGTCAAGTCCATGGTTTGTGTACTTATGGGGTTATTCAATAAAAGTTCTTATTGTTTAAAATGGTGCTAATTTTGCCTCAACCAGTCAGATCTTCTTTAACATTTGAAAGCTAACATCTGATTGGTTGGGGCAAAATTAGCACCATTTTAAATAAGACCTTTTATTGAATCTCCCTGTTAGACTTCCACTGATGCTTAATGTAATAGCTGCATTATTTCTACATCATGATCTCATTTACCATTCGTCACATTATGTTTAGTTAGTAAAATGTACTAGGCCAAAATATGTTCTGAACAAAATGTTTAAAAAAAAAGGGATTTACGTATGTGTTAGGTCATTAAACAACCACCAAAAGGCTGCTATTTCTAGGCAGTACCTTGAACTTTTTCATCAGCATATTTAGATATTTTTCTACATTCTTCTCTCAGCATAAATGGAAAAGGTTAATGAATGAACCTGTATGATGCATGTTGTGAAGCGGAAACTTACTAACTAATAAGATAATATGTTTTACAGATTGGGTAACCTTGCTCTGGAAATAAATAGCTACAATGGATTGCCTGACCTCCAGAAGGATGTGTTTATTTCATGTGCCAGAAACAAACTGTCAGATTTGTGCAATTGGATTTCTATAGAACTAAAGTTTAGAACTGAAAGATCATAAATTCAGTGATTAGAAAGTTACATAGTTATTTTGGCTAAAAAAAAAAAAAATCTAAATTTCCATCTAGTTTTTCCATGCAAAACCCATCCAACTGAATTAATGGCACTTTATTTAGAATTTCCTGAAAATCCTTTTGGAGAAATGTGCTTGATTTGCTCTCCAATATGTGTCCATTAAGTGACCCAAATGGCTATCACTACACCACTCACTCCAGCAACCAAAGGGTTAATCGGCTACACACATTCACACTTCCCTGCCAGCAGTCACAGGGTTAATTCAGAATTCCAACAAGCAAAACATTCAAACATGGTTAAAAGGCCATTCAAACCCACATTACTGTATCAGACGTTACCTGGGCTTCAAAGACAAAAAGTATTATGTTTTAGATTTAATACTCCACAAGGTGGACAGTGCAAAAATAACAGAAAATGATGTTACAAATATAGACATACAATACAGACAAAGTTTAAAAATGAAAAGGATACAAATATCCACAGACCCTAATTACTCACTAGAAGTCTTCTGCATCAGGGTGAGAAGAAACATAAGATCCATACCACATTCAGAATGGCCCCTCAGTACGAACAAAGTTATGGGGGTTACAATCATACTTAAATCCCTGGTTGCCATACCTCATTCTATGCCATACCTCATTCTATGCCATACCTCCTAGCTATGCATGAGATGGAAGTGTCTCCATGTACCCCATCACAGCCAAATTTCTTTACCAATATTAATATACTTCCATAGATCATATAAACACTTTGTTTACATATTCTTATTGGTAATGATTTATGGATACTAAACATAGATATGTTCAGGCTAATACAATCCAAGTACATTTATTCATTTATAATCATACAACAAGAAGGTACAGTATGTTTGTGGTATAATTTTAACCCTTACATTGTCCCCAACACTGTGGCACTGTCTGTTAGTCTGTCTCCCAGAATATGTAATATTCCTAATTTTGGTATTTGGGTAAACTCTAGGGAGGGTTATTATGGGCATGCATTGCACAACTATTTTAGCCACACGCCCCTTTATAAAGGCTACTTCTGTATTAACGTATGCCATCTTTATATTTCCCTTGCCCCTAGATTTTTGATTCTTGAATAATGTGCTCCCCTTTATTATAAAATATAAGGACAGTAGAAGTCACCAAGGAGTTACATGACCATACAACAGTATGAGGTATATATGTATGTATTATCTCAAAATGTAAACATATTCCAATAATTGCAAACCACCTTTTAGTGAAGACATATTACCATATCCTTATTCTTTTCTGGAGTCCAGTTTATACTAATACCAGGAAAAAAAACATAAGAATGATAAATTCCCATTTGTGTAAATTTGTGTTCACTGTCTATGTGATCGGCTTCACACCGAAAGGCTCGTACACACGCTCAATATGCGCACGAGCCACGACCCCCGACACTGCATTTATTATACACATAGGGAAGCACACTCAAGTAGAATATTATTACAACAGTTCCATTTATTAAGTGCTCAACACACAAACCAGATACATATCTGGTTTGTGTGTTGAGCACTTAATAAATGAAACTGTTATGATAATATTCTACTTGAGTGTGCTTCCCTATGAACTAAAATAGAATTGATACGGGGCACAGGCTACAGGGAGTGCACCTCACAATCTACCTGGCGGGATTTCACTGAACAATTGAATATAGGATATTGACTACTACACCTGAGTGTAATGTTCACTTTTTGTAGATGTGGTTTTTCAAGCTGTGCTCCCTTTTTGTCTGTTCAATCTGTTCCCAATTTTGTCTTTATACAGTCTTGGATCCATCGTGTGTTCATCCAATACGCATTAACATATTTTGTAATTTTATAATGTATACAGGAAATATATATAATATTTTACAAAATATTATTTATTATATTTTCAGTCTGCTATCTCCTGCCAAACTTTGCAGTCCTCCCTTGTAGAAACCGCTATAGGTTGCTAGATTTATTCTGCCCCTAAGCAGATGGGAACGAGGCTATGATGTCACAGTAGGTGGGGGGAGGAGTTAGGGGCATGACATAGATGGAGTTAGGATTAGTGTGGGGTTTGGGAGGAGTGGGCATTCTGGAGGGGGCTGTCAGGGCCAGCATTTAGATGGGGTTTCAGCCCTAACTGTGGGACTCGCTTAAATAGGGATGCCTGGAAACCCTGGATATGGTTGTTATGGTGATGCCCACACCACTGAAGTGTTTTCAAACCAGTTAAGTGCTAGGTCAATCACATAGGTATTAAACGTACTCATATTTGAAAACACTGCACAGATCTTAGTTCATTGTTTATTTATTCATTAAACATTGAGAAATCCAATTGTTTCTCATTAGGAATTAGGAATTTATTTTTCAAGAAAGAAAGAAAAATTCCAGAAACGTGCAGAACTTAAGAAAGAAGTCAGCTATGCTGATTATAATGGACATAGTAAAGTATTAGAATTACAGCAAGGGAATAATCATCTGTGTTGTACTGGTGACAGGGGAGAGCGGCACAGCAGGCAGGATTGGATTCGAAAAAAAAGTTGTTCTGGTTGGTATTTTCTTGAATCGAAATCTTTAATGTCCTAAAGTATACAACTTTAAAAAATATAGGGCACCATGTGTCTATATATATATATATATATATATATATATATATATATATATATATATATATATGTATACTGATCTTCTAACACCCTTATTATTTTCATGTTTTATAGGCAGTACTGGGACCTCTTATAGCCATTGCGCTAAAACTTTCTCAAATCCATGAGCGAACTGGTCGGAAGGGACCCACTGTAATCACCTAAATAAACCTTCCAGAAATGAATTTGGGCCAAGACAATTGTGTGAGATGAATACTATGATGTTCCTTTACTTTGCCAATGCCATTAACCAGCTGTAAATGCTTTGTTTAAGGAAAACATTTTTATGAATTTTACTTAACATGCCAATAATGAATTCTCATTGTGCTGTCAGTGCTTCTGCCATCACACCTTCTTATATTTACTCTTAACGAAATATTAACAAACATACAATGCACACGAACAAGTATTTGAAAGTACATTGAAAAGAGAGCCCCTGTCAGTATGTCAGTAGTGCAAGAATTTGTTTTCAAGAAAAATTAAATGTATTCACCTTGTATAAAAATAAACACATAATAAACCACCTTCACTTTAATTTACTTTATCTATTTGAATTATCTGTGCCCCAAAAATAAAAATCGTATTTATTTCTATAATTACATGCAAGGACCGTGAGAACTGGTCTCATTCTATTTCTACTGACTGTCTCCGTGTTTCTCACTGTTATCTATATTCTACAGGTCTATTAGGTTTGATTGTCAGGTGCCTGCAGGTTAAAGATGTGCCCCTTAAAAACCGCTTATGGTCACACTACTGCTAAAAATACTGTTCAGAACAGAATTATCTAATGTACATATCATTCTAACATGATTATATTATGAAGCAGGGGTTTCACACACAGAATAAGGACACTTTGTTTTGAATTGTTCTGTGTATGTGTTGTTTTTGTTTAGTACCAGTAAGACCATACTGATTGTGAAGGTTTACAGGAGCATTACCATGTGATGTGATGATTTGTAAAGGGCCTGTCCAACCCCCCCCCCCACACACACACACACACACACACAAATTGTACTTAGCTTCCCCACTAACTATTATAATAAGTGTTCACCTCACATTTTTCCAAGTTTAATGCCTTCTCTAGAAAGCTGTACTATCTTGTTACAAGCTCCCACATGCTCAGGCAACAGCAGTCAGTTATTGGCTGTGGTGTCAAGCTGTCCATTTTACAATTTTCAGTGGGTATCTATGGGGCATATTTATAAACTGGTCATAACATCACAGGTTGTTATGCGTTATCAGTAATGCAAGTGTAAATTACCGAACAATATTGGTGCTTTACATTCATGTTGTTGTTTTACAACTACAGGCATTAAAGCCTAATGCAGTCAGTAGAGGCCACAGCAGCCATCTTTAGGCAAAACCATGTGGTCACACAATACTTCATGGTCTCTGTATTTTACTCTGCTATTTGTATTTTACACCTGCATAGTATTTTACAAAAGTGGTAAAAAGTGTGAGACTGTGCCCCTAAAAGTAGGGTCACCAATCGGCATGGATTTCACCAGCCCATCTGGCAAATCTGAGCTGGTACCAGTAAAAAATGCAATTTGTAAAAAGAATAGTTCAGATCCCTACCAGGCATAGAATCAGCTTGTTTTCAGAATGTATATGTCCTTTAATACTTTAGTTTTATCATTAATATAATGTTAGAAAACCATCCCCTGGCCCAAAACAGCCCAATGCAGACTACCAACCCCTTTGATGTAGATCCTGGGCCTATTCTTGGGGTAGGACATTCAACAAACAAATGTTCAGTCTTTCTTTAAGCATCTACACTCAAGGTGCTATGCCCCAGGACCGCTAACCTTTCTGTTAACATTGTTTAGCATGACCATTCTTTTACCAAACTGCCAGGTGAGTGAGATTTGTTTTGCAATATTTAGTTATGGGAAAATGGCACATCTTGCTAGCTACCCAAATATAACTTATCTCTACTTCCCATTATTTCATTTACCCTTTACAATGAGCCACTCACAGAATAAAAAGAACTTTCTTATTAACACACAGTATGTAGAAATGTGAGCACAATGCCAGTAATTGTTGTACCTGGTGTATTTAACACTCCATAGCATTACATGCATGTCATTGAATGTATATTTGTTTCACCACAAACTCACAACATCATTTTAGAGTATACTTTATGACAAACATTCTGCTCATTATATTGTAACTGTTACAAGGTGGAAGAGATGCTCTTTTCCTAAATAACTGTATTTTGATGTGCTAAACTGTGATTTTAACTAATAAAATGGAATGTTATTGTAGCATCCTTCTGTCTTTCCATAATTTGACTGGTCGGTCTGCAATGCAATAAGTAATGCTTTAAACTTCTGAAAGGTCCCCAGCAAGAAAATAAAAAATTTACAAAACCAGGGTCTGCACTACCCTATAATTATACTTCCATGCATCTGCACACATAATCACATTAATTGCATAAACCAACATTCCCCCCAACTATAAAAATGATTAGAGGCAGAAAAAAAAAAACAAGCATCTCCAGTACTGAAGGTTCAAAAGAGGCAAAAGGCCCAGTGTGATAATACTTTTAATGGTGATGAACCCTAATTTGACCAGTCATTCTTCTGTCTGCAGTGCAATAGGCAGTTCATTAACCAATTGAAAGGTTCCCAAGAAGAAAACAAAGAATGTGCATTTTAGAAACCATCTTCTTAGGCTCATTTACCCAGAGTCGCTATCGCTCTGGGTAAATGTCCCGATCGCGGTTCAATATCGCGAAAAGGGATTTGCTCACAGTGGGATTTTAACGGTAGCTATTAGCTGGCGTTAAAATCCAGCACTAAAGGTAGCGCTGACGTGATATTTAATTGCGAGCCTTGGATGCACGGGGGTCTTTTACCTAACCTGTGCATTGACGCTAATATGGAGGTAAAGTCACGCTAACCGATAGCGAACCGGTTAGTACAACTTTAACTTCCTATTATTACACAGGGGCTCTGGGTAAATGAGCCGGATTATATTTAAGCAGCATTGGCTCACCTGCACCATAAAACAAGTAGAATAAAATCCGAAGTGAAGAAGGAGGTTTATACCTGCATATTATAATTGTTGGTATGTGGCAACAGAACTATAGGAACAGAGAGTGATATGTGACCCACTTTCGATTAGGGGAGAAAAATATCCAAATGGTGGCAGTAATGTTGACAGGAACATTTGGCAGTATTATTTAATAACTTACTTGCTCTCCTGGGGAAATAAAGTCACTTGGTTTGAATGGGGATCTCGTGCAAACTTATACATTACAGGTAAATTAATTTTTATTTGGGTGAATATGATTGACACTTGTGTATTATAAAACTGTAGATATAGTATATTCACTATATGATGTATTTTTCTAGATTTAAAGAGCATGCCACCCTAATATTCATTTTTTTATATATGCCTTCCCATGGGCTCCCAGCCCCAACCGCATTATTTATTTTTTTATAAGCCCCCCAAACTCTACTACCTCCCCTCTTTCCTCCGCGACGCGCTCCCGGCCCCTGCTTGCGAGGAATGCAGCAGAGGGGAGGGACCGGCAGCCGCGTCTGTGATTGGCTGAGCAGCAGCCAATCACAGACGCGGCTGCCGGCAGCTCACTCGCGCGTAGGAGAGCGGAGAGTAGTAAAAGATTTGGGAGCTTTCTAAAAATAAATTTATGCGGTTGGGGCTGAGGGACATGGGGAAGGCTGCCATAAAGGGGTTTGAAGCTAGGGGGAGGGATAGCAGAACATGAGGGGGGGAGGGAGGGGGGAGAAAAGCTGCAGTACGCATGGCCAAAATCTCCGGGAGGCCAGGAGAGCAGTGTCCTATATGGACCTGCTAGCCTCCTGGTGGGCAGTTTTTGGGACTTTGGGGGGGCACTACAGGAGAACCCTATGGAGCTGGGATGTGAGGTAAGGATTAAACTACACTACATGGTGGGGCCAGTAGTTGGGGGGATTATAGTTTTGGGGGTGGACATGCCCTTTAACATAATTCTTCATCATCAAAGTAATGTTTTAAACTTTCTTTTTAAGTTATAATTGCAACTATACATTTAACATAAATCCTATTATTCATATTTAATTTAATATGGTCATCATTATTGCATAAAAGCAGTAAAACTCCTATAGAGCTCTGTAGAACCTTTCCTTCTCTGTGTTCTAGGACATGGATGAACCCATAATATGTAGGACCTGAACTAGAACAAGAGACAATGCGTTTTACGCAATGTAAAATGAGTCTAGAGCCCATAGAGGTGCAACATTACAATTTATAAATTAAAAGACATAGCAGGAATAAAACCTTAAAGGGGAACTGTGGTCTCCAAACAAGTTAAGCTTAAATGAAGTTTCCTACCTTTAAAACGAGCCATCTCTACGTGCTCCACAGCCCAAGATATACAGAAATGACTGACCAGAAAGTTAATGGGTGGGAGGCTGACGTGACATTCCTAAGGCTTCTCCTGCACAGTGCCACCGGCGAGCACAGCCTCAGCCTCCCTCAGTGTGAGGGAGACAGGAAGTCCCTCCTCCTCTATGCTGTGTGAACTCCTGACAGAGAAGGTAAGGGAATCAGAGTTTTCTGCAGGGGGGGGGTCTGAGTAACTCATGGCACCCGCAAGTGGGCGGGGTTTAGACACCCATGAGTGGGCAGGCCTTAGAAACCTGTGAGTGGGTGGGGCCATAGCATCCACGAGTGGGTGGGGTTTAGGCACCCATGAGTGGGCGGGGCCACATGGGGCTGTAAGATGGGGGGCCTGCAACTGGAGGGACCATGGGGTCCATGAGTGGGAGGGACATGGGGTGCTGCAAAGGGGAGGAGGAGACACAGGACAGATTGATGACATTCGATCGATCCTGCCGGAACCACCTCTCTCGTTCTTCTATGCGACCGGCATGCGATCACAAAATCCCATTCATTTTGCAATCGTATGTCGATCGCATAGAAGAACTGGGAGAGGAGGTTCCAGCGGGATCGATCGAATGTCGTGGAGGCTCTCAGTTGGGTAAGCAAAATCAAACATATGTATGACCTTAACCATAGTGCTTGTCCAGCAACTTCTGTGAAAAGCTAGCCCCAAAATGAAAACTTACATACAGGTAAATCACCCCCCAAAAACCTAAATGGTAATAGTTTGAAATCTGAAATATATAAATCTAACCTGAAATCCTGCACAATGTCCTGTTTCCCCTGTTTCTACTTCCTGGTTCTTCCAGTTAGCAACTGTCAGTTACGGATTTGACAGTTGACATCACAGCCAATGACTGAATGTTAATCCCCTGTCTGCCTCTTCTGAGCATGCCCAGTTTCAGTACAGACTCAGTACAGGTTTCTAAATTGCTCAGTTTCCATGAGGCATCCAGAAGCATAGCAGGCATAAAATAATGAATTTATAGGATAAACTATGATATATCAACAATAGGCGATTCTTTCTAAAAGATATTTTTATGAGGGTGAAGTTGTCCTTTATAGAAGAACTTTACCTACCCCACCCTCCAATTTCCCTCCATTTAAAGGTCCCCGGAGTGAGGACTTAAACAGGATTTGCAGTTCATCAACTAGAATACTTACAGTTCATTAAATTTTCCCTAAATGGTCCGGTTCAGCCTTGCCTCTGGTATCTGTCCAATGGGAAGGCATGCTTCTTTCAGAGCACATCTTCACATAGGTCTCATCGCCACCAGCAAGGGGGACAGATCTTAACGCAATTGAAGTATTCCAGCTGATTTACTGTATACCAAGGGGAGAGGATCTTAAAGACTTGAGAATTGAGGAGAGGTGAGAATTTGTGATTGGGGGGGGAACCGTTTCTCCTTTGATGGTGACAATTTACCAATTTATTCACCTGAATGAACACATAGTATTTTTTATGGTAAGGATTTGTCTTTTTGAAAAAATAAACATTACCACCATGACTGTAAGCTCTATTTACTCAAATAGGGAGACTGATAGCAACCAATGGTTATTTTTGTTTAGAAATTACATTGATAGTTTACAGGCTGTAGGAATAAGACACGCTATACACACGTTATACACATGCTATACACATGCTATACACATGCTATACACACACTATACACAGCATCCACTGTCATTTTGTAGATAATATATTTAAGGCTTTTAGACAAAAACTCTTTTAAACTTAAATGGAAAAGCACTTTAATGTGAAAAAGTGAAAAATACAATATATACAGTATATATATAATACATTACTCACTAATACAATATATACAGTATATATATATATATATATATATATATACATATAATACATTACTCGCTAATACAATATTTACACTTGTTAATTTAAATAAACTAGGTCTGTAAGCTGTTAGTTGTTCGTTACAAACGACAAATTTAAAACTTTAAAAGTCTATCAGGCCGATTTACCCAGAGGCGCTGGACAAATTTATCGAGTTAAAGTCGGGCAAATCGGTTCGCTACCAATTAGCGTGACTTTAACTCCATATTAACACCAGGTGCACAGGTTACGCAAAAGACACAGACACATCCGATGTTCCTGATTCAATATCGCGATTGCTCTGGATTTTAATGGCAGCTAATAGCCGGCGTTAAAATCCCGCTGTGAGTAAATCCCTTTTCAGGATTTCCCCACAGTCGCAAGTGCGAAATTGAATCACGATCGGGACATTTACCTAGAACAACAGCAGCTCTGGATAAATGAGCCACTATGAATAATAATTCTATAATAATAAGAAAAAGAAAAAACATCCCCCCAAGTCAGAAAAAGCAGTTACAAAGGGCAGCACACTCTCTGCTAAGGTCGATGCCCTACCAGCCAAAAGGAGGGAGGCCAGGAGTAGGCTTATTTCATGCATCTTCACTATAAAATGTTGAAATGTATTTACATACATTAAACAGAACTTCTGCTAGATACGTTTCACTTTTTTTCTCTGTCGGTGCCTTGGCATTTTTGGCAGCCTGCCTTTCTAAATGAACTCCATAAATGTTCTGCACAAATGTAAAACTTAAATTATGTAAACAATTTTCTGTTGTCCTTTAACTAATGCAACATTGTACCACTGTCTGCACAACGAGTAAAGCCTTTGGACAACACAAGCAGTCTTTCTTTAAACCATCAATGGTATGGATGGTATTGCTGAAGTGTATTGGCATCACATTGGACTAATGCAGCAATAACTCAAACACTTAGTCACATGTTTCATTGGTTTGTATGTTATGAGGACCAGGCTCTCTGTCTGAGCTGGATTCTGTACTGGACTGGACTGATGCCTCATATGTGGGTGGAGAGTCGTTGCATGAATACATTTCATCAATGATGTCCATATTGCTTTCTGTGTATAATGGAGGTGGAATGTTTAAACCTTCTTCCATTGCTCTCATTTCACAGTTAGTAGTTGACTGCAGACGGATTTCATGAATTACACTGTCATAGGATGGTGGATAAAAATCTGGCCTGAAATGCAAATATTTGGACATATTTAACATAAATTCTGTATAATTTAAAGCACATTATTACTATTACTACTATACAAAATATATACCTGATCTATATTCGTACAGAGAATAATTCTATGAATTACACTATTTCAATTAATTGTTCATATTTTATACAAAATTCTATAAACCATAATCACCCTAAAGCTGGATACACACATTAGCGATAATGGTCCTATCCCAACGGTACCGATGTGATTGGTCCTTTATTGGTAATGTGTATATTGCAGTTCTGAGTGTTCCGAAGGGTTGACATTCACCATCAGCCTCCTCGGGATCGTTTGGAACTGCCCAAAGATTTCCCTCACTCACAGTCCTCTGCCTGTAGTAAAGTATAGGGAGTCAGTCACATCTGAAGGAAATGTGCAGTCCCAAACGTTCTCCCTATGCTTTAAGATTCATACACACACATGTATGGGCACTTTGTTGGCCGAAATGTCTGTTCGGTCAGGGACACAATCTGTACTGTGGAATGTCATGTACAGTATAAAGAAAAAGTTAATTTATTTATCAATGAACATACCTGTCTACTGTCTGAACATGTACTTCCCGCTGGTAATGGACCCTTCTGATCATATCATGGAACAGACTCTTTTTGTTGGCCTCATGATACGTGGTCCAGAAAATTCCACTCAGGAGCAAGATAAATCCTAAGGGCAGAAGGCAATAGGCCAATATCTTCTCACCCTGGCAGTCGCACAAATAGCTGGAAGATATGTAGAAAGCTCCCAGGCATACCAGAGAGAAGCCTGTTATCAGAAATAAAAGACGAATGGCTGTATACACACTCTTAGTCATCTTCATCTTCATAGAGTTGTTTTTTACTGACCACACTGAAACTACCAGGCCCAACAACTCTGCTCATTTATATAGTATGAAGGGAGATGGCCTTTGGACAATGATTTATAAAAGTAATGGGCAGGAGATTCATTAACTGTGAAAGGAGCTATTTAGAGATAATATCCTCCGGGATTAGCATTTACTTGGATAGATAACAAACACAGAAAAGGACAACACACTTACATAACTTTTAGCATAGTTTGTTATGATTCCTAAATTTAGCCAAACCCTGTGATTTGGAAAGTAGCATTCTCCATAGGGATGGGCCAACAGAGCAGCGCTTTTTTTGATCGTCAGCCCATCAAAGTGGACATCAAAGGAATGTATTATTGTAAACAATTGGAGTACATTGCAATTCTCTTTATTCACCATTAACCTTTACCTTATATAGATACCCATAGACCTCAAGAGCTTTCTGCAAAATGAATAACAAGACTATCTCCTAGTAAAAAGGCCACAAACATAGGAAGGTTTTCATAAAACAAGGAAAGAGAGTCAGCTAGGTACCAGATGCCAATGAGTTTTAATGACCAGATTGTACATAGAAAGTACAAAAGGCAAAAGTAAACCAGATAACCTTTCAGCACACAGATACTTCCTATAGTAATTTGCATAGTTATATAAATATTATAGTGACCTATTCATGGCTATGTGTAAGGTAAGGGTCAGGCTGGGTACACACGAGAAGTTTTTCGAGCCGACCAACCGATATTTCCGTGTATTGGTCAGTCGTACTAGAAAACCAGAAGGGCTTTTTGTACCCAGCCATGATTGATGTCAGCTGCCTGTTTGTCCATATTGGATGAACAGATGATCGGACATGCTAGTAAATATCTCAGACAATTGGTTTAAGTAAACTGTTGGCCACATCTATATTTACCTGTGACCAACAGTGATTCATTCTAGCCAATCACTAGTGGCAAACCATTGCTCGGGACTAAGATCTTACCATGTGTACATAGCCTAAGTCCTCATGAAAATGAGAGTATGAAAGGGTTTGTACACCCTTAAAACAAAAAAAGTAGTCGATTTCCATTTATTCCCCCTATTTCTTTATTTCTAATCAGATGTTTAATAATAAGCATAGCCCTCATTCTACCCCCTTCTGGCAGAGGTTGCCACCTCTTCACCTGCTCAATGAGCTTTTAGTAGATTGAGCAAGTGCAGAGGAGGCAGCAGAGAGAACAGATAATCATTGACTGTGATGTCAGCAGTCACAGCATTGGTAAACGTTATTTAGGGAGGAGCTGGCTTCCTCTGCCAGAATGGGAGTAATTAGTATACTGAATATATTGTGATTGAGGGCAGGTAACTTACAAGTGAGGTTTTTTTTTTTGTTTTAAGGGTGGACGTGCCCTTTAAACTAATTAGGTTATTACTATACCCCCCTTGTGATGTAGACCCAATTGCATATGCCCCAAGTCTACCCCACACACTGTCAGAGTGGAAATTCCCTTCTTAGTCCAATGTCGGTGAGTAACCTAAAGCAAGTTCCAGATAATAAAGTTAGCCACACTCACCATTACTTCCACCTCAGCCCCGTCACTCGAGCCTCCAGACAAATGTAGTTTAAAGAAAAGAATGGAGCCGGTCACATCCACTCAAAATCCAGGCCATAGACAGTTAAAGCTTAAATTTATTAGAATGTGCTAAACGAAAGAACATGTCTTTCCAAGTGTAATGGCTAGATACTAAGAGAACATAAAATGTGATTCCCTGGGTATACATACAGCTAGTGATAAACAAAACTTCATTCCGCTATCAGATTCGAGTTTTGATCCAATAGCGGTTTCGCGGAACCGATTGAAATTCAGAAAGTCTAAAAAAAATTGATTAAATCTGAAGTTTTCTAATTTTCAATAGCAATTTCGATTTTTGATATACATTTTTGATTTTCAAATGGATTTTTTTTTTAATTTTTTGATTTTTCGATAAAAAGGACAGAGTTTTGAAAATCAGAAAATCTGTTGGATTCGTGTATCCGTGCAGTTCCAAATCAAACCAGGTTGATTTAAAAAACATAGTTCATCACTATATACAGCATGTATTCAACTCCTAGGTCAGATAATCAGTGCAGTAGGGCCTGGTATACATGGCCAGATTTTGGCCAATAATCGTTCTACCTGATTTAATGCAATACCTCTACTATATAAAGCAGAAATCTTGAAATGTATGTATGTATGCACTCACCACACAGCCACACCCCTAAATGACTCAACATAATGGCAACGCCCTCTGAAAGGGCCGACGTTCATGAAGTCCAGTTTGACCAATAAAAAGCCTGCACATCACTTGCAGAGTGTGATTCCCCAATTCAGTAACTCAGATGAAGGGCCTGGGCTCTGTGTGCAGCCCAACTTCAACAACACAGACACAGAGTCCACTTCAGTGACACAACAACAGCGTAATGTATGGCTACACAACTCAGAGAGCTGCACACACAGAACAACAGCTTCTATAACAGAAGGAACCAGACATTTCCCTTAAGGTCTGTAACACATTACAATTTGCTCCTGGAAGGTTTCAAATATAAATTCTGGAAAGACTGTGTTCCTATTGGTGATATGAATGACATTTATATACAAATATAAACCCTGAAAAGACTATGTTACTATTGGTGATATGAACCACATTTATATACAAATATAAACCCTGGAAAGCATGAAAACGCATTATTGCTGATGACTGTCCAGTAGATCGATTTCTTTCTTTCTAACACTGAAATTGCGTCAACGCACCCAAATTGAGCAATTTCGGATGCATTGTGATTGCGCATCCATTTACGATATGCATTCACATGCAATCACCATTTTTATGCGCAATCGCATGTGATTTCCTATCTCAAAATGAGAAATCGCAAACGCATAGAAATCGCAGGCAGACATCCCACCCAGCCGAATCTGGCTTCCGGGCAGGGTGGGGAAAAGTGGGCATGGCGGACTGACGTGACGTCAATGAAGTCACAAATGGGGTGGGGTTAGGGATGGGCCGCTGCACATGATGTAATTTACGTCCCAAAAGAGGCGTGGCTAAGGGGCATGTGATGTAAATTATGTCACAGAAGAGGAATGGCAAGGAAAAGTAGGCATTCCAGGGGCACAGATGCCAGGTAAGTTTGGGTCACAGGAGTTTGGGGTGGTCTCGTGGGAGACCACCCCAAAATCCAGTAGACTCCCACGACTCCCGGGGAGGGGTGGGATGCCTGTGCATGTAAATTGCACCGGAATCGCACACGCAATCAGGTACAATTGCGTGAGCTCTTCCGGTGCGATGCAGTTTGGCTGTGCCCTTAGTCCACATTTTCACAGACAGAATACTGGTTATTTATCTATATCTATCTACTATATAAAGTAGAAATCTTGTATGTATGTATGTATGTATGTATGTATGTGCTCACCTCACAGCCACACCCCTGAATGCTTCCATATAACGGCGATGCCCGTGAAGTCCAAGTTCTATAACAAAAAGCCTGCACGTCACTTGCAGAATAAAGGTCTGTAACACATTACAATTTGCTCCTGAAGGGTTGCAAATATTAACCTTGGAAAGACTATGTTAGTATTGGTGATATGAATCACATTTATATACAAATATAAACCTGGAAAGACTATGTTACTATTGGTGATATGAATGACATTTATATACCCCCCCCCCCCCCAAAGTCCCAAAAACTGCCCACCAGGAGGATAGCAGAGTCCATATAGGACTCTGCCTCCAATATGGCCTCCGGGAGAAGTTTGGCATGCGTACTGCAGCCCTTATCCCTAACTCTCCCTCCCGTTTTGCGATCCCTCCCCCTACCATAAAACCCCTTGCCCACATAATAGAATATGTTTCCCCAGCCCCAACCGCAAAAAAAATAATTTTAAGAAAGTCCCCAGAACTCTACTTACCTTCCCTCTCTCCACCGGCATTCTGAGAAGCCGGCAGCCGCGTCCGTGATTGGCTGCCTCTCAGCCAATCACGGATGCGTCTGCCGGTCCCATCCCCTGCTTGCAGTGTCTTGCAAGCAGAAGGCCGGGCCGGGCGTCGGAGGAGAGAGGGAAGGTAAGTAAAGATCTGGTCACTTTCTTAACTTTATTTTATAGCGGTTGGGGCTGGGGAAATGTATTCTGTTATATTACAAAAGTTAATAATAAGGGTGGACATGCACTTTAAAGAAAGTAAAACCAGTAATTCAGTTATATTAAATAGAATAAATGAATAAAGCCTTAAGTTAAAAATTTTAAAGGACACTTAGAAAATTCTGCAGTATTATTATTTCAGAGAGTGTTCTTATTCACAGCAAATTTCTGCTGTTTTGATTTTAGATCTTGAAACACATCACAATACAGTTTTGTTTGTCTCTGTCTATATTAAAGGGAAACTATCCCTTTCTTTGAGACCCTTACTTTTGCTGTATCCCAAGGAGTACAGCAGATAATTAGAATATACATATTATCAGGTTAAAGGAGAACTATAATGTGTATCAAGTTTAAAAAAAAAACATTTACATTGAAAAGTACCTGGGACAGGGATGTAGGACTGGTAATTGCTACCTTCCAATATTGTGTCTGGGAGGAGCACCAGCCAAAAGAAAACCGCTTCTGCCAATCTTCAGCACTTAAATTCAGGACTAGCCCAGAACAAACCTTGCAAATAAAACCTATGAAGATGAGGGGAAGTACGCTACTTGTGGAATAATTCACTCTTTATTGTCAACTCTTTGCACAATAAAGAATGAATTATTCCACAAGTAGTGTTCTCCCCTCATCTTCATTTGTCTTGGACTTGGCTAACCCCAGGGTAGGGGGTGTTTAGGGGATAGCACCTACATATTTTCGGCAATCGCCCAAACAGGTGTGCTAGAGTGATCTGTTACTAGCAAATGAAACCTATACTCCTCAACTTCTGTGGCACTTTACAATTACATAGTCATACATTACATACAGGGTAATACATATTATACAAAGTCATACATATTACATACACAGGTAATACATAATAAAAGTACACAGCAATACCATGATGATACAATAAGAAAGAGGACCCTGCACAAAGGGCTAACAGTCTAGAGGAAATGTAGGTGAGACATATGGTGACAAGAATCGGTAGGCTGTTAATAGATTGGCAGTGTGAGAGGAAGTTGGGTCACTGAGAGGGGTAGGCCAGGTTATATGCTTGCCTGAAGAGGTAGGTATTACGGTTACGTTTGAAGGTATTAAGGGATGGTGAGTGACGGACAGACGGAGGAAGGGAGTTTCAGAGCAGAGGAGCAACACGAGTAAAAGTCCTAAATGCGGGCATGGGAAGATGTGACAAGGGTGGATGAGAGGAGGATATCATTTGCAGAGTGAAGGTTGAGTCTGGGATGGTATTGGATCATCTCTGAGATATATGGAGGGGCTGTGTTGTACAGTGATTTAAAGGATAAGGTTAGCAGCTTTAATTGGATCCTTTGTGTGATGGACAGCCAGTGGAGGGACAGAGAGGAGAGGTATTAGAGACGCGAGAAGAGAAGTGAATGAGCCGGGAATCAGAGTTTAGGATGGATTGAAGTATGGTAAACCACACAGGAGTGTGTTGCAGTAGTCTAGCCAGGATATTATCAGTGCATGGACAAGGATTTTTGTAGCTTCTTTCGAGAGAAAGGGACGAATGCGGGAGATGTCTTTTGAGTCGACAGGAGTTGGTAAGCATATTGACATGGGATTTGAAAGAAAGATCTGAATCTATCGTTATTCCCAGGCAACGGAGGAGATGGGCATATCGGTGTGTCGTTAATATTATTAATAAAATTAGGGAGGGTAACCGCATGAAGGTGGGAGAAGGACAAGTTAGTCCATGTTTAGTTTGAGGAAGCGGGGGGTCATAAAGGCAGAAATGTAAATTTAGGTATCATCCGAATACAGGTGATACTGAAATCCAAATAAACTAATGAGCTGTCCAAGGTCATAGGTGTAAATGGAGAAAAGAAGAGGACCAAGTACTGAGCCTTTCAGTAGGTAGGAATAATCAATCCCCCTGCCCCAGGTACTTTACATTTTTAAAAATTGATTTTTACAGTATAGTTATCCCATAATGAAAAACCTGTTTTTGTTCATTTGTAAGATTCTGTAGATGTTATAAATATACACTTCTAAAAGCTGGCAATGATTTCTTGCTTTTGTCAGAAGATGGTGATCTGATTAGGTGTATATATTTTTCAATTACAGTGGGGCTCGCAGGCTTTTAAGAACATGAGAATCATCCCTCCAGGCTCTGGTATTATACATCAAGTCAATCTTGAATACCTAGCACGTGTTGTGTTTGATCAGGATGGATACTATTATCCAGATAGCCTTGTTGGGACTGACTCACATACCACAATGATTGATGGCCTGGGTGTCCTTGGTTGGGGTAAGTTTATTTTTTTAACTCTCCTTTAAAATTAGATATAAATCTAAGTACAATAATCGTTTAGAATTCTGAGACTAGGGTCTATGAAGTTGACTGTATTAAAGAAGAGAGATATATCCGGCTATGTACCGAGAAACAATATTGCTCTCTATCTAGGAAAATGCTCCGAGGCGATGATGTCTCTCTGTCCATTGCAAATTGGGTTTTCCCATTCATAATCTTAAACACCATCTATCTACTGCCAATAAAGATTCTGTTGCATTAGGTTGCGTCAACTGCAATTATTTGCGTCTTAAAGCCATTTTAACCCTTGGTACATCAGTTAATACTGCTTTAGGACACAAATAGCCGAAAACGACTCTCCACTCATTGCTCCAATGATACGTAATATTTGAAAATAATTCAGCACCATATTCTCCTGTATATTGCCTCTGATAAGATCTAGCCATAGAAAAACCCATGGAGCTTGGGGGCTGGTGATATTCATTCCCATTGGTAGTGTATGGCCCTGCTGCCAACTGATGCTGCATGCCAGTCGTGTTTTCTGTTAAGTTTTACATTTCATGTTTATTCTCTTACATATTTTAAGGTTACCCTTCTAATATAATAAGTTATGCAGCACCCCCAAAACCCCAGTTCTGTCATAGTTTCAATACTCTTCAATAATGCTCCCAGACAATTAAATGAACAACTTCACAATCCACCTCTGCGGCTCACTTCTACTTCCTGGTAATGTGCATCAGTAACGGCTGTGAGGGATTTCTCAGCCAGTGGCCGATGGCCACTTTAATTTAAGTTGAATTCCTCAGTCTGGGAGCATCACTGAAGAGTGTAAGTACAACGAAACTGGGGTTTTGTGGGTGCTCCATAACATATTAAATTTTAGTAGAAGGGGTGGACATACCTATTAAGACTCCAGATAAAATTACAGATTTTATAATGACCTTTAATGGGGGTTGGCCCTAATAAGTAAGAATTGAAATATAAACCTATATACAGTTGGACATTTTACAAAACTTGTATCAAAATATTGTCGGTGATTTTATTGCCATAATATTTAGGGGAAAGTGTCTGGATATATGATGTAAAAATTGCAGGTGTGTGTACCTTTATATTTGTATTAAGGGATTTTTTTTTTTTTGCCAAGGTGTTGGAGGCATCGAAGCTGAGGCTGTTATGCTTGGCCAACCAATTAGTATGGTTCTTCCAGAAGTTTTAGGGTATAAACTCACAGGAAATCCTCATCCACTTGTAACTTCCACAGATATAGTGCTTACTGTGACCAAGGTAATTTTTGTACTATTTATACCCACTATCAACTTACAAATATTGACATTGTTTTTATTGTTAAAACTACATGAATTAAAAAAAAAAAAAAAAAAAAAAACCACGTAAAATATACATTTACTAACCAATTGGGAGATGTGCATTTTTTGCAAAAAATTATGCGTGGGACAGGGAGAACCACTTCACCAGCTAGTAGGGAGTTATTGCCTTGAAGTGGCTGAAGATAATGAGTAGGATTTAAAAATTGCAGGTATGCACCTTTTTTTGGATTTATTCAATATCGCTTAAAGGTGGAAGTACGTTTATTTTAAGGACCATATTTGCTGAGGAACACTTGCTTGTGTTTGTCTATACATTGGATTTGATATTAAAATAAAATGTCTGGTGGCCATACACTTGTAAGACATTACAGTCGATTGGATGAGGAATGTTGACAGTAATGTCTACAGTGCCAACATTTTTTTAACTGCTGACCTTCCCTAGCCTGGTAACACTTTAATCAATGGCAGGCCAGTAGGTTGTCTGGAACATTGTGGGAACATTGGAAGGTAAGATGCCAGTGTATGGGCACCTTTACCCGTGTGTATGATCTTTGGTGCACTCGTACTTTTCAATATTATTATTATTAGAATGCATCTCCTTTCTTTCTCTCTCTCTCTCTCTCTTTTTTTTTTTTTTTTTTTTTTTTTTTTGTTTCTTTAAGTGCTAACTGTGACACTCTGAATCCCTTTGTGTACTTTCAGCCCAGATACCCTTATTTAACACCACTCGCTTCACCAGCCACAAGGGTGGCTTGTAGTGCCTACTCGGGATTGGTTGCTCCCAGGACTTAAAGTGCGGGGTATCTGAGCTGAGAGGGAGAATATACAAAGAAACAGGCTGACAGGGCACAACCAGCTCCGAGCTATACAATAGCATGGTAACAAAACCGTAAGCAGAAACACAGTCCGGGACAGAGCCAGAGGTCAGAACACAGAAGATCAGTCAGAGAGGCAAGGTAAAGAGGGCTAGAACAAGAGCGTAGGTCGGGACAAGTGGTGAACAATCGTAAATGGTAACAGGCAGTCAAAAAAAACAGAAACACAAACCAGATCACCAGGAATGATAGGTTCGATAACTTTCTCAGTGCATACATGAGGCTCGGAGAAGTTCCCAGGCTCTGAGAAGTGCATCTGCTTTACATTGCTAGAACCAGGGCTATATGTCATTCTAAATCCATTTGCAGAATTCCCTTGACTAAAGGCTGTTAATTTTGCCTCAGCTGTAGATGCCAGGTCGGGATCATCATAGAGGATAGCCAGATGAAAAATTTGTTAACAGAATACAAGGCAGGGCTGTCTGGGCCCAATATTTGGGAATCCCCTTGGAGCAGGGATATGATGAGACCAATTTGTTGAGTCTCAGACCCAGACGAGTTATGCCAGAGATAAAAATACAATTTACAAGATTTCATAAAATTAGTAAACTTGTTTGGCATCGGAACTCTGGGCTCCATAACTGGAACTGGATCTTGCAGCAATTGTCGACCCTCTGAGCCAGCTGATTGACGCCCCCCGTTAGCAGGCGAAGCTGTTCCTGGGTAATCCCCATTATAATGTGACACTCCGGATCCCTGTGTATTCTTTCAGCCTGGATACCCTGATCTTACACCACTCGTTTTACCAATTTACAAGTCCCCGCATGCCAGGAGGCTTGTAGTGCCAACCCGGGATTGGTTGCCCCCTGGTTGTAGAAACCAGGACCGAAACAGGCGGATATGGCACAACCAGCTCACTGAAAACGCCGTGGGAATGGGCACCAGGTAAGCAGCGGCTGACACTAATTTGTTAAATAATTGTTTTGTGAATTGTTACCTACTTGGCATAATCAGTTGCTTTAAATCCATCACATACATACAAGTCAATTATATGTGTTAGCAGCAAAGTATAATGTTCTGTATAATGAACAGATCATACATTGAAGAGGGGATAAAAAAAACATCGGTAGCTATGTGAGAGGAAAAATGTCTTTTTACATTGGTGAAGAGATTTTTGGATAACTTTGGGTTGTATTTATAAAGGATCATTATTGGAGTTACAAACATTGGTATTATTAACCATCTAAGTAACGCAGCAGCCATACAATATCAATTGTTACTGGTGATTTGTGGTTGCAGCATTATTTGTCAACAGTGGTATAATAATGTCGGTGGCAGTCATTGGCCAGAGAGTGATAAAATAGCCCCTGGTGTCTGTACATTACGCTGCGGACATTAATTTACACCATGGTCGTACATTAGGTTTCTGAGCAATATTTTTATTTAAGGATATTGCTTTAAGTAGGCTAGATAAGTTTATAAATCTAATAATATTGAGAATTATTGGTATTGATACATATGCTCTAGGTCTGTATGATCCAGAGATCCCCCCCCCCCCCCCCCCTATTTAGCTGTTTGTTTTGTTTTTTTGGGGGGGGGGGTTGTCTTCCTCTGGATCAACTGTTAGGTAGGGCTAAAGAGGAGGGTTATAAAGGTTGAACCAGATAGAGGTATGTCTTTAGTCAACCTCGATTACTATATCACTATGCTATTTTATACATGGCATCCTTTTGTTTCTTAAAACAAATTTAACTCTCTAGGTCTTATTAATAAATAAGTTATTAAAGGGGAACTGTGGTCCAAAAATGACCTCTGTTAAATTGAGGTAAATTGATAGGAATTGCTCCCCTGGGAGCCACTATTTCCATTGTTTATTTTGCATAGTTTTGAAGATATTTACATTTTTGTGTGTGATATGGCAGCAGCATCACCAGGTCCCCTGCACTTC
This sequence comes from Hymenochirus boettgeri, assembly GCA_019447015.1. NCBI lineage: Eukaryota > Metazoa > Chordata > Amphibia > Anura > Pipidae > Hymenochirus > Hymenochirus boettgeri. The sequence goes on from CM033469.1 coordinate 244,882,421, forward strand.
CTGCTCTGAAACTGTCAGTCAATCTGTCCTGTGTCTCCTCCACCCCTTTGCAGCCCCCCTGGTCCCTCCCATTCATGGACCCCATGGTCCCTCCAGTTGCAGGCCCCCCATGGTCCATTATCTTACAGCCCCATGTGGCCCCGCCCACTCGCGGGTGTCTAAGCCCCGCCCACTCTCGGGTGCCGTGGGTTACTCAGACCCCCCTTACCTTCTCTGTCAGGACTTCACACAGCAGAGAGGAGGAGGGACTTCCTGTCTCCCTCACACACTAAGGGAGTCTGAGGCTGTGCTCGCTGTGCAGGAGAAGCCTCAGGAATGTCACATGTCAGCCTCCCACCCATTAACTTTCTGGTCAGTAATTTCTGTATATCTTGGGCTGTGGAGCACGTAGAGAGGTGGTTGATGGCTCGTTTTAAAGGTAGGAAACCTACCTTGCCTTTCATTTAAAATTAACTTGTTTGGAGACCACAGTTCCCCTTTAATTAGACTAAAACCCATTCAGAATTAAAAAATGTCATTCTAGAGGAATTCAGGCAAATAACCAATTTTTTTGTTTTTTTTTCACTTTTAAACTTGTTTACATTATTAAAAAAAAATTGTCAGTGTAATAATGTTGTGGAGCTGAAATGCTTTAACCATAAAATGTGATGCAGTTTAAAGAGTATCTCCACCCAGAAAAAAAAAACTTTTCCGTTGTGTAGGGCACCCCAGCCTACCCCCAACTGCAAAGTTTTGTAAAACTCGCCCCAGAAATATACTTATACATTCCCTTGGTTGTCTGCTCCCAGCGCTCTGCTTTCAAAACAGGTTCCAAGTTCCAAACAGGCCAAACCAGCAGCCGTGTCTGTGATAGGCTGAGAGGCAACCATTCACAGACGTGGCTGCCAGCTCTGCAGAGAGCAGATGGAACAAAGGAGCTTAAGAGATGGACCGACCCAAACTTTGAACCCGAGTTTGACCCAAACTTTAATAGTTTGGAAGAACTCTAACTCTTCCAAAATATGAACTAGTTCGGGTTTTTCGAACTCGCTGACTTATTTTTGAAAATCCTTAAACGCTCAAGGATTTTCAGCTGTTCGGTAATCCGCGTATTGTTGAATTCAAGAATCTTCAAATGTTCAAAGCTTCTCAAATTTGTCTGATGAAGACGGCCGGACCTTCGGGGGTCCCGCGGCTCAACCTTGGCCCCATCCCGGGTCCTTAGGACCATTGTGGCCCTGTGAAGTGCCTTTTGGGGCTTAAGGGGTTCTGTAGCTCAAACCAGGACCCTTCTCCCCGGCATTTAGAGCCTTTCTGATAAGGGGGTACCGCAGCTCGAAACCGGGACCACCCCTGGTCCTAAATTTCAGGTCTCCTGCATCTTCTGTCTCCATAAGCGACACCAACTCTGCCATTGTCGCCCTGTAGCTGCCAGCGACATCAACGTCGCCAGTGTTGCCGACCTCTTGAGGTCTTCTTTCTTCTGCCACCACTCCGAAGGCTTCCGAGTTCTGCTGGGGTTTGCACCTCTAATATAGGTTTGCTGAAGGACCAAATCCAATTGTGATTGGTTAATATTTCAATGCTTGCAATCATAAGATTACACATTAACCAATCATATTTAAATGTTTGAGGGTTCTCGAATTTGAGGCTTACTGAAAACTGGCTGCGGAGAAACAAAAGTAGCACGCGTGTCCCACAGGGACGAGTGTCCCACAGGGACGTGTGCCCCAGGTCCCAGAGGCATATAAAGTAAGTTACCATTGGTTTGTTTACTGCATTTAAGCCAAACATTTACAAACTATTTCCCCCCTTTGACATTAATGGGTTCGTTTGCAAACTACTGAACTTTTACTGAAAGCAAACTGATCTTTAGTAAGTTCGGCCATCTCTGTTAAGTACATTTCTGGGGCTTGTTATACAAAACAAACTTGGCAGTTGGGGGTCTGGGGTTCCCTACACTACAGAAAAAGTTATTTTTATTGGTAGGGCACCAAGCAGCCAGGATTGATCCAGGGGGGAGGGGTAGCTCCCCTGTGCATACCATTAAGAAGCGGGGACAGGATGACTCTCAGACCGCTCCTACTCTTCACTTTTTGGAACTTGGATAGGCACTGCAGGATAACTATAAGGAGCAGAGGTGTAAGGTAAGGATCTTTACTACACAGTGGGGCCAGCACTGGTGCACATTTTAATTTTGGGGATGGACATGCCCTTTAAGTACAAATTTGAAGATCTTAAAACCGTTTGCTTTTCTCTTTTCTAGCACCTTCGACAAATTGGAGTTGTGGGTAAATTTGTTGAGTTTTATGGCCCAGGTGTAGCTCAACTTTCCATTGCTGATCGTGCTACCATTGCCAATATGTGTCCAGAGTATGGAGCCACAGCAGCTTTTTTTCCAGTTGACCTGGTCAGTGTGGAATATTTGCGACAGACAGGTAAAAGTTTGTTAACAAGTTCTGTAAACAAACCATAACAATTGTGTAAAGAGTTAAGAATGTAACTGCCTGTATCAGCATTAGTTTTAGTCCTTCTTATTGCCAATAATATGATCGGATTAAATTTCTGCCCATCTAGAAAAAGAAATTAGGGAGATATATCTTGTTTTTATTTTTCTTTGGTGGACACTAAACAGAGTGAAAATCGGCCAAGTATTGCCCGATTATATCGCTACGGATATGGCCACCTTTAGAACCATGTGTGTTAGAATATTGGAACAAAGTTGTACTCATTTTTAATATACTTCTTCATTTTGAGTGGATAAATAAACTGTATCAATCTTTGTTTGTAGGGCGTGCAGATGAAAAAGTTAATTACATACAAAAATACCTAGAGGCTGCTGGTCTTTTCAGAGACTTTAATAATGCAGAGCAGGATCCAGATTTTACTCAGGTAATGCTGCTTTTAGGTGCCTAAATAAAATAACAGAAATATACTTAAAGGGTATGTACACTGTAAAAGTACTTTATATTATTGGATAGCTGTGGCTTTTAATATAAAGATTTTTGTTGTTGTTCTATTCCTTTGCCATACCCTACCTTTACTGCTTGAAATTTGCTGGATTCCTCCTCCGCTGTGCTGCAGACTTTACAGACACAGGAAGATGTTGGATATTTGGGGGCGGAGCTACAAATGACATTACAGTGGAGGAGGAAGCCAGCAGTAAAGGTAGAGTGTATTTACAGCCACAGTTATCCAATAATATAAAGTTGTTTTTAAAGTGTACATATCCTTTAAAATACCATCGACTGTTGTATTTTACAGTCATTATTATTTTTCCTGAACACAAACAAAATCCTATGTGTGCTTAAGAGTAATTTACAAAAACATAGATTAATAAAGATAAATGACCAGTTTAGACGTATTTCTTAAAAATGAAACATCAAGCGCTTGGCTCATATAGTGTAAAAAAAATATATATTTATGTTAAAGGACCTGTAACTGTGCCAAATCATTTTCCAACTAATCACGCCGTAATAAGGATTAATTAGCACCAATCTTAAGCAAATCTTATTTCTCTGTCTTTGTATGGCTAATTGATTCAGCATTAAGATCCTGAAAAGGAATAAGCATTATCTGTTGCTCTTTCTGTGCCTGCAGCTAACACCCAATTCTGCAGTTAGCTGCTGTTTTTGCTGTCTGTGTTACTGAAGTCCCAATGTAGCATTGTAATTTAACAAGTCAAATCCAAAGCCCCCCCCTACACACACACACACACAGCTTCAAACTCCTACTGCTAAAAAAAACTTATTTGATTCAACCAGTGATTACAGCTGCCAGTGCTGCTTACCGTTGCGTAGCAAAACAGTTTCATTTTTACTATAACACAAATTCACTTGGTGAAAGCTATTGGCTGTTTGAAGGCACAGATCATCTCCACTGCACATGCTCCACACTCTAGCTGCGCCTCATATTCTGTGAGGGGTGGACACAGAGAGGAAAAATGAATACTAACTAGGAGTAAATTGAACAAGACACACAGAGATCTTGTGAGAGCGAGCACTGAGAGCAAAAAGGGATCAAGTTCCTGACAGCACTAAAAATCTAGAAAATGATAAAGGCACATAATTTTTTTCACTTTCCCTTTAAAAATACACTACATGTCTTTAATTATTTATTTAATAAATGCTCCCAGCTTAAAAAGCATGTTTTAAATTTGGTGTGCCATGGGTTTAATTTACTTGTTTTTTTCTGTTTATGTTGGACTCATGCAGGTAGTAGAGTTGGACTTGGCCACTGTTGTCCCATGTTGCAGTGGACCCAAGAGACCTCAGGACAAAGTGACCGTTTCAGATATGAAAACAGACTTCGAAACTTCTCTGGGAGCCAAGGTAAAAATTTAATGAATTACATTTATCACCTTTAGTTTATCATCTTTAAGTTTATCATCTTAGTATAACTTAAAAGAACAACTACTACCTCATAACGACATCTTTCAGAAAGGATGGCCCCTTTAAAATATGTTGATATATCCTACCTTACTCTTTGGAATCATTAATTTATTCCTGCTATGTTCTTAGATGCCTATATCTATATATAATCTCTCGGAACAGTAGGCACTTCTATCAAATTCGATAGACCGGGTGATACACATTCACTTTTCCAGAAGACGCAATCACGGATCATTGCTTTAATGCAAAGTGAGTTTACAGGTTTCTGTCCATATACCGGACCGTCATCAGAACAGGATGACGGTCCGGTAAATGGACAAAAACATGTAAACTCACTTTGCAATAAAGCAATGATCGTTGATTGTGTCTTCTGGAAAGTAAATATATATATATATATATCTTCTATATAAAGCAGAAATCTTGTATGTATGTGCTCACCTCACAGCCACACCCCTGAATGACTCAACATAATGGCGACGCCCGTGAAGTCCAGTTTGACCAATAAAAATCCTGCACGTCACTTGCAGAGTGTGATTCCCCAATTCAGTAACTCAAATGAAGGGCCTAGGCTCTGTGTGCTGCCCGACATCAACAACACAGACAGAGTCCACTTCAATGACACAACAACAGTGTAATGTACGACTACACAACTCAGAGAGTTGCACACACAGAACAACAGAGGGAACCAGACATTTCCTTTAAGGTCTGTAACACATTACAATTTGCTCCTGGAAGGTTTCAAATATACACCCTGGAAAGACTGTTTCTAATGGTAATATGATTCACATTTGTATACAAATATTAACCTTGGAAAGACTGTTACTAATGGTGATATGAATGACATTTACATACAAATATAAACCCTGGAAAGACTATTAGGGAGATTTAATAAAAGTTCTTATCATTAAAAATGGTGCTAATATTGCCCTAACCAATCAGAAGTTATTTGCCATTTGAAATCTAACATCTGATTGGTTGGGGCAAAATGAGCACCATTTTTAACAATAAGAACTTTTATTAAATCTCCCTGTATGTTCCTATTGGTGATGTGAATGACATTTATATATAAATATAAACCCTGGAAAGACTATGTTACTATTGGTGATATGAACCACATTTATATACAAATGCAAACCCTGGAAAGACTGTTACTATTGGTGATATGAATCACATGTATATACAAATATAAACCCTGGAAAGACTGTTACTATTGGTGATATAAATGACATTTATATACAAATATAAACCCTGGAAAGACTGTTACTATTGGTGAAAAGAACCACGTTTGTGGTTATTGTCATGCTAAGATTGTCATACCCAAACCATCAAGGCCACGCCCCCAAAGATAACTGCCATGCATTGCAACCATGACCCCAAATGTTGTGACCACACTACCAGATATTGTGGTCACACACACCCCCCCAAAAAACATTATGGTCCGCCCCTATACATCATGCCCCCAAATATCGCGCACAAATGTCACGTCCAAGCCTCCTGGACACCACAACATCAGACATGACAAAGACTGTCCACACCCTAGAATGCCATGCCCCCACCCACCGCAACATCGCAGACATGCCCCATTCACCTATTCAAACCGGGACGGTTGGGGGGGTAGGAATTACCTGCATTATCTGGACTTAAGAAACAGACAAACACTGCCCACATGTTACACACTTCACAGATAGTTACAACTAAAAGAACAAAGACATCATGGCACTTTCAATTCAGACCAGAAAGTAACTTTATTGATTGGGATCTAATAATCAATATAAAGTGGTCCTTGAGCAAGGATAATGTGTTAAAGTGCAAACAAGGTGACTTACTGCTAACAAATATGCAAAAAATTGAGCACGCTTAATAAAACACATAAAGCTCAGACAGTGCAACAGAATGAAGACCAACTTTAACAACACAGACAAAGAGCCGCACGTCACATGCTTCAGAGACACTGACGCCTGCCAGTCACTCAAGTGCTGCGGTATTAAGTTGCAATCAACATGGTTTCCTAACAGCAAATTCCATGTAGCATGTTCATGAGTAGTTTCACCAAAACATTTGTATATTTACGCTCCAAGTGGAAAAACTGATAACGTTGTATATAAGGTTTTGCAATAAACATACGTGCTATATGTCCCTCAAGCAATGTCACCTCCTCAACTCATAACTATTAAATACATGACGTACATTACCAACTGTGCACTTCTTTTTCCAGCTGTCTCTTCCATCTAAGCCAAACACACATCTGCACGTAAAAAATACTAACTGACATTCTATATACACGTAATTTCGTATCTTTTTAAAACAGATTTGGATTATGAAGCTTGGAACCAGAACTGCAGTTTTTATTATCAGAGACTTAGATGCTTTAATAACAGAGAAATCATTCAGCAGTCAAAAAATTGTGTGGGAGTCAGGTGTTCAGTGTGGAAAAACAGGGACCAGCTTTGAGTATGGATACGTGGGATGGAACAGTGTCTTAAAAACAGGTAGGCGTCTAATATATACTGTTAGCGGTGGTTAAAATTGGCATGAATTAATACAAAAGAACGAGAAACCACCAGGCTTAATAAAAGGTTCATAGTGATTTAATTAGAATATAACACAGCAGTACATGTTTCAGACCAAACGGTCCTTCCGCAGGTGCATCCTGAATGGATGAGCCTAAACAGTTATGAAAATATACATACAGTATAACAAGGCTATGTAGCAGTTTACTTATGAAATGATGTATGCATACACTCCAACATCTGCCATTTAATCCGTACATTAAGAAAACACTATGGTACAGAGCAGACTATGATATTAGCAAAAAATGACTACCATGAAATAAATATAAGTACATGGACAATATTGTTGTATTACCAGCTTTTCTGCATGTATATTTTTATGTATGTGTGTCTTAAAGAAAAGGTGAGAACTGGGTGCCAGATCATTGTTCCTAAAGCTAGGTGCACACAGTACCCATAAAGCCCCGATACTGTTGGACAGACGGTATCGCGGGCTTTATCTGTACTGTGTGGTTTTCCCAAAAGAGCGCACGTCGCGAACGATCAGGTTGGCAGAAGGGGAAATTCCATCAGCCGCTGTAGACTCAGTATAGGGGAGTCGACACGACCAAGGGAAATACACAGTGACCCGAGCGTTTCTCCTATTCTGTGTTATATGCTGTGCATAGGAGGAGCACGCGGACGGTGTGTAGCCTGATCGTTTGAAAAACTGACAGGACAGGATCTTCAGATTCGGTCTGTATCTTTCAAAAACTTTCAAGTGTGTCTCCAGCTTAAAGAAACAGTTTTACCCTTCTGCTGTAGTGTTTTTAACTCGATGTTGTAATGTTAATATACTGTTGCTATGTTTTGTACGTGTGTAGCCGTGTATTTGAGAAACTATGGAATTTTCACTGACTCTGTACAATGCTAAGAGTACTGTGACAAAAAATCGAATATGAATCTAAATCAGAATTGAATATTGACACCGCTGACGGCCCCCAAGCGCTTTATGAGCCCTCGAATTTTGAAGAACATAATAAAACTGAATCAAAAAGTGAAAAAAGCTTCAAAAATAAATCTTCTGAGGTGGTAGTATAGGCACTATAGGTATCGAGAGGGTACCTAAGAGCCACAATGCCTTTACGGTAGGGGATACTTGAATACAAAAAAGAACTAACATCAACAGGAAGTCAACTCAAACTCTAAAGAGTTCCAAGATCTAAAGTTACATCTTGTTTACATATCCCTAAGTAGGAAGTGCAACCTTAGTACCAAGATGTAAAGTATCCATGAGATCCAATGGAACCCAATACTGCACAACTGGCCTCCCTTGTTTTATGTATTTTTGAAAGAAGGTGCAACACAGGGGTAATCGGATCGATTAAATTTATAATTTTAATACGTTTGACTGATACACCCTACATACATGCCCTTCATGACAGTACGTAATAATTGAACCCCCAAAGGAACTGATCGGTTACCCCCTAGGACAATATACGTATCCCGTATAATAAAGCTGGTTCGAGCTTCCTGTTTATAGTATGATTTGTAAGTAGAACTATGGAAACCCCCTGTCCGCATTCTCTTAACAACAAATTTTTATATTAAGTTTCAGGAAACGTAAAGCTGCAAGTTCTTGTTCATCAGCCGGTCATGTGTCTCTACGGTCCATCATTAACTTCACATACTATTCATGGTAGTTCGGTCAAAGCCGACTCAAATAAAATGTATACTCAGCACATGACCTACACTTTAACGGATAAAAGGAAGCCAAGGTTTGTTAGCATTATGATTTAAATCAACTTAATCTTATTTTATTTTGAACATCTCCTCTTGCTGATTCAAAAGAGAAGTAGATTACTCAGCTCTCCTATCCGTCGTAATATCTAGATCTGAACTTAGTGTTCCAGTAAACACTAAAAGTAGTTCTCACACGAACACATCTAAGTCATCCGATCCATAAACACTTTTTCAACATTAATTTTCATACAAGATCGTTAATACCATTATGGTAGAAAAAATAAGTCATCTCCTTTCTACCACCTTAATTTCAGACATGGATATAAACAATTTTGCAATGTAGACAAAATTAACAAACACTCAATGTCTCACCATTTTCTTTCTCGTCCACCTAAACATTTCCCCCCTCCCTCCACCTGGCCTCCTAAATGATGACATCCAGAGTACAATCTTCTGGTCCCCTCCTTACTTTTTTGACGATTTTGGTCTCCATAATGCAGTGATGACACAGCTCTGTGAATGCAGTTTTGATAGTGACTCAACTGACAGTAAATGAAAACTGGTAACAAGTTTCCTTTGTAAATTTTAATAAAAGTTTACTTGCGTAATTAAAGTGAATACTAGAAGAAAAATAGGTTATTTTAAATGACATATCTAGAAAAACATCATTCTTTCCAACCACACTGTACCATTTTTTTGTGATCGCCCCCCATTTTTAGATTTCCATCTAAAAACTTCTTATATTTCAGCTGGCATCAAGTTCACTGGCTCCAAAAAAACTATTCTTCTGTGAGTAGTTTCTAGGTTGTGAATGTGACAGAGTTTGACAGTTGGACTGCTGTGTGCAGGGCTGACAGGTGGTTTGTGGGGAAAAAAGTCAGGTCGGATGGAAGTGGGAGTGGTTTAAAAGGGAGGGGGGATATCTCGCTAAAAAAATGTGTGCTGGTTGCAGGCATGCAGCAACAATCCAAATTAGTAATTTTAAAAAGTGCTACTTTCGTGTATCAATTATATTATTAAGATGAGGCAAAGTCATTTTTTCAGGATAGTGTCCCTTTAAGCATTTTTGTTGACAACTAAAATGCTTTCAGGACAAGAATCATTACTATCTGTTTTTATATGTACTACTGTATTAAAAACAGTATCTTGTTGATGCCACCATTAGCTATACTCTTATGGGAGGTGTGATAGATGATTGTCATAGGCTTGGGATTGGGCCAATAAAAAATATTCCTGTTGACGCTGATAGGCCGTATATGACCCAAAGATTGGGTAGGGATTGTGCATGTTGGCCTCCATTAGTAGGCATCATCAGATGTAAAGGGAAACTGTGGTCTTCCAGCAAGGTTAAGTTTAAAATGAAAGGCCCAGTTTCCTACCTTTAAAACGAAACCACCATCTCTAAGTGCTCCAAGCCCAAGATAAAAGAAATGACTGACCAGAAAGTTAAGGGGTGGGAGGCTGACATGTTACATTCCTGAGGCTTCTCCTGAATATACCGCTGGCAAGCACAGCCTCAGACTCCCTCTATGTGTGGGGAGACAGGAAGCCCTCCTCACTCCTGCTGTGTGAAGTCTACTGACAGAGAAGGTAAGGTAATCTACGCCCTTCTCGTTCACTGTGATAAAAAAGCCTTTCAGGCAGAGTTTTCACTCTGTTCTCACTCTGTGGAATCAGCTTTTTCAGGCAGAGTTTCTGTAGGGGGGTGTTCAGTAACCCACGGACCACAAGTGGGCGGGGCTTAGGCACCCACGAGTGGGCAGGCTTAGACACCCGTGAGCAAGACAGGGCTTAGGCACACATGACGTGGGCCTAAGGGGCTTAGTGTCCATGAGTGGCGGGGCCATGACACCAGAGTGGGGCGGGGCCACATGGGCTGCAAGATAATAGGTCATGGGGGGCTGCAACGGAGGGACCATGGGTCCATGATTGGGAGAACCAGGGGGGGCTGCAAAGGGGAGGAGGAGACAACGGACAGATTGACTGACCGTTCAGAGCAGGAGTGCAGGGGACCTGGTGATGCTGCTGCCTATAACACACAAAAGGTAATATCTTTAAAACTAGCAAATAACAATGGAAAACATTGCAAAAATTCTCAGGGGAGCAAAACTCCATCAATTTACCTCAAGTCATTTTGGACCACAGTTCCCCAAATAACATCCTAACCACAATTATCTGAAACTATCTTTCCTAATAGGTACGAAAACCAGAAATAGGATAGCGCGAAAATATAAACCTTATCTTACCTGATGCATCCCACAATGCTGTAAATTCCTTTGTGAGACTTATACGCATCACGGATTCCAGTAGGTAAGGCACGCAATGCTGCTGCCCCTGCAGAATAGATGGTTAAATCTCATGCTACTCTAATACATTGTGTAGTGTGGGCTTATATAATTTGGCCAAATAGTGTCTGATATAGCATCGCCCCACAGTACTTTAACATTTTGTCTAACTGTGAACCCAACTGTCACTTTTAACACAATAGGGACACCAGTGCTTAAACAGTAAATAACAAGTTATTTAAATATTGGCAGCACACTGCAGAGTGAGATGCAAAAACCATTATAAAATAAATGGATAATGTTTATGGAGTTGTGAAATGTCACAAAGCACATAATGCAGTCATGTTGATGCTGTTCACTCCAGAACTACTGGAAGAAGGGAATCAAGGACGTTGGTTTGAAGTGAAATGTTAAACTCGTTAAGTGTTAGGCCCAACAGCCTCTGGAAATTTTCAAAAATTAACAACCAGCACCCAGGCCCACTTACTAAGGGTTAGGCCCTTTAGGTGATTCAGATCTCCTTTGTGTTCCAAATGCATTCTTATTCATGGGGTGCCCACTATGTGCGCTGTGTTCTGATCCTTATTGGATGCTGTGTACAATTTTCATGGGTATTGCATGCTTAAATATACAAATAGTGTTGGAGTCACGTGCCACTAGTAAGTAATTCATGGGCGTGTTGCTTGGCATTAAGTGGGGCCTCGGCCTAAGAAGTTAAGGATATAAAATGTTCTTCCTTCACACTAAGTGGGTACACATTGTACCAGATTTTTGAAAGATGCAAGATTGGTCTGTCCATTTTTGAAAGATTCTGGATCCCCAACCCGTGGCCGCAGGCTGCAAGGTCCCGGCCATATTTTTCACAGCCTGCACGGAGCCACGAGTTGGCATGGTGGGGGGCGTACCCAGGCGGGCTGGGAACATAGCTACTCCCAGGCCCCCTCAACTGTGCTCGTGCTGCTAAAGCGGCCCCAGTGTCGGCTGTTTTGGGCACCCCTGATCTGGATACACACAGTCCTGTGCATTCTCCCTATACACAGCATAGAGAGCACGTTCGGACTGAGAGATTACCAAAGCCGAGGGTAAATTTTCTTTTTTCACGAACAATTGCTCGAACCCGAACATTAACGGCCGCGCACTCTTTCCCTATCGGGAAAGCCGATACACACACTGGTGATAAGCCCGATACCACTGGAACCGACGATATCTAGTGTGTACCTAGCTTTAAGCTTTCAAGTTGTTTCACAGTGTGGTGTTCTACTGCGGGCACTGTGTGAAACAGTATTTAAATAAGTGGTTCCGTCTGTGTAGAAGGTGTTAAAAGGAAAGCAAGCACGCTGTTGTTTAGCAGACCAGGGTGTGGATGTCTAGCCATTTTCCTTTAATTTTCCATGGTTGGTTAAGGGTAGGTTATCTTTTAGCACAAGAAAGGTGGTTTGACAATTTCATTTAAGCAATTGGAAATACAAATGAAGAAGCAAAATGAGATGATGGGAACATCACTCTGTCCTACACTAGACATATTCTAATGGTCAGACACTCTCAGCCAGTTAAGGGCCAGTAAGGTGGGTGAGGGCAGAGTAGTCCATTTAGTTTGAAATTTTGGTTGGTTTAATCTGTCAAACCTTAGAACTGTTAGAATTTCGTCCACCTGTTAAAATTGGAACTTATTTTAATCTTAATTTTCTAGGGTCTTCGAATTATATTTGCAGAGGATCAGGACTAATTTTCGTCTCAGTCCTTGGTACAATGGGACTACATAAGGATCTATGCAGAAAAGCTAGAGAAGGATCCCAGTAAACCTAATAAAGAGCCTCAGTAAAAACAAAAAAAGTTTTTCATGTTTGCCTAATATATTGAGGGAACGTTTGTAGGTATAGAGAGGGGTGGCACCATTATGTGGATTAAAACACTACAGAATTATTCAATAAAAGTTCTTATCGTTAAAATAGTGTGATTTTGCCCCAACCAATCAGATCTTATTACCGTAACATTTGAAAGCTAACATCTGATTGGTTGGGGCAAAATGATAAAATTTTTAATGTAAGAATTTTATTACATAACCCTGTAAATGCTATTTATGAGAGCCTCAGCGCTCCTATCACTCTTAAAAGTGGCATGTTTGGGGGGTGTAGTTACTGGTGCCTGAAATCACCCCTTTCTGCTTGCACACTGCAGGCTGGCTGTCCACGTCCCAGTCACAATATATTGTTACAAAGATTGTTACATAGAATGTTATAAATTGTTAAATTGTTAATTTGAGTGAGAAGCAGGGTTTTTTTGTTTGTTTGAATGTGAATGTGTGTAGCAGAGTTGTACTGTAAATGTTTAGTAGTGTATATAATGTGACGTGAAGGTGTGTAGCAGTCTATATAAAAGCTAGGTACCACGATACATAATTCCGGCTGATCCGACCGACATTTCAGTGTTCGGGCAGTTGGGAAAATTATTGTTTGGCGGCTTTGCTGCGTCGATCGAACACCGACTGTTCGTTCGAACCATCGGAGAGGTGGGAAAATCACAATCGATCATGCGGTCCTCTATGGACCACACGATCAGTCGTGCCTAACTGTCTGAAGTGGGGCTTTTGCCGTGACTCACAGTCCTTCCTCAAGGCCGACCCGGTCGAAAGCCTTGAACAGTCGTCAGTGCGGAAGGATTGATAGTGTGTACCAGCCTTTAGTGTTTGCTGCATGTTTTGTGTAGTAGTGTATTTGAGCTGTATGAGTGTGTGTAAAGCTGACCAATCATTGCAATACACAGGAACGATCATTCCATATTCTTCATACAGAGATTGTTCAATTTGCCCATCAATGTTATTCCTCCTCTAATGTAGTAAGGGAGACGGTAATTGGAAATTGGCATCTTGCCCGATAGGACCGATACACATTCACACTTTTCAGAATTTATTTCTCTAGTGCAAACATCTGAAACATGCAGAAAATTCTTAGTGTGGAAAAAGCCTAAAGCCACACCATACCACAGGATAACATTTGAGCGATTTCCGTTTTTCCGATCCGACATGTTGAACGGTTTATTGGTATTGGGCCAGGGGGAAATTTTCTGACAACCCCATCTTCTGTCCCAGTCTCTCCAGAGATTTCAAGTTTAAATCTGAGAAGATCAAGACCTCAAGGTGGGGAACTTTAAGCGGTCTTCCGATCGGATATCCGATGATTGCCCTCAATTGGAAATCCAATTGGAAGAAACATCTGCCGGTGTATGGCGAGCTACTCTAATAAATTTTATGCTAAATATACTTTTTACTCCACTACATTGCGTGAAATCTGTTGTATCGTTGTTGTGGACAGGTCAAAAACTAAGACACACAGCAAGCTCACCATCATAGGAAATTGTTATCTTAATGGCATTTTTTATAAAGATGGTGACTGGAGTGACATCAGAGTCTTTTCATCTAAATAAGTTAACTTTAAGCAAGAGTCCTGTTACAAAAGATAATGAGGACTTATTAGTATATTATATAAATCATGTTACTTTTTTCCATACTTAGGACATTCAGGAAAATTGTGAGTTTAACGCAAGTAAAGATTTAAAGGGAGGACTTGTATTGTAGTCATATTTTACATATAGTATTTTCTAAAAAGTCAAGTCATGGTTTGTACTTATGGGTTATTCAATAAAAGTTCTTATTTTTAAATGGGGCTAATTTTGCCTCACCAGTCAGATCTTCTTTACATTTGAAAAGCTAACATTGATTGTTGGGCAAATGTAGCAACTTTTAAATAGACCTTTTATTGAATCTCCTGTTAGACTTACACTGATGCTTTAATGTAATAGCTGCATTTTTCTACAAATGATCTCATTTACCATTCGTCACATTATGTTTAGTTAGTAAATGCTACTAGGCCAAAAATATGTTTGAACAAAATTTTAAAAAAAAAGGGATTTACGTAGTGTTAGGTCATAAACAACCACCAAAAGGGCTCTATTTCTAGGCAGTACCTTGAACTTTTCATCAGCATTATTGATTTATTTTTCTACATTCTTCTCTCAGCATAAATGGAAAAGGGTTATGAATGAACCTGTTTGATGCATGTTGTGAAGCGGAAACTTACTAACTAATAAGATAATATGTTTTTACAGATTGGGTAACCTTGCTCTGAAATAAAAGCTTACAATGGATGGCTGACCTCCAGAAGGATGTGTTTATTTCATGTGGCCAAAACAAACTTGTCAGATTTGTGCAATTGGATTTCTATAGAACTAAAGTTTAGAAACTGAAAGATCATAAATTCAGTGATTGAAAGTTAACTAGGTATTTGGCATAAAAAAAAAAAAAATCTAAATTTCCATCTAGTTTTTCATGCAAAACCCATCCAACTGAATTAATGGCACGTTATTTAGAATTTCTGAAAATCCTTTTGGAGAAATGTGCTTGATTTGCTCTCCAATAGTGGTCCATTAGTGACCCAAATGGCTATACTTACACCACTCACTCCGCAACCAAAGGGTTAATGGCTACACACATTCACACTCCCTGCCAGCAGTCACAGGGTTAATTCAGAATTCCAACAAGCAAAACATTCAAACATGGTTAAAAGGCAATTCAAACCCACATTAGTATCAGACGTACCTGGGTTCAAAGACAAAAAGTATTATGTTTTGATTTAATACTCCACACGGTGGACAGTGCAAAATAACAGAAAAATGATGTTACAAATATAGACATTACAATACAGACACGTTTAAAAATGAAAAGGATACAAAATATCCAAAGACCCTAATTACTCATAGAAGGTCTTCTGACCATCAGGGTTGAGAAGAAACATAAGATCATACCACATCTCAGGAATGGCCCCTCAGTACGAACAAAGTTATGGGGGTTACAATCATACTTAAATCCCTGGTTGCCATACCTCATTGATGCCATAACTCTTCTATTGCCATACCTCTAGATATGAATGAGATGGGAAGTGTCTCCATGACCCCATCACAGCCAAATTCGTTTACCAATATATATTACTTCCATGAGATCATATAAACATTTGTTAATGATTCTATTGGTAATGGATTTATGGATACTAAACATAGATATGTCAGGCTAATAAATCCAAGTACATTATATCATTATAATCATACACAAGAAGGTACAGTATGTTTGGGGATAATTTTAACCCTACATTGTCCCCACACCTGTGGCACTGTTGTTAGTCTGTCTCCCAAATATGTTATATTCTAATTTTGGTATTTGGGTAAACTTAGGGAGGGTTATTATGGGCATGCATTGCACAATATTTTAACCACACGGCCCCTTATAAAGGCTTACTCTGTAGTACGTATGCCATCTTATTTCCTGCCCCTAGATTTTTGATTCTGAATAATGTGCTACCTTATTATAAACATAAGGACCGTAGAAGTCACCAAGGAAGTTACATGACCATTACACAGTATGAGGGTAATATGATGTATTATCTCAAAATGTAAACATATTCAATAATTGCAAACACACTTTTGAGTGAAAGACAATTACCATATCCTTATTCTTTTTGGAGTCCAGTTTATCCACTAATACCAGGAGAAAAAAAACATAGAATGATAAATTCCCATTTGTGAAATTTGTGTTCACTGTCTATGTGATCGGCTTCACACCGAAAGGCTCGTTACACAAGCTCAATATGCGCACGAGCCCACGACCCCCCGACACTGCATTTATTATACACATAGGAAGCACACTCAGGTAGATATTATTACAAACAGTTCCATTATTAAGTCTCAACACACAAACCAGATACATATTCGGTTTGGTGTGTGAGCAACTTAATAAAGTGAAACTGTTAGATAATATCTACTTGAGTGTGTTCCCTATGGAACTAAAATAGAATTGATACGGGCACAGGCTGCTACAGGAGTGCACCTCACAATCTACCTGGCGGGATTTCACTGAACAATTGAATATAGGATATTGACATACCTACCCCCTGCAGTGTAATGTTCACTTTTTGTAGATGTGGTTTTTCAAGCTGTGCTCCCTTTTGTCTGTTCAATCTGTTCCCAATTTTGTCTTTATACAGTCTGGATCCATCGTGTGTCATCCAATACGCATTAACATATTTTGTAATTTTATAATGTATAAGGAAATTATATAATATTTTACAAAATATTTATTTATTATATTTCAGTGCTATCTCCTGCCAAACTTTGCAGTCCTCTTGGAAAACCGCTATAGGTTGCTAATTTATTCTGCCCCTAAGCAGATGGGAAAGAGGCTAGATGTTCCCAGTAGGTGGGGGGGGTTAGGAGGAGGGGGCATGACATAGATGGAAGTTAGGATTAGTGGGGTTTGGGAGGAGTGGGCATTCTGGAGGGGGCTGTCGGGGCCAAGCATTTAGATGGGGTTTCAGCCCTAAACTGTGGGGACTCGCTTAAATAGGGATGCCTGGGAACCCTGGATATGGTTGTTATGGTGATGCCCACCCACTGAAGTGGTTTCAAACCAGTTAAGTGCAGGTCAATCACATAGGTATAAACGTACCATATTTGAAAACATGCACAGATCTTAGTTCATTGTTTATTTATTCATTAAACATTGAGAAACCAATTGTTCTCATTAGGAATTAGGAATTTTTTTTTCAAGAAAGAAAGAAAAAATTCCAGAAACGTGCAGAACTTAAGAAAGAAGTCAGCTATGCTGATTATAATGGACATAGTAAAGTATTAGAATTACAGCAAGGAATAATCATCTGTGTTGTACTGGTGACAGGGGAGAGCGGCACAGCAGCAGGATTGGATTCGAAAAAAAAGTTGTTCTGGTTGGTATTTTCTTGAATCGAATCTTTAATGTCCTAAAGTATACAACTTTAAAAAATATAGGGCACCAATGTGTCCTATTATAATATATAGTATACGATCTTCTAACACCCTTATTATTTTCATGTTTTATAGGCAGTACTGGACCTCTATAGCCATTGCGCTAAAACTTTCTCAAATCCATGAGCGAACTGGTCGGAAGGGACCCACTGTAATCACCTAAATAAACCTTCCAGAAATGAATTTGGGCCAAGACAATTGTGTGAGATGAATACTATGATGTTCCTTTACTTTGCCAAGGCATTAACACAGCTGTAAATGCTTTGTTTAAGGAAAACATTTTTATGAATTTTACTTAACATGCCAATAAGAATTCTCATTGTGCTGTCAGTGCTTCTGCCATCACACCTTCTATATTTTACTCTTAACGAAATATTAACAAACATACAATGCACACGAACAAGTATTTGAAAGTACATTGAAAAGAGAGCCCCTGTCAGTAGTCAGTAGTGCAAGAATTTGTTTTCAAGAAAAAATAATTTATTCACCTTGTATAAAAATAAACACATATAAAACCACCTTCACTTTAATTTACTTTATCTATCTGAATTATCTGTGCCCCAAAAATAAAAATCGTTATTATTTCTATAATACAGCAAGGACCGTGAGAACTGGTCTCATTCTATTCTACTGACTGTCTCCGTGTTTCTCACTGTGTCATCTTATACAGGTCTATTAGGTTTGATTGTCAGGTGCCTGCAGGTTAAAGATGTGCCCCTTAAAAACGCTTATGGTCACACTACTGCTAAAAATAATGTTCAGAAGAATTATCTAATGTACATATCATTCTAACATGATTATATTATGAAGGGGGTTTCACACACAGAATAAGGACACTTTGTTTGAATTGTTTGTGTATGTTTGTTTTTGTTTAGTACCAGTAAGACCATACTGATTGTGAAGGTTTAAAGGAGCATTACCATGTGATGTGATGATTTGTTAAAGGGCCTGTCCAACCCCCCCCCCCCAACACACACCACACACAACAAATGTACTTAGCTTCCCCACACTATTATAATAAGTGTGTCACCTCACTTTTTCCAAGTTTAAGCCTCTTAGAAAGCTTACTATCTTGTTACAGCTCCACATGCTAGGCAACAGCAGTCAGTATTGGCTGTTGTGTCAAGCTGTCCATTTTACAATTTTCAGTGGGTATCTATGGGGCAATATTTATAAAAAATGGTCATAAATCACAGGTTGTATGCGTTATCAGTAATGCAAGTGTAAATTAACCGAACAATTTGGTGCTTTACATTCATGTTGTTGTTTTACAACTACAGGCATTAAAGCCTAAGCAGTCAGTAGAGGCCACAGCAGCCATCTTTAGGCAAAACCTTGGTCACACAATACTTCATGGTCTCTGTATTTTACTCTGCTATTGTGTTTTACACCTGCATAGTATTTTACAAAAGTGGTAAAAAAGTGTGAGACTGTGCCCTAAAGTAGGGTCACCAATCGGCATGGATTTCACCAGCCCATCTGGAAATCTGAGCTGGTACCAGTAAAAAATGCAATTTGTAAAAAGAATAGTTCAGATCCCTACCAGGCATAGAATCAGCTTGTTTTCAGAATGTATATGTCCTTAATACTTTAGTTTATCATTAATATAATGTTAGAAAACCATCCCTGGCCCAAAACAGCCACATGCAGACTACCAACCCCTTGATGTAGATCCTGGGCCTATTCTTGGGGTAGGAAATTCAACAAACAAATGTTCAGTCTTTCTTTAAGCATCTACCATCAAGGTGCTAGCCCCAGGACGCTAACCTTCTGTTAACATTGTTTAGCATGACCATTCTTTTACCAAACTGCCAGGTGAGTGAGATTTGTTTTGCAATATTTAGATGGGAAAATGGCACATCTTGCTAGCTACCCAAATATAACTATATCTACTTCCCATTATTTCATTTACCCTTTACAATGAGCCACCACAGAATAAAAGAACTTCTTATTAACACACAGTATGTAGAAATGTGAGCACAATGCCAGTAATTGTTGACCTGGTGTATTTAACACTCCATAGCATTACATGCATGTCATTGAATGTATATTTGTTTCACCACAAAACTCACAACATCATTTTAGAGTAACTTTATGACAAACATTCGCTCATTTATTGTAACTGTTAAGGTGGAAGAGATGCTCTTTTCCTAAATAACTGTATTTTGATGTGCTAAACTGTGATTTTAACTAATAAACAGGAATGTTATTGTAGCATCTTCTGTCTTCCATAATTTGACTGGTCGGTCTGCAATGCAATAAGTAATGCTTTAAACTTCTGAAAGGTCCCCCAGCAAGAAAAAAAAAAATTTACAAAACCAGGGTCTGCACTACCCTATAATTATACTTCCATGCATCTGCACAATAATCCATTAATTGCATAAACCAACATTCCCCCCAACTATAAAAATGATTAGAGGCAGAAAAAAAAAACAAAGCATCTCCAGTACTGAAGGTTCAAAAGAGGCAAAAGGCCCAGTGTGATAATACTTTTAATGGTGATGAACCCTAATTTGACCAGTCATTCTTCTGTCTGCACGTGCAATAGGCAGTTCATTAACCAATTGAAAGGTTCCAAGAAAGAAACAAAGAATGTGCATTTTAGAACAATCTTCTTAGGCTCATTTACCCAGAGTCGCTATCGCTCTGGGTAAATGTCCCGATCGCGGTTCAATATCGCGAAAAGGGATTGCTCACAGTGGGATTTTAACGGTAGCTATTAGCTGGCGTTAAAATCCAGCACTAAAGGTACGCTGACGTGATATTTAATTGCGAGCCTTGGATGCACGGGGGTCTTTTACCTAACCTGTGCATTGACGCTAATATGGAGGTAAAGTCACGCTAACCGATAGCGAACCGGTTAGTACAACTTTAACTTCCTATTATACACAGGGGCTTGGGTAAATGAGCGGATTATATTTAAGCAGCATTGGCTCACCTGCCACCATAAAACAAGTAGAATAAAATCCGAAGTGAAGAAGGAGGTTTATACCTGCATATTATAATTGTTGGTATGTGGCAAACGAACTATAGAGAACAGAGAGTGATATGTGACCCACTTCGATTAGGGGAGAAAAATATCCAAATGGTGGCAGTAATGTTGACAGGAACATTTGGCAGTATTATTTAATAACTTACTTGTCTCCGGGAAATAAAGTCACTTGGTTTGAATGGGGATCTGTGCAAAACTTATTACGGTAAATAATTTTTATTTGGGTGATATGATGACACTTGGTATTATAAAAATGTAGATATAGTATATCACTATATGATGTATTTTTTAGATTTAAAGAGCATGTCCACCCTAAATTCATTTTTTATTGCATCCCATGGGCTCCAGCCCCACCGCATTATTTATTTTTTTATAAAGCCCCCCAAACTCTACTTACCTCCCTCTTCCCCGACGCGTCCCGGCCCTTGCTGCGAGGAAATGCAAGCAGAGGGGAGGGACCGGCAGCCGCGTCTGTGATTGGCTGAGCAGCAGCCAATCACAGACGCGGCGCCGGCAGGCTCACTTCCGCGGTAGGAGAGGGAGGAGGTAAGTAAAAGATTTGGGAGCTTTCTAAAAATAAAATTTATGCGGTTGGGGCTGAGGGACAGGGGGAAGGCTGCATAAAGGGGTTTGAAAGTAGGGGGAGGGATAGCAGAACATGAGGGGGAGGGAGGGGGGGGGAGAAGAGCTGCAGTAGCAGGCCAAAATCTACGGGAGGCCAGGAAGTAGGCAGTGTCCTATATGGCCTGCTAGCCTCCTGGTGGGCAGTTTTTGGGACTTTGGGGGGCACTACAGGAGAACCTATGGAGCTGGGATGTGAGGTAAGGATTAAACTAACTACATGGTGGGGCCAGTAGTTGGGGGGATTATAGTTTTGGGGGTGGACATGCCCTTTAAAATAATCTTCATCATCAAAGTAATTGTTTAAACTTTCTTTTTAAGTTTATAATTGCAACTATACATTTAAAATAAATCCTATTATTCATATTTAATTTAATATGGTCATCATTATTGCATAAAAGCAGTAAAACTCCTAAGAGCTCTGTAGAAACCTTTCCTTCTCGTGTTCTAGGACATGGATGAACCCATAATATGTAGGACCTGAACTAGAACAAGAGACAATGCGTTTTACGCAATGTAAAATGAGTCTAGAGCCCATAGAGGTGCAACATTACATTTATAAATTAAAAGACATAGCAGGAATTAAACCTTAAAGGGGACTGTGGTCTCCAAACAAGTTAAGCTTAATGAAGTTTCCTACCTTTAAAACGAGCCATCTCTACGTGGCTCCACAGCCCAAGATATACAGAAAAGACTGACCAGAAAGTTAATGGGTGGGAGGCTGAAGTGACATTCCTAAGGCTTCTCCTGCACAGTGCCCCGGCGAGCACAGCCTCAGCCTCCCTCAGTGTGAGGGAGACAGGAAGTCCCTCCTCCTCTATGCTGTGTGAACTCCTGACAGAGGAGGTAAGGGAATCAGAGTTTTTTGCAGGGGGGGGGTCTGAGTAACTCATGGCACCCGCAGTGGGCGGGGTTTAGACACCCATGAGTGGCAGGCCTTAGAAACCTGTGAGTGGGTGGGGCCAAGCATCCACGAGTGGGTGGGGTTTAGGCACCCATGAGGGGCGGGGCCACATGGGGCTGTAAGATGGGGGGCCTGCAACTGGAGGGACCATGGGGTCATGAGTGGAGGGACATGGGGTGCTGCAAAGGGGAGGAGGAGACACAGGACAGATTGATGACATTCGATCGATCCTGCCGGAACCACCTCTCTCGTTCTTCTATGCGACCGGCATGCGATCACAAAATCCTCTCATTTTGCAATCGTATGTCGACGCATAGAAGAACTGGAGAGGAAGGTTCCAGCGGGATCGATCGAATGTGTGGAGGCTCTCAGTTGGGTAAGCAAAATCAAACATATGTATGGCCACCTTAACCATAGTGCTTGTCCAGCAACTGTGAAAAGACACACATGACTGTAGCACATTACATAGCAGATCCAATTGTAAACTGTCAGTTAAAGGGCAAGTCAGCCCCAATGAAAACTTACATACAGGTAAATCACCCCCAAAACCTAAATGGAACTAATGGTATAGTTTGAAATCTGAAATATATAAATTAACCTGAAATCTGCACAATGTCTGTTTCCCTGTTTCTTCCTGGTTCTTCCAGTTAGCAACTGTCAGTTACGGATTGACAGTTGACATCACAGCCAATGACTGAATGTTAATCCCCTGTCTGCCTCTTCTGAGCATGCCCAGTTTCAGTACAGACTCAGTACAGGTTTCTAAATTGCTCAGTTTCCATGAGGCATCCAGAAGCTAGCAGGCATAAAATAATGAATTTATGAGATAAACTATGATATATCAACAAGAGGCGATTCTTTCTAAAAGATATTTTTATGAGGGTGGAGTTGTCCTTTATTAGAAGAACTTACCTACCCCACCCTCCAATTTCCCTCCATTTAAGGTCCCGGAGTGAGGACTTAAACAGGATTTGCAGTTCATCAACTAGAATACTTACAGTTCATTAAATTTTCCCTAAATGGTCCGGTTCAGCCTTGCCTCTGGTATCTGTCCAATGGGAAGGCATGCTTCTTTCAGAGCACATCTCACATAGGTCTCATCGCCACCAGCAAGGGGGACAGATCTTAACGCAATTGAAGTATTCCAGCTGATTTACTGTATACCAAGGGGAGAGGATCTTAAAGACTTGAGAATTGAGGAGAGGTGAGATTTGTGTGATTGGGGGGGGGGAACCGTTTCTCCTTGTGGTGACAATTACCAATTATTCACTGAATGAAACACATAGTATTTTTTATGGTAAGGATTTGTCTTTTTGAAAAAAATAACATTACCACCATGACATGTAAGCTCTATTTACTCAAATAGGGAGACTGATAGCAACCAATGGTTATTTTTTGTTTAGAAATTACATTGATAGTTTACAGGCTGTAGGAATAAGACACGCTATACACACGTTATACACATGCTAACACATGCTATACACATGCTATACACACACTATACACAGCATCCATGTCATTTGTAGATAATATATTTAAGGTTTTAGACAAAAACTCTTTTAAACTTAATGGAAAAGCACTTAATGTGAAAAGTGAAAAATACAAATATACAGTATATATATAATACATTACTCACTAATACAATATTACAGTATATATTAATATATATATAAACATATAATACATTACTCGCTAATACAATATTTACACTTGTTAATTTAAATAAACTAGGTCTGTAAGCTGTTAGTGTTCGTTACAAACGACAAATTAAAACTTTAAAGTCTATCAGGCCGATTTACCCAGAGGCGCTGGACAAATTTATCGAGTTAAAGTCGGGCAAATCGGTTCGCTACCAATTAGCGTGACTTTAACTCCATATTAACACCAGGTGCACAGGTACGCAAAAGACAACAGACACATCCGATGTTCCTGATTCAATATCGCGATTGCTCTGGATTTTAATGGCAGCTAATAGCGGCGTTAAAATCCCGCTGTGAGTAAATCCCTTTCAGGATTTCCCCACAGTGCAAGTGCGAAAGAATCACGATCGGGACATTTACCTAGAACAACAGCAGCTCTGGATAAATGAGCCACTATGAATAATAATTCTATAATAATAAGAAAAGAAAAAAAAACATCCCCCCAAGTCAGAAAAAGCAGTTACAAAGGGCAGCACCATCTCTGCTAAGGTCGATGCCCTACCAGCCAAAAAGGAGGGAGGCCAGGAGTAGGTTATTTCATGCATCTTCACTATAAAATGTTGAAATGTATTTACATACATTAAACAGAACTTCTGCTAGATACGTTTCACTTTTTTCTCTGTCGGTGCCTTGGCATTTTGGCAGCCTGCCTTTCTAAATGAACTCCATAAATGTCTGCACAAATGTAAAACTTAAATATAGTAAACATTTTCTGTTGTCCTTAACTAATGCAACATTGTACCACTGTCTGCACAACGAGTAAAGCCTTTGGACAACACAAGCAGTCTTTCTTTAAACCATCAATGGTATGGATGGTATTGCTGAAGTGTATTGGCATCACATGGACTAATGCAGCAATAACTCAAACACTTAGTCACATGTTTCATTGGTTTGTATGTTATGAGGACCAGGTCTCTGCTGAGCTGGATTCTGTACTGGACTGGAATGATGCCTCATATGTGGGTGGGAGAGTCGTTGCATGAATACATTTCATCAATGATGTCCATATTGCTTTCTGTGTATAATGGAGGTGGAATGTTTAAACCTTCTTCCATTGCTCTCATTTCACAGTTAGTAGTTGAGCAGACGGATTCATGAATTACACTGTCATAGGATGGTGGATAAAAATCTGGCCTGAAATGCAAATATTGGACATATTTAACATAAATTCTGTATAATTTAAAGCACATTATTACTATTACTATATACAAAATATATACCTGATCTATATTCGTACAGAGAATAAATCTATGAATACACATTTCAATTATTGTTCATATTTATACAAAATTCTATTAAACCATAATCACCCTAAAGCTGGATCACACATTAGCGATAATGGTCCTACCCAACGGTACCGATGTGATTGGTCCTTTATTGTAATGTGTATATTGCAGTTCTGAGTGTTCCGAAGGGTTGACATTACCATCAGCCTCCTCGGGATCGTTTGGAAATGCCCAAAGATTTCCCTCACTCACAGTCCTCTGCCTGTAGTAAAGTATAGGGAGTCAGTCACATCTGAAGGAAATGTGCAGTCCCAAACGTTCTCCTCTGCTTTAAGATTCATACACACACATGATGGGCACTTTGTTGGCCGAAATGTCTGTTCGGTCAGGGACACAATCTGTACTGTGGAATGTCATGTACAGTATAAAGAAAAAAGTTAATTATATCAATGAACATACCTGTTCTGTCTGAACATGTACTTCCCGCTGGTAAGGACCCTTCTGATCATATCATGGAACAGACTCTTTTTGTTGGCCTCATGAACGTGGTCCAGAAAATTCCACTCAGGAGCAAGATAAATCCTAAGGGCAGAAGGCAATAGGCCAATATCTTCTCACCCTGGCAGTCGCACAAATAGCTGGAAGATATGTAGAAAGCTCCCAGGCATACCAGAGAGAAGCCTGTTATCAGAAATAAAAGACGAATGGCTGTATACACACTCTTAGTCATCTTCATCTTCATAGAGTTGTTTTTTATGACCACACTGAAACTACCAGGCCCAACAACTCTGCTCATTTATATAGTATGAAGGGAGATGGCCTTTGGACAATGATTTATAAAAGTAATGGGCAGGAGATTCATTAACTGTGAAAGGAGCTATTTAGAGATAATATCCTCCGGGATTAGCATATTACTTGGATAGATAACAAACACAGAAAAGGACAACACACTTACATAACTTTTAGCATAGTTTGTTATGATTCCTATTTAGCCAAACCCTGTGATTTGGAAAGTAGCATTCTCCATAGGGATGGGCCAAACAGAGCAGCGCTTTTTTTGATCGTCAGCCCATCAAAGTGGACATCAAAGGAATGTATTATTGTAAACAATTGGAGTACATTGCAATTCTCTTTATTCACCATAACCTTTACCTTATATAGATACCCATAGACCTCAAGAGCTTTCTGCAAAATGAATAACAAGACATATCCTAGTAAAAGGCCACAAACATAGGAAGGTTTTATAAAACAAGGAAGAGAGTCAGCTAGGTACCAGATGACATGAGTTTTAATGACCAGATTGTACATAGAAAGTACAAAAAGCAAAAGTAAACCAGATAACCTTTCAGCACACAGATACTCTATAGTAATTTGCATAGTTATATAAATATTATAGTGACCTACATGGCTATGTGTAAGGTGAGGGTCAGGGTGTGGTACACCGAGAAGTTTTTCGAGCCGACCAACCGATATTTCCTGTGTATTGGTCAGTCGTACTAGAAAACCAGAAGGGCTTTTTGTACCCAGCCATGATTGATGTCAGCTGCCTGTTTGTCCATATTGGATGAACAGATGATCGGACATGCTAGTAAATATCTCAGACAATTGGTTTAAGTAAACTTGGCCACATCTATATTACCTGTGACCAACAGTGATTCATTCTAGCCAATCACTAGTGGCAAACACATTGCTCGGGACTAAGATCTTACCATGTGTACATAGCCTAAGTCCTCATGAAAATGAGAGTTATGAAAGGGTGTGTACACCCTTAAAACAAAAAAAGTAGTCGATTTCCATTTATTCCCCTCTTTCTTTATTTCTAATCAGATGTTTAATAATAAGCATAGCCCTCATTTACCCCCTTTGGCAGAGGTTGCCACCTCTTCACCTGCTCAATGAGCTTTTGTAGATTGAGCAAGTGCAGAGGAGGCAGCAGAGAGAAACAGATAATCATTGACTGTGATGTCAGCAGTCACAGCATTGGTAAAGTTTATAGGGAGGAGCTGGCTTCCTCTGCCAGAATGGGAGTAATTAGTATACTGAATATATTGTGATTGAGGGCAGGTAACTTACAAGTGAGGTTTTTTTTTTTGTTTTAAGGGTGGACGTGCCTTTAAAACTATTAGGTTATTACTATACCCCCCTTGTGATGTAGACCCAATTGCATATGCCCACGTCTACCCCACACACTGTCAGAGTGGAAATTCCTTCTTAGTCCAATGTCGGTGAGTAACCTAAAGCAAGTTCCAGATAATAAAGTTAGCACACTCACCATTACTTCCACCTCAGCCCGTCACTCGAGCCTCCAGACAAATGTAGTTTAAAGAAAAAGAATGGAGCCGGTCACATCCACTCAAAATCCAGCCATAGACAGTTAAAGCTTAAATTTATTAGAATGTGCTAAACGAAAGAACATGTCTTTCCAAGTGTAATGGCTAGATACTAAGAGAACATTAAATGTGATTCCCGGGGTATACATACAGCTAGTGATAAACAAAACTTCATTCCGCTATCAGATTCGAGTTTTATCCAATATCGGTTTCGCGGAACCGATGAAATTCAGAAAGTCTAAAAAAAATTGATTAAATCTGAAGTTTTCTAATTTTAATAGCAATTTCGATTTTGATATAACATTTTTGATTTTCAATGGATTTTTTTTTTAATTTTTTGATTTTTCGATAAAAAGGACAGAGTTTTTGAAAATCAGAAAATCTGTGGATCCGTGTATCCGTTGCAGTTCCAAATCAAACCAGGTTGATTTAAAAAACATAGTCATCACTATTACAGCATGTATTCAACCCTAGGTCAGATAATCAGTGCAGTAGGGCCTGGTATACATGGCCAGATTTTGGCCATAAATCGTTTACCTGATTTAATGCAATACCTCTACTATATAAAGCAGAAATCTTGAAATGTATGTATGTATGCACTCACCACACACCAGCCACCCCTAAATGACTCAACATATGGCAACGCCCTCTGAAAGGGCCGACGTCATGAAGTCCGTTTGACCAATAAAAAGCCTGCACATCACTTGCAGAGTGTGATTCCCCAATTCAGTAACTCAGATGAGGGCCTGGGCTCTGTGTGCAGCCCAACTTCAAACACACAGACACAGAGTCCAATTCAGTGACACAACAACAGCGTAATGTATGGCTACACAACTCAGAGAGCTGCACACACAGAACAACAGCTTCTAAACAGAAGGAACCAGACATTTCCCTTAAGGTCTGTAACACATACAATTTGCTCCGGAAGGTTTTCAAATATAAATTCTGGAAAGAAGTGTTCTATTGGTGATATGAAGACATTTATATACACAATATAAACCCTGAAAAGACTATGTTACTATTGGTGAATGAACCACATTTATATACAAATATAAACCCTGGAAAGACTATGTTACTATTGGTGATATGAATGACATTTATATTACAATATAAACCTGGAAAGACTATGTTACTATTGGTGATATGAATGACATTTATATACAAATATAAACCCTGGAAAGGAAAGACTATGTTACTATTGGTGATATGAATGACATTTATATACAAATTAAACCCTGTAGACTATGTTCCTATTGGTGATATGAATGACATTAATCAAATATAAACCCTGGAAAGACTATGTTAGTATTGGTGATATGAATCATTTATATACAAATATAACCTGGAAAGACTATGTTACTATTGGTGATATGAATGACATTTATATACAAATATAAACCCTGGAAAGACTATGTTACTATGGTGATTGAATGACATTTATATCAAATATAAACCTGTAAAGACTATGTTCCTATGGTGGATATGATGACATTTATATACAATATAAACCCTGGAAAGACTAGGTTACATTGGTGATATGAAACATTATATACAAAAATAAAACCCTGGGAAGACTATGTTACTATTGGTGATATGAATCACATGTATTACAAAATATAAACCTGGAAAGAATGTTAATATTGGTGATATGAAGACATTTATATACCAAATATAAACCCTGGAAAGACTATGTTACTATTGGTGATATGAACCACATGTATATACAAATATAAACCCTGGAAAGACTATGTTACTATTGGGGATATGAATGACATTTATATACAAATATAAACCCTGGAAAGACTATGTTACCATTGGTGATATAAATGACATTTATATACAAATATAAACCCTGGGAAGACTATATTGGGACCACCAAATGTCACATGCAAGCCTCCTGGACACCACAACATCACAGACACACCCCCAGACTGTCCACATCCTAGAATGCTGCGCCCCTACCCACTGCAACATCGCAGACATGCCCCATCCACCTACTCAAACCTGGACGATTGGGGGGTATGGACTACATGGGAATTACCTGCATTACCTAGACTTAAGCACCAGACACACACTACCCACATGTCCCACACTTCACAGATAGTTACAACTAAAAGAACATCATGGCACTTTCAATTTGGACCAGAAAGTAACTTTATTGATTGGGATCTAATAGTCAATATAAAGTGGTCCTTGAGCAAGGATAAAGTGTTAAAGGGAATGTCCACCACTCTAATCAAAAAAGCATATATAATAGAATACCCCCCAAAACCTAGAGTTCGTTTTATAGAAAACTTTTAAATCAGCTCCCACACAGAGATATTATACTTACATACTCCTCCTCGCTCCACCACCGCGGCTCTGCACTTCCGGGTAAGGCAGTAAGTGTCGGCCGTGACTGTGACGTCACGGGCAATCACTGCCTGCCATTCCCGGAGCAGTCTCCACTGCGGCTGCTCCAGAACACAAAAAGAACAGAGTAGCCACAGTGGAGACAGAGTAAGGAACACGGAAGCAGTGGTGGAGCGAGGAGCATGTGAGTAGAGTAACTCTGTGTGGGAGCCGAATTAAAAGTTTTTTATAAAACGAACTCTAGGTTTTGGGGGGTAATCTAGAATATATGCTTTTTTGATTAGAGGGGTGGACATTCCCTTTAAAGTGCAAGCACAGTGACATATCGATGACTAGTGTGCAAAATATAGAGCACGCTTAATAAAAACACATAGAGCTCAGGCAGTGCAACAGAATGAAGCCTGGCTTTAACAACACAAAGAACCTGCACATCACATGCTTCAGAGACACTGACACCCATCAGTCACTCAAGTGCTGCGGTATTCAGTTGGAATCAACATGTTTTCCTCACAGCAAATTCCATGTACAGTAGCATGTTCACCACAACATTTGTATATTTACGCTCCAAGTGGAAAAACTGATAATTTTATATGTATATGTTTTACATATGTGCTATATCTCCCTCAAGCAATGCCACCTCCTAAACTCATGACTATTAAATACATGATGTTCATTACCAACTGTGCACTTCTTTTTCCCCATCTCTTCCATCTAAGCCAAACACACCTACACGTTAAAAACATTATACCCACGTGTGTACACGGGCAATGCCGGGTACAACTGCTAGTCAATAAAGTAATAAACAAATGATAGCCCGGTCAGAAATACCTAACTCTAGTATATTCAGATTCATCAATAACAAGTATGAGTATGAAGGTTTAAAGTCTAAAAACATCTTTTATTATATTAATATTAAAATTAGTGAAAAAGCGAAAATATAATCAAGTATCAATAGATGTAATATTTCACAAATCAGTGTGCAAATAGCCACAAGTGTGACAAGCAGCATATCAAATGGCCCACCCTCTCAAAAGTAGAAAACACATTGCATTCCCTTAAGGTAGCTATACTTATCATCAAGCTGTCAGCTTAGGTCCGTGCACGGACAAGTCAAAAAAGTGCCTGAGTATCTGGGCTGATAATGCAACAAGTACAGACGGCGGGGTCTCTGAACGAAATCCACATCAAGAACAGGAGAGGGAGGGGAGCGTTTCGCTCGTGGAGCTTTCTCAATGGCGCTCGAATAAAGGAAAAAGATTATATGTCTGCCTAAACGATTGTGTGAAATACACACAATTAGACATTAAAGGACAACTCCACCCTCATAAGAACATCTTTTAGAAAGAACGGCCTCTTTAAAATATGTTGATATATCATACTTTGTCCTATGAATTCATTACTGTATGCCTGCTATGCTTCTGGATGCCTCATGGAAACTGAGCAATTTAGAAACCTGTACTGAGCAGGTACTGAGCCTGGGCATGCTTAGAAGAGGCAGATAGGGGATTAACATTCAGTCATTGGCTGTGATGTCATCTGTCAAATCCATAACTGACAGTTGCTAACTGGAAGAACCTGGAAGCAGAAACGGGAAACAGGACATTGTGCAGGATTTCAGGTTAGACTTATATAGTTCAGATTTCAAACTATTACCGTTTAGGGTTTTGGGGTGTTATTTACCTGTATGTAAGTTTTCATTTCAGGGCTGGACTTTCCCTTTAATTACCAGCACATCTAAATGCATAGGATGATATATTTTATTTTGGCCACATTTGGTAGGACAACAGGTTGGGTAGAAAAAACTGCCCCTGTGCATACCAGGTTTTGGGCTGAGGTATGAAGACAAAACTTATTCTGTACACACACAGGGTATGCAGCTGTACTTTAGTATATGTAGCATATTAAAGGGCATGCTGTACAGTGTTAAAAAATTCTTAACTTACCTCTCTGCTCCAAATGGTTCTCCTGCAATGTCTGTCCAAAGTCCCAGAAAGTGAAGAGTAGGAGCTTGTCTGTGAGTGAAAAGGTTTCCGCCTCTTACCTTTCCTCTGAGAGGTTTCTGGCTTGCACAGTGAAGCCCTCCCCACCCACCCCACCTTCCCTCCCTCTGGATTCCTCTTTGCTGCCTGGTGCCCTACCTATAAAACATTTTTCTGTAGTGTAGGGACCCTATCCCACTCAACCACTATGTTTGTTTGCAAAAAAAACTGATCACACAGAGCTTTGTTCCCCAGTTGTTCTGCACTGCAGGCAGTTCTTTGGTTGGCTGCCTCTCTGCAATTTCCTGCAAGCAGAGGGCCAGATCAAAACACCAGGGGAACAAAGCTCTGTTAATAACTTTCTGGGTTTTTTTTTTTGCAAACAAACATGACTGTTGGGGGTGGGATAGGATCCCCTACCCTACTACAAAAGTTAGTTTGTCTTGAAGGTGAAGATACTTTAAAAAGATCTTAAAGATTCTGTATGTCTTTTTTCAAAGATCAGGCTATACTGTACATAGTGCCGAGCGTTCTGCATATAGAAAGTATTGGGAGAAAGTTCGGGACTGACTCATTTCCTGACTCCCTATACTTTGCTAAAGAGGGACGGACTTTGCTGAGGGAAATTTTCAGAAGATAGCGTCCATTTCCAACGTCGATGGTGAACATTCATCGGTGTCAGGAATAATTGTTTCTGTGCTACTCACTTATCGCTAAAGGGGTGATTCAGGCAGATTTGACAGAATTGTCCCTTTATTGTTAAAGTGTGTACCCAGCTTTACTGGAAATACCTCAGTGTGAGCATGCTGATTTAATGACCAAATATTCTGTTTACAGAACAAACTGTACTATGATAGCATTTTGTCATGAACTGGTTAAGAACTTCACAAACTGCAGCAGATACAGTATCTCAAACCTCTTCTCTAAAGGAATGTCCAGAACATATGACAGCTTAATATTCCACTTAATATACAACGTATAGACTGTTTTACTAGTGTGAAATGTCCTCGGTGTTCTATTGGTGTTTTTTTGTCTTTGATATCATTGCTTCCTACAACTGAACCATTAATCCTTCATCTTATAAATATGATTATTGGAATTCACAAAAAACAAAAACAGCATAAAATCTAAAACATACAAACTCCACTAATAAACTTTATTTGTGGTGTAATTGCAATGGATAGGCATTGTGTAACTTATGTCACAAAATGTAAAGATAAATAAAGGATGTTATGTATAAAGCCTTGATATTGATATTTTGATAGAAATGTTGTGATTTAACATCAGCAGAGTAATATAATGATACTGATCGATGATTTACAATCACAGTGTAAATTAAAGATACTGATTGTTATTTTACTATCACTGTGTAAAAGGATGCTTACAATCAACATTTTATAACCAGTATGTTATTGCGATATCAACGATACATAAATAAAATGTATCTTAGTTAAGGATGTGTCTCTGTCTAGACTTCCAGTTGAACTAAAGTTTCTTTTTTTTGGCACTAAATGGAGAGCACAATCTTGCCTTGATCATGATTCTAGTTGCAGCCTATCAAAAGTAAGTTATAGCAGTGTAAAAGGTGTTTTTCTTGTTCTTACTGTGAGCTGGGAGTGGGACATCACTAACACCACTGCTCTGCCCCCAAGTCTCAGTCTGGAGCATGCCAACTATTGGGACAGAGCATCATTAGCTGCATCATATG
The DNA here is from genome assembly GCA_019447015.1 of Hymenochirus boettgeri. Lineage (NCBI taxonomy): Eukaryota > Metazoa > Chordata > Amphibia > Anura > Pipidae > Hymenochirus > Hymenochirus boettgeri. The sequence goes on from CM033469.1 coordinate 244,915,948, forward strand.
CCCCTTCCCCAAACTTCTAAATTATTTTTAAAGCTAGTCACAATTCCAAGGTGACATCTGATATCCATATAAAGATAATTACTTTTTTATATCTGTATGTTGCCAGAAGCAAGGGCACTAAATTGATTGGCCTAACTGATAAGTCTGATTCAGGCAGCAGAGTCCTAAAGGTAGAAATGTATGATTGTGCATGCAATGCCAGCCTACAAGACAAATGGGCATTTTGGTCAACAATTAATTTGCGTATGGGTGTTCGGTAGGGCATCATTAGCAATCTGACCCAGCAGATTAACAAATCCCGACCAAATGCCCATACATTCACAAATTGTTAGGACGTTCTGCAGTCAGTCATCGGGCTTTATGTGTATGTCTGTACCAAGCCTATGGGTGTCAGACATTTTGCACATGGGTCTTGAGGCGATGGAGGTTGCTGTGCCTCAGGTACACAAAGGTAAGTGCTCGTTGCTAGAAGTGCACTGGAATATAAAAGGAAAATCTGTACATTTTGAAAGAAAATTGATTGCTTTTAGTTTTCTCCCATAAGAGAAATATTAGCTCCACTTAACAAGGCCTCATTATAGTGAAAGCTATGCCAGCTTTGGTTTTGTAATGTTTGGAAGATTTGTAAATCTTGGGAGACAGGTGGTTAACTGAAACATGTTACATCCAAAACAATTACAGGTAAAATAATTACTGACATATTCACTGGGTGGTTAACTATTCGGATGTCCAAGAAAGGAAACGCCAGTAAATATTAACCTGTTTTACTTGCTGGGTTACTATTTTTGTTCTTTTAATGAAATGGATCTTGTTTCTATTGCCCTGTTTGACAGATAGCTTGCATTTGTCAGGTGATGTGCTCAGTTTCTAAATATCTTTTCTTGTGTGCCCCTATTTTTTTTAGACTCAGCTTTATGGCATAACTATATGCACTGACAGACTGGTCTGGCTAGACCCCCTTTTACATAATCAATGGAAAGACTTTCCAATAGACCATCTGGGACGAGTCTCAGACTCTGTGAATGGGGGTGGCACTGCAAGTTGGTCTTTCAGGGTGAAGAACTAGCGACTTAGGTCCTCACCCTGGGGAGGGAGGGTGGTTTGGGAGGTATTAGTTGCCCTTTAAGATGTAAATGCAATTACTGTCCAAGTGTGATTGTGTGCTGAAACCTTTGATGGAAATTGCTTGTTTCAAAAGCAAAATGGAAGGTAAAACTAGCCATTTCTACCTTTCCTGTAACTAAAGAAACACATAGAGGTTTTTTGTTTTTTTAATAAGGATGCCCTAATTGTGAAGCTTAGTTACAGCCATCTATAGCCGTGAGGGCACTCAGGTAGTGCCTCCTATACCAAATAACTCTCAGACTCATATACAATACTCATTGTTGGGAAATTGGTGATAGTGATTACCTTACCTGTCATCACTCATTAACAAAGAACCTAGTAAAGTGTCACAGTATATGGGGATTTTATACTCCTTACTGGATCCCATTATCAGTGCTAACATCTTGCACATTGTTGCAATTTGGGTTTATCAAATTGTGGCAATTATAAAGTGGCAGTGAAAGAACTACATTTGTGCCAATTTTTTTCTCTCTGTTCCAATGGCTATTTAGCTAAGATACATCAAGTACAAATATAAAGACAGGTGATATAGATTTATGCTATTCATATAAGGCTTCAATTTATGTGTTGCAAATTTCTGGTCCAAGTGTGACAGATCACAGAGATGTTTTTCAAAGGACAATCTAGGCATAACATTGTCAACCCAACTACTTCTTACCTTGCAGACTTTTGAAAGGATGTATGTGGTATTCAATTATGTTAACTGGACTTGGAGTTGAGCGCTTAAAGACATTTTGCTGAATTGGCTTTCTCAATTCAGAATTGAGCTAAACTTCAAGTCCAGTTGATCTAATTAAATACCACTGATATACCATGACCTGGATGAATGAAAACCATCACAAGTGTTTTGAAAGTAAAAAAAAATACATCAGTAGAATGGGTTTTTGCTCCCACTGTACCTCTCTTACATGCCATTTCTTTCTTTTTTTGTTGTTGTTGTTTTTAGGATACACATTTCCTTCAGCAGAGCCCAATTTAGTTTAATCTTGTTAATAAATCCTTACGCCTTGTTTGTCATGGTGCGGATAACGCCTCATCGACAGGCCACCAATGACCCACCACCAATGACATCAATGGCACTCCTGCTTATTGTACAAGGTTTCCCCCAGGAGAGCAAAGTATTGGAACTGAGGCTGAGAATATTCAAAGAAACCAGAGCAAACATTAACAGGTTGGCTCAAGGTGGAATCAGGCAGTCAGAGGTCATACACAGATACTAAAAAGCAGGGTACAAAGCAACTGGCAAAGACAAACAGAGTTATTCAATATAAGTTCTTATCGTTAAAAATGGTGCTAATTTTGTTCCAACCAATCAGATCTTATTTAACGTTTGAAAGCTAACATCTGATTGGTTGGGGCAAAATTAGCGCCATTTTTAACGATAAAAACTTTTATTGAATAACCCTGAAAGTCAGGAGCCAAGCCAAAGGTTAGACACAGGTAGTCAATCATATCAAGTGTATTACAAGGGATAGAACAAATTGTTATCAGATTTACAAGGGTCCGATCGAGGCAACAAACAAGTGGGCACAAGAATCAAAGCTAAATACAAAACATGATTCAAAAGAAATGCTCTACCAGCGGAGATCCTAAGCAAACAATATAATGAGCTGAAACACTAGAGATGGCCGAAGTCGATTCGATTTTGAATTTTTGAGCTTCAGGAAAACTTATGTGGATGTGAAGGGGAAGGTTAGTGCAAATACATATACATTTAAGAAAAAAAAATAGTATTTTTCCATTCTAATAACCTTAACCTGCCCACGGACGTGCTTGGGGGGGTCGTTCGTTGGTCCTTGTATCGGACGTTTGTATGAGGCTTTAAGGCCCCCATACACTACTTAGATATTAGATAGATTAGACATTTATCGATAGATGCACATCTAATCTATCTAATATCTTTAGCGCCAGAATGTAAGTAACTTCCCATCTGGCCCATTCCTTTTGCGATTGCAAATCGGTTGCAAAAAAGAACTGGTCAAGCGGTTCTTTCTGAATTGCTCCAATGCCACGTTAACGTCAGAAGGTGAGTTCTAATGTTTGGGCAGCTAGAGATAGGCAGCATAACAATGAAAGACAACCACAAAGAAAAAACTGTAATGTAATTGACCAATCACCAAGTTCAAACAAACTGTAGTGAAAGCAGGGTTGACAGATTTACCCAAACAGGAGGTGGTGAAGACCCCCCAAGTGTCCCAAGCCCAGAGTCCCCTCTCAGTGTCCTAAGCCCAGAGTCCCCTCTCAGTGTCCCAATGCCCGAGTCAATTCAGTGTCCCAAGCCCAGAGTCCCCTCTCAGTGTCCCAAGCCCAGGGACCCCACTCAGTGTCCCAATGCCTAAGTCCCCCTATCAGTGTCCCAAGCCCAGAGTGTCTCAGTGTCCCAAGGACAGAGTACCCTCTCAGTGTCCCAAAGACAGAGTCCCCTCTCAGTGTTCCAAGGCCAAAGTCCCCTCTCAGAGTCTCAAGGCTAGAGTCCCCTCTCAGTGTCCCAAGGCCAGAGTCCCCTCTCAGAGTCCCAAGGCTAGAGTCCCCTCTCAGTGTCCCAAAGACAGAGTCCCCTTTCAGAGTCCCAAGGCCAGAGTCCCCTCTCAGTGTCCTCCCAAGGCCAGAGTCCCAAGGCCAGAGTCCCCTCTCAGAGTCCCAAGGACAGAGTCCCCTCTCAGAGTCCCAAAGCCAGAGTTCCCTCATAGTGTCCCAAGGCAGGTCCTTCTCAATGGCCCAAGGACAGAGTCCCCTCTCAGAGTCCCAAAGCCAAAGTCCTCTTAGTATCCCAAGGCAGAGTCCCCTCTCAGTGTCCCAAGGACAGAGTCCTTCTCAGTGTCCCAGGACAGAGACCCCTTTCAGTGTCCCATGGCCAGAGACCCCCAAGGTCCCAAGCCCAGAGTCCCCTCTCAGTTGGCCAAGCCCTGAACCCCCCTCAGTGGCCCAAGAACAGAGACCCCTCAGTGTCCCAAGCCCAGAGACCCTCTCAGTGCCCAAAGACAGAAACCCCATCAGTGTCCAACTTAGGTCTCCTCTCAGAGTTCCAAGGCCGAGTCCCCTTCAGTGTCCAAAGGCCAGAGTTCCCTCCCAGTGTCCCAAGGCTAGAGCCCCTCTCAGAGTCCCATGGCCAGAGTCCCCTTCAAGTCCCAAAGCCAGAGTCCCCTCTCAGTGTCCCAAGGGACGAGTCCCTCTCAGTTCCCAAGGACAGAGTCCCCTATCAGTATCCCAAAGCCCAGAGTTCCCTCCCAGTGTCCCAAGGCTAGAGCCCCCTTCAGAGTCCCATGGCCAGAGTCCCCCTCAGTGTCCCAAAGCAGAGTCCCCTCTCAGTGTCCAAGGACAGAGTCCCTCTCAGTGTCCCAAGGACAGAGTCCCCTATCAGTGTCCCAAGACCAGAGTCCCCTCTCAGTGTCCCAAGCCCAGGGACCCCCCTCAGTGTCCCAATGCCAAGTCCCCCATCACTGTCCCAAGCCCAGAGTGTCTCAGTGTCCAAGGAAAGAGTCCTCTCAGAGTCCCAAGGCCAGAGTCCCCTCTCAGTGTCCAAAGACAGAGTCCCCTCTCAGTGTTCAAGGTCAGAGTCCCTCTCAGTGTCCCAAGGCCCGAGTCCCCTCTCAGGTCCAAGGCAGAGTCCCCTCTCAGAGTCCCAAGGCCAGAGTCCCCTCTCAGTGTCCCAAGACAGAGTCCCCTTTAGTGTCCCAAGGCCAGAGTCCCCACTCAGTGTCCCAAGGAAAGTCCCTCTCAGTGTCCCAAAGCCAGAGTCCCCTCTCAGAGTCCCAAGGACAGAGTTCCCTCTCAGTGTCCCAAGGCTGAGTCCACTCTAGAGTCCCAAGGCCAGAGTCCTCTCAGTGTTCCAAGGTCAGAGTCCCCTCTAGTGTCCCAAGGCCAGAGTCCCCTTCAGAGTCCCAAAGCCAGAGTCCCCTTCAGTGTCCCAAGGCCAGAGTCCCAAGGACAGTCCCCTCTCAGTGTCCCAAGCCCAGAGTGTCTCAGTGTCCCAAGGAAAGAGTCCCCTCTCAGAGTCCCAAGGCCAGAGTCCCCTCTCAGTGTCCCAAAGACAGAGTCCCCTCTCAGTGTTCCAAGGTCAGGTCCCCTCTCAGTGTCCAAGGCCAGCCCCTCAGTTCCAAGGCCAGTCCTCTCCAGAGTCCCAAGGCCAGAGTCCCCTCTCAGTGTCCCAAAGACAGAGTCCCCTTTCAGTGTCCCAAGGCCAGAGTCCCCACTAGTGTCCCAAGGACAGACCCTTCAGTGTCCCAAGCCAGAGTCCCCCTCTCAGAGTCCCAAGGACAGAGTCCCCTCTCAGTGTCCCAAGGGCTGAGTCCACTCTCAGAGTCCCAAGGCCACAGGTCCCCTCTCAGTGTTCCAAGGTCAGAGTCCCCTCTCAGTGTCCCAAGGCCAGAGTCCCCTTTCAGAGTCCCAAGCCAGAGTCCCCTCTCAGGTCCCAAGGCCAGAGTCCCAAGGAAGAGTCCCTTCAGTGTCCCAAGGTCTGAGTCCACTCTCAGAGTCCCAAGGCCAGAGTCCCCTCCAGTGTCCCAAAGCCAGAGTTCCATAGTGCCAAGGCTAGAGTCCCTTCTCAAGTCCCAAGGACAGAGTCCCTCGGTGTCCCAAGGCCAGAGTCCCTCTCAGAGTCCCAAGGCCAAAGTCCCCTTTAGTACCCAAGGCCAGAGTCCCTCTCAGTGTCCCAAGGACAGAGTCCCCTCTCAGTGTCCCAAGGACAGAGACCCCTTTCAGTGTCCCATGGCCAGAGACCCCAAGTGTCCCAAGCCCAGAGTCCCCTCTCAGTTGGCCAAGCCCAGAGTCCCCTCTCAGTGGCCCAAGGAGAGAGTCCCCTTCAGGGTCCCAAGCCAGAGACCCCTCTCAGTGCCCAAAGGCAGAAACCCATCAGTGTCCCAACTTAGAGTTCTCAAGGCCAGAGTCCCCTCTCAGGTGCAAGGCAGAGTCCCCTATCAGTGTCCAAAGCCAGAGGCCCTCTCAGTGTCCCAAAGACAGAGTCCCCTATCAGTGTCCAAAGCCCAGAGTCCCCTCTCAGTGTCCCAAGACAGAGTCCCCCCTCAGTGCCCAAGCCAGAGTCCCCTTCAGAGTCCCAGGCCAGAGTCACCTCTCAGTGTCCCAAGGCAAGAGTCCCCTCACAGTGTCCCAAGGCTAGAGTCCCCTCTCAGAGTCCCAAGGCCAGAGTCCCCTCTTAGTGTCCAAGGATAGAGTTCCTCTCAGTATCCCAAGGCCTGAGTCCCCTCTCAGAGTCCAAATGCCAGAGTCCTCAGTGTCCCAAAGCCCAGAGTTCCCTCACAGTGTCCCAAGGCTAGAGTCCCCTCTCAGAGTCCCAAGGCCAGAGTTCCCTTAGTGTCCCAAGACAGAGTCCCTCTCAGTGTCCCAAGGACAGAGTCCCTATCAGTGTCCCATGCCCAGGTCCCCTCTCAGTGTCCCAAAGACAGAGTCCCCTATCAGTGTCCAAGCCCAGAGTCCCCTCTCAGTGTCCCAAAGACAGAGTCCCCCCTCAGTTTCCCAAGCCCAGAGTCACCTCTCAGTATCCCAAGGACAGAGTCCCCTCTCAGTGTCCCAAGCCTAGAGTCCCTCTCAGTGTTCAAGGTCAGGTCTCCTCTTCGAGTCCAAAGGCCAGAGTCCCCTCTCAGTGTCCCAAGCCAGAGTTCCCTCACCGTGTCCCAAGGCTAGAGTCCCCTCTCAGAGTCCCAAGGCCAGAGTCCCCTCTCAGTGTCCCAAGGACAGAGTCCCTTCAGTGTCCAAGGACAGAGCCCCTATCAGCGTTCCAAGCCCAGGTCCCCTCTCAGTGTCCCAAAGACAGAGTCCCCTATTAGTGTCCCAAGCCCAGAGTCCCCTCTAAGTGTCCCAAAGACAGAGTCCCCCCTCAGTTTCCCAAGCCCAGAGTCCCCTCTCAGTATCTCAAGGACAGAGTCCTCTCTCAGTGTCCCAAACTAGAGTCCCCTCTAGAGTCCAAAGGCCAGAGTCCCCTCTCAGTGTCCAAGCCCAGAGTTCCCTCACAGGTGTCCCAAGGCTAGAGTCCCTCTCAGAGTCCCAAGGCCAGAGTCCCTCTCAGTGTCAAGGACAGAGTCCCTCTCAGTATCCAAGGCCTGAGTCCCCTCTCAGAGTTACAAGGCCAGAGTCCTCTCAGTGTCCCAAAGCCAGAGTTCCTCATAGTATCCCAAGGCAAGAGTCCCCTCTCAGTGTCTCAAGGCCAGGAACCCCACGAGTGCCCCAAGCCCAAAGTCCTCTCAGTTGGCCAAGCCCAGAGTCTCCTCTCAGTGTCCCAAGCCCAGAGACCCCTCTCAGTGCCAAAAGACAGAGACCCCCTCGTGTCCCAACCTTTGAGTCCCCTCTCAGTGTCCCAGGCCAGAGTCCCCTCTCAGAGTTCCAAGGTCAGAGTCCTCTCTCAGTATCCCAAGGCCAGAGTCTTCCATCAGAGTCCCAAGCCCAGAAGTCCCCTCTCAGTGTCCCAAGCCCAGAGTCCCTCTCAGTATCCCAAGCCCAGAGTCCCCTCTCAGTGTCCAAGCCAGAGTCCCCTCACAGTATACCAAGGTCAGAGTCCTCCATTAGAGTTCCAAGCCCAGAGTCCCCTCTTAGTGTCTCAAGGACAGAGTCCCTCTCAGTGTCCAAGCCAGAGACCCTTCAGTGTCCCAAGGCCATAGACAAACTCTCAGTGTCCCAAGGCCAGACCCCCCAAGCCCAGAGTCCCCTCTCATGGCAAGCCCAGAGTCCCTCTCAGTGTCCCAAGCCCAGAGACCGCTCTCAGTGCCCAAAGACAGAGACCCCTTGTCCCAACCTTAGAGTCCCCTCTCAGTGTCCAAGGACAGAGTCCCTCTCACGAGTTCCAAGGCCAGAGCCCCCTCTCAGTATCCCAAGGACAGAGTCCCCTCTCAGTGTCCCAAGGCCAGAGACCCCCCAAGTGTCCAAGCCCAGAGTCCCTCTCAGTTGGCCAAGCCCAGGTCCCCTATCAGTGTCCCAAGCCCGAGACCCCTCTCAGGGCCCAAAGACAGAGACCCCCTATTGTCCCAACCTTAGAGTCCCTCTCCGTGTTCAAGGCCAGAGTGTCCTCTCAGATTTCCAAGGCCAGAGTCCCTCTCAGTATCCCAAGGCCCGAGTCCTCCATCAGAGTCCAAGCCCAGAGTTCCCTCTTAGTGTCCCAAGGCCAGAGACCCTTTCAGTGTCCCAAGGCCAGAGACCCCCCTTCAGTGTCCCAAGGTTTAGAGACCCCCCAAGTGTCCCAAGCCCAGAGTCCCCTCTCAGTTGGCCAGCCCAGAGTCCCCTCTCAGTGTCCAAAGCCCAGAGACCCCTCTCAGTGCCCAAAGAGAGACCCCTCAGTGTCCCAACCTTAGTGTCCCTCTCCGTGTCCCAAGGACAGAGTCCGCTCTCAGTGTCCAACCCAGAGTCCCTCTCAGTATCCCAAGGACAGAGTCCTCTAGTGTCCCAAGCCCAGAGTCCCCTCTCAATGTCCCAAAGACAGAGTCCCCCCTAAGTGTCCCAAGCCAGAGTCCCCTCTCAGTGTCCAAGCCCAGAGTCCCCTCAGTGTCCCAAGCCGAGTCCCTCTCAGTGTCCAAAGACAGACAGAGTCCCCCTAAGTGTCCCAAGCCCAGAGTCCTTCAGTGTCCCAAGCCCAGAGTCCCCTACAGTGTCCCAAGCCCAGAGCCCTCTCAGTGTCCCAAGCCCAGAGTCCCCTCACAGTATCCAAGCCCAGAGTCCCTCTCGGAGTCCCAAGCACAGAGTCCACTTTCAGTGCAAGCCCAGTGTCCCCTGAGCATCCCAGGACACGAGTCCCCTCTCAGGGTCCTAAGCCAGAGTCCCCTCTCAGTATCCCAAGCCCAGAGTCCACTCTCAGAGTTCCAAGCCAGAGTCCACAATCAGTTCTTAAGCAATCTACCTTAACTTCTGTCTGAGTCCATGCCGCTGTGTAATGCTGTGTCTGTCGGTGAAGCAATAGAAACTGCAATAGAAACGCAATGGATCACGCTTAAAGCGCTTTAGTGTGGCCTAGTCTTAAGTGTTTTTTAAAGCTGCCAAAAATTTGATCCTTTCTGCTCCCACTGCTCTGACTGCATCTGACCATATCTTACCATGTCCTGTCCATTGCTTTCACCCTGCGATTTTGTGATATAGCGAAAGACACTGCCTTAATATGGTAAGGTAATGGTAACTACCAGGGAACCATATCCCATTTTCTTATTGTTTTCTATGACAGATACAGACTCCTCCATGAAAAACATGGGGGCTTTTTGGGGCTCAGTAATTCCCATTTACCCCACTGTAAGCAGCTCTGGCAGTGTTATCACTTCTGGAATGAAATTATAAAACAAAATTAGTTGTAGGAGCTAAGGAGAGTATATGTGTATAAGTGTGTGGGTGGGGTAGGATGTGTGGAATTGGTTCTTTAGGTGCGGTGAGATATTGGGTTCTGGTCCAGCAATACAAACAGCAGCTAACTGCAGGATTGGTGCTAGCTGTGGGTGAATAGCTGTGCTTGCACAAAAAGGAACAGGTTTACACATAGGGGGTCAGGGGAAGGGGCTGGGATATGCTAACTCACACCACCCCCTACCCCATGAAAAAGTAAAACTCCAAGAGCTAAAAGAAGTGAAAGGAGGGTCAGCGAAGAGGAGGGTTGTTTATGGTTGATTTATGGTTGGTGGAATTAATCTTATTTCTGTGTTATTAATTGGAATATTATTTAATACAATTTACATGCCCTTTAGAAAAGCATTGTAAATGCAGGTGTTGGAACAGACAGCTTTTGCTGTGTTTTCTTTGTAAAGAACAGGTTGACTCTACATAAATAATTTATTATAGTTCACTAGAACACTGATGGGTGTATGAAAACTTGCAAGACATTCAACAGGTTAAATAAATAATTTATAGTAAATTTGTGACATAGTGTTTTATAACAGGAAACGGTACTCAAGTGTAAAATGTATCCAGGATTTTAGTGGCAAAATCTGTTTCCTGACTACGTCAATTCTGTACAGTCCTGCCGGCTGAACTTTTATCTTATATATACTGTAATGATTACGTGATATACTGTAATTATTCATTTGCCAACTTCTGTTGAGAATTAAAATGAAATAATCACCGTACAAAATGGATTATTCAGAAATTAAAGAAAAGTTGCCAAAAGGTCATACTATGAAGGGTACAGCATTTTACCGAAGAGAATCCACAGTTTCTAATGACTGGAACAAAAAAAGATAAATCGAAAAAAACAGATTCCTTAATAAAGGCGCTATATAAAAAAAAAGAGCAAAAGTCTGCTGTGCTTTTAATCTGCAGAAACCAATCAGAGGTTAGCTTTTAACGGGTTATGGTTGTTTGCTGCAGATTGTAGCATTGCAAACTTTGAATCTCTTATATCTTTACAGTAATATACGTCACCCTTGAGAATGTTTTGCATTATAAAGGGTTTAAATGGCAAGGTGTCTTTCCTATAATGACTTTGTATTTTATGTATTTTAGCCATGTTTGTTTATTTGCAAATTGGTATATTTCACTGGTAGCTACAAGCCACACTGGTTGCTTTTGTGTTCGTCCTGACTTGATGTGTTTCTACTTATTTAATATTTTGGTTTGTTGTAGTCGGGGGGCTGTTGATAGTCCACATACTGTCCCCAAGTGCAGAGACTGCCGAGGCAGGATAATTCAGTGTTATAGTAATTTAACCTGAACTAAAGAATGAATTGTGGTTGAGACAAGGTGATTCTAGGGCGCACAGCCTTAAAGTGAGGGGTAACACATGCACTATAGACAAGCACTTGTGCTTAATTTGGCCATCTGAGGTCTCATGGCACATATTAACTTGGTTAGAAATAAAAACTGATAATATATTGTCCAACAGAATAAAAAAATTTAATTATAATACCTGAGTTGAGAGTTTAAAGGGTATCTCCCACCCCAAACATAAAAATTAGTATAATGAATCGGACCCCCAGCCCTAATACTATTAAAAGTTCCAAAAAAGCCCATAAATGTACTTACCACCCTTCATTTCCCCTGGCCACGGCCTCGCTATTCCGGCTAAGACTCAGTCAATCACAGACGCAGCTGCCGGTCAGCAGAGTGAGCTGAGCGAACAAGGCTGGATAAGTACATTTATGTGCTGTTTTAGAACTTTTAAAGCTAGTGGCTAGGGTTCAGGGAACATTGAAACACTTACCCTCTGGCACTCCACTGATGGCTCCTTCCCAGCAGATGGTGCTGTGTCCCCACGAGCGTTAAATATTTGGCACATGCGCGACAATACAAAAAGAGAGACAGCACGCTGTCAGCTGGGAAGAAGCCGCGAGTGGAGCACAACCAAGTGTTGTACTGGTTCCTGGACGTGCATTATCACAGGGAGTTTACACCAACTAAAGCTAGTGGTGTACAGGGCCTGGAAATGTATCCAACTGGTATTCCACATGTCCTAATACTTTAAAGGAGAAACTATTGTTGGGGCATAGCTACCAGGGGGGCAAGGGATGCAACCACGCCAGTCCTTGGCCAAGAAGGGGCCCCATTTTGTGGCTAAGGTTCCAAAATACCAGACTGTGTTTTGCCGTGGTCTGGTGTACAAAATTTTACCATTTCTATGTGCCAAGCATTTAACCAGTGTCTGGCTGTGTGCAGTGGCCAGTTTCACAACCAGTTATCAGTGTCTGCATGCCAAGCATTTAACCAATCTTTGTGCCAACTATTTTACCAGTGGTTATATACAAAGCATTTTACCACTCGGTTGTGCCAAGCATTTTACTATGCAGTTTACAGTTGATTAGTTATTTTAGAAGGTTTGAGGATCTAGTTTAGAAATACTGTTGGAATCTGAATGTTTGCTAGGTGTATGGTAAAGTATGTTTGTCTGTTTAAATGAGTGCCTTGGATGTTTTTATGGAAACGATTATTTGGTTTGTGGTGCTGTTGTTGTGTTGTGTTTGCGGCGGCATTGGGGGGCCCATGCTCAAATATTGATCAGGGCCCATAAGTTTGTAGCTACGCACTGATATGTGTAATTTCTACCTTCTAATATTGTTCTGTGAGGAGCGCTTTTGCCAAGATGTGCACTATTTTTAATACAGAAGAGCCAGGATACTAACCTAGCAAATAAAAAGCTTATTGCTGGCAGACTTCAACTAAATTAATTGGGAGGTAGGAATAATCCTACCTCCTCCCCTCCCCTGGTAGTTTAACCACCTTACCAAATTGAAAATGTTACTTTTGGGGCACGTCAGATATTTTGACACCAGACCAAACCAAAGAATCTGCAGCGCTGCTTTTTTGATAAAAACTTGTTTACTGTTTGTTAGTCTCTCTGATTGGATGGCTTACTGTGTACCCAGCCTTATAGTGCCCATAGACACAACAACGTGGTGTCGCGCATATGGCAGAAACTTTTTTTAAACTGCCTATAAGTGCCTCCATGTATGGCTAACTTTATTCTACAGTCAAGATACTTTCATCTCACGATCATTCAGATTTTTCAAGGCTTGTAATCTAAATGTTTTGGTACTTTTACCAATTCACCAGTCCTTCTTTAGCTAGTTAGTCCACCAGTCTAAAGAAAACAAATAAATATTCTTTTAAGTTGCTTATAATTATTTCTAAATCCTCTATACGGAATAGTAGAAGGAAAGTTTATTTTAAATTATAGGCAAATGTTCACAGGACAGGACAGACAGAATAGCTATAGTTCTAAAGAGTTAAGCTTTACAAAAAATAGCAGTAATATATATATTGTAAGATATGCTGCCACCTAGTGGTGGTAAGATAATTTGTACACATGTTCAGTTTTAAGTACTATCAGGGCATGATATTACCCACGTTAACCCAAAGTAATATCAGGTGACCGTGAGTTTTTGCGCGGATTTCACACCATTTTAAATATTTTTGGAAATAGTGCTGTGCACCGATACAAAACCCCTTTTGCTAAGAGCATTTATAATAGGAAATGCTTGTGAAGGTTCTCATTCCGCAGGTCATAGATATATCTGTGTATTCAGTTAGATCAACTGGACTTTTAGTTTGTTTTTAAGACATACGCTAGTCATCCGACTGGCTTTCTCAATTCAGAATGACTGTACAAGAATCTGTTGGCAATTATGTACCCTGGAAAGTCCCATTAGCATATCACAGCCAGGTGTTAAAGACATTTTGAATGCAGGCGTGATTGCATTGTGGAAAGAGGAAAGCCAGGGTAAGGGGGCAAAACAGACTGTACATGGCAGACAGTTGGTGTCGTACATGGTTCAAATTCCCCCCAACCCAAGAGGTGTCTTACATTTTTCAGTTGTCCTGAATACACAAGTTAGAAGAATAAGTGATTGCATTCCTCTACCTCTACTTGTAATGTCAATCAAATCCCTGTGACTGATCCTCTCCTGCTCAAGTCCCTCCCCCATGCTCTGTAATAAACATAGAAATCTGAGCATAAGAGGGGAGAGAGGTTTCTTTGACTGCAGAGATAAGGCTGCACTTGACCCCCCTTCTTGATAGCTTTCACACTGATTGATGATGGGTCGTATTTTAGCTCCAGGACAGCTGCTTTCTATTGGCGCACGGCGTGGTGTGTTTTTCAGGATGTTGAACTTTTAACTCCTATGCACATGATAAGCTTGTCGATTAGCCGGAGTTGAGACATGGAGGAGGGTAACAGAGGGAGGGGAAGGGGGGGGAGTGCTGCAGAGAGATCTGACACCATGGTTAAACAGAGTCACAGCAAGAGGTAGGAGAAAGGCAGCACAGAAGTACATGAATTTAACTTTGCAATAGGCCCGTGTGTTTTTTTCACTATAGATGCCCTTTAAGTTTTTCGCTATGTTGTTAGGTTAACCCTCTAGGTTTACTTTTATTACCCAGCCCTTTGCGCAGCTCTTTACTATGTTGTGTTGTGTAAGTACATAAACCTCCAACATTCACCTTAATAAGGTACACTATTGGAAATGCATTGTGCAAAGCTGTGCTAAGATCAGGCTCATTTCATAATCCTCTGCCTGCAGCTACTAAACCATGCAAAAAACAGGAAAATGTGACATGGGAACTGTAGGGCAGAAAAATGAATATGAGCAGTAGGGCAGGTAAAGGCGACCAAGAAGGGTAGAAAAGAATGACACGGAGCAGGAGGGAAGGAAAATAATGATAAAAAAATGTGTTTCATGTGTTAGTGAACAGAAACTGTAAAAAATTTTAAGTGCAAAAATACAAAGAAGTAAACAGACATAGCAATGATTGTGCTTGAGCACAATCCCAACTCAGATAATCATTTTGCTGTGAATGGAGAAACAGTCAGGTGTCGTGGTCTAGTATTACATGCAGTGCAGCATGAAGGGGATGAGGATACACAACACAACCTTGGCAACACTACCAGCAGTAGTAAAACCAGTAATCTAAAATATTCTATGAATAATTTCTACTAGTGTGCAGTGGTTTGTAAATAGTTGCACAGTCAATGCGGCAAGTGATGCGATTACATAGTAACATAGTAACATAGTAATTAAGGTTGAATAAAGACATACGTCCATCAAGTTCAACCTATTCACCCTCTTTTTTTGTTTTTTTTAACCCTACCTAACAGTTGATCCAGAGGAAGGCAAAAAAAAAAACAGCTAAAAGGGGGGGGGGAAATTCCTTCCTGACTCCAAACGGCAATCGAAAGTATCCCTGGATCAACCAGATCTATATGCATTAATACCAGTATTCTCAATATTTTTTTAGTTTTAGAAACTTATCCAGGCCTTTTTTAAAGCTATTCAATGAACTTGCCACACCACTCACAGTCCTCAGGATAGACAGTTCCACAGTTTCACCGTTCTCATGTAAAGAAACCTTTCCACCTGAAGTGAAACTTCTTTTTTCCAACCTTAAAGGATGTCCACGAGTCCTCTGATATGACCTATTAGTAAACAATGCACCAGAGAGTTCATTGTATGGCCCATTAATATATTTGTATAAGGTTATCATGTCCCCACGCAACCGCCGCTCTCCCATGTAAACAGCCCTAACTTGTCTAATCTGCCTGAATTCAAGCCCCTCCATTCCCCTTATTAATTTAGTTGCCCTTCTCTGAACTGCTTCAATTCCAAGATGTCCCTTTATATATGGGATCCAAAACGCACCCATATTCCAAATGAGGCCTTACCAGTGCATGAAGAGGGAGAATAATATTTTTCTCTCTTGAATCTATTCCCCTCTTTTATACAAGACAATATCTTGCTAGCTCTAGCCGTTGCTACCTGGCATTGTTTGCTATAGCTAAGTCTGTTATCTACCAGAACCCCCAAATCTTTTTCCATACAGATGCATTAACACAGAGTTATTTATGGTGTAGGTGGCACCGGGTTTATTAAATCCAAACGCATCACTTAACATTTATCAACATTGAATCTATCTGCCATACTGCTGCCCATTTTGATAATCTATCTAGGTCTGCTTGCAGCACTTGCACATCATTGGAAGTTTCCAAAGCTCTGCATAGTTTAGTATCATCAGCAAACACTGAGACCTTGCTCTCAATGCCCCCTTCTAAGTCATTTATAAACAGATTAACAGAACGATGACGGCCCCAGTACAGAACTAATTAATTAGGCCAGTAAGGGGAAGAGGGTCAGCGCGCAGTTTAAGTCCCATATTCGTGTAGGATCATAAGAAAAATTGCAAGTAGCTGATATACTCTTGTTAGTGTAGATATAATAATAATTATATGATGGCAATTATGGTGTTGGGACTAAAAAAAAAAAATCTTAAGCAGTGCTGCCATTTAACCTTTATGCCTGTGGAAGAATTTGTTAGTTAAGAGAGAACTAATCTTAAATTTTTAAAAACCTAAACGTGAAGCTTTTTCTCCCAGAACACCTATACATTATAAGATTCTTCTTTAGAAGTTGCATTTAGTACAAGTAGGAGAAATAGATTCTGTAAATAAGAAGGCTTCCATGTTGTTGCAGTACACACCCCAGTCCATGAGTCATCAAAGAACCACGCCCCCTGACCCCAGTATCCACTGTCTCTATGCACAGAGTGTTTTCTATACAGATGTCTCCACACCAATAGGAATCCTGATAGACTTTGAAAGCTGCTTGAAGAGTTCAGAGAAGGCAACTAAATTAAGTGGAATGGAGGGGCGGCAATTAGACAGTTAGGGCTGTTTACATTGGAGAAGCACGTTTGACGTGTAGATATGTTAACCTTATACAAATATATACTGGGCCATACAATGAACTATCTGTGCATTGTCACTAATAGGTCTTCATCAGAGGACTCTGGACATCCTTTAAGGTTGGAAGAAAAGTTTCATCTCAGGTTAGGAAGGGTTCTTTACAGTGAGAACGGTGAAACTGTCTTCCAGCAGATATGGTAATGCAAGTTCATTAAATAGCTTTAAAAGGCCTGGATAAGTTTCTAAAACTAAAAAATATTGAGAATTACTGGTTAATAATATAAATCTGTTGTTGATCAGGGATACTGTCCAATTGCATTTGGAGTCAAGATGGACTTTTTCCCACTTTTGCTGGGTTTTTGTCCTTCCTCTGGATCAACTGTTAGGTTAGGGTTAAAAAATAAAATAAAAAAAAAAAGAGGGTGAATAGGTTGGACTAGAGACTTGATGTCCACAAGTTCAATACCCCGATATACCTTTTTTGTTTCTATTATCTTCATACAAAGATAAGCTTCTAATTGCACCTGGCTTTCAGCTTATTTAGTGGTGGCTCAATTGCAAGAAGCCAGGTTTAAAACACTACAGGGAGATTCAATAAAGGTTTTTATAGTTAAAAAATGTGATTTTAGCTTTTTGATGTTAGCTTTCAAATGTAAATAAGATCTGATTGCTGGGGCAGTTAGCCCTATTTAACGATTAGACTTTTATTGAATCTCCCTGATAAGTTCAGAGGTCATGAGTATGAATCCCCAATACCTTTCTTTTTTCTTGTCCTTATTTCTGTCCTTGGTTATGAAAGGTTCATTTTTCTTAAAGAGTCTATATATCTGTACCTCATTGGTTCATTGACTAGGATTTGTTGGCTCTATAAAGCAGGACACACATAAATAAGCGTAGTTATGTAATGTTCTGAGAGCTCTGTATGAACTGGGCAGAGAAAACCATGTATAAATGGTCACACAGGGGGCATAGGAACAGAACTTACCTTATATCTATCAATACACCATCGACAATGTTATAACACTTCTAAGTGGGGTTACCTAATAAAAGCGTCTGGGAGTAGGGGCTCGGGAGTGGCGCTCGTTTCCCGAATGATCGTGCGGCCGTACGCTCGTTCGGGAAAGGCCGCGAAAATTTCCATCGGCATGCTAGACTCCCTATAGGGAGTCTAGCGCGGCCGATGGAAACACACAGTCCGAGCGTTTCTATGAAGTTCATAGGGAGAACGCTCGGGATGTGTGTATGCCATG
Organism: Hymenochirus boettgeri; assembly: GCA_019447015.1. Taxonomy (NCBI): domain Eukaryota; kingdom Metazoa; phylum Chordata; class Amphibia; order Anura; family Pipidae; genus Hymenochirus; species Hymenochirus boettgeri. Next base: position 244,933,414 of record CM033469.1, read on the forward strand.
ATTTGAAAGATGGCAGACAGGATCTTGCAGATCCTGTCTGGTCACTTTCAGAACTCTGTTGCTGTGTGTAACGAGCTAAGCCTAGAGGTAAAGACTCTGTTTTAGACAAGACAGAGTAAATGTACCAAGTTGCAGGTTCTTATTCCAGGACTTACTTTTATTTTTGCTGTGAAATGTTAGTATTCGGTTTCTTACATCCATGCTATCTTTAAACTACACTGCAAAGATTGCTTTTCCTTTTGTATAAAAGGTAAAGGATTATATCATTGGTAGGACAGGAGCACTGAATGGGTTTAAAAACAAAAAATGAAATCCCTGCTCTGGTCAGGGAGAGGGAGGATCTCTGTGCTGTAAATGAGATTGGCTGTCAGCTTCTAGGAGCAAGGCTGCAACTTCCTTGTTTTGATCTTTTGAGCTCTACAGGAGCATGTGCCTGTACGCTGACACTTAGTGGGGGGTTTACCCAGCTATGGTGGATTGTGGGAGCTGACCCCTAGTACTCACAGGTTATTTTCATAAATCACCCAATGGCCCCCAGCAAAGGGAGAGGTGAGGCACAGCTTGTTGTATGTTTGTGAATGTGCTCGTCTATTGGGACAATGTTGTTGGAGACTTTAGTTCCCCTTAATAAAGAATAGAAGTAGTACAATGAGGTCAAAGTTAATTTGTTGCCGTGTGGACAATGTTTTTGACTCATATAATTTAAAATTGATATTCTCTAGGATGAGGACCTTAACTGCAGGTTTCTCCCCCCGGCTCTACCATATGTCCTGCAGGGCCCGTGATGGCAGGGGGGCAAAGAGGGCCCACAATTCCCATTCTATATGTTCCATGTTAAGCTGTTTTTAAAAAGCTGATTGCACGTATGCAGCAAATACACTTTCTACTGGTTTTGGTCTTTTAAAACAGCTGATTGGGCGTATTTTACTGGCATCATGTGATTGCTGTTTTCAAATCAGCTGATCACGTAGCCTCAAGGGAGGTGGTGTGTGTCAGGTCCCAGCCTCCAATCTTGCGGGGGTGGGGCGTAGGGCCCCACTACGATCTGGTCTTATTTATTACTTAGAACAGCCCTGCAAAGTGGGAATTTATGTAATAAGGTAAGACCCAGGGCGTGAGGATCTTGCGGTTTAGGTTTTCACCTGGGTACAACAAACCAGGAAAGAGGAAGGGGAAGGAAGGTGTTTTTATTGGGATCGAGCAGAGAACAGATATAATTGTCAACAAACAATATATGTTATAATCAAAAATGAATTGATTTCAGCTGTGTATATTATTACATCCCCAATATGTGCTTTTTCTTTAATTAGAATTAGATTCAATATTGATTCTTTAATATATCAAAATTTAACATAGACTGCGCATTTACCTCTTAAACTCTTGCAAAATCTCTGTCCTGGTCCATTCATTTGTGTTGAATTTTGACTGCAAACTGTTTTCCCAATGTCAGATACTTTTTCATATCTTTATAGCTTGCCATATGTATTTTTGGCTTCCTGATGAGGATGCCATCTGGCAGTACCTAAACATTGAGTATTAAAGTATATTTCATCAAAATCCAGGGTTCCAGAGCATTTAAATAGGTATGCTTGTGAGGTTCTCATTCATCACGTCATGGTTATCTGTTGTATCAATTAGAACAACTGGACTTGAAGTTTTTTAAATTCGGCATTGTTTTCGGTTAAATATAGTATATGGTATTACAGTCCTATTGCAGTATATTTGTAGTACATACTTATTACCTTGGAAATACATCTTACACAATATCTATTGCAGCATATATTGGTGTTTCAGGGTACAGGGATGGTCGTGTACTACCCACACATTTTCTGTTCATAATATACTCTGTGTTATGGTTTTTAAACGTTAACGCGTCGTGGGTTATTCTTTTGAACCATTGTCTAATTTGTAAAATTATTAATCAAACCTATCAAGAAGAAAAGAGAAAAAGGGAAGTGAAAAGAGAGAGGGGGGAACAAGAGAAGGGGAGGGGGGGAAATAAACAAAACCAGAAGAAAACTTCTTGTTCGTTGTTATTACTGTAGTAAATATATATAAACCTTTTATATGCATATATTATTGTCATTCACTTGTCCTATATTTGGGGGACTGATAGACAGGCACCGCCAGGAGAGCTCCCGACCAGGTTATGGGGCAAAATTAGCTCCATTTTTAACAATAAGAACTTTTATTGAATCTCCCTGTATGTGTTACTAATGGTAATATGAACAACATGTATATACAAATATAAACCCTGGAAAGACTATGTTACTATTGGTGATATGAATAACATTTATATACAAATAAACTCTGGAAAGACTATGCTGCTATTGGTGATATGAATCCATTTACAGTTATTTGGTCGTATTTTCATGCTAAGAAATGTATGCAGGCTCATGAATGTAACCATGCCCCCAGACATTGCCGTCACTGGTACACCACCAAAAAATCGCGGTTAAGTCATACCCCAACCATCAAGGCCCTGCCCGCAAACATCGCAACCATGCCCCAAATGTTGTGAGCATGCTACCAGATATGTGGTCACATTACGATCTGCCAGTAGACATCATGGCCACGCCCCAAACATTACAGGTACTCATGCCACACTCCACAAACAGCCTGTCCTGCCCTCAAACATCACAGGCACACTTCCAAACCCACCACACCCCAAACTTGACACCCCCTATATGGCATGCCCACGCTCACACTCTGAAACAGGGTGGCCAGGCCCCCAAATTATGGACCACCAAATGTCACATGCAACCTCCTGGACACCACAACATAACACAGACCCCCCAGACTGTCCACATCCTAGAATGCTGCGCCCCTACCCACTGCAACATCGCAGACATGCCCCATCCACCTACTCAAACCTGGACGATTGGGGGGTATGAACTACATGGGAATTACCTGCATTACCTAGACTTAAGCACCAGACACACACTACCCACATGTCCCACACTTCACAGATAGTTACAACTAAAAGAACATCATGGCACTTTCAATTTGGACCAGAAAGTAACTTATTGATTGGGATCTAATAGTCAATATAAAGTGGTCCTTGAGCAAGGATAAGTGTTAAAGGGAATGTCCACCACTCTAATCAAAAAAGCATATATAAAGAATACCCCCCAAAACCTAGAGTTCGTTTTATAGAAAACTTTAAATCAGCTCCCACACAGAGAATTACTACTATACTCCTCCCGCTCCACCACCCGCGGCTGCCACTTCCGGGTAAGGCAGTAAGTGTCGGCCGTGACTGTGACGTCACGGGACTCACTGCCTGCCATTCCCGAGCAGTCTCCACTGCGGCTGCTCCAGAACACAAAAAGAAAGAGTAGCCACAGTGGAGACAGAGTAAGGAACACGGAAGCAGTGGTGGAGCGAGGACCATGTGAGTAGAGTAACTCTGTTGTGGAGCCGAATTAAAAGTTTTTTATAAAACGAACCCTAGGTTTTGGGGGGTAATCTAGAATATATGCTTTTTTGATTAGAGGGGTGCCATTCCCTTTAAAGTGCAAGCACAGTGACATATCGATGACTAGTGTGCAAATATAGAGCACGCTTAATAAAAACACATAGAGCTCAGCAGTGCAAACAGAATGAAGCCTGGCTTAAACAACACAAAGAACCTGCACATCACATGCTTCAGAGACACTGACACCCCTAGTCACTCAAGTGCTGCGGTATTCATTTGGTCAACATGTTTTCCTCACAGCAAATTCCATGTACAGTAGCATGTTCACCACAACATTTGTATATTTACGCTCCAAGTGGAAAAACTATAATGTTATATGTATTTTTTACATATGTGCTATATCTCCCCAAGCAATGCCACCCTCCTAAACTCATGACTATAAATACATGATGTTCATTACCAACTGTGCACTTCTTTTTCCCCATCTCTTCCATCTAAGCCAAACACACCTACACGTTAAAAACATTATACCCACGTGTGTACACGGGCAATGCCGGGTACAACTGCTATCATAAAAGTATAAAACAAATGATAGCCCGGTCAGAAATACCTAACTCTAGTATATTCAGATTCATAATAACAAGTATGAGTATGAAGGTTTAAGTCTAAAAACATCTTTATTATATTAATATTAAAATTAGTGTGAAAAGCGAAAATTAATCAAGTATCAATAGATGTATATTTCACAAATCAGTGTGCAAATAGCCACAAGTGTGACAAGCAGCATATCAAATGGCCCACCCTCTCAAAAGTAGAAAAAACACATTGCATTCCCTTAAGGTAGCTATACTTATCATCAAGCTGTCACTTAGGTCCGTGCACGGACAAGTCAAAAAAGTGCCTGAGTATCTGGGCTGATAATGCAACAAGTACAGACAGCGGGGTCTCTGAACGAAATCCACATCAAAACAGGAGAGGGAGGGGAGCGTTTCGCTCGTGGGCTTTCTCAATGGCGCTCGAATAAAGGAAAAAGATATATGTCTGCCTAAACGATTGTGTGAAATACACACAATTAGACATTAAAGGACAACTCCACCCTCAAAGAACATCTTTTAGAAAGAACGCCTCTTTAAAATATGTTGATATATCATCTTTGTCCTATGAATTCATTACTGTATGCCTGCTATGCTTCTGGATGCCTCATGGAAACTGACAATTTAGAAACCTGTACTGAGCAGGTACTGAGCCTGGGCATGCTTAGAAGAGGCAGATAGGGAGATTAACATTCAGTCATTGGCTGTATTTCATCTGTCAAATCCATAACTGACGTTGCTAACTGGAAGAACCTGGAAGCAGAAACGGAAACAGGACATTGTGCAGGATTTCAGGTTAGACTTATATAGTTCAGATTTCAAACTATTACCGTTTAGGGTTTTGGGGTTTATTTACCTTTATGTAAGTTTTCATTTCAGGCTGAACTTTCCCTTTAATTACCAGCACATCTAAATGCATAGGATTATATATTTTATTTTGGCCACATTGGGTAGGACAACAGTTGGGTAGAAAAAACTGCCCCTGTGCATACCAGGTTTTGGGCTGAGGTATGAAGACAAAACTTATTCTGTACACACACAGGGTATGCAGCTGTACTTAGTATATGGCATATTAAAGGGCATGCTGTACAGTGTTAAAAAATCCTAACCTTACCCTCTCTGCTCCAAATGGTTCTCCTGCAATGTCTGTCCAAGTCCCAGAAAGTGAGAGTAGGAGCTTGTCTGTGAGTGAAAAGGTTTCCGCCTCTTACCTTTCCTCTGAGAGGTTTCTGGCTTGCACAGTGAAGCCCTCCCACCCACCCCACCTTCCCTCCCTCGGGATTCCTCTTTGCTGCCTGGTGTCCCTACCTATAAAACATTTTTCTGTAGTGTAGGGACCCTATCCCACTCAACCACTATGTTTGTTTCAAAAAAAACTGATCACACAGAGCTTTGTTCCCCAGTGTTCTGCACTGCAGGCAGTTCTTTGGTTGGCTGCCTCTCTGCAATTTCCTGCAAGCAGAGGGCCAATCAAAACACCAGGGAACAAAGCTCTGTTAATAACTTTCTGGGTTTTTTTTTTGCAAACAACATGACTGTTGGGGGTGGGATAGGATCCCCTACCCTACTAAAAGTTAGTTTGTCTTGAAGGTGAAGATACTTTAAAAAGATCTTAAAGATTCTGTATGTCTTTTTTCAAGATCAGGCTATACTGTACATAGTGCCGAGCGTTCTGCATATAGAAAGTATTGGGAGAAAGTTCGGGACTGACTCATTTCCTGACTCCCTATACTTTGCTAAAGAGGGACGGACTTTGCTGAGGGAAATTTTCAAAGATAGCGTCCATCCAACTCGATGGTGAACATTCATGCGTGTCAGGAATAATTGTTTCTGTGCTACTCACTTATCGCTAAAGGGGTGATTCAGGCAGATTTGACAGAATTGTCCCTTTATTGTTAAAGTGTGTACCCAGCTTTACTGGAAATACCTCAGTGTGAGCATGCTGATTTAATGACCAAATATTCTGTTTACAGACAACATGTACTATGATAGCATTTTGTCATGAACTGGTTAAGAACTTCACAAACTGCAGCAGATCAGTATCTCAAACCTCTTCTCTAAAGGAATGTCCAGAACATATGACAGCTTAATATTCCACTTAATATAAACGTTATAGACTGTTTTACTAGTGTGAAATGTCCTCGGGTGTTCTATTGGTGTTTTTTTGTCTTTGATATCATTGCTTCCTACAACTGAACCATTAATCCTTCATCTTATAAATATGATATTTGGAATTCACAAAAAACAAAAACAGCATAAAATCTAAAACATACAAACTCCACTAATAAACTTTATTTGTGGTGAATTGCAATGGATAGGCATTGTTGTAACTTATGTCACAAAATGTAAAGATAAATAAAGGATGTTATGTATAAAGCCTTGATATTGATATTTTTGATAGAAATGTTTTGATTTAACATCAGCAGAGTATTAATGATACTGATCGATGATTTACAATCACATGTAAATTAAGATACTGATTGTTATTTAACTATCACTGTGTAAAAGGATGCTTACAATCAACATTTATAACCAGTATGTTATTGCGATAACACGATACATAAATAAAATGTATCTTAGTTAAGGATGTGTCTCTGTCTAGACTCCAGTTGAACTAAAGTTTCTTTTTTTTGGCACTAAATGGAGAGCACAATCTTGCCTTGATCATGATTCTAGTTGCAGCCTATCAAAAGTAGTTATAGCAGTGTAAGAGTGTTTTTCTTTTTCTTACTGTGAGCTGGGAGTGGGACATCACAAACACCACTGCTCTGCCCCCAAGTCTCAGTCTGGAGCATGCCAACTATTGGGACAGAGCATCATTAGCTGCATCATATGCCCCTTCCCCAAACTTCTAAATTTTTTAAAGCTAGTCACAATTCCAAGGTGACATCTGATATCCTATAAAGATAATTATTTTTTATATCTGTATGTTGCCAGAAGCAAGGGCACTAAATTGATTGGCCTAACTGATAAGTCTGATTCAGGCAGCAGAGTCCTAAGGTAGAATGTATGATTGTGCATGCAATGCCACCTACAAGACAAATGGGCATTTTGGTCAACAATTAATTTGCGTATGGGTGTTCGGTAGGGCATCATTAGCGATCTGACCCGCAGATTAACAACCCGACCAAATGCCCATACATTCACAAATTGTTAGGACGTTTCTGCAGTCAGTCAGGCTTTATGTGTATGTCTGTACCAAGCCTATGGGTGTCAGACATTTTGCACATGGGTCTTGAGGCGATGGAGGTTGCTGTGGCCTCAGGTACACAAGGTAAGTGCTCGTTGCTAGAAGTGCACTGGAATATAAAGGAAAATCTGTACATTTTGAAAGAAAATTGATTGCTTTTAGTTTTCTCCCATAAGAGAAATATTAGCTCCACTTAACAAGGCCTCATTATAGTGAAAGCTAGTGCAGCTTTGGTTTTGTAATGTTTGGAAATTTGTAAATCTTGGGAGACAGGTGGTTAACTGAAACATGTTACATCCAAAACAATTACAGTAAAATAATTCTGACATATTCACTGGGTGGTTAACTATTCGGATGTCCAAGAAGGAAACGCCAGTAAATATTAACCTGTTTTACTTGCTGGGTTACTATTTTTGTTCTTTTAATGAAATGGATCTTGTTTCTATTGCCCTGTTTGACAATACTTGCATTTGTCAGGTGATGTGCTCAGTTTCAAATATCTTTTCTTGGTGCCCCTATTTTTTTTAGACTCAGCTTTATGGCATAACTATATGCACTGACAGACTGGTCTGGCTAGACCCCCTTTTATAATCAATGGAAAGACTTTCCAATAGACCATCTGGGAGTCTCAGACTCTGTAATGGGGGTGGCACTGCATTTGGTCTTTCAGGGTGAAGAACTAGCGACTTAGGTCCTCACCCTGGGGAGGAGGGTGGTGTGGAGGTATTAGTTGCCCTTTAAGATGTAAATGCAATTACTGTCCAAGTGTGATTGTGGCTGAAACCTTTGTGGAAATTGCTTTGTTTCAAGCAAATGGAAGGTAAACTAGCCTTTCTACCTTTCCTGTAACTAAAGAAACACATAAGGTTTTTGTTTTTTTTAATAAGGATGCCCTAATTGTGAAGCTTAGTTACAGCCATCTATAGCCGTGAGGGCACTCGGTAGTGCCTCCTATACCAAATAACTCTCAGACTCATATACAAACTCATTGTTGGCAAATTGGTGATAGTGATTACCTTACCTGTCATCACTATTACAAAGAACCTAGTAAAGTGCACAGTATATGGGGATTTTATACTCCTTACTGGATCCCATTATCAGTGCTAACATCTTGCACATTGTTGCAATTGGGGTTTATCAAATTGTGGCAATTATAAAGTGGCAGTGAAAGAACTACTTTTGTCCCAATTTTTTTCTCTCTGTTTCCAATGGCTATTTACTAAGATACACAAGTACAAATATAAAGACGGTGATATAGATTTAGCTATTCATATAAGGCTTCAATTTATGTGTTGCAATTTCTGGTCCAAGTGTGACGATCACAGAGATGTTTTTCAAAGGACAATCTAGGCATAACATGTCAACCCAACTACTTCTTACCTTGCAGACTTTTGAAAGGTGTTATGTGGTATTCAATTATGTTAACTGGACTTGGAGTTGAGCGCTTAAAGACTTTGCTGATTGCTTTCTCAATTCAGAATTGAGCTAAACTTCAGTCCAGTTGATCTATTAAATACCACTGATATACCATGACCTGGATGAATGAAAACCATCACAAGTGTTTTGAAAGTAAAAAAAAATACATCAGTAGAATGTTTTTTTGCTCCCACTGTACCTCTTACATGCCATTTCTTTCTTTTTTTTGTTGTTTGTTGTTTTAGGATACACATTTCCTTCAGCAGACCCAATTTAGTTTAATCTTGTTAATAAATCCTTACGCCTTGTTTGTCATGGTGCGGATAACGCCTCATCGACAGGCCACCAATGACCCACCACCAATGACATCAATGGCACTCCTGCTTATTGTACGGTTTCCCCCAGGAGAGCAAAGTATTGGAACTGAGGCTGAGATATTCAAAGAAACAGAGCAAACATTAACAGGTTGGCTCAAGGTGGAATCGGCAGTCGAGGTCTACACAGATACTAAAAAGCAGGGTACAAAGCAACTGGCAAAGACAAACAGAGTTATTCATATAAGTTCTTATCGTTAAAAATGGTGCTAATTTTGTTCCAACCAATCGATCTTATTTAACTTTTGAAAGCTAACATCTGATTGGTTGGGCAAAATTAGCGCCATTTTTAACGATAAAAACTTTTATTGAATAACCCTGAAAGTCAGGAGCCAAGCCAAGGTTAGACACAGGTAGTCAATCATATCAAGTGTATAAGGGATAGAACAAATTGTTATCGATTTACAAGGGTCCGATCGAGGCAACAACAAGTGGGCACAAGAATCAGCTAAATACAAAACATGATTCAAAAGAAATGCTCTACCAGCGGAGATCCTAAGCAACAATATAATGAGCTGAAACCTAGAGATGGCCGAAGTCGATTCGATTTTGAATTTTTGAGCTTCAGGAAAACTATGTGGATGTGAAGGGGAAGGTTAGTGCAAATACATATACATTTAAGAAAAAAAAATAGTATTTTTCCATTCTAATAACCTTAACCTGCCCACGGACGTGCTTGGGGGGGGTCGTTCGTTGGTCCTTGTATCGGACGTTTGTATGAGCTTTAGGCCCCCATCACTACTTAGATATTAGATAGATTAACATTTATCGATAGATGCACTCTAATCTATCTATATCTTTAGCGCCAGAATGTAAGTAACTTCCATCTGGCCCATTCCTTTTGCGATTGCAAATCGGTTGCAAAAAAGAACTGGTCAAGCGGTTCTTTCTGATTGCTCCAATGCCACGTTAACGTCAGAAGGTGAGTTCTAATGTTTGGGCAGCTAAGATAGGCAGCATAAACATGAAAGACAACCACAAAGAAAAAACTGTAATGTAATTGACCAATCACCAAGTTCAAACAACTGTGTGAAAGCAGGTTGACAGATTTACCCAACAGAGGTGGTGAAGACCCCCCAAGTGTCCAAGCCCAGAGTCCCTCTCGTGTCCTAAGCCCAGAGTCCCCTCTCGTGTCCCAATGCCCAGTCAATTCAGTGTCCCAAGCCAAGTCCCCTCTCAGTGTCCCAAGCCCAGGGACCCCACTCAGTGTCCCAATGCCTAGTCCCCTATCAGTGTCCAAGCCCAGAGTCTCAGTGTCCCAAGGACAGAGTACCCTCTCAGTGTCCCAAAGACAGAGTCCCCTCTCAGTGTTCCAAGGCAAAAGTCCCCTCTCAGAGTCTCAAGCTAGAGTCCCCTCAGTGTCCCAAGGCCAGAGTCCCCTCTCAGAGTCCCAAGGCTAGAGTCCCCTCTCAGTGTCCCAAAGACAGAGTCCCCTTTCAAGTCCCAAGGCCAAGTCCCCTCTCAGTGTCCCAAGGCCAGAGTCCCCTCTCAGAGTCCCAGGACAGAGTCCCCTCTCAGAGTCCCAGCCAGATTTCCTCATAGTGTCCCAAGGCTAGAGTCCCTTCTCAATGTCCCAAGGACAGAGTCCCCTCTCAGAGTCCCAAAGCCAAAGTCCTCTCTTAGTATCCCAAGCCAGAGTCCCCTCTCAGTGTCCCAGGACAGAGTCCCTTCTCAGTGTCCCAAGGACAGAGACCCCTTTCAGTGTCCCATGCCAGAGACCCCCCAAGGTCCCAAGCCCAGAGTCCCCTCTCAGTTGGCCAAGCCCGATCCCCTCTCAGTGGCCCAAAACAGAGACCCCCCTCAGTGTCCAGCCCCAGATCCCCTCTCAGTGTCCCAAAGACAGAAACCCCATCAGTGTCCCAACCTTAGAGTCCCTCCTCTCAGAGTTCCAAGGCCAGAGTCCCCTCTCAGTGTCCAAAGGCCAGAGTTCCCTCCCAGTGTCCCAAGGCTAGAGCCCCCTCTCAGAGTCCCATGGCCAGAGTCCCCTCTCATGTCCCAAAGCCAGAGTCCCCTCTCAGTGTCCCAAGGACAAGTCCCTCTCAGTGTCCCAAGGACAGAGTCCCCTATCAGTATCCCAAAGCCCGAGTTCCCTCCCAGTGTCCCAAGGCTAGAGCCCCTCTCAGAGTCCCATGCCAGAGTCCCCTCTCAGTGTCCAACGCAGAGTCCCCTCTCAGTTGTCCCAAGGACAGAGTCCCTCTCAGTGTCCCAAGGACAGAGTCCCCTATCAGTGTCCCAAGACCAGAGTCCCCTCTCAGTGCCCAAGCCCAGGGACCCCCCTCAGTGTCCCAATGCCTAGTCCCCTATCATGTCCCAAGCCCAGAGTGTCTCAGTGTCCCAAGGAAAGAGTCCCCTCTCAGAGTCCCAAGGCCAGAGTCCCCTCTCAGTGTCCCAAAGACAGAGTCCCCTCTCAGTGTTCCAAGGTCAGAGTCCCCTCTCAGTGTCCCAAGGCCAGAGTCCCCTCTCAGTGTCCCAAGGCCAGAGTCCCTCTCAGAGTCCCAAGGCCAGAGTCCCCTCTCAGTGTCCCAAACAGAGTCCCCTTTCAGTGTCCCAAGGCCAGAGTCCCCACTCAGTGTCCCAAGGACAGAGTCCCCTCTCAGTGTCCCAAAGCCAGAGTCCCCTCTCGAGTCCCAAGGACAGAGTCCCCTCTCGTGTCCCAAGGCCTGAGTCCACTCTCAGAGTCCCAAGGCCAGAGTCCCCTCTCAGTGTTCAAGGTCAGATCCCCTCTCATGTCCCAAGGCCAGAGTCCCCTTTCAGAGTCCCAAAGCCAGAGTCCCCTCTCAGTGTCCCAAGGCCAGAGTCCCAAGGACCAGAGTCCCCTCCAGTGTCCCAAGGCCAGAGTGTCTCAGTGTCCCAAGGAAGAGTCCCCTCTAAGAGTCCCAAGCCAGAGTCCCCTCTCAGTGTCCCAAAGACAGAGTCCCTCTCAGTGTTCCAAGGTCAGAGTCCCCTCTCAGTGTCCCAAGGCCAGAGTCCCCTCTCAGTGTCCCAGCCAAGTCCCCTCTCAGAGTCCCAAGGCCAGAGTCCCCTCTCAGTGTCCCAAAGACAGAGTCCCCTTTCAGTGTCCCAAGGCCAGAGTCCCCACTCAGTGTCCCAAGGACAGAGTCCCCTCTCAGTGTCCCAAGCCAGAGTCCCCTCTCAGAGTCCCAAGGACAGAGTCCCCTCTCAGTGTCCCAAGCCTGAGTCCACTCTCAGAGTCCCAAGGCCAGAGTCCCCTCTCAGTGTTCCAAGGTCAGAGTCCCCTCCATGTCCCAAGCCAGAGTCCCCTTTCAGAGTCCCAAACCAGAGTCCCCTCTCATGTCCCAAGGCCAGAGTCCAAGGACAGAGTCCCCTCTCAGTGTCCCAAGGTCTGAGTCACTCTCAGAGTCCCAAGGCCAGAGTCCCCTCTCAGTGTCCCAAAGCCAGAGTTCCCTCATAGTGTCCCAAGGCTAGAGTCCCTTCTCAATGTCCCAAGCAGAGTCCCTCTCGGTGTCCCAAGGCCAGAGTCCCCTCTCAGAGTCCCAAGGCCAAAGTCCCTCTTAGTATCCCAAGGCCAGAGTCCCTCTCAGTGTCCCAAGGACAGAGTCCCCTCTCAGTGTCCCAAGGACAGAGACCCCTTTCAGTGTCCCATGGCCAGAGACCCCCCAGTGTCCCAAGCCCAGAGTCCCCTCTCAGTTGGCCAAGCCCAGAGTCCCCTCTCAGTGGCCCAAGGAGAGAGTCCCCCTCAGTGTCCCAAGCCCAGAGACCCCTTCAGTGCCCAAAGGCAGAAACCCCATCAGTGTCCCAACCTTAGAGTTTCCAACCAGAGTCCCCTCTCAGTGTCCTAAGGACAGAGTCCCTATCAGTGTCCAAAGCCAGAGGCCCCTCTCATGTCCAAAGACAGAGTCCCCTACAGTGTCCAACCCAGAGTCCCCTCTCAGTGTCCCAAAGACAGAGTCCCCCTCAGTGTCCCAAGCCCAGAGTCCCCTCTCAGATCCCAAGGCCAAGTCACCTCTCAGTGTCCCAAGGCAAGAGTCCCCTCACAGTGTCCCAAGGCTAGAGTCCCCTCTCAGAGTCCCAAGGCCAGAGTCCCCTCTTAGTGTCCCAAGGATAGAGTTCCTCTCAGTATCCCAAGGCCTGAGTCCCCTCTCAGAGTCCATGCCAGAGTCCCCTCAGTGTCCCAAACCCAGAGTTCCCTCACAGGTGTCCCAAGGCTAAAGTCCCCTCTCAGAGTCCCAAGGCCAGAGTTCCCTCTCAGTGTCCCAAAACAGAGTCCCTCTCAGTGTCCCAAGGACAAGTCCCCTATCAGTGTCCCATGCCCAGAGTCCCCTCTCAGTGTCCCAAAGCCAGAGTCCCCTATCAGTGTCCCAAGCCCAGAGTTCCCCTCTCAGTGTCCCAAAGACAGAGTCCCCCCTCAGTTTCCCAGCCCAGAGTCACCTCTCAGTATCCCAAGGACAGAGTCCCCTCTCAGTGTCCAAGCCTAGAGTCCCCTCTCATGTTCCAAGGTCAGAGTCTCCTCTTCGAGTCCAAAGGCCAGAGTCCCCTCTCAGTGTCCCAAAGCCCGAGTTCCCTCACAGTGTCCCAAGGCAGAGTCCCCTCTCAGAGTCCCAAGGCCAGAGTCCCCTCTCAGTGTCCCAAGGACAGAGTCCCTCTCAGTGTCCCAAGGACAGAGTCCCCTATCACGTTCCAAGCCCAGAGTCCCCTCTCAGTGTCCCAAAGACAGAGTCCCCTATTAGTGTCCCAAGCCCAGAGTCCCCTCTAAGTGCCCAAAGACAGAGTCCCCCCTCAGTTTCCCAAGCCCAGAGTCCCCTCTCAGTATCTCAAGGACAGAGTCCTCTCTCAGTGTCCCAACCTAGAGTCCCCTCTCAGAGTCCAAAGGCCAGAGTCCCCTCTCAGTGTCCCAAAGCCCAGAGTTCCCTCACAGTGTCCCAAGGCTAGAGTCCCCTCTCAGAGTCCCAAGGCCAGAGTCCCCTCTCAGTGTCCCAAGGACAGAGTCCCTCTCAGTATCCCAAGGCCTGAGTCCCCTCTCAGAGTTACAAGGCCAGAGTCCCCTCTCAGTGTCCCAAAGCCAGAGTTCCCTCATAGTATCCCAAGGCAAGAGTCCCCTCTCAGTGTCTCAAGGCCAGAGACCCCACGAGTGCCCCAAGCCCAAAGTCCCTCTCAGTTGGCCAGCCCAGAGTCTCCTCTCAGTTGTCCCAAGCCCAGAGACCCCTCTCAGTGCCAAAAGACAGAGACCCCCTCAGTGTCCCAACCTTTGAGTCCCCTCTCAGTGTCCCAGGCCAGAGTCCCCTCTCAGAGTTCCAAGTCAGAGTCCTCTCTCAGTATCCCAAGCCAGAGTCTTCCATCAGAGTCCCAAGCCCAGAGTCCCCCTCTCAGTGTCCCAAGCCCAGAGTCCCCCTCAGTATCCCAACCCAGAGTCCCCTCTCAGTTCCAAGCCCGAGTCCCTCAAAGTATACCAAGGTCAGAGTCCTCCATTAGAGTTCCAAGCCCAGAGTCCCCTCTTAGTGTCTCAAGGACAGAGTCCCCTCTCAGTGTCCCAAGGCCAGAGACCCCTTTCAGTGTCCCAAGGCCATAGACACCTCTCAGTGTCCCAAGGCCAGAGACCCCCCAAGCCCAGAGTCCCCTCTCAATTGGCCAAGCCCAGAGTCCCCTCAGTGTCCCAAGCCCAGAGACCCTCTCAGTCCCAAAGACAGAGACCCCCTCATTGTCCCAACCTTAGATCCCTCTCAGTGTCCAAGGACAGAGTCCCCTCTCAAGTTCCAAGGCCAGAGCCCCCTCATATCCCAAGACAGAGTCCCCTCTCAGTGTCCCAAGGCCAGAGACCCCCCAAGTGTCCCAAGCCCAGAGTCCCCTCTCAGTTGGCCAAGCCCAGAGTCCCCTATCAGTGTCCAAGCCCAGAGACCCCTCTCAGGGCCCAAAGACAGAGACCCCCTCATTGTCCCAACCTTAGAGTCCCCTCTCAGTGTTCCAGGCCAGAGTGTCCTCTCAGATTTCCAAGGCCAGAGTCCCCTCTCAGTATCCCAAGGCCCGAGTCCTCCATCAGAGTCCCAAGCCCAGAGTTCCCTCTAGTGTCCCAAGGCCAGAGACCCCTTTCAGTGTCCCAAGCCAGAGACCCCTCTCAGTGTCCCAGGTTAGAGACCCCCCAAGTGTCCCAAGCCCAGAGTCCCCTCTCATTGGCCAAGCCCAGAGTCCCCTCTCAGTGTCCAAAGCCCAAGACCCTCCGTGCCAAAGACAGAGACCCCTCAGTGTCCCAACCTTAGTGTCCCCTCTCAGTGTCCCAAGGACAGAGTCCCGCTCTCAGTGTCCCAAGCCCAGAGTCCCCTCTCAGTATCCCAAGGACAGAGTCCCCTCTCAGTGTCCCAAGCCCAGAGTCCCCCTCTCAATGTCCCAAGACAGAGTCCCCCCTAAGTGTCCCAAGCCCAGAGTCCCCTCTCAGTGTCCCAAGCCCAGAGTCCCCTCTCAGTGTCCCAAGCCCAGAGTCCCCTCTCAGTGTCCAAAAGACAGAGTCCCCCCTAAGTGTCCCACCCCCCCAAGCCCAGAGTCCCCTCTCAGTGTCCCAAGCCCAGAGTCCCCTCACAGTATCCCAAGCCCAGAGTCCCCTCTCGGAGTCCCAAGCACAGAGTCCACTTTCAGTGTCCCAAGCCCAGTGTCCCCTCTGAGCATCCCAAGGACAGAGTCCCCTCTCAGGGTCCTAAGCCCAGAGTCCCCTCTCAGTATCCCAAGCCCAGAGTCCACTCTCAGAGTCCCAAGCCCAGAGTCCACAATCAGTGTCTTAAGCAATCTACCTTAACTTCTGTCTGAGTCCATGCCGCTGTGTAACTGCTGTGTCTGTTCGGTGAAGCAATAGAAACTGCAATAGAAACGCAATTGGATCACGCTTAAATGCGCTTTAGTGTGGCCTAGTCCTTAAGTGTTTTTTAAAGCTGCCAAAAATTTGATTCCTTTCTGCTCCCACTGCTCTGACTGCATCTGACCATATCTTACCATGTCCTGTCCATTGCTTTCACCCTGCGATTTTGTGATATAGCGAAAGACACTGCCTTAATATGGTAAGGTAATGGTAACTACCAGGGAACCATATCCCATTTTCTTATTGTTTTCTATGACAGATACAGACTCCTCCATGAAAAACACTGGGGGGCTTTTTGGGGGCTCAGTAATTCCCATTTACCCCACTGTAAGCAGCTCTGGCAGCTGTTATCACTTCTGGAATGAAATTATAAAACAAAATTAGTTGTAGGAGCTAAGGAGAGTATATGTGTATAAGTGTGTGGGTGGGGTAGGATGTTGGAATTGGTTTCTTTAGGTGCGGTGAGATATTGGGTTCTGGTCCAGCAATACAAACAGCAGCTAACTGCAGGATTGGGTGCTAGCTGTGGGTGAATAAGCTGTGCTTGCACAAAAAGGATACAGGTTTACACATAGGGGGGTCAGGGGAAGGGGCTGGGATATGCTAACTGCACCACCCCCTACCCCATGAAAAAGTAAAACTCCAAGAGCTAAAAAGAAGTGAAAGGAGGGTCAGCGAAGAGGAGGGTTGATTTATGGTTGATTTATGGTTGGTGGCAATTAATCCTTATTTCTGTGTTATTAATTGGAATATTATTTAATACAATTTACATGCCCTTTAAGAAAGCATTGTTAAATGCAGTTGTGGAACAGACAGCTTTTGCTGTGTATTCTTTGTAAAGAACAGGTTGACTCTACATTAAATAATTTATTATAGTTCACTAGAACACTGATGGGTGTTATATGAAACTTGCAAGACATTCAACAGGTAAATAAATAATTTACTAGTAAATTTGTGACATTAGGTTTTATAACAGGAAACGGTACTCAAGTGTAAAATGTATCCAGGATTTTAGTGGCAAAATCTGTTTCCTGACTACGTCAATTCTGTACAGTCCTGCCGGCTGAACTTTTATCTTATATATACTGTAGTGATATACGTGATATACTGTAATTATTCATTTGCCAACCTTCTGTCTGAGAATTAAAATGAAATAATCACCGTACAAAATGGATTATTCAGAAAATTAAAGAAAAGTTGCCAAAATGGTCATACTATGAAGGGTACAGCATTTTACCGAAGAAAGAATCCACAGTTTCTAATGACTGGAACAAAAAAAAGTAATCGAAAAAAACAGATTCCTTAATAAAGGCGCTAATAAAAAAAAAGAGCAAAAGTCTGCCTGTGCTTTTAATCTGCAGAAACCAATCAGAGGTTAGCTTTTTAACGGGTTACTGGTTGTTTGCTGCAGATTAGTAGCATCTGCAAACTTTTGAATCTCTTATCTCTTTACAGTAATATACGTCACCCTTGAGAATGTTTTGCATGATAAAGGGTTTAAATGGCAAGGTGCTTTCCTATAATGACTTTGTATTTTATTGTATTTTAGCCATGTTTGTTTATTTGCAAATTGTTATATTTCACTGGTAGCTACAAGCCACACTGGTTGCTTTTGTTTCGTGTCCTGACTTTGATGTGTTCTTACTTATTTAATATTTTGAGTTTGTTGTAGTCGGGGGGCTGTTGATAGTCCACATACTGTCCCCAAGTGCAGAGACTGACCGAGGCAGGATATATTCAGTGTTATAGTAATTTAACCTGAACTAAAGAATGAATTTGTGGTTAGAACAAGGTGATTCTAGGGCAGCACAGCCTTAAAGTGAGGGGTAACACTGCACCTATAGAACAAGCACTTGTGCTTAATTTGGCCATCTGAGGTCTCATGGCACATAATTACCTTGGTTAGAAATAAAAACTGATAATATATTGTCCAACAGATTAAAAAAATTATAATTATAATTACCTGAGTTGAGAGTTTAAAGGGTATCTCCACCCCCAAACATAAAAATTAGTATAATGAATCGGACCCCCAGCCCTAAATACTATTAAAAGTTCCAAAACAGCCCATAAATGTACTTACCCACCTTCATTTCCCCTGGCCACGGCCTCTGCTACTTCCGGCTAAGACTCAGTCAATCACAGACGCAGCTGCCGGTCAGCAGAGTGAGCTGAGCGAACAAGGCTGGATAAGTACATTTATGTGCTGTTTTAGAACTTTTAAAGCTAGTGGCTAGGGTTCAGGTAACATTGAAACACTTACCCTCTGGCACTCCACTGATGGCTCCTTCCCAGCAGATGGTGCTGTGTCCCCACCGAGCGTTAATATTTGGCACATGCGCGACAATACAAAAGAGAGGACAGCACGCCTGTCAGCTGGGAAGAAGCCGCGAGTGGAGCACAACCAAGTGTTGTACTGTTTCCTGGACGTGCTATTATTCACAGGGAGTTGTACACCAACTAAAGCTAGTTGGTGTACAGGTCCTGGAAATGTATCCAACTGTTATTCCACATGTCCTAATACTTTAAAGGAGAACTATTGTCTGGGGCATAGCTACCAGGGGTGCAAGGGATGCAACCACGCCAGCTCCCTTGGCCAAGAAGGGGCCCCATTTTGTGCTAAGGTTCCAAAACTACCAGACTGTGTTTTGCCAGTGGTCTGTGTACAAAGCATTTTTACCATTTTCTATGTGCCAAGCATTTAACCAGTGTCTGGCTGTGTGCAGTGCCAGTTTCACAACCAGTTTATCAGTGTCTGCATGCCAAGCATTTAACCAATCTTTGTGCCAACTATTTTACCAGTGGTTATATACAAAGCATTTTACCACTCGGTGTGCCAAGCATTTTACTAGCAGTTTACAGTTGATTAGTTATTTTAGAAGGTTTGAGGATCTAAGTTTAGAAATACTGTTGGAATCTGAATAGTTTTGCTAGGTGTATGGGTAAAGTATGTTTGTCTGTTTTAAAATGAGTGCCTTGGATGTTTTTTATGGAAACGATTATTTGGTTTGTGGTGCTGATTTGTGTTTGCGGCGGCATTGGGGGGCCCATGCTCAAATATTGCATCAGGGCCCATAAGTTTGTAGCTACGCCACTGACTATAGTGTAATTTCTACCTTCTAATATTGTTTCTGTGAGGAGCGCTTTTGCCAAGATGTGCACTATTTTTAATACAGAAGAGCCCAGGATACTAACCTAGCAAATAAAAGCTTTATTTGCTGGCAGCTATCAACTAAATTAAATTGGGAGGTAGGAATAATCCTACCTCCCTCCCCTCCCCTGGTAGTTTTACCACCTTACCAAAATTGAAAATGTTACATTTTTTGGGGCACGTCAGATATTTTGACCCAGACCAAACCAAAGAATCTGCAGCGCTGCTTTTTTGATAAAAACTTGTTTACTGTTTGTTAGTCTCTCTGATTGGATGGCTACTGTGTACCCAGCCTTATAGTGCCCATAGACACAACAACGTGGTTGTGCGCCCATATTGGCCAGAAGACTTTTTTTAAACTGCCCTATAAAGATGCCCATCATTGCATGTATGGCTATCTTTATTCTACAGGTCCAGATACTTTAACGATCATTCAGATCCTTTTCAAGGCTTGTTAATCTAAATGTTTTGGTACTTTTACCACATTACCAGTCCTTCTTTAAGCTAGTTAGTCCACCAGTCTAAAGAAAACAAATAAATATTCTTTTAAGTTGCTTATAATTATTTTCTAAATCCTCTATACGGAATAGTAGAAGGAAAGTTTATTTTAAATTATAGGCTAAATTGTTTCACAGGACAGAATAGCTATAGTTCTAAAGAGTTAAGCTTTACAAAAATAGCAGTAATATATATTTGTAAGATATGCTGCCACCTAGTGGTGGTAAGATAATTTGCTACACATGTTCAGTTTTTAAGTACTATCAGGGAGATCCATGTATACCCACGTTAACCCAAAGTAATATCAGGTGACCGTGAGTTTTGCGCGGATTTCACACCATTTTCAAATATTTTTGGAAATAGTGCTGTGCACCTGATACAAAACCCCTTTTGCTAAAGAGCATTTATAATAGGAAAATGCTTGTGAAGGTTCTCATTCATGCAGGTCATAGTATATCTGTTGTATTCAGTTAGATCAACTGGACTTTAAGTTTAGTTTTTGAAGACATTACGCTAGTCATCCGACTGGCTTTCTCAATTCAGAATGACTTGTACAAGAATCTGTTGGCAATTATGTACCCTGGAAAGTCCCAATTAGCATATCACAGCCAGGTGTTAAAGACATTATGAATGCAAGGCGTGATTGCATTGTGGCTAAGAGGAAAGCCCAGGGTAAGGTGTCAAAACAGCACTGTACATGGCAGACAGTTGGTGTCGTTTCCATGAGTTCTATAATTCCCCCCAACCCAAGAGTGTCTTTACATTTTTCAGTTGTCCTGAAATACACAAGTTAGAAGAATAAGTGATTGCATTCCTCTACTCCTACTTGTACTGTCAATCAAATCCCTGTGACGTGATCCTCTTCCCTGCTCAAGTCCCTCCCTCCCATGCTCTGTAATAAACATAGAAATCTGAGCATAAGCAGGGGGAGAGAGGTTTCTTTGACTGCAGAGATAAGGCTGCACTTGACCCCCCTTCTTGATAGCTTTCACTGATTGATGATGGGTCGTATTTTAGCTCCAGGACAGCTTGCTTTCTATTGGCCACTGTGCGTGGGTGTGTTTTTCAGGATGTTGAACTTTTAACTCCTACTGCACATGATAAGCTTGTCGATTAGCCGGAGTTGAGACATGGAGGAGGTAACAGAGGGGAGGGGGAAGGGGGGAGTGCTGCAGAGAGATCTGACACCGTGGTTAAACAGAGTCACAGACAGAGGTAGGAGAAAGGCAGCACAGAGTACATGAATTTAACTTTGCAATAGGCCAGTGTGTTTTTTTCACTATAGATGCCCTTTAAGTTTTTCGCTATGTTGTTAGGTTAACCCTCTAGGTTTACTTTTATTACCCAGCCCTTTGCAGCAGCTCTTTACTATGTTGTTTGTGTAAGTACATAACCTCCAACATTCACCTTTAATAAGGTACACTATTGAGAAATGCATTGTGCAAAGCTGTGCTAAGATCAGGCTCATTTCATAATCCTCTGCCTGCAGCACTAAACCATGCAAAAACACAGGAAAATGTGACATGGGAACTGTAGGGCAGAATAAAATGATATGAGCAGTAGGGCAGGTAAAGGCGACCAAGAAGGGTAGAAAAAAATGACACAGGAGCAGGAGGGAAGGAAAATAATGATAAAAAAATGTGTTTCATGTGTTAGTGAACAGAAACCTGTAAAAAATTTAAGTGCAAAAATACAAAGAAGTAAACAGACATAGCAATGATTGTGCTTGAGCACAATCTCCCAACTCAGATAATCATTTTTGCTGTGATTGGCTGTGAGAAACAGTCAGGTGTCTGTGGTCTAGTATTACATGCAGTGCAGCATGAAGGGGATGAGGATACACAACAAACCTTGGCAACACTACCAGCAGTAGTAAAACCAGTAATCTAAAATATTCTATGAATAATTTCTACTATGTTGCAGTGGTTTGTAAATAGTTGCACAGTCAAATGCGGCAAGTGATGCGATCTACATAGTAACATAGTAACATAGTAATTAAGGTTGAATAAAGACATACGTCCATCAAGTTCAACCTATTTCACCCTCTTTTTTTGTTTTTTTTAACCCTACCTAACAGTTGATCCAGAGGAAGGCAAAAAAAAAAACAGCTAAAAAGGGGGGGGAATTCCTTCCTGACTCCAAACGGCGATCGGAAAGTATCCCTGGATCAACCAGATCTATATGCATTAATACCAGTAATTCTCAATATTTTTTAGTTTTAGAAACTTATCCAGGCCTTTTTTAAAGCTATTCAATGAACTTGCCATTACCACATCTGATGGAAGACAGTTCCACAGTTTCACCGTTCTCACTGTAAAGAAACCTTTCCTAACCTGAAGATGAAACTTCTTTTCTTCCAACCTTAAAGGATGTCCACGAGTCCTCTGATATGACCTATTAGTAAACAATGCACCAGAGAGTTCATTGTATGGCCCATTAATATATTTGTATAAGGTTATCATGTCCCCACGCAACCGCCGCTTCTCCAATGTAAACAGCCCTAACTTGTCTAATCTGCCTGCATATTCAAGCCCCTCCATTCCCCTTATTAATTTAGTTGCCCTTCTCTGAACTGCTTCAATTTCCAAGATGTCCCTTTTATATATGGGATTCCAAAACTGCACCGCATATTCCAAATGAGGCCTTACCAGTGCCTTGTAAAGAGGGAGAATAATATTTTTCTCTCTTGAATCTATTCCCCTCTTTATACAAGACAATATCTTGCTAGCTCTAGCCGTTGCTACCTGGCATTGTTTGCTATAGCTAAGTCTGTTATCTACCAGAACCCCCAAATCTTTTTCCATTACAGATGCACTTAACACAGAGTTATTTATGGTGTAGGTGGCACCGGGTTTATTAAATCCCAAACGCATCACTTAACATTTATCAACATTGAATCTCATCTGCCATACTGCTGCCCATTTTGATAATCTATCTAGGTCTGCTTGCAGCACTTGCACATCATTGGAAGTTTCCAAAGCTCTGCATAGTTTAGTATCATCAGCAAACACTGAGACCTTGCTCTCAATGCCCCCTTCTAAGTCATTTATAAACAGATTAAACAGAAGTGGCCCCAGTACAGAACTAATTTAATTTAGGCCAGTAAGGGGAAGAGGGTCAGCAGTTTCCAGTTAAGTCCCATATTCGTGTATTGGATCATAAGAAAAATTGCAAGTAGCTGATATACTCTTGTTTAGTGTAGATATAATTTACATAATTACTGAATGGCAATTATGGTGTTGGGACTAAAAAAAAAAATCTTCAAGCAGTGCTGCCATTTAACCTTTATGCCTGTGGAAGAATATTTGTTAGTTAAAGGAGAACTAATCTTAAATTTTTAAAAACCTAACGTGAAAGCTTTTCTCCCCAGAACACCTATACATTATAAGATTCTTCTTTAGTAAGTTGCATTTAGTACAAGTGAGAAATAGATTCTGTAAATAAGAAGGCTTCCATGTTGTTGCCAGTACAACCCACAGTCCATGAAGTCATCAAAGAACCACGCCCCCTGACCCCAGTATCCACTGTCTCTATGCACAGAGTGTTTTCTATACAGATGTCTCCACACCAATATGGAATCCCTGATAAGACTTTGAAAGCTGCTTGGAAGCAGTTCAGAGAAGGGCAACTAAATTAATAAGTGGAATGGAGGGGCAGGCAGATTAGACCAGTTAGGGCTGTTTACATTGGAGAAGCGACGTTTGCGTGTAGATATGTTAACCTTATACAAATATATTACTGGGCCATACAATGAACTATCTGTGCATTGTTCACTAATAGGTCATATCAGAGGACACATGGACATCCTTTAAGGTTGGAAGAAAAGAAGTTTCATCTTCAGGTTAGGAAGGGTTTCTTTACAGTGAGAACGGTGAAACTGTCTTCCAGCAGATATGGTAATGGCAAGTTCATTAAATAGCTTTAAAAAAGGCCTGGATAAGTTTCTAAAACTAAAAAATATTGAGAATTACTGGTATTAATACATATAAATCTGGTTGATCCAGGGATACTGTCCAATTGCAGTTTGGAGTCAAGATGGAATTTTTTCCCACTTTTGCTGGGTTTTTTTGCCTTCCTCTGGATCAACTGTTAGGTAGGGTTAAAAAAAATAAAATAAAAAAAAAAAAAAGAGGGTGAATAGGTTGGACTAGATGACTTGATGTCACAAGTTCAATACCCCAGATATACCTTTTTTGTTTCTATTATATTCCATACAAAAGATAAAGCTTCTAATTGCACCTAGGCTTTCAGCTTATTTAGTGGTGGCTCAACTTGCAAGACGCCAGGTTTAAACACATACAGGGAGATTCAATAAAGGTTTTTATAGTTAAAAATGTGATTTTAGCTTTCTGATGTTAGCTTTCAAATGTAAAATAAGATCTGATTGGCTGGGGCAGTTAGCACCATATTTAACGATTAGAAATTTTATTGAATCTCCCTGATACAGTTCAGAAGGTCATGAGTATGAATCCCCAAACTTACCTTTATTTTTTGTTTCCATTATGTCCTAGTACAATATTCTACTTGTACCAATTGTTTATATAGTGTCTCTCTTAAGCTGGGTACACACAGTAACGATATAGCCCCGATACCGCTGGATCCGACGGTATCGGGGCTTTATCGTTGTGTGTGCGCTCGTTTCCCGAATGATCGTGTCGGCCGTACGCTCGTTCGGGAAAGGCCGAAAATTTCCATCGGCCATGCTAGACTCCCTATAGAGGAGTCTAGCGCGGCCGATGGAAACACACAGTCCCGAGCGTTCTCCTTATGAAGTTCATAGGGAGAACGCTCGGGACTGTGTGTATGCAGATCTTTGAAAGATGGCAGACAGGATCTTGCAGATCCTGTCTGTCATCTTTCAGAAATCTGTGCTGTGTGTAACGAGCTTAAGCCTAGAGGTAAGAGCTCTGCTTTTAGCAAGACAGAGTAAATGTACAAGTTGCAGGTTCTATTCCCCAGACTTACTTTTATTTTTGCTGAAATGTTAGTATTCGGTTTCTTACATCCATGCTATCTTTAAAATACACTGCAAAGATTGCTTTTCCTTTTGTATAAAAGGTAAAGGATTATATCATTGGTAGGACAGGAGCACTGAATGTGTTTAAAAACAAAAAATGAAATCCCTGCTCTGTGTCAGGGAGAGGGAGGATCTCTGTGCTGTAATGAGATTGGCTGTCAGCTTCTAGGAAGCAAGGCTGCAACTTCCTTGTTTTGATCTTTTGAGCTCTACAGAGCATGTGCCTGTACGCTGACACTTAGCTGGGGGTTTACCCAGCTATGGTGGATTGTGGGAGCTGACCCCTAGTACTCACAGGTTATTTTCATAAATCACCCAATGGCCACAGCAAAGGGAGAGGTGAGGCACAGCTTGTTGTATGTTTGTGAATGTGCTCTGTCTATTGGGACAATGTTGTCTGGAGACTTTAGTTCCCCTTTAATAAAGAATAGAAGTAGTACAAATGAGTCAAAGTTAATTTGTTGCCGTGTGGACAATGTTTTTGATCATATAATTTAAAATTGATATTACATAGGATGAGGACCTTAACTGCAGGGTTCTCCCCCCTCGGTCTTATCCAGTGTCCCTGCAGGGCCCGTGATGGCAGGTGGGGGCAAGAGGGCCCACAATTCCCATTCTATATGTTCCATGTTAAGCTGTTTTTAAAAAGCTGATTGCACGTATGCAGCAAATACACTTTCTACTCGGTTTTGGTCTTTTAAACAGCTGATTGTGCGTATCTTTACTGCATACATGTGATCTGCTGTTTCAAATCAGCTGATCACGTAGCCTCAAGGGAGGTGGTGTGTGTCAGGGTCCCAGCCTCCAATCTTGCGGGGGGGGGGGCGTAGGGCCCTGCACTTACGATCCTGGTCTTATCTTATTACTTAGAACAAGCCCTGCAAAGTGGGAATTTATGTAATAAGGTAAGACCCAGGGCGTGAGGATCTTGCGGTTTAGGTTTTCACCTGGGTACTATCACCAGGAGAGGGGAGAGGGGAGAGAAGATGATGGGGTTATAATTGTCAACAAAACAATTATAATTGTTATAATCAAAAATGAATTGATTCAGCTGTGTATTATTATTACATCCCCAATATGTGCTTTTTCTTTTTAATTAGAATTAGATTCAATATTTGATTCTTTAATATATCAAAATTTTAAATAGCCTGGCGATTTTACCTCTTAACTTTCCTGCAAAATCTCTGTCCTGGTCCATTCATTTTGTGTTTGAATTTTGACTGCAAACTGTTTTCCCAATGTCAGATACTTTTTCATATCTTTATAGCTGCCATATGTATTTTTGGACTTCCTGATGAGGATGCTCTGTGCAGTACCTAAACATTGATTATTAAAGTATATTTCATCAAAAATCCAGGGTTCCCAGAGCATTTAAATAGGTATGCTTGTGAAGGTTCTCATTCATCCACGTCATGGTATATCTGTTGTATTCAATTAGATCAACTGGACTTGAAGTTTTTTTTAAATTCGCTTTATTTTTCCGGTTCAACATAGTATATGGTATTACAGTCCTATTGCAGTAGTATTTTGTAGTACATACATTATTACATTGTATAATACATTCTTACACAATATATCTATGCAGCATATATTGGTGTTTCAGGTACAGGGATGGTCGTTGTACTACCCACACATTTTCTGTCTCATAATATACTCTGTGTTATGGGTTTTTAACGTTATACAGCGTCGTGGGTTATTCTTTTGAACCATTGTCTAATTTGTTAACATTATTAATCAAACATATCAAGAAGAAAAGAAGAAAAAGGGAAGTGAAAAAGAGAGAGGGGGGAACAAGAGAAGGGGAGGGGGGGAAATAAACAAAACCAGAAGAAAACTTTCTCTGTTCGTTGTTATTACTGTAGTAAATATATCATACATTTTATCTGCATATAAGTTATTGTCATTCACCCTTTGCTTCCATATTTTGGGGGACTGATAGACAGGCACCGCCCAGGAGCGCTCCCGCCCAGGTCAGAGACATAGATAGAGGAGATAGGGGATTATCAATGCCCCTCCCCTCTCCATTGGGGTGAGCCCCCTCTAGCACTGTAGTGTGGCAGAGGAGGAGTACCAGACTCCCCAGATCCTATCATATTTAGCGGGGCTGTGCCTATGCTGATAAGTAACTCTCTGATAGGGTAAGTCTTTGTTGACCAGGTCAAGCCATTGTTGTATTGTAGGTACGTCCAGTGCCATCCATTTGATTGTGATATTTTTCCTAGCGTAGAAGAGTATTTGGCTAAGTAGTGCTACTTGGTGCTTAGGCCATCTTTCTTCATCTACACATCCCAACACACAGAGTTCCGGCAGTTGTTCCATATGTATTTTCAGTTGTTGATTGATAAATTTAACAATCAGGCTCCAATAGTGTTGCAGAAGGGGGCACATCCATATCAAATGCCAGAAGTCTGCGTTAGTTGCTTTATATTTGGGGCAGGAGTCCTGTTGATTTGGTCGTATATGTTTAAGCTGTCTAGGGGTTAGGTATGCCTGGTTTGTAATATAAAATTGAATTAATTTGTTCTGTGCTGCATGTGAGACTTTATTTTGGCTGTTTAGCATCTGATTTATTGTATCTCCGTCCATGTCGTCTATATACTGTCTCCATTTGTCGACTAATGCACTTACATTCGGCTGAGTGTATGCCTGCAACAGTATCTTATATAGTCGAGACACCATTCCTTTTTTATGCGGTGATTGGAGGGTCGTGTATATTGGGTGGTCTCCTATTATGACCGGGTTGTCTTGAAATTGAGTTTTGAGGCAGTGCCGTAGCTGTAGGTAGCGAAACTGGAATGATTTTGGCAGTTTGAATTGGTTCTTAAGCTGGTCAAATGTTTTGAGTTCGTTGTTTGCGTATAAATGTCCAAAGTTATATATACCATACTTTGACCAGGCTGCTGCCTCATGGAATGCAGCTAGGTTAGTGTATGAGTGATTGTTCCATATGGGAGCATTTGATGGAATCTTGGAGTATTTGAGTATTTTGTTTGCTAGTTTCCAGACAGCAGCATCTTGTCTATGTATCGTTGTTATGCATCCAGTTGTGTGTTCTTGGGGGTCCCCTATATAAGCAAGATATGAGCTTTTTAGGTATTGCTGCAGCATAAAGTCTGACTGAGTTGGCTGTTCTCCCTCGGTCACCCAGCATTTCTGGTACCTCAACTGCCCGGCTAGGTAGTAGAGTTGAAGATTTGGGAGACCCAATCCCGTGTAATCTTTAGTTGCCTGCAGCTGAGGAAACTTCACCCTAGTTCTTTTTTGTCCCCATAGAAAGGATGTCAACAGGCTGTTAATTGAGGAGAAAATTTTGGGGGGGATATAGCTTATGGCATGCTGCATTCTGTAAAGAATTTTCGGTAATATAAAAATTTTTAGTATATTTATTTTCCCAATTAGATTTAGTGGTAGTACTTTCCAGTGTAGTAATTAATCTTTGATAAACTTGATGAGTGGTGAGATGTTGAGGTTGTGGAATTCTGACGGTGATTTGGTAACATATATCCCGAGGTATCTGAAGGACTTGACGATTGGGATTGATTGAATGGTGTGTGTTGATGTTAATATAGTATCATCTATGGGGAACAGATATGACTTATCCCAGTTTATATATAGTCCAGATTTTGGGCCAAATTCGTCTATAGTTTGTTTTGTTGCTAGCAAAGAATCACTTGTTGCATTTAAATAGATAATCATGTCATCAGCATACAGTCCTATTTTTTCTTCGTACGGGCCCAGCTTCAGCCCTTCAATCTTGGGGTGTGTTCTAATTCTGCATGCCAGTACCTCTATCGCCAGGGCGAACAGGAGTGGTGATATTGGGCATCCCTGTCTAGTGCCAAGGTAAAGCTGGAACGGTTCAGACATGGTTCCCTGTATAGTAATTCTGGCTTTGGGCAAGGAGTACAGCAGACGGACCCATGCTATATATGTCGGCCCAAAGCCAAATCCCTTAAGGACTTCCCATAGATATACCCATTCAACCGAATCAAACGCCTTTTTGGCGTCTAAGGAGAGCATCATCCTGTGGCCAATATTATCATGGTCTATTTGGGTCTGGATCAAAGTCTTCCTAATGTTTATAGAGGTGGATTTATTGGGCATGAAGCCAGTCTGTTCTTCGGCGATTATTGTGGTGATGACACTTTGCAGCCTGTATTGCCAGTATTTTTGCCAGTATTTTGTAGTCACAGGTTAATAGGGATATAGGTCGGTAGGAGTCCCTATTCTCTGGTGGTTTTCCTGGTTTTAACAGAATTATGATATTGGCTTCGCAGAGTGATTTGGGTAATAGACCTATATTAAATGCCTCGTTGTACATATTTAATAGCGGGGTAGACAGAGTTTCCTAGAATTTTTTATATATTTCTATCGGTAGCCCATCGAGACCTGGAGCTTTACCATTCTGCAGTTGTTGAATCGCCTTTTCCACCTCTGCGACTGAGATTGAGGATTCTAGCGAATTACATTGCTCTGTTGTGAGTTGAGGTAAATTAGTGTGTGTTATGTACTCAGCTATTTCTCGTTGTGTGGCAGTGAGACTAGAGGAGTATAGTTTTGAGTAGTAGCTCTGGAAACTACGTGTAATATCCTCCGGGTTCTGAATTCTTCCCAAGACTGGGTCTTGAATCTCTAGTATCGTGGTGGGGGTGTTTATGTTCTTTGTCATGTATGTTAACAGCTTGGCTGACTGGTTTCCAAGTTCAAAGAAGGACTGCTTGTTAAAGAATTGTTTCCGCTCTGCCTTGTCCTGTAGTAGTGTGTTATATGCTCGTTGTTCCAATAATAGATTTTCGTATGTTGTGGGGTTGGGTGATTGTACATATTTCTGTTCTGCACCTAGTGTCTTAAGTCTCTGGTTCTCTTCTTTTTCTCTAGTTAGTCTTTTAATGTATGAGATTGTGCTTTTCAGGGTGCCTCTTAGAAATGCTTTCATTGCGTCCCATTGTGTTAATGGTGATACAGGCCCTTGGTCTATTTCAAGGTAGTCTTGCAGTCTTTGTAGTGTTTGGTCGCCTTCTGGGAGTTGTGAGAGCCAGAATGGGTGTATTTTCCAGAAACGTGTGAGGTGAGTTGGGATGTTTCCTGCTAGTTGAATTATAAGTGGGGCATGATCTGAGGGCCCTCGCGGAAAGGTTTCTACTTTTTGTATTTTCCAGGTTAAAGTGGAGGACACGAATATGTAGTCTATTCTGGATAGAGTTCCATACGTTGCCGAGTGGCATGTGAACATTGATTTGTTTGGATTCATGTATTTCCAGGCGTCTACTAAGTTCCACTCCTGGGTGAAGTGATATAGTTGAGTGTTACTTTGTTGGTGGCCTTGGGGGATTCTAGCTGGTAGCCTATCTCTTAATTCATTCATAACTAAATTGAAGTCCCCAAGGCAAATGATTTGCGCCTGAGGGAATTGTGCAATAAATGGTAAGGCCTGTGATAGTAGAGCAATGCTTGCAGGGGGAGGGTTATAGAAATTCAGTATTACATATGGTGCGGAGTTTATTTTGAGTGCTCTAAATACATATCTGCCTTTGGTGTCTGACTTGCTTTGCCAGATTTTGTATCGAACCGTGTTTCTGATTAGTGTAGACACCCCCCTAGAATATGTGGAGTGGCAACTGTGTGATGCCCATCCCACCCATGGTTTTTGTAGATACTTGGTGTCTTGAGTTAGAAAGTGTGTCTCTTGTAGGCATATTATATCAGGAGATTGCCTGCGTATTACGTCCTGTATGATGCTTCTCTTCCTGGGATTACCCATTCCCCGGACATTCCATGTCATTATTTTAATTTGAGAGCCCATGGCCTATCGTGTGCCAGTACAGCCCAGGGGCTCAGGGCAGCTCCCAGGCCGGCGCCCGCCCCGCCCCACATTACTTTGCAGACATACATATATACATTTGAACAGAGATTGCTTGTAACCTGAATACCAGTAAACCAAAAAAGAAAGAAGAAAAAGAAAAGGAAAAGGAAACAACATTAAACCAACATTATCCCAAAACATCCTATCAGGGGTTACCGTAGCAACCATTTACCCCGAGTAGAGGGAAAAGGGACGGGGAGAGAGGCTTTTGCTCCCGGTCCAGTCATTACAGAGCAAGACATAAAGGGGGGGGGAAAGAGTGGCCGCAGTGAAGTCAGTCGGTCAGCACCGCGGGCACCCTCAGTTGGTATTGTTTGGGCAGTTCAGGGTTTACATAAGGGCCGTAGTGATTACTTTCATCCTACAGCATACCGGTAATTGGGTGTTGACATTTTGTTTGGTTAAACCCACTGAACTCGTTTTGTTTCACAATATTCAACAGAGTCTAGTTCCCTATCTATCAAAAAGGGTGACTAGATCAGAGGGGCTAAGACTCTATACCTGTCTATAAATATCAAAGGCATGGTATGTACATATTTTAAAGGCATATAGTTGTGCCGGCTCATACACATTGTACTTCGATGTTTGTCCTGTTTGTGTACATTTGGCCCCGTGTCAGCGCCAGTACAGGGCCATAGTTTGTAGTTTTACAGTCATTTCGACATCTAGATACCCATCCACCCAACTCAGGTAGTATACCAGGGGGCTATAGTTACGGCCTATGACTTGGTCCCCAGGACCAACCAGGGCGTCCATCAGGACCCAGGAGAAAAAGGAAAAAGCAGGTAGTCCCCACTCTTGTGGCCAGACTGTTGTGATGGTAGCCGGGGCAGCCCGGCCGCTGTTGCAGGTGTCCTAGCATGTTATGTAAAGGATGGGATTAACCGGTCAAGTATACACTTTGGCTGCAGTGTGCCCCCCACATAGTCACAACCATCATACTTTACCAGTCAGTTGGTCATATGGCTCAGCTGGATCACAAGTTGCGTGTATTTTTCTTGGATTTTAGGGTTTTAGTGCTGTACCACTGGTATCTAACCACTCAGTGGCCTCCACAGGCGATGTGAAATAATATGTGTTGTTGCCCTTGATATCAGTTGGTCATATGGTTCAGTTGGGTCACATGTTGCGTGGATTTTTCTTGGATTTTAGGGTGCTATACCACTGGTATCTAACCCCTCAGTGGCCTCCACAGGCGATGTGAAATAATATGTGTTGTTGCCCTTGATGATCCGAAGTCTTGCCGGGAACATCATGGAGTACTCCAGGTCAGCTCTGCGGAGTCGCTGTTTAATTGCGGAGAATGACGCCCTTTGCTTCTGCAGGTCCGGTGAATAATCAGGGTATATAGATATTGTTGCGTCTCCATGCTGCATCGG
Organism: Hymenochirus boettgeri; assembly: GCA_019447015.1. Taxonomy (NCBI): domain Eukaryota; kingdom Metazoa; phylum Chordata; class Amphibia; order Anura; family Pipidae; genus Hymenochirus; species Hymenochirus boettgeri. The sequence goes on from CM033469.1 coordinate 244,965,112, forward strand.
TGCTTGGTTTCTGGCCATACCTAGTATGCTGTCTCTGTCTCTTGAATTTAATAAACAAGCTATTAGTGGCCTAGGTCTGGCTCCTGCTGTCAGTGCCCTAACCGGTATCCGGTGGGCCCTCTCCACTGTGAATGCCGCACTAAGATTATTTCTGCCAAATTTCGTAATCAGCCACTCCTCCACAAATTCGGTAGGTTTGCCGCCCTCGGCCCGCTCCGGGAAGCCCACCAACCTGATATTTTGCCGCCTGGATCTATTTTCCAGGTCCTCTGCCTTGTTTTTGTATATAGTGAGCTGTTGCTGGAGTGCCTGAATATCTCCCCGGACAGGTTGTATGGTGTCCTCAACATTAGATGTTGAGGACACCCCCACCCGGTGTCTCCCCCACCCGGTTGTGCACCTTTTGTAGATCTTGCCTAAGGATCCCTATGTCGACCCTGGCCTCCTCTATGAGCACTGTGAGGGAGGATTTTATATCTCCGATTGCAGTCAGCAGGCTGGTGTGGACCTGGGCAAGCGTGGGTTCCTCCTGTTCTTCTGTCTGCGGGTCCCCGGTGCGGGCCAGAGCCGGCCGTTGCAGGCCGCAGGCCTGGTTTGCATGCTGCCCACGTGGTGGTGTGGTGGGGTCTTGCGGATTCGGGTCCGGTTGTGCCTGGTGTGCGAACCTGCTAAGCCTGTCAGCGGCTGAGGTATCTCTCCTTTCTCTGTCTTTATTCTTGCCCATTTTCACTGTGGTAGTTGCTCAGGATAGTGTGTGAGGGTAAAAACAGACCAGGAGCTCTTTCCTCCACGTCCTCTCACGCCGCCATCTTGGACACGCCCCCTCGGACTTGAAGTTTAGTTCTTGAAGACGTTTCGCTAGTCATCTGACTGGCTTTCTCAATTCAGAATGACTTGTACAAGAATCTGTGGCAATTATGTACCCTGGAAAATCCCAATTAGCATATCACAGCCAGGTGTTAAGGGCGTGATTGGATAGTGGCTAAGAGGTGTTATAGGAACGCCCAGAGTAAGGTGTCAAAAATGCAGGTACACGGCTGAGTCCTATGTAATGTTAACATATTGGCAAAGGAACGTGACTGGTTCAAGAGAGGTGTTAAGGAGGCCATTTATGTGAAAATAAAGAAACCAAGCCTAAATAGAGGTGGGGGGGTTCGACACCAACTGTCTGCCATTTACAATGCTGTTTTGACACCTTACTCTGGGCGTTATTATTCCAGTATCCCATTATCTCAGCCGGTATACCACTGATAAAACAATACTGATTGGCTGGGCCCTTTTTTAAGGTTCAAACCATTGATTTTTTATGTGTTTATTATATTTATTTCTCTGTTTTTATTGTCTGAAATTAAACATAGTTTCACTGAAGTGTAGGTCATTTGTCATTATTATAAGCCACACTGAAATTACCTGCTAACCGAGAACTAACAGTAGAGGGCATTGGAGGTACATTTTGACACATTCACCTCTTCCATGTTAAACAAAAAAATACATAAACCCCAGGTATTATGCATCTGCTAAACACATGTTTACATCCCAGTTATTAGCTTTATAGCTCAAGGGAACACAGAGAAAAGGAGATAGAAAGTATAGTAACGCTTCTTTTTTGAACTTTAAGGACACTCCACCGCAAACGCAAACGCACACTGAATCGCATGCAATTTTGTGTGCGTTTTTTTCATTAGAACTAGAAAACCGCATGCGATAGCGCAAAAAAAGCAGAACGCAAATCGTATGTGCAATCGCATCACACCAGAAAATGCACACTTTCGGTGCGTTGCCGCAATGGCAATGATTGGAAAAACCCATGCGCAATCCCATGCACAAGCGCATCGAAAACGCGCTAGTGTGGCCTAGCCCTTAGGATGCAGGTACACTGGTCTGGACAACAAGTATGAAAAGCACATTCCCAAAGTTGCGTATGTAAAGTGTGTGCACATTGACATGCGTTTCATATGTATAACAGTCCATTTGCTTAGCCATTTTGCGTTATTGGAGCGCATGTGTGATCACACGGGCTCGGATAATGGAATGCGGCCGCGTACATTGACACGCACTGCCATGTGTTTCTCATGTGCTAGCGGATCACAAAACGCAATCATAAGCACATGGGAAATGCGCTAGTGTGGCCTAGCCCTCAATCAACGTTACAATGGAAAATACAATAGAAAAAACAACTGGTATAAGAAAAAGAAAAGTCAGGGGTTTTCAAGTAAAATTTAATTTTTGGAATTAAATAATTGTAAACTCAAGGAGTTTCACACATACCTTGTCCCTAAAAAAAAATATGTAAAAAATAGACTTTAAACAGATTAAAACCGTTAAACAAAAAAAAGTATGCTTTGAATACATTTCCAAAGCTGGATCTTTTAAAGGAATAGTTCACTCAAAAAGTGAACTATTCCTTTAAAGGGCATGTCAACCCCCAAAACTAATATTTCCCCCACTACTGGCCCCACTGGGTAATGTTTAAAAATCCTTACCTTACCTCCCTGCTCCAAATGGTTCTCCTGCAATGTCTGTCCAAAGTCCCAGAAAGTGAAGAGTAGGAGCCTGTCTGTGAGTGAAAAGGTTTCCACCTCTTACCTTTCCTCTGAGAGGTTTCTGGCTAGCCCACTGGAGCCCTTCCCCCCTCCCTTGATACCTGTTAGCTGCCTGGTGCACTAGCTTTGAATCCTTTTTCTGTAGTGCCCCCCAACCACCATATTTGTTTGCAAAAGAAATAATGTAATGTACTTACAGAGCTTTATCCCCCCAGGGTTCTGCACTGCCGGCAGCCGTGTCTGTGACTGGCTGCCTCTCAGCTAATCACGGACGTGGCTGCCAGTCCGGCCCCAAGCTTGCAATTTCGTGCAAGCAGAGGTCTGGATCAGAACTCTAGGGGAATGAAGCTCTGTAAGTACCCTTCTGATTATTTTTTTTGCAAACAAATATAGCGGTTGGGGTGGGATAAGGTCCCCTACACTCCATAAAAAAATTTGTATGAAAGGTGGCGATACCCTTTATTAAGACCCAAAATTGTAGTGCAAGGTGCATTTGCATTAGAACCATGACCTTTTACACACACTCTCGTGCCACATACATTTTAACTGAAAACAATTTTCTCATCTGCAAAAACCTGAATAACTAGATTTCATTAATTGCTGTAAATCACACTGCATACCTAATCCTCCATCTAGCAAGACCACATTTGTGTTCAAGCTAATTTGATGTTTCAGGAGCTCTCCACTCTAAAATGCTTTAAAGGGAATGTCCACCCCCAAACCATATTTTAATATGTTATTTGACAGTATTATAGCTGTAAAACAAGACAAAAAGAAAATCCATTCAGGCAAACTTGAGATACATACCTTTTTTAATCAGCTTTTTGCAGACCAGGAGTATCTCTAAATCCAAGCTTGCACCTGTCACCTTGCGCTGTGCCTTATGCGTTCCCATGCAGCCTGGGTCTTCCCTCTGCACTACTATTGTGACATATGCAGGGGAGCCCTTCCCCCACTCCATCCATCCCTCTGGAGCCCTCATTGCTGCTGGGTGCCCTACCTCTAAAAACCTTTAACATTTGGTAGGGTACCCTAGCCCACCCCAAACCGCTGAGTCAGTTTGTTAAAAAAAAGCGACAAAACTCTACTTACAATCCTTCATTCCCCTGACATTCTGTATTGCGGTCCACCCCCTGCTTGCAGTTCCGGCAAGCAGAGGGATGAGATCAGAGTGCCGGGGGATCTAAGCAGGGGGGCCCCTACCATGAAGCAAACTGAAACATTTGCTCAGGCCGCACCCCTGCAGAACACTTAAAAGGCGGCAAAATACTGCATTTCAGCACCAGTCCACCAATCAGGGTTAAGTCAGCCCTTCAGTCCACCAATCAGGGTTAAGTTAGCCCTCCAGTCCACCAGTCAGTGTTAGTCAGCCCATCATACCCACCTCCACTATTTTCCCTGATGACGCCACGCCCACTTATCATGCTGCCACTCATCTGCCAATAGAGGTATTTAAAAGTTTTTTCAGGTGTCAAAAACCCTAGGAACACCCCTGGATCTAAGGATTGTAAGTAGAGTTCTGCACACTTTTTTAACAAACAAACCTAGCGGTTGGGGTTGGGCTAGGGTCCTCTATCATATGTTAAAAGTTTATTTTTCAGGTGGAAATAAAATTGTGCATTAAAACAATATATCAATTGCCTTTTTATGTTTTTGCTAATACTATACCTGTTTAAAACATCTTTCAAATAAACTGGGGTAGACAGGTGCACTACTAATTAGCACAGGCTGTGGATCACTGAAATACAGTGGTGCTCAAGGGAAAAGATAGCTTACAAAAATACAAAGAGAAGGGAACTGGAGACCAAAGATCTCCCTTCCCAAAAAGTACCCTAAATAACAGCACTACCACATGCCATAATACAGTAAAAAACGATTTATTAGGTTCACATAAATAAATATACCCCCCTCACACACAGTATATACAATAGAAACATCACATCACTAAAACCGGGCGTCCCCGGTGTATCAAAAAAGGAAGGCTATCCAACATAGCGTGTGTCTCAATAGTGGCTCCAAACCCACCAACCAAGAAAAACTAGATCGTAAGGGACTTAAAGTGAGAAGCCAAGTCCGACTTACCAGGCTTCTTCACGGACGGACCACACTCTTCACCCTATCGATCAGAAACACCTATGGAGATCCAATGTCCACCAGTTCACGATATTCCCAACTTCTAGTGGGTCCACCACTACTCGTATCAGAGTCCCGCTCCCGATCGCAGATAAGCACAGTAGAGACACACGCCAAGACCACACTTCCAGACCTACACGTGTTTCGCCGTTCCTTCCATTTTACTACGGCTTCCTCAGGGTCACATGATACACCCTGCCTTACCCCCTTAAATAGTCCGCCTCTTAAAGACACATTACTTTATTTACTAGGATAGGCTACAAAATAGAAATATGTAATCATCACACAGTAATATTCTTTACACACAAAACAAGGTTATCAAGGGGGCTTCACTTCCAAACATAGCATTCCCAACAGAACATACAACTGGACCCAAGAGCTATTAAATCAATACAAGGAGGATAATACCTCCCATTTAGAAACCCCAACTAAGTGTAGAACAATAGTAGGGGCGACAACTAATTATAGATAGCAATTAAATTGGATGTCATCATTTAGACCGGATGGGGCCATGGTATTCAATTTGAAGATCCAACGTAGTTCACGCTGGAGAATAACTTTCTCCAAATCACCACCTCGTATACCCAGTTTAACCACTTCTAATCCCATAAACGTCCATTTAATGTTTTTCTTACTGTTGTGCTCTTCTGCTATATGTTTCGCTAGGGCTGACCTTTCAATCTGATCTTTCTGTACTGCCCTATTGTGTTCCTGTATTCTAGTAGTTAAGGGGCGAAGTGTCTTGCCCACATATTTCTTATTACAGGCACATTGAATCAAATAGATTACCCCAACAGTCCTACAGGATATATATTGATAGATCTTAAATGCCCTCCCTTCATCAGAGCATATTTGATCAGTTTCCAACATACGAGGACACATTATACACTTCCCATATCTTTTATTGCCCTTCTATTTCTTATTTGTTAACCAATTGGTGTTACTTCTCTTATCTACAAAGTGACTAGGTGAGAGACAATCCCTCAAATTAGGGGCTCTCTTAGCCGTAAGTGACGGATGATTCAAAATAGAATCCCCTAGTTCTTTATCCTCTGATAAGAGAAACCAATGTTTGTCCAAAATTGCCCTAATTTTTGACCATTCCTGGTTATAGCCAGTAATTAGCCGGATCTGAGATTCTCCATCTTCCTTATCCTTAGTCTTTCTTCTAAGGAGGGACTGTCTACTTGTATGAGAGGCCCGTTTCCAACCCCTCTGCACCATTTGTTCAGAGTAACCCCTTTGGTAAAACCTTTCGGCCAATTCCCTTGCCTGACAGTCAAACATCTTGTACAGTTGCGCTTAATACGATAGAACTGGCCAACCGGGATCCCCTTAATCAAATTGCGGGGGTGGTGGCTAGATGCTTCAAGCAGAGTGTTCACTGCAGTTTCCTTTCTATAGGTATATGTGGAAACTGACGTGCCCACCCTACGAATGGCTAAATCCAAGAAGTGTATTTCATCCCTGCTGTATTCAAAGGTTAACTTAATGTTATACACATTATTGTTCAATTTTTCAACAAACTTAATGAGGCTGTCCGGAGATCCTTTCCATATAAGCAAAACATCATCTATATAGCAGATCCATAGTAGTACTCCCATTCCGGAGTCCAGATCCGCTATCACATTGCTTACAATGTAAGTCTCCCAGAGGCCGAGATGGAGGCAGGCGTACGTAGGAGCGCACGCCGCCCCCATCGCGGTCCCTCTCAGCTGACGGTAGTATTTGTTGTTAAAAACGAATATGTTGTTGTTAAGTACAAATGATAATAACAATATCACAAATTCGGCATGGGTTTTAAACTTAGATTCCCTAGTTTCCAAATACATTCTCGAGGCATGAATTCCTACCTCATGAGGGATTGAAGAGTACAAACCCTCTATGTCTAGTGTCACGAGCAGAGAGTCCTCATCCAAAGAAATCCCCTCTAGTTTGCGCAACACGTCTGTAGTATCCTGTACATACGAACTCAATGTAAACAGAAAGGGTCTAAGTACCACATCAATATATTTCCCCACATTTTCCGTAGGACCACCTATCCCCGCCACAATAGGTCTCCCCGGAGGGAAACTCCTTTTTTTGTGCACTTTGGGGATATGGTAGAAAGTGGGAAATGTGGGGTATTTTCTCCACATGTATTCATATTCCTGTTTGTTTATTAGTTTCTCCTTTAAACCTTGATCCAGAATTTCCTTAAGTTTACTTTGAATATTCCCCATAGGATTAAGAGGTAACATCTCATATTGTTGTTTGTCACTTAAAAGTCTCAAAGCTTCCATTTTGTATTGATGTTTTGTCATAATTACAACATTACCCCCTTTATCCGCCGTACGGATTATCAAGTCATCACGCTGTCCAAGAATCTTGATAGCTCTTATTTCACCACTGGATAAATTGGACATACCAGGAGACATATTCATTTTTTCTATATCTCTAGATACTAGTTTCACAAACAGATCTATGTTAGGGAAACAACTTATAGAGGGGTACCACTTAGACTTGTTTTTAAGTCCCGTAGCTACCTCCGTAGCTATATTTACCACCTTCGTAGTGCTATCCTCCGAATCCTCATCCATGAGGCTGCGAAGGATTTCCAATGTTTTCTTATCCTTCTCAGTAAAAAATAAACTTTTATGTTTCCTTGCAAATAGTTTTTTGAGGGTTACTTTATGGGCGAAAAGATGGAGGTCTTTTATGAAATCAAATTTTTGAAAATGATGAGTGGGAGCAAAGGATAAACCTTTCGAGAGAACCGAGATAGTATCAGCATCAAATGCTTCATTAGTCATGTATTATGGCATGTGGAAGTGCTGTTATTTAGGGTACTTTTTGGGACGGGAGATCTTTGGTCTCCAGTTCCCTTCTCTTTGTATTTTTTTAAAACATCTTTCATAGAAAGTTGGTAGGAATACTCACTCCTATTTCTTTGAGGAGCACCAGCCCAAAGGAAACTGATTCTGCCAGTCTTCCTCCTGGCTTCAGCACTATCTTTAATAAAGGATTAGTCCAGGACAAACCTGGCAAATAAAAAAACTGTACGTGCTGTAGCTCCTTAACAAAATGAAATTTGTGAGGTAGGAATAATCAATCCTACCTCCTAGCCCCAGGTACTTTAAATTTTTTAAAAGTTACATTTTAGAGTATAGTTATCCTTTAACACAAACTATTAAAAAAAATTGTATGGATGTCATTTAAAGCATAGGCCCCATTTTGTGTGTTTAGCTTTGTTTTTGAGAGTGCCTACATTATGATTAAGGCTGAGGCCACACTATGCCGAACATCAAAGCGTATGAAAAGTGTGTGCATGTAGGTGCATGTTTCACGTTACCATCCGTTTGCACCGCGTTCAAAAAATTGTGATCACATGCGCTCCCAAATTGGATTGCAGCGCATGCAATGTGGCCACCTACATTAGCATGTTCTAATGTACTAATGGATCGCAAGCGTAAACAGACATGGCATGTTTGTGTGGATTGCATGCATTTCTCTTATCCCAACTACATTATAGTAATTAAAGTGAATGCGATCTGCTCAAAAAATAGTGAAACTGCCTGGCAACACATTTTTTGACATACAATGCAATGTTTGTTTTTTTTCTTCACCACATTGCAGTGATGCCTCTGACTTAAAATAGTTAGACATTTAATATAATCAATGTTTGATAGAATCTATCAAATGTATAAAGGTCTAAACAGTCCAGTGGTTTTACTTTCTGACGTTCCTCGTTCTGGCCTAACAAAAAACATCAGGCCAGACGGTCATCACAATAGCTCAAGAGGAAATATATAAAACACAGACTACATGGCATTAACCAGTTGCTAAAAGCACCCAAGTGCCAGCACTTAGTCTAATCCCTATTCTGGAGTTGATCAGCTGCCTTTAATTGTAAAAAAAAAGAGAACGGAAAATTTCAAGTTTGCCTGTAAAAAAATGCAGGTGTTTGTACCAAAGTTTGGCCAAAATGTGTAGGATAACATGCCACGTCCGGGAACCAAACACTGGCACCAATGTTCATCATGCAGCTGGTGAACTCCACAGTGTGGGTTAGATCTAGTGCTGGCGATTTACTTCATTGCTTCTAGCTGCCATTCAGCCTTTAGAATAGCTGTATGTTAACTGGCTGGGGTTAAAGGCTCCTTGCCTTTCCACTAGGGCTTCTCAGTAAATTGTCTTGTTACTTTGCTTGTATGGGGACTTGATTTTAACGAACGTGCACACCCATATTTTGACACTCTGAATCAACTGGTTAATGAGTAGGGTGTAAAGGTTGGACTAGATGGACTTTTGTCTTTATTCACCCTCCATTAGTGTGTTAAGTTTTCTTTCTACAAACTTCAAAGTTTAATTTCAATAACGAAGTGTAAGGTATTTATCTTTCACACAATTCACTGAGGCCGCACTGACAGATCCCGACCGCTTCCTGTTTCATTTTAGTTATATCGCACATTAGTGTGCATGTGTACTATAGTTAAGGTGAAGCAAGAAGTGGTCGGGACCTGTCAGGGCTGCCACGGTGGATCACGTGAAAGGTAAATACCTTACACTTCATTCTTGGATCCTGTGAAATTGATTGAAGAACGGGAGGTAAGGCTTAGCTCCTTAACCTCCAGTTCTTCAATCAATGCATTAAAGGAATAGTATTCCTTAAAGGTGGCCATAGATTATGTGCACCTGACAAAGAGGGTTACCCGAAACGTTGTGCATGTATGATGTCACAATAAAATTCACATAAAGCTGATGTGAGTGAGTTCCTTGTTGTATATTGTGGTTAGTAGAGGTAACAGCACCCCCACATACAATTGTTGGCTGATCATCCCTACACTGCCCAACAATCATATGATCCCCAGATCATACAAACTTGATTGCAGGATGTATCAGTTTAAAGGACAACTCCACCCTCATAAGAACATCTTTTAGAAAGAATGGCCTCTTTAAAATATGTTGACATATCATACTTTGTCTTCTGAATTCATTACTGTATGCCTGCTTTGCTTCTGGATGCGTCATGGAAACTGAGCAATTTAGAAACCTGTACTGAGCCTGTAATGAGCCTGGGCATGTTCAGAAGAGGCAGACAGGGGATTAACATTCAGTTATTGGCTGTGATGTCAACTGTCAAATCCATAACTGACAGTTACTAACTGGAAGAACCAGGAAGCAGAAACAGGCAACAGGACATTGTGCAGGATTTCAGGTTAGACTTACACCTTTCAGATTTCTATTACCGTTTAGGGTTTTGGGGCATGATTTACCTGTATGTAAGTTTTAGTTTTGGGGCTGGACTTGCCCTTTTAACTAAAACGCTGCATCACAACAACAACATGACAACAGCGAAACCCCCATTTTTAACATTTGTAACTTTTCCAGTTCAGTGACCACATTTTGTTGTGGGTTTGACCGATGAAACGTTGGCTACCGGACTAGATTCCGTCCAAGCCATAAAGCAATGAGGGTGAATAGACATTAATATCAATCATCATTAAATCCACCAGGTGAGCAGCTGTACTTTCCATATGTGTGTGTGTTAATGTGTTTGCAAACACAGACATATGTTGACACACACACATTACTGAAAACCATATTTCTCTCTTCCTCTTTTTCACATACACACCACACACACACACACACACACCTCATTACTGGGCCCCTGTTTGTGATTAGCACTACCAGCTCCCACTATCCAGCACAGAGAGAGCATTGGGGAAATTGAGAGAGAGATTAGGGACAAGGAAGCCAAGCAGGCGGGGCCTGGCCAGGTCTCAGTGCAGTGTGGTAGAGATCAGGCTGGGGGAGCGGCCAGGCCAGTGGAACTGTCGGTGTAATAGAAGCGTCAGACTAGCGGTAGCACTTGGTGGGGGCGTCTCGCTGCGACGGTGCTGTCAGTGCAATAGGTGGATAGTCACATTGCGCTGTGTGGTTGAGCCCCCATCCTAGAGATCCTTATACGGGAGGAATCTGCTGCATTGCTCCACTTGGCTCAGGGGGATACGGATCATTGGAATTGTCACTGCTGACAGGAGTCAAGGGAATAGGTGATCGCTGCGTGGTAAGTGCTACATTGGGGTAGGTACCCCCTCGGGTTAATGGGGAGTTGTGGTTTCTGCCATTTCATCCTGTGTCTACCGCAGGTACCTGTTTACCAAAGCACTATTATTATGGTTGGCTTGGATGAATTAGCCGTGGACACACACACATCTTACAAGGGGAGTGCAAAAAACATTCCATTCTCTATCGTGGATAGTGATGTGCACTGTGTCCCAAGAGCTAGCAATCTAAGGCTTGTTACATGTAGCTGTGTACTGTGACATCTAGAGATCCTGTGCACATTCTGCATCAATGGATAACAGGGGTTTAGATGGATAGAAATTGCAGCTGAAAGAAATGAAAACAAACCAACTTCCATCTGACAGATACCTGGGTCACATGGTATAACAGTAAATCCTCTGTTCATTCACATTTCAGTACTACCCAAGGTATCAGAGGGGCTGCAGATCCCCAGAACAACACTCACATTCAATAGCTCCAGGCTTGTGAGGTACTCTGTCTGTTTATCTGCTGCTTTTTGTTTTTCATATAGAAACAGTTAATTCATTCTGAGTCCAGAAATTAAAGGTGTATTGTGTTTGAGTGACACTGAAGAATTAGGTGCATGCAAAGTTTATGTTATTGCTGCCAAGACCCTCCAATTTGTGTGTGATCCAGTTTCTGCTAAACTACTTCTGTGAGCTCTCAGGGGATGATGGGAGTGGAAGCACTGGGGTTACCTTGACGTGGTTGGAAGGTTTTTCATTCATGTGATCACAGTAATGTATATTAAAACCCCTTTGTTTATAAAGTATGCCAGTGTGAAGATAATATGATATTGTATGGGGCCTAGGAATGTGCATAGTGCATTGATTATCTTTTCTATGTTTGTATATATATATATATATCATCCACGAGGGCACTCTTGCTAACTTCCTCCAGGCACCCGGGTGCACATCAGGGTTTCATATAAGACTTCTTTCTTTAAAGACGGCACTCACAGGACTTTCCATAAAAATAAATCTCTTTATTCAAACTTTCCAAAAAAATGACGCGTTTCCTTACGCACAGGAGGACGGCTCCGGATTCTGAGGACGGCTCCTGTGTGAGCGGAAACGCTTCTTGTTTTAGAAAGTTTGAATAAAGAGATTCATTTTTATGAAAAGTCCTGTGAGTGCCGTCTTTAAAGAAAGAAGTCTATGTTATTATATATTATAATATATATAAAAAAAGGTCGGAGTTGATAGCACTCACGCTCAAAGCTTCGACCGGTACATGGTAACTTATAGATAACTAGACAGTTAAGCCCATTATATAAATGGGCGCTAAACCTACTCAAGCAAGGCAAAGAGTAGAGGAGCACAGTACTTCAGTGAATATTTCTTTATTTGTGCAAAAACAACAGCATACAACGTTTCGGGACTCTCAGAGGAAGGGGCCTAGAGTCCCGAAACGTTGTATGCTGTTATTTTTGCACAAATAAAGAAATATTCACTGAAGTAGTGTGCTCCTCTGCTCTTTGCCTTGCTTGGATATTGAAGCCCTGGGAGTAGGGGGCTGAGAGGACTGCACCTACCAACTTGTCCGGCTAAGGAGCCAACTACGGTGTGCCATTGTACATTTGGAACTTTTGGTAATGCGCTAAACCTACTCCTCTTCCTCCTCCTTAGCACATAGCTCCAGCCTCACTCTCTCTTGTCCGGTGAGCTGGATGATCGCGCATAGGCGTCAGCATAGGCGTCAGCAGTGTGGCCTAGCCCTTAGCTGGAATTTTAACAAACAGTAACCTGGTAGACTAGGTGTATTAGGATCTTATTCCTAAATGAATAATAAGAATAAATTTAGTAGTGAGAATCGGTCTGATTAGTAGAGATAATTCTGTGTGTAACTAATGTAGTATTTTTCTTATAAGCTTTTAATGATATTTTATGTCTTTTTTAGTATTAGCATCAAGGCTATGACACGCTATTGCAGGATAACAATGTGAGTGCCTCTTACCCACTGTAGTGCAACCCTCTAGGATACACCTATTGTCAGTTTTTTAATAATTGTATATCCTTTTTTATTTTTACATTTTCTGTCACAGTACTTAATTAGGCACTTAAAGTATTATAAATGAGGCACTTTATTGTTAATATAGGTGGTTTTAAAGTTTAGCAGCAATTGGTATTATATTGATGTCTATCTAGGCGGTGTGCCAAATCCAGCACTTAGCACTTTTTTTGTGATATTGACACTGTTTTTAGTTACATTTGTAGTTAATATAATGTTGCCATACTTGTCCTGGCTACTAGGTCACCCAGCCACTATGCTAATTATATGTATGTGGTGTTAAACTTGCAGTTTGCACAACTTGCAGAACTTGCACAGCACAGGGGTAATGGATGAGCAGTGGGTTTGTTGTTAGTTAATTATGTGTGACATGAATCAATGGGTTTGTTAATCACCTTACCTTAAAACCAGCAGGAAGTGAGGTATCTGTAATTCTGACGATGGTTCCGGCAGACTGAAACTCAGTGATTGAACTTGAAGTGATTCAAATAAACTTTGTTACTGTTTGTTAAAATTCCAGCTGAGTGCTCCGATGTTTTCCATTTTCCTATATATGTATATCTATATATATATCTATATATCTATATATATATACTAGCAAAATTGTGCCCGTTGGTGCACAGTGGAAATTATGTGTGTGTATGTTTTACTATGTGTGGATACAGTGCATATAGAATCTTTAAACAGGTATATTTTAAACTGTTACTCAGCCACCAGCATACAGGAGAACCAAATAGGATAATCCTGCAGGTCTGAGAATAGACCCAGACAATCCTTCCACACTATGTGGTTCAAACTAAACATGCTAGGTTCCAGACATCCTACCCTGACTAATCTGGCTTCTGTGCAGGGTGGGGAGAAGGGGGCGTGACGGAGTGACTTCCCACCCCCCCTCCCTCCCACCCTCCTGATCCCTCTTTGGTTGCCCTTCATATAGCGTTAAATTTTTTATATATATTGCAGGGCATCCCCTCCCATCCCCAACTGCTATATAGGAAGTGTAAAAATAGAATTGAAACTGTACATACAGATCATTGCTCCCTCTGCGTTCTCTATTGCTGTCAGTCGCGGCTGTAATTGGCTGCCTCTTAGTGAATCACAGCCACAGCTCCCGGTCCGGCCCCCTGCTGGTACTTCTGGCAAGCAGGGAGCCGGATCAGAACAATGCTGGAGCGAGGGGCTGTAAGTAGTGTTTGGATTCTATTTTTTATACATCTAACATGGTGGTTGGGGGTGGTAGGGGATGCCCTGCAATATATCAAAAATTAATATGGAGGGTGGAGATGCCCTTTAATACAGAGAACAAATATACAGAGAAAACAGGGAGAATAAATTATTAAATTATTTATTAAATAAAAGAATTAACAGCTCTGCTGCCACCAATTTGTACCAGATCATCACTTTATGGAAGGATTATGGGTAGCATGGCACTGTGGGTTACTCTGGTTGTCTGGCACAAAGCAGACAGTGCACTTATTTTCTTAACAAGATAAACCAGTTTTAATTACATTTAACAATAAGTATTGCAGTGATTTAATAACAAAACATAAACAGTTTCCCCACATAACGTGTGCAGTGATGGAGTTGTCCCTGCCTATGATGCACCACTTTAAATATTGACCAGGCCTGTATATTGTATGTCCTAGTAAGTTGGTGTACACTTACCTGTTATTGCAGAGTTTGTATCCAATAAGGTAAATTATCTGTCCAATAATTTGTCCTCTCAACAGGTGGTAACAGGATATTATAGACAGGATCTTGTGATGCATTCAATCAGGACATCACACTGTGCAAGGGATCACACCACACACTTCTATCTACTTTCACTTTCTCACCTCCTAGCCATAGAGAGCAGGGATGTCTTGTCTTTTATAACTCACTGACACCACCTGCAGGCTGGAGGTGGTATATAAGGAGCTTTGGTGTATATGTCCATTACAATACACATCACATCCTGTGTAGCAGACAGAAACTTTTTTTGGATTACATTTCAGTTCACATGGAGCAGACACAGGGGTGTGGTTTAAAGGGCATTTCCACCCCCAAAACTAAAATTTAGCCCCTTACTGGCCACATTAAGTAGTTTAAAACAAGCCTTACCTTACATTTCTGCTCAAAATAATTCCCCTGCTGTGCCCCTCCAAAGTCCAGGAAACTGCTGTGTAGGAGCAGTGTGTGACTCATGCTGTGGCTGAGTCTGCCTTAACCTCGTCAAGGTTTGAGGCATGCTCAGTGCAGCCCTACCCCCCTCCCTCTCCCTCCCGTTTTTTCTCCCTCCCCCTAACATTAAACCCTTTGGGTATGCGGTAGGGCATGCTCCCCCAGCCCCAACCGCATTAATATAATTGTTAGAAAGTCCCCCAATATTTACTTACCTTCCCTCTCTCCTCCGCTGTTCAGAACTCCTGGCAGCCACGACCGTGATTGGCTGCCTCTCAGCCAATCATGGGCGCGGCTGCCGTGTCCCGCCCCCTGCTTGCATTTCCCTGCAGCAAGGCCTGTACATTGCGGCGGAGGAAAGAGGGAAGGTAGTAAGAATCGGGGACTTTCTAACTATTATATTAATGCGGTTGGGGCTGGGGAGCAGCCCTACCGCATATCAAAAGTTTTTATAAGGGTTGAACATGCCCTTTAAGCTGCAATTTGACCATTCTATTTTGAAATAGGAATCTCAGCTCTGTAAGTAAGTTTATGTATTTTGTATTTTTTGTCTAGTGCCTAATATAAGTCAGTGCTATATTTTATATACATTTATTGATAATTTAAATTTATCAATATTTTAATTTATCTTTTTGCAAGACCCTGAGTCCTTCTTCTATTGTTCTATGTATTCCTAAGTAACGGCACCCGGGCAGAATCTCTGAATAGTGTGCTGATCAAGTGCTTACATCCATTACCTTTCCATTATCATTGTAATATGGCTTGAGAAAGGTAATGGATGTTACCAAAACGTCGCCTTTTGTCTTGATATGATGATTTACAAGAAATAAAACATTCTACGTGTGCTGCACAAATTTGTTTTCTTTTTATATATATATATATATATATATATATTTTATAAACAAAAGTCATAATGGCCGCACTCCACTCACCACCTTGCAATGCCCTGGTGCCAATCCATACACATTCACCATAGAATCCATAAGAGCACTCAAAGGGACTTCCATAAGCAAACAAATCCAAGTTTATTGTGCCTTAACGCATTTTGACGGCCCTGTGGGTGAAACGCGTTAAGCACAATAACTTGGATTTTTTTGCTTATGGAAGTCCCTTTGAGTGCTCTTTCTGGATTCTATGGTATATATATATTATATATATATATATATATATATATATATATTAAAAGAGGTCCTTTGCACTTCCCCGTAGTGTTCCAACTGCCCTGGTGCTGCCGAAGGATGCAATAAACGAAGAAGAATGCCGGCGCACACGTGGGGACTTTTTCAAGCAGTGTAACTATTTATTCAGCATAAACGTGACACAATCAACATCTTCGATCAGCCGTCATCAGGATCCTGATACGGCCTGATCCAAGATGGCTGAAACGCGTTGATTGTGTCATGCTTTATGCTGAATAAATAGTTTACACTGCTTGAAAAGTCCCCACGTGTGCGCCGGCATTCTCTTCGTTTTATATATATATATATATATATATATATATATATTATATTAATATATATATAATGTTATAGTGTTATAGTGTTATGTGGATATGTAACCACTTTAATATGTTTATTAAAATCCTATTCGATCCGATTTGAGAGTAAATAAACCCAAGATCTTGTTAGTGCGATTGCACCGTACTGTCATCCCCAGTTTCACACATTCCCAAGATGTCTGTGTTCTTAAGGGCCTACGGGTTTTCCTGCTTGTTGCTTGGACTTTGACTTTATCTCTGATAAGGATGATAACATGTCATTTTATAGGCAATCCGTATAGCTGGGTTTCATAACCAAGTTGTTTTTTGCGCTGACTATAGTCATATACTTTATTCCAGAACATAAGCATTAAACAAAATAATTTTCAATGATCAACAGGAAATCTGACTGAATTACATTTTTTATGTAACTCATATGAATTGATCACACTTATTAGAAATATCCTGTTTATTAAAATTTCAATTTAAGCCACACATAATTCTTAGTAAGTTTGGCTTTTATAGGCTTTGTGCTTTTATTGTATGAACTCTGCTGAGCGGGTTTTTAATATATTTGAAAGCAATAAATTGAAACAGCTTTATTTTTCATTTCCATTGCTCCTTTTTTCCCTTAGCATTTTTAATGTTAAATACACAGTAGCTATAAAGCTTATGGTTCATACCACAAAACTGTTTTTCTACCAACTGACTTGGTATCTAAGTTTATATTTGTAGCAAGTATAAAAGGCTGCATTATGTGTGGGGCAGGCAGCGGGCTTGACTGATTTTGATGAGTGTGTTTGTTTGTTTTAAGGCTTTGATAAATGCTCGAATTTCTGCACAGCCTGCAGCATTATTCAGCCCAAAGCTGTTTCACCAAACCCGTATAAACAATATATGTAATATTGGAAGTGCAGTGAGAACATCACTGCAGACATCAAAAGGTATAGTGTGTCTTGTAATGCATCCACGTGGTTTGTCTTTTTGCAGTTATCATTAGCAAACTTTCCTGTAGCATACTTGCACTAGAAGCATAGCTAACTGTTTTTGGCTCCTCCCCCTGCCATTGTCACTGACATAGTGTCATATTCATGACATAGACAAGCATATGTTAATGAAGAGGAGGGCAGGGCCAGAAAACTATTGTTAAATGTTCCTTTAAAGGGCAACTGTGGACTCCAAACAAGTTAGGGTTTAATGAAAGCCTGCAAGATTTTCTTTATAATGAGCCGACAATCACATCTTTGGCTTCACCCTGTGAAAAATGATATTGAGGTGAATGTTCAAACTTCCTGCTTCCAGTAGGTTGAGTGACATCACCTTACCTCTGCTAGCCCCTCTGCCCCAGGGAGAAGCATGCTCAGTAAAGACTTAATGCTGGGGAAAACAGGAAGTACCTGGAGGGAAATTTGACAGTTGAGAAGGGGGAGCCTATTAATGCAGACAGGCTGGTCACATGACTTCACTGGTCACATGGCTGAAAACAGGAAGAGTTCAAGCAGGAAGTAATATTGCTGAACCTTTCCAGCAATAACTTCTCACAAATTTTATCTAGAATGTGATTTAGGTTTATTTTGAATGTATGATGGAAGGCTTTTTATATCATTCTACTAGTTTGGAAGATTGGAGACCACAGTTACCCTTTAAGTAAAGTGTCAAAACACAGGAATAATCTCATAATAGAAAACACACTCAGACCTACTTACTTTAAAATGTTGGATGTTGTACAATCCAATCCAATCCATTGTAAATTATAAAGATGTTTTTTAATGTAGGTGGTCCCTAATGTACAGAAATTATGTAATAGATAATTAAGTGATAAGTACATTACTTCCTATTTTAAAATTTAGGGATATGGTAACTGTTTTGTGTTATAAAAGTACCTGGTGCATAGAGGGTGTGAGGGTCGAGGGAGGTTTGATAGCCCACTTTAGAAAGTAAAATGCCCTAAAATTATTTTTTCTTCTTGACTATAGCTTACTTGTGAATAGAGCATTGTTCAGGTGCAACTTTTTTTTTTTTATAAGCACACTCTCTTTAAAAGAAAAATTTGCATTGCAAGCATGGAGATTTTCTGTTCAGTGTTATTTGACTTTTGAGAGTATACAATGAATAAAATTGTATTGTTTATACACTGTATCCGAGGATTACATCGCTTTTATTTTCTATTATATATGTAAAATATGAGCTGTATTATTGTTTGTCAAACATCCTTGCTACTCAGTTGTTATAAATTATTCATTTAATGCCACAAGCTTCCCTGATCTGTAGCTTGAGTGCCTATGCATTGCTATATCTAAAATACGGTTTTAATACCTAGTTTCATGACTGACACTTTCTATTGATTATTGTGTTGTTTCTTTAGCAAACCTACACTAACACACACTTACAGAAAGCCTTCTTGATGAAGTATAACATAAGGTTTCCTCTAGTCTAAGCTGTGGACACAATTTAGCAAAAGGCATTCACTCAGCAAAAGGCCGGCACAGTGGTGAATTTGCAGAATAGTCTAGGTTTCAACGTGAATTTTGACAATTAAACTGACATTCAGTGTCAAATCTCGGGTTTTGACTGTCGAAATCTCATTAGTTCGCCGGCAAACCTGCACCAACCGGTAAATAAATCTCTCACAAAAAAATGGGTGAATAAAGATAATGCAGTTTATATGTTACAAAATTAGATTTTGTGTTTTTGCTTACACAGCTGATAAAATAAATGAATGTTATAGCATGTGACCTCTCTCTGCCACATACAGTCGCACACTTTCTGTCTGGCTTTCTGGTAACAACCTCTGGTGAGCTCTGCTGTGCATGAGTGCTCACAGAGAGGGCTCCGAGTGCCACTTCTGGCACGCGTGCCATGGTTCGCCCCCACTGATTAGGGGCACACAATATAGTAAATATCTATATGACACTAATGGTCTCACAAATCCATACAGTGTTCAGAATCTTTCTCATATTATGATATAGTTGTTTGTGCTGTTTTTGGGTGTACAGGTAACCCCACCCTCTTTATCTCTTCTTAATGTTCTAACATGTCATATTTATCGCTTAGCATTGTAATTGCCTTATTCTATTGGACAAAGAGTTTACCAAGAAATGATATGTCTTAACTTTCCTTTTACGAACCAGATGGATTTCACAGGTCTATCCCGTGTATCCAAGGTGTTGGTTTCTTGTTGCTTCTCAGACTTTGTACTGGCTAATGTTAACACTGCTGCTGAGTTTGGTGTACAAATTGTACTCTTCCTGGTTTTTCCAGCTCTTTAAGATGATAAAAATATGCATTCCGTTTTGCACATTTAGTACACCTGTTTTCAGATATGCGCTTGTCTTAGAGAAAAGTGCAATAGAAGAGAGGTTCTTTGGATGTTTAATATAAAAGAAGGAGAGTTATTTAGACAGATGCTTAAAGGATAAGTGCAGTGTAAAATCAAGTTATGTTCATTTGGAAGCTGCAGCTTAAAATACCAATACTGTTTGCTGAATGATAAGCTCCGCCCCTCTGAGATTTCCTCTGCTTTCTCCTGCTTGAGCCTCAAACAGTAATAGCTGTGAGTTCCACGCACATGCACGTGCACGGAACTCACGGCATTACTGTTTGAGGCTCAAGCAGGAGAAAGCAGAGGAATCTCAGAGGGTGGAGCTTAACATTCAGCAACCCAGTAACAAGATGTCAGCAACTTTGAAGGCACAAAGCTAAGCTCTGGGGGGGCATAGGTAAAAAAAATATGGCAACGGTATTTTTAAAGCTGCAGCTTCCAAATGAACATAACTTGATTTTACACTGCACTTATCCTTTAACTGCCATATACTAATGGCAAGTAACAAAGTATTGGAGGTTTTATAAGACATACATTCTATTTAGTCCAACCTTTTTAGTCTACCATGAGCCCTACCTAAAGTGGATCCAGAGGTAGGCAAGACATCAAATGTTCTTGCAGTGTGTTCTGCCATCTTCACTAACATTTTTTTAACAACTTGTGCTCTGTCTGATATTAGACTCATCAATTGACCCTAAATAATATCTCTTTAGTGTGTGGACAACAGATTGGCAAGTTTGTTGACAGTTTGGTATCTTTTTTCAATTAATAGTCATGATATTTGACAGATTTTCTAATTCACACAAACAATTGAATTTATTAGCCCCATCTCCAACTAGAGATGCTACAGTGGCTAAGGAACCTGTGTATTTGTGTGTTTTATTGTGTTTTAGGGCTAGGCCCACACTGCTGCGCTTTTTTTGCATTTGCGCATGCGTTTTTTTCATATCATTGAAAACGCGGCAACCACCAAAAACGCTTGTGTTTTCAGGTGAGTTGCAATTGCGATTTGGGTTCTGCTTTTTAATCGCAATCGCATGCGTTTTTTTAAATGAAAGAAACGCCATGCGCAAACGCAACAAAATCGCACATGAAATCGCATGCGATGTATCCTGTGTGTGTGCTACGTGTGCATTTCTTTAGACTCTCACTCTCATTCGCTGTCTCTTGGCTCTTGTGCGGTAATATTTTTTTGCACTCAATTGCTGAGGGTCACGCCCTAGGTCAAAACAGACAAGAGCACACAGCCAAGATCCCTATATACATATGTTTGCAGTTTACCTTATGTGGATATGTGTTGCTTCCTTCCCTTCCTTTAGTCTTTAAAAAAACCTTCTTGTAATCTGAATAGTTTTTGTGTTGTAGTGTAGTTTTGTCTAGTTATTTCCTATAGATGTGAAAACTGCTTATGGTGTAATGTGCTTGTCTTTACGGTCGCGGAACTTTGTTTTCCAGGTCATCTGCTAAATGCATAAACATGAGAGTGTCTGGTCATGCTAAATAAATTAAATAAATGAAGCAGTGCCACTGCCATCAGGTGAGAGCCTAAACTGTGTTAATTCATAGCCTTGTGTTTTTGAAATTGCAAAAAATTGCCAACAATACAAAGCCCAATTATTGGTACCCATAGGATGGCAATTGGAAATATTGTATATCTATCATATAATCTCAGTATATACAGATCTTTGCTGCTGTAATATTTATGAGAAAATAAGACACACACAGAGACAGGTGGCACCTGGACAAAGTACGGTATGCTGCAATTTTATGCACTACAATATAAATAATATTATTATAAGCACTACAATGTATCAGTTTTTGGGGAATGGGGATGGGGTAACTGGTTGTATATACATATGAAATTAAAGGACAATTATACTCACCTTTTCCCCGATCCACTGCAGCATAGTACCCAGGGTGGGACCTAAAATCGCTAAGTCCTAACCCTGGGTACTTCCCTAACTCCTGCAACTACTTACGCAAATCTGCTTCGCCGATCCACCCTGTTCCACCCTCTTCTACTGTCAGTGACAGTCGCAGGGCAGCCAATTGGAAGACACGCCCTCCTGTAAGAGCGTATCTTCCTATTGGATGCCTCGCAATCTGTCACTGAAGCAGAAGAGCGGAGGAATGGAGCGATCGGCGAAGCAGATTTGCGGTAAGTAGTGCAGGAGTTAGGAAAGTACCCAGGGTGAGGACTAGCGATTTTAGGTCCTCACCCTGGGTACTATGCAGCTATGGAGGAAGAGGAGCGGGGTGAGGTGAGTATAGTTGTCCTTTAAGTTTCATTTTTTAAGGGTGGCGAATATTTTCCACAGGTGATAAAGTGACCACATTTGCGTGACTGGTAGATTTCCAGTGGTTTATTGGTATTGGTAAGATGATATAAACAAGTTATAAATTCCAGTTTAAAGTCTCTGAGGGCAAACTAGGGAATGGTTTGTGTTTTAAAAAGACAAACAGGCTCTCCATATTTATGCTCCATAGTGTATTTCTAGGTCATGCTGTAAACTTTTATTATTCTAATTAGCAAGGCTACCATGTGATACTGCCCACTGAATGCCAGCACTGATTGACAGATTACTGTATAATCACCTGGACAACACCAGAAAGGAACGGAGGCAAAATGATAGGAAAAGATAAGCCTAGCAAGATGCCCCTCTATCTCTACTGTATTATGGAACCAGATGTATTTATTTCATCCTGT
This sequence comes from Hymenochirus boettgeri, assembly GCA_019447015.1. Classification (NCBI taxonomy): domain Eukaryota; kingdom Metazoa; phylum Chordata; class Amphibia; order Anura; family Pipidae; genus Hymenochirus; species Hymenochirus boettgeri. The sequence goes on from CM033469.1 coordinate 244,987,533, forward strand.
GCACAAGTCTGTGTTTCCTCTGCCACAGAGTAAAAACAAAAAACCCTTCCTAAACCCAAGCAGGATTATCCACAAGGGAACCCTAGGCACCTGCCTTGGGCCCAGGAATTTCTGGGGGCCCACTTCAAAAGCAGTGACAATTTATAGTCTATACAATATATGTAGCAAAAAAAGGGGCCCTAATGATGGCCCTGACTAGGGCCCCATATGATCATAATCCATCTCTCCTAACCTGCACACTTTCAACACCATTAGAATAGAGCTGTATTTCTTCCTTCCTGTTTTCCCAATAATGAATGTCCTAGAACACATTTTACAATTGATTTCAAGCAAGAAGAACAGAGAGGATCTATCATTCTTTATGTAAAGATGAACTGTAATCCAACCTAGATTGTGTTGCTGGTTTTTTTTTAAGTGATTGTTTCGTGTCAATAAATACTAAGTTGATTTATGGAAGCTTCACGGTATATTTTATATCCGATTACATTTTCAATCTTTTTGGACAATTGAAAATCCCATAACAAAACCATTGCCAGTGTATAACTAACTTAAAGGAGAACTAAACTTCATTTTTTTTAATCCTAATCTGAAAGCTTTTATCCCCAGAATCCTATACATTGAAAGATTCTTCTCTAGTTATTTCATTAGTATATATAAGTAATAGATTCTGTAATTAAGGAGGCTTTCATGTTGTTGCCAGTACAACTAAGCCATGTTGGCTTCAAAGAGCCACGCCCCCTGACCCCAGTATTCACTGTCTCTATGCACAAAGTTTCTAGCTTCTTTTTCTAGGGAAAATAATGTTTCTAAATGTACCTGTGATCACAGTTGAGTTGCTGGTGGCGCACCATGTAAATGCTGGTGTTTTAGGAACAACAGACCAAAAGTCACAAGTTATAATACCCTAGTTTTCTTATGAAACAATATAACAAAGTCTACTGCCTGAGTTTTATTGTCTTTTTTGTTTGTTTGTTTCCATGTTTCTAAAAAAATATAAAGTTTCTATATACAAACTTTATATATACAGCTCTGTTATTATTTACCAACCAGCGTGAATTGCTGACACTCTTCCAGTAGCAATACAAAAAACTGATTTTACTGACATTACTGAAATGTACTTCTATCTATTGTAAGTTCACTGGTGGCGCGTTCTCAAAGTGCTGGGTTATTATTATTATTGTGGATTATATAGCGCCAACATCTTCCATAGCGCTTTACAGTTACATGTATACATTTACATCACCCTGCCCCGAAGAGCTTACAATCTAAGCAAGGTTAGGAAAAAATCAGACAATTGGGACACAGTTCGATTCCCCATGCTCCTGTTTGTTTTTTGTGTTATTATGTGTCTAGCAAAAGATAAAGACTCTACATGTACTAGATATTTACTTACTAGCCCTTGTGGCATAGATGTAGAAAGCTTTGTTTTTAGAAAGACACAGTATATAAGGTTGCTGGTTTGATTCCCCATACTTACTTTTATTTTTTGCTGAAATGTTAAAGGACAACTCCACCCTCATAGAACATCTTTTAGAAAGAACCGCCTCTTTAAAATATGTTGATATATCATAGTTTGTCCTATGATCATTACGGTATGCCTGCTATGCTTCTGGTTGCCTCATGGAAACTGAGCAATTTAGAACCTGTACTGAGCAGGTAATGAGCCTGGGCATGCTCAGAAAGGCGATAGGGATTAACATTCAGTCATTGGCTGTGATGTCAACTGTCAAATCCATAACTGACAGTTGCTAACTGGAAGAACCTGGAAGCACGGGAAACAGGACATTGTGCAGGATTTCAGGTTAGACTTATATATTTATGATTTCAAACTATTACCGTTTAGGTAAATGTTCTGTTTCTTTCATCCATGCTAGCAAAGACTACACTGCAAAGATTACTTTTCTTTTTTGTATGAAAAGCAAAGGAATTTATCATTGTTAGGATAAGAGCATTTGTAATGTGTTTACAAAAAAAACTGCACTGAAATCTGTGTACTGTGTCAGGGAGGGACCTATAGAGCCGTAACTTGATAGGCTGTCGTTTCCAGGAACAACTGCAGTTTCCTGTGAGTGTACTGCATAAACTTAGCTGGGTGTTCCCAATAGGTGAATTATGGGCTGACCCCTAGTACCCACAGGTTATTTTCATAATCACCCGCATCCACAGCAAAGGGAGAGATGAGACCAGCTTGTGTGTGTGTTTGTGAATGTGCTATGTCTATTGTTACATGTTGTCTGGGGACATTAGTTCTCCTTTAATTCATACTGCACAAGAAACATTAGCAGAAAATTACTTGTAATAGTAGTTTGGTTTGCTAAAAACTTCCACAGCCTAGCTTGGCTAAACCTTCCCAGCAGTGTCAGTTGTTTCTGGGAAGGTCCAACTACCAACCAATGTTTTCTAACATCCATATTCTGCTTTGTCTCTAAAATTAATCTCTACCTCTAGGGCACAATATTTGAAAGCTCATACAGACGCTAGATTATATCACTTATTTTAGCCTGATTGCTAATGACTACAGACAACCATGACCATTATACTCTCTGCATCGGCTCTTTCACACCCATTCTCCCTTCTCCAAGAACAGAACAGGCTACCACCTGGAGGTACTGTATGCCAGTTGCTATTGGTGTATAAATTCCACCATAATACTTTGTATAGTTATGGGTTTAACCGTGGCGCATAGTGCTAAGTGCTGTGCACCATATAAAACAAAACATTATTAGAAGATGGTAGTAATTAACAGGTCTTAAAAGTTTCTGTGGACATAAAAGAGGAAAGCTAGAGCTAGCACAATGGATACAACACTTTCCTTAGTTTACCATCAAACACTTACTGAAACGGAAACAGACTCAACAAGCTTATCCCCTTTTTATTATTTTAGATTAGTTCCTGTTAAAGCAAGGAAGATGATTAGATTAAAGAACCCTTCAAGTGGTTTGCCCAGTTAAATATATGGAAAACAGCAATACAAATGGTGATAGTAGACAACAAAGTTTTAGCTGTTTTATCTATAGTAATAAAACCTGACTGTGTACACGATAAATATCCATACTCAACTTGCAAAATGTATAGGCAGAAACCCAACATGCAATGTTTGTAACAAGCAACAGTAATGATGCCATGAAATATACTTGTTATAAAAATGACTTTAAAACCTTTTCAAACCAGCTCTTCTCATTAAAATACCTAAATGGCTTGGTCCTCATCCCAGTGTTTCTTGGATTACTTTTAATACTTACCTAATTGTTTAATCGCATATGATCCATCCTTCCTCTTCCTTAAAGGGCATGTCCACCCTAAATTAAAACTTTTGCCAGGTATCGAATATAAATTACTTACCTTCCCTCTCTCCTCCGCTGTTCAGAACTCCTGGCAGCCACGACCGTGATTGGCTGCCTCTCAGCCAATCATGGGCGCGGCTGCCGGTCCCGCCCCCTGCTTGCATTTCCCTGCAAGCAAAGGGCCTGTACATTGCGGCGGAGGAAAGAGGGAAGGTAAGTAAGAATCGGGGGACTTTCTAACTATTATATTAATGCGGTTGGGGCTGGGGGAGCATGCCCTACCGCATATCAAAAGTTTTTATAAGGGTTGAACATGCCCTTTAAGCTGCAATTTGACCATTCTATTTTGAAATAGGAATCTCAGCTCTGTAAGTAAGTTTATGTATTTTGTATATTTTGTCTAGTGCCTAATATAAGTCAGTGCTATATTTTATATACATTTATTGATAATTTAAATTTATCAATATTTTAATTTATCTTTTTGCAAGACCCGTGAGTGCCTTCTTCTATTGTTCTATGTATTCCTAAGTGAACGGCACCCGGGCAAATCTCTGGAATAGTGTGCTGATCTAAGTGCTTAACATCCATTACCTTTCCATTATCATTGTAATATGGCTTGAGAAAGGTAATGGATGTTACCAAAACGTCGCCTTTTGTCTTGATATGATGATTTACAAGAAATAAAACATTCTACGTGTGCTGCACAAATTTGTTTTCTTTTATATATATATATATATATATATATATATTTATAAAACAAAAGTCATAAATGGCCGCACTCCACTCACCACCTTGCAATGCCCTGGTGCCAATCCATACACATTCACCATAGAATCCAGTAAAGAGCACTCAAAGGGACTTCCATAAGCAAACAAATCCAAGTTTATTGTGCCTTAACGCATTTTGACGGCCCTGTGGGTGAAACGCGTTAAGCACAATAACTTGGATTTTTTTGCTTATGGAAGTCCCTTTGAGTGCTCTTTCTGGATTCTATGGTATATATATATTATATATATATATATATATATATATATATATTAAAAGAGGTCCTTTGCACTTCCCCGTAGTGTTCCAACTGCCCTGGTGCTGCCGAAGGATGCAATAAACGAAGAAGAATGCCGGCGCACACGTGGGGACTTTTTCAAGCAGTGTAACTATTTATTCAGCATAAACGTGACACAATCAACATCTTCGATCAGCCGTCATCAGGATCCTGATACGGCCTGATCCAAGATGGCTGAAACGCGTTGATTGTGTCATGCTTTATGCTGAATAAATAGTTTACACTGCTTGAAAAGTCCCCACGTGTGCGCCGGCATTCTCTTCGTTTATATATATATATATATATATATATATATATATATATATATTATATATATATATAATTATATAGTGTTATAGTGTTATGTGGATATGTAACACATTTAATATGTTATATTAAAATCCTATTCGATCCTGATTTGAGAGTAAATAAACCCAAGATCTTGTTAGTGCGATTGCACCTGTACTGTCATCCCCAGTTTCACACATTCCCAAGATGTCTGTGTTCTTAAGGGCCTACGGGTTTTCCTGCTTGTTGCTTGGACTTTGACTTTATCTCTGATAAAGGTGATGATAACATGTCATTTTATAGGCAATCCGTATAGCTGGGTTTCATAACCAAGTTGTTTTTGCGCTGACTATAGTCATATACATTTATTCACAGAACATAAGCATTAAACAAAATAATTTTCAAATGATCAACAAGGAAAATCTGACTGAATTACATGTTTTATGTAACTCATATGAATTGATCACACTTATTAAGAAATATCCTGTTTATTAAAATTTCAATTTAAGCCACACATAATTCTTAGTAAGTTTGGCTTTTATAGGCTTTGTGCTTTTATTTGAATGAACTCTGCTGAGCGGGTTTTCTTAATATATTTGAAAGCAATAAATTGAAACAGCTTTATTTTTCATTTCCATTGCTCCTTTTTCCCTTAGCATTTTTAATGTTAAATACACAGTAGCTATAAAGCTTATGGTTCATACCACAAAACTGTTTTTCTACCAGACTGACATTGGTATCTAAGTTTATATTTGTAGCAAGTATAAAAGGCTGCAATTATGTGTAGGGGCAGGCAGCGGGCTTGACTGATTTTGATGAGTGTGTTTGTTTGTTTTAAGGCTTTGATAAATGCTCGAAATTTCTGCACAGCCTGCAGCATTTATTCAGCCCAAAGCTGTTTCACCAAAACCAGTATAAACAATATATAGTAATATTGGAAGTGCAGTGAGAACATCACTGCAGACATCAAAAGGTATAGTGTGTCTTGTAATGCATCCAACAGTGGTTTGTCTTTTTGCAGTTATCATTAGACAAACTTTCCTTGTAGCATACTTGCACTAGAAGCAGTAGCTAACTGTTTTTGGCTCCTCCCCCTGCCATTGTCACTGACATAGTGTCATATTCATGACATAGACAAGCATATGTTAATGAAGAGGAGGGCAGGGCCAGAAAACTATTGTGTATAATGTTCCTTTAAAGGGCAACTGTGGACTCCAAACAAGTTAGGGTTTAATGAAAGCCTGCAAGATTTTCTTTATAATGAGCCGACAATCACATCTTTGGCTTCACCCTGTGAAAAATGATATTGAGGTGAATGTTCAAACTTCCTGCTTCCAGTAGGTTGAGTGACATCACCTTACCTCTGCTAGCCCCTCTGCCCCAGGGGAGAAGCATGCTCAGTAAAGACTTAATGCTGGGGAAAACAGGAAGTACCTGGGAGGAAATTTGACAGATGAGAAGGGGAGCCTATTAATGCAGACAGGCTGGTCACATGACTTCAAGCTGGTCACATGGCTGAAAACAGGAAGAGTTCAAGCAGGAAGTAATATTGCTGAACCTTTCCAGCAATAACTTCTCACAAATTTTATCTAGAGATGTGATTTAGGTTTTATTTTGAATGTATGATGGAAGGCTTTTTATATCATTCTTACTAGTTTGGAAGAATTGGAGACCACAGTTACCCTTTAAGTAAAAGTGTCAAAACACAGGAATAATCTCATAATAGAAAACAGCACTCAGACCTACTTACTTTAAAATGTTGGATGTTGTACAATCCAATCCAATCCAATGTAAATTATAAAGATGTTTTTTAATGTAGGTGGTCCCTAATGTACAGAAATATATGTAATATAGATAATTAAGTGGATAATGTACATTACTTCCTATTTTAAAATTTAGGGATATGGTAACTGTTTTGTGTTATAAAAGTACCTGGTGCATAGAGGGTGTGAGGGTCGAGGGGAGGTTTGATAGCCCACTTTAGAAAGTAAAATGCCCTAAAATTATTTTTCTTCTTGACTATAGCTTACTTGTGAATAGAGCATTGTTCAGGTGCAACTTTTTTTTTTTTATAAGCACACTCTCTTTAAAAGAAATAATTTGCATTGCAAAGCATGGAGATTTTCTGTTCAGTGTTATTTTGACTTTTGAGAGTATACAATGAATAAAATTGTATTGTTATACACTTGTATCCGAGGATTACATCGCTTTTATTTTCTATTATATAATGTAAAATAATGAGCTGTATTATTGTTTGTCAAACATCCTTGCTACTCAGTTGTTAATAAATTATTCATTTAATGCCACAAGCTTCCCTGATCTGTAGCTTGAGTGCCTATGCATTGCTATTATCTAAAATACGGTTTTAATACCTAGTTTCATGACTGACACTTTCTATTGATTATTGTGTTGTTTCTTTAGCAAACCTAACACTAACACACACTTACAGGAAAGCCTTCTTGATGAAGTATAACATAAGGTTTCCTCTAGTCTAAGCTGTGGACACAATTTAGCAAAAGGCATTCACTCAGCAAAAGGCCGGCACAGTGGTGAATTTGCAGAATAGATCTAGGTTTCAACGTAGAATTTTGACAATTAAAACTGACATTCAGTGTCAAATCTCGGGTTTTGACTGTCGAAATCTCATTAGTTCGCCGGCAAACCTGCACACACAGGTTAAATAAGATCTCTCACAAAAAAATGGGTGAATAAAGATAATGCAGTTTATATGTTACAAAATTAGATTTTGTGTTTGTTGCTTACACAGCTGATAAAATAAATGAATGTTATAGCATGTGACCTCTCTCTGCCACATACAGTCGCTACACTTTCTGTCTGGCTTTCTGGTAACAAACTCTGGTGAGCTCTGCTGTGCATGAGTGCTCACAGAGAGGGCTCCGAGTGCCACGTCTGGCACGCGTGCCATAGGTTCGCCACCACTGATATAGGGGCACACAAATATAGTAGAATATCTATATGACACTAATGGTCTCACAAATCCATACAGTGTTCAGAATCTTTCTCATATTATGTAGTATAGTGTTTGTGCTGTTTTTGGGTGTACAGGTAACACACCCTCTTTATCTCTTCTTATATGTTCTAACATGTCATATTTATCGCTTAGCATTGTAATTGCCTTATTCTATTGGACAAAGAGTTTACCAAGAAATGATATGTCTTAACTTTCCTTTTACGAACCAGATGGATTTCACAGGTCATATCCCGTGTATCCAAGGTGTTGGTTTCTTGTTGCTTCTCAGACTTTGTACTGGCTAATGTTAACACTGTCTGAGTTTTGTGTACAAATTGTACTCTTCCTGGTTTTTCCAGCTCTTTAAAGATGATAAAAAATATGCAATTCCGTTTTGCACATTTAGTACACCTGTTTTCAGATATGCGCTTGTCTTTAGAGAAAAGTGCAATAGAAGGAGAGGTTCTTTGGATGTTAATATAAAAGAAGGAGAGTTATTTAGACAGATGCTTAAAGGATAAGTGCAGTGTAAAATCAAGTTATGTTCATTTGGAAGCTGCAGCTTTAAAAATACCAATGGTTTGCTGAATGATAAGCTCCGCCTCTGAGATTTCCTCTCTTTCTTCTCCTGCTTGAGCCTCAAACAGTAATAGCTGTGAGTTCCACGCACATGCACGTGCACGGAACTCACAGGCATTACTGTTTGAGGCTCAAGCAGGAGAAAGCAGAGGAAATCTCAGAGGGGCGGAGCTTAACATTCAGCAAACCAGTAACAAGATGTCAGCAACTTTGAAGGCACAAAGCTAAGCTCTGGGGGGGCATAGGTAAAAAAAAATATGGCAACGGTATTTTTAAAGCTGCAGCTTCCAAATGAACATAACTTGATTTTACACTGCACTTATCCTTTAAGCTGCCTATATACTATAGGGCAAGTAACAAAGTATTGGAGGTTTTATAAAGACATACATCTATTTAGTCCAACCTTTTTAGTCTACTCATGAGCCCTACCTAAAAGTGGATCCAGAGGTAGGCAGAGACATCAAATGTTCTTGCAGTGTTCTGCCATCTTCACTAATCATTTTTTTAACAACTTGTGCTCTGTCTGATATTAGACTCATCAATTGACCCTAAATAATATCTCTTTAGTGTGTGGACAACAGATTGGCAAGTTTGTTAGACAGTTTGGTATCTTTTTTCAATTAATAGTCATGATATTTGACAGATTTTCTAATTCACACAAACAATTGAATTTATTAGCCCCATCTCCAACTAGAGATGCTACAGTGGCTAAGGAACCTGTGTATTTGTGTGTTTTATTGTGTTTTAGGGCTAGGCCACACTGCTGCGCTTTTTTTGCATTTGCGCATGCGTTTTTTTCATATCATTGAAAACGCGGCAACGCACCAAAAACGCGTGTGTTTTCAGGTGAGTTGCAATTGCGATTTGGGTTCTGCATTTTAAATCGCAATCGCATGCGTTTTTAAATGAAAGAAACGCATGCGCAAACGCAACAAAATCGCACATGAAATCGCATGCGATGTATCACTGTGTGTGTGCTACGTGTGCATTTCTTTAGACTCTCACTCTCATTCGCTGTCTCTTGGCTCTTGTGCGGTAATATTTTTTTGGACTCAAGTTGCTGAGGGTCACGCCCTAGGTCAAAACAGACAAAGGAGCACACAGCCAAGATCCCTATATACATATGTTTGCAGTTTACCTTATGTGGATATGTGTTGCTTCCTTCCCTTCCTTTAGTCATTTAAAAAAACCTTCTTGTAATCTGAATAGTTTTTGTGTTGTAGTGTAGTTTAGTGTCTAGTTATTTCCTATAGATGTGAAAACTGCTTATGGTGTAATGTGCTTGTCTTTACGGTCGGCGGAACTTTGTTTTCCAGGGTCATCTGCTAAATGCAATAAACATGAGAGTGTCTGGTCATGCTAAATAAATTAAATAAATGAAAGCAGTGCCACTGACATCAGGTGAGAGCCTTAAACTGTGTTAATTCATGAGCCTTGTGTTTTTGAAATTGCAAAAAATTGGCAACAATACAAAGCCCAATTATTGGTACCCAATAGGATGGCAATTGGGAAATATTGTATATCTATCATATAAATCTCAGTATATACAGATCTTTGCTGCTGTAATATTTATGAGAAAATAAGACACACACAGAGACAGGTGGCACCTGGACTAAAGTACGGTATGCTGCAATTTTATGCAACTACAATATATAATAATATATTATAAGCAACTACAATGTATCAGTTTTTGGGGAATGGGGATGGGGTAACTGGTTGTCTATACATATGAAATTAAAGGACAATTATACTCACCTTTTCCCCGATCCACTGCAGCATAGTACCCAGGGTGAGGACCTAAAATCGCTAAGTCCTAACCCTGGGTACTTTCCCTAACTCCTGCACTACTTACCTGCTTCGCCGATCCACACTGTTCCACCTCTCTTCTACTGTCAGTGACAGTCGCGAGGCAGCCAATTGGAAGACACGCCTCCTGTTAGAGCGTATCTTCCTATGGATGCCTCGCAATCTGTCACTGAAGAGGAGAGCGGAGGAATGGAGCGATCGGCGAAGCAGATTTGCGGTAAGTAGTGCAGGAGTTAGGGAAAGTACCCAGGGTGAGGACTTAGCGATTTTAGGTCCTCACCCTGGGTACTATGCAGCTATGGAGGAAGAGGAGCGAGGGTGAGGTGAGTATAGTTGTCCTTTAAGTTTCATTTTTTAAGGGGTGGCGAATATTTTACAGCAGGTGATAAAGTGACCACATTTGCGTGACTGGTAGATTTCCAGCGGTTTATTGGTATTGGTAAGATGATATAAACAAGTATAAATTCCAGTTTAAAGTCTCTGAGGGCAAACTAGGGAATGGTTTGTGTTTTAAAAAGACAAACAGGCTCTCCATATTTATGCTCCATAGTGTATTTCTAGGTCATGCTGTAAACTTTTATTATTCTAATTAGCAAGGCTACCATGTGATACTGCCCACTGAATGCCAGCACTGATTGACAGATTACTGTATAATCACCTGGACAACACCAGGAAAAGGAACAGGATGCAAAAAGTGATAAGGAAAAGATAAGCCTAGCAAGATGCCCCTCTATCTCTACCTGTATTATGGAACCAGATGTATTTATTTCATCCTGTGCACAAGTCTGTGTTTCCTCTGCCACAGAGTAAAAAGCAAAAACCCTTCCCTAAACCCAGAGCAGGATTATCCACAAGGGAACCCTAGGCACCTGCCTTGGGCCCAGGAAATTTCTGGGGGCCCAGCTTCAAAAGCAGTGACAATATTATAGTCTATACAATATATGTAGCAAAAAAGGGGGCCCTAAATGATGGCCCTGACTAGGGCCCCATATGATCATAATCCATCTCTGCCTAAACCTGCACACTTTCAACACCATTAGAATAGAGCTGTATTTCTTCCTTCCTGTTTTCCCAATAATGAATGTCCTAGAACACATTTAACAATTGATTTCAAGCAAGAAGAACAAGAGGATCTATCATTCTTTATGTAAAGATGAACTGTAATCCAACCTAGATTGTGTTGCTGGTTTTTTTTTAAGTGATTGTTTCGTGTCAATAAATACTAAGTTGATATTATGGAAGCTTCACGGTATATTTTATATCCGATTACATTTTCAATCTTTTTGGACAATTGAAAATCCCATAACAAAACCATTGCCAGTGTATAACTAACTTAAAGGAGAACTAAACTTCATTTTTTTTTAATCCTAATCTGAAAGCTTTTATCCCCAGAATCCTTATACATTGAAAGATTCTTCTTGCATTTAGTAGATATAAGTAATAGATTCTGTAATTAAGGAGGCTTTCATGTTGTTGAAAAAAAAAAAAAAAGAGAAAAGAAAAGACAACTCATAGCCCATGTTGGCTTCAAAGAGCTTCTAGCATCTCTTTCTAACGAAAGATAATGTTTCTAAATGTACCTGTGATCACAGTTGAGTTGCTGGTGGCGCACCATGTAAATGCTGTGTTTTTAGGAACTAACAGACCAAAAAGTCACAAGTTATAATACCCTAGTTTTCTTATGAAACAATATAACAAAGTCTACTGCCTGAGTTTATTGCTTTTTTGTTTGTTTGTTTCCATGTTTCTAAAAAAATATAAAGTTTCTATATACAAACTTTATATATAGCAGCTCTGTTATTTATTTACCAACCAGCGTGAATTGCTGACACTCTTCCAGTAGCAATACAAAAAACTGATTTTACTGACATTTACTGAAATGTACTTCTATCTATTGTAAGTTCACTGGTGGCGCGTTCTGCTAAAGTGCTGGGTTATTATTATTATTGTGGATTTATATAGCGCCAACATCTTCCATAGCGCTTTACAGTTACATGTATACATTTACATCAGGCCCTGCCCCGAAGAGCTTACAATCTAAGCAAGGGTTAGGAAAAAATCAGACAATTGGGACACAGGTTCGATTCCCCATGCTCCTGTTTTTTTGTGTTATTATGTGTCTAGCAAAAGATAAAGACTCTACATGTACTAGATATTTACTTACTAGCCCTTGTGGCATAGATGTAGAAAGCTTTGTTTTTAGAAAGACACAGTATATAAGGTTGCTGGTTTGATTCCCCATACTTACTTTTATTTTTTGCTGAAATGTTAAAGGACAACTCCACCCTCATAAGAACATCTTTTAGAAAGAACCGCCTCTTTAAAATATGTTGATATATCATAGTTTGTCCTATGAATTCATTACGGTATGCCTGCTATGCTTCTGGTTGCCTCATGGAAACTGAGCAATTTAGAAACCTGTACTGAGCAGGTAATGAGCCTGGGCATGCTCAGAAGAGGCAGATAGGGGATTAACATTCAGTCATTGGCTGTGATGTCAACTGTCAAATCCATAACTGACAGTTGCTAACTGGAAGAACCTGGAAGCAGAAACGGGAAACAGGACATTGTGCAGGATTTCAGGTTAGACTTATATATTTATGATTTCAAACTATTACCGTTTAGGTAAATGTTCTGTTTCTTTCATCCATGCTAGCAAAGACATACACTGCAAAGATTACTTTTCTTTTTTGTATGAAAAGCAAAGGAATTTATCATTGTTAGGGATAAGAGCATTTGTAATGTGTTTACACAAAAAACTGCACTGAAATCTGTGTACTGTGTCAGAGGGAGGGATCTATAGAGCCGTAACTTGATAGGCTGTCAGTTTCCAGGAAGCAAGACTGCAGTTTCCTGTGAAGTGTACTGCATACACTTAGCTGGGTGTTCCCAGATAAGGTGAATTATGGAGCCGACCCCTAGTACCCACAGGTTATTTTCATAAATCACCCAGCATCCACAGCAAAGGGAGAGATGAGACACAGCTTGTTGTGTGTTTGTGAATGTGCTATGTCTATTGTTACAATGTTGTCTGGGGACTTTAGTTCTCCTTTAATTCATACTGCACAAAGAAACATTAGCAGAAAATTACTTGTAATAATGTAGTTTGGTTTGCTAAAAACTTCCACATTCTAGCTTGGCTAAACCTTCCCAGCAAGTGTCAGTTGTTTCTGGGAAGGTCCAACTACCAACCAATGTTTTCTAACATCCATAATTCTGCTTTGTCTCTAAAATTAATCTCTACCTCTAGGGCACAATAGTTGAAAGCTCATACAGACGCTAGATTATTATCACTTATTTTAGCCTGATTGCTAATGACTACAGACAACCATGACCATTATACTCTCTGCATCGGCTCTTTCACACCCATTCTCCCTTCTCCATAGAACAGAACAGGCTACCACCTGGAGGTACTGTATGCCAGTTGCTATTGGTGTATAAATTCCACCATAATACTTTGTATAGTTATGGGCTTTAACCGTGGCGCATAGTGCTAAGTGCTGTGCACCATATAAAACAAAACATTATTAGAAGATGGTTAGTAATTAACAGGTCTTTAAAAGTTTCTGTGGACATAAAAAGAGGAAAGCTAGAGCTAGCACAATGGATACAAAAACCTTTCCTTATGTTTACCATCAAACACTTAACTGATAACGGAAACAGACTCAACAAGCCATTATCCCCTTTTTATTATTTTAGATTAGTTCCTGTTAAACAGAAGGAAGATGATTAGATTAAAGAACCCTTCAAGTGGTTTGCCCAGTTAAATATATGGAAAACAGCAATACAAATGGTGATAGTAGACAACAAAGTTTTAGCTGTTTTATCTATAGTAATAAAACCTGACTGTGTACACGATAAATATCCATACTCAACTTGCAAAATGTATAGGCAGAAACCCAAACATGCAATGTTTGTAACAAGCAACAAGTAATGATGCCATGAAATATACTTGTTATAAAAATGACTTTAAAACCTTTTCAAACCAGTCTCTCTCATTAAAAGTACCTAAATGGCTTGGTCCTCATCCCAGAGTGTTTCTTGGATTACTTTTAATACTTACCTAATTGTTTTATCGCCATATTGATCCATCCTTACCTCATTCCTTAAAGGGCATGTCCACCCTAAATTAAAACTTTTGCCAGGTAATAGAATACCCTCCCCCAGCCCCAACCGCTATAAAATGAATTTAAGAAAGTCCCCAGTTCTTTACTTACCTTCCCTCTCTCCTCCGGCGCCCGGCCCGGCTTTCTGCTTGCGAGACACTGCAAGCAGGGGGCGGGACCGGCAGCCGCATCCGTGATTGGCTGAGAGGCAGCCAATCACGGACGCGGCTGACGGCTTCTCAGAATGCCGGGGGAGCGAGGGAAGGTAAGTACAGTTCTGGGGACTTTCTAAAAATAATTTTTATGCGGTTGGGGCTGGGAGAACATATTTTATTAGGTGGCCAAGGGGTTTTATGGTAGGGGGAGGGATAGCAAAACGGGAGGGAGAGGGAGGGGGAGAAGGGCTGCAGTACGCATGCCAAACTTCTCCCGGAGGCCAGGTAGGAGTCCTATATGGACTCTGCTATCCTCCTGGTGGGCAATTTTTGGGACTTTCTGTGGGGACTACAGGAGAACCATATGGAGCTGGGATGTGAGGTAAGGATTTTATTAAACTACATGACGGGGCCATTACTGGGGGGATTATAGTTTTGGGGGTGGACATGCCCTTTAAAACAGGACATGGCCACTGGGATGACATGTCTTACAGAGTGTCTTCCTAAAGGCCAGGCCAGGCCTTGGCCACAGGCAAAGTGCAGGGCTGTTTAGGTCTTTATCCTGGGTTGGATTGAAAGGAGGTGGATTGAAAGTGTTTTCTTATCTTTTGAATGATCTAGAAAACCCTGGTATGACTTCACAAAGCGAAACACACCATCTGACTGAAACTGAAGTGTTTTAGTGGTATGCTTCCTCCCATTGCACTATGCTTCCACTTGGTGTCCCCCATGACCCCCATGATGACTTGTGCAATGTATAGATTGTTTGTATTATGGGAGAGCATGACTTTTTGATCTTTTAATAAGTATCCGTGTATTATAATGAGGGGCTTTATATACAGTATATCTTTTTGTACATCTGTCTGCTGTAAGAATAGTTGTATACTACCATATAGGTTTGGGCTCAGGATCTTTCTGCGGCTATTTAGCCAATCTGTAATAGAAGGTGCTACCCCAGTCAGTCCAGTCAGTCCTCTACCATGGAGATACCTTAGTCATATTTTGCTTGTGCTATAGTTGTGGACTAGTATCCTTTTTTATCCTATAGTATCTATTCCTGCTATAACTGCACCTCCCTATTTAGGGTTATATTTTTTTTCCAGTGCCCTGACAATATATCTAATTATCACCAGGAAATAGTAGCCCAGGGGCCCACTGAACACTCCAGTTACCTTTTTTTTGTCACTTATTTACAAATCGGTCTCACTTTCGGTTAGACTCTTTCGGTTTTTTAACTTGTCATTTCTTGTTTTAAATTAATCCTGGATCTAAATTTTATCCGTTTTTACTAATGAGTAGACTGTGGGGTGGCCATTCCGACATTTAAATGATATATCATACCCCTAGCTACATTAGTTATGATAAAACCCCTAAATGCGCTTCATAATTTGAAACATATGGGAGGCTGGTGATTTCCAGGTTATTTGACCAGACAGCTGGTGGCAGCATACATATAGTGATATAACATTTTTTTTTTAAATGAGTAGTGTTGTATCTGTATCAAACAGGACTTCTTATGGCTTATTTTAATTCCAATATTTTGGGGAGTTCTTTTTTAAACCACCATTGAGTCTGTTGGGAAGTTTGTAAATATGTGTATGGTTTTTAAGCAGTTTATAATAATTTAGAAAATCTTTTTGATTTTTAAAAACATTTTACCAAGTGCTGAATATAAAAAATATTGTGCCCACATCAGTGTTTAGGACAGTCTATTGTTCTGCTAGAGTACAGCATGTATGGCATCATTTACATAATATCATTACTTACTGCAAATCTACATTTGAAACATATATATATATTTTTCTAAATAAAAATCCCTAAATTATGTCCATCATAGGACTATTTAATCTACAGATCCCACCAGCCTCTTGCTATTGAGATGTTAGCTCATGATATTTTTAATGTAACCTTTTCCCTTTACATTTTCCAACTCATAATCAATGTGCTAAGCATGCTGGGATTTGCAGTCTTGAAGCATCTCTGTATTCAAGGCCAAGAAACATTGCCTTTGATCATTACTAAAAAAAAACAAACAACTTTTTTGTACTCCCAAGATCCTCTAAATGTAGAAAGGAAGTAGTGTGAGCTCTCTGTAGTGAACAATGTCATTTCCATTAAGGGAATGTGTTTGGATTAACAGGCATATCATTAAAAAGGATAATTAGTGGTTCTGCCATAAAACTGTTTTTGGAGGTAAATAATTTTTATTTGAACCTAGATGATATTGAATTATAAATGAGAGTATAAGGTCTTAAGGTCTGCTTGAGTAAATGGGTTCTAGGCAGCATCCAGAGGAAACAGCCGTTCGATCAGGGGTCGTTGATGATCCGCCTGGTGGATTGGGCAACGAGCCCCGACTGAACCCCCCCCCCCCCCCAAATGCTCATATGTGTGCACCTTAAGAGTTCTTGCCCTGTTAGTCCCTGTCCGTAACCGTGTTTTACTTATTGCTTGTGGTAGGAGTCTTAATTTAGATTTTACATTACCGACTACTGCTTTGTTATTGACTACTATACCTCTTACTATACTATTTTACTACTGTATTTCCTAAACCAACCTCTACCTGTTTTTCGACTACTCTCTTGTGTTTTATCTCTTTTACCGTGTTTGGCTGACTGGCTGCAAATGGGAGCTTGACTGTAGGGGAAGATAGCGGTGAAGATTGAGGTATCTGTATATTTCGAAATTATTGGAGCATTACAGTTTTTTTGCACATTGTTGCTTTGTGGTGGGAATAAATGTTAAAGGACAATTATATTCTAAAAATTCACCCCATCCCCCTTGTGTCCAGAATAGGACTTGAACTTAAGTTCTTACCCCAGCTATACTCTCTGAAAGATTTCCTCTTTGCTCTGGCCTAACTCCACCTTCCAGATTGCCAGTGATACAGCCAATGGGAAAACGTGCTATGCAAGAAGCACGTCTTCCCATTTGGCGCATTGCGGACAGACTGCTAATGTGGCAATAGACCGGAGCAATGGGGGATCCTTTTGGTAAGTATTACTAGATATAGAAAGTGTATCTAGGGGTGAGGACTCCCTTTGGGTACTTAACATAATGAGAAGAGGATCTGGGGGAGGTGAGTATAATTGTCCTTTAAATAAAACGGCAGGGGTAAATAATAATTCCAAATATCTTGCTCATGAAGATGCTTTCTTAACAGAGATTATGTTCTTAGGATGCAGTTAAGGTAAAAGAGATTTTAAATTAGGGGCTGGCTGGCTTATAACTGTGTATCTCAACATCCTTAGAATTGGATAGAATGGTTGGAGTTGGAGTTCACAAAGTAAAAAAACAGCTGTATTGAGACACTGGGCGCATTTCAAATAAAGCAGTGCCCCCTTTTGGTTATTAAATCCCATTGCCTAGAAAAGATCATAATGGTGCGTTAGTGACCTTAGCAAGTTAGCAGGCTCAATGCTAATTAAAATACTTGGCAGCATCACACAGTGCCAGCAGCATGGTTCCTAATGCCTATTTTATTCCTCCTGAGTGTATTGCTGATACAGAAAAAAAAAAAAAACAAGAGGAGAGGGCTATTGTGTGATAGCTTCTTTTAACCAGCAAAGTACATCACGTACTGGGACTTACTGAACTACCCTGAGGACACTGTGAAATCTATAAATGGCACAAACTAAACATTTGGTAGCTTGAGATTTATAAGCAGTTAAGTGACTTTATAGCAACACATTTAAAGACAAAATAACATGTTTTAAAGGATAAGTGCACTGTAAAATCAAGTTATGTTCATTTGGAAGCTGCAGCTTTAAAAAGATTTTTTTTACCTATGCCCCTTCATAGCCTACCTTTGTGCCTTGAAAGTTGCTGACATCTTGTTACTGGTTTGCTGAATGTTAAGCTCCGCCCCTCTGAGATTTCCTCTGCTTTCTCCTGATTGAGCCTCAAACAGTAATGCCTGTGAGTTCATGAGAGTTGAATACTGTTGTTTGGGTCCCCTTCTTCAATTACAAATGGTAAATTCAATTTCCTCTCAATTTACCTAAAGTCATTTTTGGACCACGGTTACCCTTTAAGAAGAAACAAATATATTATATAAGGGACAATGTTTCCCTTACAGTATATATTACATCACCCAGGAGTTCCCTGACTATATAAACATTAAAGGGCATGTTCACCCCCCAAACTAAAATTTGACGCACTTCTGGCTCTACTGTGTAGTTTTAAAAAATCCTCTGCAGCCGTTGCACCTATTGTGAAATTGCTTTGCTATATGATAGATGCCCCTGCCTTTAGTTTTAGGGTGGACATGACCTTTAACGGGTATGTTTAATTTTGTGTAATTTAGTTTAACTGTACAACTGTAGACTGTCAGTGGGGTCGAAATCTGTCAGTGCTGGGCCGTTCACGGGTAAGACATAGCTCATTTACCTCCCGTTTTAACTTAATAACACAAAGTTAGACCTAGCCTTTAATGTTTTCATATAGTCAGGGAACTCCTGGGTGACTTTACATAGTTGACTTTACATATCTTTACATTATACACTCTCTTATCTCTTTCTTATACTTGGGAGTGGCAGTGTTTCTGCATTGCTCAATAATTCTGCTTCATTTGGTTTCATTATATTATTTGCTGGTTTATTTGTACAGATGTTTGGGTAGTACTTTGATGACCTTTAAAATACAATAAAGATGTATTTTCATTTATCATTAGAAATAAGATTAGAAGAGGTTTGCCTAGACAAATGCTGGATTGTAAGTACCTTTTATACTAATGTTAGTGTATAATCTAATTTAAAGACAAACAAGATTTTAGAAAGGTGTACATCTATTTAATTTACATTTGTTCCTTGCACTCCTGTAATTCTGGGTTTGGTGGTTGCCTGTAGTTGCTAACCACATGCAGCGTTTACAGTCAATATTAGAAAGGAAGGCACGCACATGATTGCTGTTTATTGCAACATACTAAGTGCACAGCGTTTCAGGCTTGTGCATGCACCTGACAAAGGCAGTATCGCACTGGGCTCCTGTGGCCCTCCAGGAAATTGGGGGCCATGGGCCCACCAAGCACTTGGGTGAGCCAAAGAATTCCAAGCATCAAAGTTAGCATACATAATAATACAATAATAATTAAAGGGTATGTCCACCCCCAACACAAAGTTTTAGTATTAGGTTAATTGCCCCCCAAAACCTCGTGTTTGTGAGGTTCTAAGGGGGAGATGCAATATATTTCGCTATCACCACCTACGTGCACTCGTTTCCGCAATGTATTAACCACTTTGCAACCGTTATTACATTGCGAAAACGCTAGCGGTAACTTGCAACCCTTTGCACGTATTTTAAAGACACCATTGAAGAGACGTTAATTGTCGTGCAAAAAACTAGCGCAAAAACCGGTGCAAAATGTATTGCATCACTTTGCGCTGAACAAAGAAAAAAAAATTGCGACATGGCGCAGGCAGCGCAAAACCTTTGTTAACACGTTAGTACATAGGTTAGCGTGATTTTAGCGCTTATTTTCTTGTTA
Source organism: Hymenochirus boettgeri (assembly GCA_019447015.1). Taxonomy (NCBI): domain Eukaryota; kingdom Metazoa; phylum Chordata; class Amphibia; order Anura; family Pipidae; genus Hymenochirus; species Hymenochirus boettgeri. The sequence continues at coordinate 245,007,249 of CM033469.1, forward strand.
GCGCTGGATATTGCATCTCCCTGTTAGTTCTCAAAACTGCTGGTAAACCTACTTACCAGCCTTCGTTCCCTCTGCATTCTTCTGCTTGCTCCCATGCCTTTTCTGTGCACAGAAGCTGCAGAAGGGGCCAGACCGGCAGCGGCGCCTGTAATTGGCTGAGACGCGAAGTCTCAGCCAATCACATGTAAATAAATCGGGGGTTTTTTGCCCTTTGACCTGAACTATTTTTAAAAAAGCTTTTTAAAAATGTTTTTACAGGTGTAAAAGCTTGACCACATAATATACATTTATATATTTTATATTACGACATGGTGTAACAGATTTTCGTGCAGTGTGGCAGCCTACTATGCAAGTGTACTATGTTACATGACATGTTAATTCACCGATTGTTTAGGTTTAATTAAGGTGGCCATACATTAGGACAATTTTGCTTATGAGCCCGATCCTGCCGGAACCGCCTTTCCCTTTTTACTTTGCGACCGAAATGGGATTGCATTCATTCCATTTATTTTGTGATTGCATGTCGGTCGCAAAAAAGAACGGGAAAGGTGGATCGGTCTAATAACGTGGGATCACTCGGTCGGTTAAAGGGCATGTCCACCCTTAATAAAAACTTTTCACATATAATAGAACACAGCCCCCCAGCCCCAACCGCTATAAAAATAATTTCAGAAAGTGCCCAGATGTTTACTTACCTTCCCATTGTTTCTTATTTTTGCTGATTCCCTCATGTCCGGTGGTGTGCCTCTGGATTGGAAAAAGGCTGATGTTATTCCAATATTCAAAAAGGGTAGTCGTTCACAGCCGGGTAATTACAGGCCTGTAAGTTTAACTTCAGTGGTGGGGAAGATCCTGGAAAGTTTAATAAGGGAACATGTTCTAGAGTATGTTTCAAGGACTGACATTATAAGTAACCAGCATGGATTTAGGAGGAATAGATCTTGTCAAACTAACTTGCTTGGCTTTTATGAGGAAGTAAGTAGAAATTTAGACTCTGGTATAGCAGTAGATGTAGTTTACTTGGATTTTGCAAAGGCTTTTGATACAGTCCCCCATAGGCGACTAATGAATAAGCTAAGGTCTGTTGGTCTGGGGAGTCACATTTGTACATGGATAGAAAATTGGTTAAAGAATAGGATGCAGAGAGTAGTTGTTAATGGGGCTTCATCATTATGGACTAAAGTGCTAAGTGGGGTGCCACAGGGTTCTGTGTTGGGGCCGCTTCTATTTAATCTATTTATTAATGATTTGGAAGTGGGTATTGTCAGCAAGGTTTCTGTGTTTGCTGACGACACAAAACTTTGTCGACCATTAAAAACTAAATGGCTCTGTGTTAAGTGAATCCCTGTTGGAAAGGGATCTTGGAGTTTTGGTGGATAACAAACTTAAAGGTAGCAAGCAGTGCCAGGCGGCAACAGCCAGAGCCAGCATGGTATTGTCTTGTATAAAGAGAGGTATGGATTCAAGGGAGGAAAATGTAATTCTCCCTCTTTACAAAGCATTGGTAAGGCCTCATTTGGAATATGCAGTGCAATTTTGGAATCCTGTGTACAAAAAGGACATCTTTGAAATGGAAAGGGTTCAGAGAAGGGCAACTAAATTAATAAGGGGATTGGGGGAGCTTGAATATGAAGAGAGACTGGAAAAGTTACAATTATGTACGCTGGAGAAAAGGCGCTTGCGTGGGGATATGATTACTGTGTATAAATACATTAACGGGCCATACAATAAGCTACTGGGGCATTGTTCACCAATAGAACATGTCAAAGGACACGAGGACATCCCTTAAACTTGAAGAAAAAAGGTTTAGGCTTCAAGCTCGGAAAGGTTTTTCACTGTGAGAACGGTAAAGCTATGGAACGGTCTTCCAGTGGACGTTGTTATTACAGGTTCATTGGTCAGTTTAAAAAAAAAAGCTGGATGAGTTTCTACAAACAAGGAATGTTACAAGTACGGTATTGATACATAAAGTAGAGTTGATCCAGGGAAATTTCCGATTGCCACTTGGAGTCAGGAAGGAATTTTTTCCCCCTTCATAAATTTGGTGGGGTTTTTTTGCCTTCCTCTGGATCAACAGTTAGGCAGGAAATGAGGATATTGCTAGATGGGTTGGACTGGATGGACGTATGTCTTTATTCAACCTCAAATACTATACTATACTATACTTCCCTCTCTCCTCCGACGCCTGGCCCGGCCTTCTGCTTGTAAGACACTGCAAGCAGGGGGCGGGACCGGCAGCCGCGTCCATGATTGGCTGAGAGTCAGCCAATCACGGACGCGGCTGCCGGCTTCTCAGAATGCATGGGGAGCGAGGGAAGGTAAGTACAGTTCTGGGGACTTTCTAAAAATAATCTTTATGCGGTTGGGGCTGGGGGGAGGGATAGCAAAACGGGAGGGAGAGGGAGGGTGGGCAGTTTTTGGGACTTTGGGGGGGACTACAGGAGAACCATATGGAGCTGGGATGTGAGGTAAGGATTTTACTACACTACATGGTGGGGCCATTAGTTGGGGGGATTATAGTTTTGGGGGTGGACATGCCCTTTAAGCAAATCGTCCTTATGTATGGCCACCTTTAGGCCAACAGACATGCTAATTCTAAAAGTACTTACCAATTAACTGATAATTATTTCAGGTATTGATTCAAGAGGACCTCACCATCCTATAGGTGAAACATCACATTGAATTGGCTAACTCCTTATTTTACAGTTAATATCGCAGTGGAAGGTTTGATTTGGCCACACAGATAATTATACATTTTGGATAAAAAATTTGTGGCATTCAAAATAAAATAGGGACCTAGGCAGGGTTGTGATTTGGAACCCTTTTCTTTGCTAAATGTGTTATATGGAGTTTATTCTGTTTATGATTTGGAAGTGGGGCCCCGATGTAGAACAATTTATAGGTGTCAGTTAAAAAAATCCTCCTAACTGCAATACTGCATTTCAGCACCAGTACACCAATCAGTGTTAAGTCAGCCCTCCAGTCCAGCAATCAGTGTTAAGTCAGCCCACCAAACCCACCTCCACAAGCTACACCTATAGTCCCTGATAAAGCCACGTCTGCTTCACGTGCTGCCACCCGTCTGCCAATAGGCAGCATTTAAAAGTTGTTTCAGGTGTCAAAAACCTAGGGACACCCCTGGGGGCCTCTAAAATTTTCTGGGCCCTAGAAGCCTTGGTTACTTTGTGGGTAATCCTGCTCTGTGTGAAATATCTGAATGTGTGGGTATCTATAGGGGGCTATGTCTGTAGTTTGGTCACCTGCCTATCAAAGAAAATAGCTCAGCATGTACTTTAATGGGCATGTCCACCCCCAAAACTATAATCCCCCCACTACTGGCCCCATTGTGTAGTGTAGTTTAATCCTTACCTCACATCCCAGCTCCATATGGTGTAGTCCCCCCCCCCAAAGTCCCAAAAACTGCCCACCAGGAGGATAGCAGAGTCCATATAGGACTCTGCCTCCTACCTGGCCTCCGGGAGAAGTTTGGCATGCGCACTGCAGCCCTTCTCCCCCCTCCCTCCCTCTCCCTCTCCCTCCCGATTAGGATTCCCTCCCCCTACCATAAAACCCTTTTTACCAACCATTCCCCCTGTCCCCCCAGCCCCAACCGCTCTATTAGTAATATCAAAAAATGCCCAAAACATTACTTACCTTCCCTCTTGCCTCCGCCGCACTGAACTCCCGGCAGCTGCGTCCGTGATTGGCTGCCGCTCAGCCAATCACAGACACGACTGCCGGTCCCGCCCCTCTGCTTGCATTTTCTCGCAAGCAGAGGGCCTGGCAGCGCGGCGGAGGAAAGAGGGAAGATAAGTAAACTTTTGGGCATTTTCTGATATTAATAACATAGCGGTTGGGGCTGGGGGGACAGGAATGTTTGGTCAAAATTTTTCAGAAGGGTGGACATACCCTTTAAAGTTCCTGGGTGCAATATCAGTGGGCTGGGGAACAGTCCATGAAGTCTTTTTACAAATCACTGCAAACAATTTCTTTTTTGGGGATTGGGAGAAATAACAGTGGAGTTAAACTGTTCTTTCTGTAGAGAAGATTGCCATAAAATAACAAATAATCACCCCTGTTTCTGTTGCTAGAAGTGAATTGTATTTACAGTATTTAGAATTGTTCCTAGTGAATATATTTCCTAGTGCCTGGCAAAGTAAATCTGACTATTTGTCTGTAAGGTTCCTTCAGAATCTTAGTATTTACTTTTTCTTTTTACTTACTGATTGCTGTTGAGTTCTGTAGACTTGTGACAAGTGAAAAGAATAGGAATGCGGATAAAGCTTCCTTCATTCACATTTTCTCTGTTATGGCAACACATTTGTGAGTCAGGCAGTAAGAATGGGTCATGGTTACTTTGAACTTAAGAGATAATGTTTATAATGCACGGTGTAAAGGTTGATAAAGGTGCTCAACCTTTAACTCGAACTGTTAAATAAAATGTACCATATGCTACACCCTTTCCATGTAACTTATACCCTATATTCTGGAATATAAACCAATCCGAATATTTTCCTGTCTGACACTTCTCTGCTTATATGCAGTAATCACCTGTTATAAAAAAAATTAAACATCTTGATATTCCCATGTCCTATATACAGAGTGCTAACAGGGAGTAAAGAAGCCTGCTTCAAGTACACAGACTAAATACTCAAGCAGTGGAAGGCAGGAACTGTAGATGGACATTCATCTGAATGGCAAAGTACGTGGAGGACTCTTGTGAGATCTAACTTCTTTTCCTAGCAGCCTGCTTTGACCTGTGAGTGTGTGCAAAGCAGCAGATGGGAGAATGCTCATGGCCAGGATTCTATATGTTTCTGCACCTTGAAGTTTCCAGCAGATTGTCTTTTTATTTGGATGTATTGTTGCATAATTATTTTAAGTTCAGAAAGGGCAGATGTAATCAAGTTCAACTCTTTCATGTGAAAACCAGCATCACCAATCCAACAAGAACAACTGCTTTTCCCCTTATATACCAGGCACTCCTCCCACAGATAATGTGACATCACACACACTTTAAAGAAAGTAACTAAAGTACCATCACAATATTGTCATTGTATGAGCTAAAGATACTGTAAGGTGCCTTCACTATATATCCATGTGCTGGTGAAAGATTTTAGTAAGTTAATGTATATTAATAATTTTGTAATAATCTTTTTTGCAAGGTGTACATTAAATGCTGATCCTTGTGGAAATTATAGCAACATCAATAAAGTAAAAATTGTAGGCATTCCAAAAAAGGTTACAAGTTCTACTAGAGTACATTAAATTCTGATTTATTCAAATATTTTTACTTAATTTTTTTATTATTAGACCAATATCCAACAAGCTTAAGATCAATTATTCTTGCATTACATATTACTCTTTAAGGATATATTTGTTTTTTAATTGCCCATTACTGGAAACTATAAGTCATTTATTTATTGATCGTCCCCTATTTCTTTAGATGTGTAAACATCTTACATTTCATCTGTCAGGCAAGTACCTTAGTATATGTATATGTACCTTAGTTTTGTATAGTTTTGGTGTAGCTGAAATGGGAAATTCCATCTCCCAATGCTGCCGCATATGTATTACTGAGCATGCTTGCCCTCACAGAGAGTCAAATAATTTGGCAAGGGGATAGGGGACTGAGAGAATGAGCTTGAGCAAAACAAATACTGGATTAATGTTCTGCATCAACACAAACACAGCAGAGTAAAGCTTGGTACACACATAAAGGACCAATCCTATTGGCGTCCAGAACGATCGTTTCTGATGAAAAATTTCCTACAGTACAGATTGGTAGTTTGTTCCCACCTTAAGTGCTGCTTACATGTGTACATTTATAGATTTAAAATGAGGCAAAGTAATTTTTCAGTCTTGAATTCCTTTAATGTAGAAAACCATTCAACAGAAGCACCCTTCTGGTTTTTGCATAGCCTAAAGTACACTTATTGTATATTATATTTGTTGGTCTAAAGCTAGGTGCACACGTTTGAATTTTTTCTCCTGACCGACTGTTTGAGACTTTTGACCGGTCGGAACGAGGAAGGACTGTCGGTCATGGCAAAAGCAGCCGCGTCTAAAGTTACCGCGCCAATCGTGCAGTCCATTGAGGATGGCACGATCGGTCATGGTTTTCCGACCCTTCCAATTGTGCTTTTGTCCGATTCAGACAAAGGAACGGTCGTCGATCATTCGGAGCTGACACACAATAATTCGTCCCGACCGACCGAAACACTAAAATGACGGTCGGTCGGGCCGAATTATTGTATGGTGTGTACCCAGCTTAAGTGCTACAAAATCATGCAGCCATTGTCCGAATCTTTGGCATGGTGCCCCAAATGTCACATCAGCCCAGTAATTTGCATATATAGCCAATTGAGTGTAGGAATGCTCCCCCTAGGTCACAAATGCTCCCACAATCCCCCTAGATCAATACCACATACACAGGAGGCAGAGTTTGTTCAAGCAAATGGCAACAGCGCAAGGCCAGGATAAAGTCAGGTAAAAGTTTCTTTGGGCTGCTTTTGGCTTAAGTACCAGTGTCAGGGAATTCTTTTACAAGTGTCATTGAGCCGGTTTTCTGTACCAGTACCAATATTATGAAAATTCACAATTTGCTAGTTTGCTGTACTAGTTTCAAGAAATTTTCAGTTTACTGTACCAGTATGGAATGCCCAGTTGGCTGTAATAGTATGGAATTCCCAGTTTTGCTGTACCAGTGTCATTAATTTGCCTGTAACTGCACCAGTCCAATGTCAACTAGTACCAGAATCAATCTGTTGCATATTGCCTGTCTCTTTTGTGAGCCCCGCCGCGCATAGCGGATGGGGCGTCTGACCGTGTGGGGGGGAAGCGGACCCCTTTGCAGGCAGCGGCGTCTCCTCTTCCTTCCTGGCTCGCAGGGGCCTGGTATTGCGAGACTCGGCACCAGCATGACGTCATTACGCCACCGGTGTGACGTCCCCTCCCTTCCTCCCTGTTGTTATATTGGGAGTTTGTTGGAGTCACGGCTGGCGGGTACACTCTTGCTGGATATGTTTTTGTAGCCGTTACATGCCCTCTGGCAAGACAGAGGTTGGCATTCAAGCTGAGATCTACGACTAGGTTGGTTAACAACCTGGTTATGGTACACAAGGGTGTGCAGTGGGTGTTATTATGCAAATAAAAAGTGCATAATTTATTTACATTTATTTAAAATTATTAATAAAAGCCGTGGCCGATTTGTTACCCAAATAAAGTTAACTCTGTGTCTTAACTTACAACCAAGTAGGGGTATGGTATTATCATAAAGATAATAGTTATATGGTATGGCTGACTGGGTCCTTTAGTTTGGTTTTCCCACCGTGGTCATATCCCTCTGTCTCCCTCACAGTCCCTTTCTGTTCAGTGTAAGGCTTACCCACCTGGTTACAGGGGAAATCGACAGTGGGCAGTTCCACATTGGGCCCAGCCATAAAGAGTTTACAATATCTGCACTTTACCTCACACCATATCAGTATTTTCTGTTTGTGAAGGATACTATAGATGTAGATATGGCCAAAGAAGGATTTGAACCCATGACTTTAATAGTGCAAGGCAGTACGGAGCCACTGAATTTACCTAACTCCAATTCTGCTTTACTAAATAAACAATAACCTTTTGAAATTTGCATACTAGCGCTCGTGTTGTCCTTTAAAATTGTATTTATTATGATATCTTTAATGCCTTTGCAGGGTTGCCAGATCTACCCAAGCGGGGAGGGGCGGGAGCAAAGCAGGAATGGGGCGGGGGCAAAGCAGGGATGAGGCAGAGAATGGGTGAGGCGCAGGCGGTAAATCAGGACCCTTGGCAACTCGGCGCATATGTTACATGCACTGCTTTATATTAATCCTGGTTTAGTTAAATTAGGTATTATGTCTCTGGGAGTGCTGGCTCTCTGGGGCTCTATATTTTCCATTTGATATTAAAAATGTTTTTCTACGATAGTTGTTGATCCAACAAACATTACATTTTATGCTTTTAGAGGCAATAGGAATGCTATTAAGTGTTAGATTAGGAAATAAGTAGTAGAACATAGCTGACTTTAATTATAACATAACCTTTCATGTACCATGTCAATCTTGTCCGGATTATAGCAGGTAAACAAGCTCTGCTCTGATGACAAGAAGAAAGAAAGGGAGCTACTTTCCCTATAAGGGAGGGGAGAAAGAGACAGAAAACCGCAAGACATGCTGTCGTAAACCAAGTTTTTATTTTCTTAAAGGCGTATCTTAAGTTATTTAGTAGGGCATGTGATATTGTATAATCAGCAGTTCCTGAGTTATACACAAGGAAAATGTTTGCATGTACAGTGTGTGATTATCAGACCTTAATAAGACAGACATCTGTATCATAATGCTCATTATAACATGGTCAGACTTCTATATTTGGTTTAGTGATGGTTTATTTCTCCGGCAAAATGGAGCCACCATACACGTTAGATCAGTGGTGGCGAACCTATGACATGCGTGCCAGAGGTGGCAATCAGAGCCCTCTCTGTGTTGCCAGAAATCCAGAAAGTGAAGTATAGCAAACAGTGTAGCGGCTGTCAGTAGCAGAAAGAGGTCACATGCTATAACATATTCAGCTCTGCTTGAGTCCCTGTTATGGGTCTCAAACTTCTGTCTAATAATGTAGAGTTAATGGTCACTGTTTTAGATCACAAACTCGGGTTAAATTATCATGTTGGCACTATCCAAGAAAAAGTGGGGTTTTGGGTTGCAATTTGGGCACTCAGCCTCTAAAGGCTGGTACACACATAACAATGCTTCCTCCTGAGCGACCGTTCGAAACAGTTTACCGCGACCGATCGTGTGGTCCATAGATGACCGCACGATCGGACAAGGTTTCCACCATGTACGATCGTCCGATTCGGGCGAACGGTCGGTCAGACACGGCTGAAAACACATGCGACCGACCGACCAATACACAGAACTATGGGTGGATCGGACCGAAATATTGCATTGTGTGTACCAGCCTTAAAAGGTTTGCCATCACAGTGTTAGATTGTCATTTGACAATTAACTTATGCACAAGCATTTATGCTCTATGGTATAAAGTTGATCATTACAATAGATGTTTCAAAATTCTGTAGTTTACAATTTCCTCTATTAAGTCTGTGTACTAACTATACATGTGGCGTTTTCCGTTTCATTGCCTTTTGCTTTCTACACTGCTGATAATATGTTGTAATGTATAAAAATAACGATCTGGGATGATACTGCATATTCCTAGTCAGTATAGTGAACTCAGATTACAGGAATTAAATAGGAAAGTTAGTACACAGAAATAATAAAAAGGGTGTGCTAACTGATAAATAACACCAACTGCTTCCTTGTAGACGAAACAGGATCTTAGTCGCATGCAATTTAGCTCTGAAGTAAGAGATTGAAATGTAGGATAAGGCATCTTCACAGAAAGGTTGTTTCTATTTGTTAACTAATTAACATTAAGGTGAACAACTCCATATGTGTGAGCTAACAGGCTGCTCATTTTTTATACCAAGGCCCGGCACATATTGTGCTGGTTCCCGGAGAGGTAGGAAGTAAGGTTAGATATAAATATAGATGGAAGTTTCTTGAGGCATACAGTTCCAGAATTGTGGAGCAACAATAGCGTAAGGTTGGAAACGGAGAGGAGATTTAAAGGGCATGTCCACCCCCAAAACTATATTTTAACCCACTACTGGCCCCACTGTGTAGTGTAAAAAAATCCTTACATCCCAGCTCCAAATGGTTCTCCTGTAATGTCCCTACAAGGTCCAGAAAACTGACCACCAGGAGCCTGGCAAAAGTCCATATAGGACTCTTGCCTCCTGTCTCTCCTCCAGGAAAATTTTGCCGTGCGCACTGCAGCCCTCCCCCTCCCTCCCTCTCCCACCAGTTTTCCCACCCCCTAGTGTGTAACCCCTTTTCTGTAGTGTATGGCTCCCTCCCCCAGCCCCAACTGCCATATTACTTTTTGCAGAAACTCCCCTGAACTGTACTTACATTACCTCTCTCCTCCAACGCTCTGGATAGCCAGAAGCCGCGTCCGTGATTGGCTGTCTCTCAGCCTCTCAGTTTCATGCAAGCAGAAGGCCGGGACACTACGTCAGAGGAGAGAGGTAATGATCAGGGGAGTTTCTACCCTACACTACACAAAAAATTCTAAAAGGGGGTGGACATGCCCTTTAAAACAGTGGGGTTTGTACTGGAGATGGTTTTGTGAGGAGCACATGTAACATCCAGGAACATATGGGGACAAAATATAAACATTTACAGGCCTATGTAAGAAAAGTTCTTATTGTTAAAAATGTGCTAATTTTGCCCCAACCAATCAGATGTTAGATTTCAAATGGTAGCTAACATTTCATTGGTTGGGGCAAAATTAGCATCATTTTTAACAATAAGAACTTTTCTGACATAGGCTTGTATATATTGCTAGTGGCCCATCTGAAAACTGAAGTTCTTGTTGCATACTTCAGTAAGCTGCCACTCTAGAAACAGCAAAGGCATATGTACCAAGAGGTGCAAAAGTTTGCCTTTGCTCTTAATCTGTAGCAAGCAATTAACGTAGATGTAATCAGATTAAATCTAACTGTAGTGGTCCTGTAAACAGCTAACATTTTATTTATTGCTGCAGATTAAGAGCACAGGAAAACATGCACCTCTTGGTAAATAAACCCAAAAGACTGGTAGGTGGGAATACTCAATCTGATCAATGGTATATTTTATTTTAATTATTGTACAACAATAAATAAATTAAGTATAATTCTTCTTTGAATTACAAAAGCTATTTTATAACACACCATCTAGACTGATACACACGTCTATAGATTTAGTGATAATGGTTATGTAGAAGCAAAGCAGAATACAGAACAGAAATAAATAAATAATCAGTCAGTAAAGCTGGGTACACACACTAACGATAAAGCCCCGATACCGTCGGATCTGAAAATTTCCGTCGGCCACGCTAGACTCCCTATAGAGGAGTCTAGCGCGGCCGATGGAAACACACAGTCCCGAGCGTTCTCCTTATGAAGTTCATAGGGAGAACGCTCGGGACTGTGTGTATGCAGATCTTTGAAAGATGGCAGACGGATCTTGCAGAAATCTGGACTGTGTGTACCTAGCTTAAGTTTCAGTCTTGTGTTTTTAATAAGATTAGCTAGTTGGAAAGCTCTCCCCTGCCGATATTTTCATCTCATTAGTGCAAGTGGCTGATTGCTGTCTGGGCCTTTTGGTACCTAAAACAAACATGTTCTGTGTCATCTCCTTTCATACATGTGATGTGTCCTGCAGCCTTTGGCACCATAATGATTGTTTATATTGATTGCTGCCAGTCTCACTCTGTTCCTCCAATGTACCGCTGTGCAGCACAATTTATTTTAAACATCAAAAGAATCTTAAACAATAATCACACCATGTTTTAAAAGAACTCAAGTCTGGACAGTTATATTTGCAGAATATGAAAGAAATATGTACTGTAGGCTAGAACAAAGTAAATAAATAATGCTGAGAATGGGGAAGTGTCATAACGAGTGCTGAAAGCCTCTAAAAAAATGTTTTTGTTTTTGTTTTGTTTTTTACATTGATACTATAAATTTACTTTATTTTTTCATAAATGACCTGTACATATCACAGAGGGAGAGAGTAGAAAGGATCCTTTATAGACACAGAGAGCCGCTATCTGCATATAGCATTGGTTGTGGCGACTGCATGGTTAAATTCCAAGTTAGCCACGTAAACGGTGCAATGAAGAAGATAAGTCTCACTAACCAATTGGGGGTGGCCATAATGGTTTTACCAGCATGCCTAACCTGGCTCATGCTGGGGGCGCACTAGCAACACCCCATGCTCTGTCTCTGTCTTTTATAAGAGGTGCAAAAGCTTACTAAGGGCACGGCCACACTGCAACGCAAACGCATGCGCACACGGAATCGCATGCGATTTTATGTGCAATTTCGTTGCGTTTGTGCGTGCGTTTTTTCCGTTACATATAAAAAACGCATGCGATTGCGATTTAAAATGTGGGACGCAAATCACAAGCGCAATCGCATCACACCCGAAAACGCGTGTTTTCGATGCGTTGCCATGATGCCAATGATCAGAAAAAAACGCATGTGCAAATGCACGCGCAAGCGCAAGAAAATCGCAACAGTGTGGCCTAGCCTTCAGGCTGTTCATTTGCCTTAACCAATTAGGTGATACCTTTTTACTGGTTTACTACAGTTAGAAAACATCTGATTGGTTGCTGCAAATTAAGATTTTTATATAATCTACCCCTTGTGCTGATCCCAATGGGATTAATCTGTAAATAATTTCCTTATAATCGAGGCGCTACTACATAGTAGCTCCCTGATAATAGCCAGGAAGTCACCAGTACAAACCCTGGCACAAAAAAACTGCACTTACTTGTGAATACTGAAAAAATATTGCAATCTGTAAAATGAGAGCCACTAATGCACAGACATACTTTCCTTTCCACCCTGAGGAAGCCCATTAGTGTGGAGACACGGGGTAAAATGCACGTAGGTGTTTGGTAGTGTGGGAGAGTCCGATGAGTGATCCAGAAGTAGGAGAAAGCTGGTACCGGAGGTTTGTGTTCTTGAGAGGCAAAGGCCTGGTCCCCTGCACGGTATGCTACGGGTCTGTGGGTGAAGAACCCAGGTGATCGGAAGTGCTGGCATTCAAAACATCATTGTGTGAGGGGAGAGACCGGTACAGATCAAACAAAGTGAATGGGTGACATCTTTGGGACTTGTGTTGTGGATCCAGAGCAAGATTCTCCCACTGCCTAGCCTCCCATTGGAATTTTATAGTTTATAGTATTTGAGGTTGAATAAAGACATACGTCCATCCAGTCCAACCCATCTAGCAATATCCTCATTTCCTGCCTAACTGTTGATCCAGAGGAAGGCAAAAAAATCCCACCAAATTTATGAAGGGGGAAAAAAATTCCTTCCTGACTCCAAGTGGCAATCGGAAATTTCCCCGGATCAACTCTACTTTATGTATCAATACCAGTAACTTGCAACATTTCTTGTTTGCAGAGACTCATCCAGCTTTTTTTTTTTAAACTGGCCAATGAACATGCCATAACAAAGTCCACTGGAAGACAGTTCCATAGCTTTACCGTCCATAGCTTTACCATTCTCACAGTGAAAAACCCTTTCCAAACTTGATGCCCTATTTTCGTATTGCTATGGTGCAGGGATATTATTAGTGTGTATTTATATATGGTTTTATGGGTGAGGTTAGTAACGATGTGAATTTGTGTCTGAGGGGGGTTGAAATGGAAGAGAGGAGGAAGGGGAGTAGCTGGTCCACACATATTACAGGTTTGATGCCTTAAAATTATTAGGGGGTATATTATAACAGATAATGTACCCGTTACTGTAAATTATACGGATATCAAAAGTCATCTCGGAGTTCCATGCTCTTTATTAAAGGGGAACTGTGGCCTCCAAACAAGTTGAGTTTACTACCTTTAAAACAAGCCATCAACCACCTCTCTACCTGCTCCACAGCCCAAGATATAAAGAATTTACTGATCAGAAAGTTAATGGGTGGGAGGCTGACATGTGACATTCCTAAGGCTGCTTCTCCACCTCGCCGCCAGGGAGCACAGCCTCAGACTCCTTTAGTGTATGAGGGAGACAGGAAGTCCCTCCCCCTCCCTGCTGTGTGAAGCACCTGCAGCTGCAAAGAAGGTAAGGGAATCTACAGCCCTTCTTTTTCACTCTGTGAAAACAGCCTTTTCAGGCAGTTCAGGCTGAAAAGGCTGTTTTCAAAAAGTTTCTGTAGGGGGGGGGGGTCTGAGTGGCCCACGGCACCAGCGAGTGGGCAGGGCCATGGCACCCGCGAGTGGGCAGAGCTAAAACACCTGTGGGTGGGTGGGGCCACATGGGGCTGTAAGAGAAGGGGCCAAGGGGGGCCTGCAAATGGAGGGGCCATAGGGTCCATGAATGGGAGGGGCCTGGGGGGGCTTGCAAGAGGTGGGGACTGCAAGGGGAGGAGGAGACACAGGGCAGATTGGCTGTCATCCACTGACATGGTTTCAGAGCAGGAAGCAGGAAGTGCAGGGGACCTGGTGAAGCTGCTGCCATATTACACACAAAAATAGTAAATATCTTCAAAATGATGTAAAATGGACAATGACAATATATTGCAAAAATTCTCAGGAGAGAAATTCCTATCAATTTACCTAAAGTCATTTTTGGACCACAGTTCCCCTTTAAAGTGAAGATTTATTGCAGCTCACACACTACATGGTAACCAAATCAAGACAAATGGTAATCAATCAAGAGAAACTCTCAAACTGCCCTTTTAGGCCTATGAGTAAACATGAGAGTAAAGCTGGTTACACACAGTAACGATAAAGCCCCGATACCGTCGGATCGGACAGTATCGGGGCTTTATCGTTGTGTGTGTATGCTCCCTATAGAGGAGTCTAGCGCGGCTGATGGAAACACACAGTCCCGAGTGTTCTCCTTATGAAGTTCATCGGGAGAACGCTCGGGACTGTGTGTATGCAGATCTTAAGGATGCATGGTATAATCAAAGCTTCTAAATTAATTTTAAATATTAGCTAAGAGCAGTAGAATATTTAACTTCTACATAATAATAACCGTAAGGTGCAGTATACTAAATAAGTTAATCACAAAGTCAATTATGGCATAGCAATAAATATAATACAGTATTTTAAGCAAGCTAATCACTAGGCCAACTTTAGCAAAAACACTGCAAAGTTCATTATAAATAACAATATACACGTAGAAAAGATAAAAGTATAAACAGTTAATAGATAGTATGTATAATATCATCCATAAATATACAGGATTAACCTTTCAAATTGTTTTATGAGAAAGTAAATATGCATTTTAAGATTCCTATAGCTTACCCTTGGAGTACATTCTCCATGAGGGTGAATTCATTATCTAAGAAAAGAATACGAGGCAAATACAACTATTATTTGAGGCACGTAATGTTGATACATTCATTCAACCCCATCGGTTTTAATGTATTAAGCTTCTTAATTAATTAAGGATTCTTTCTGTAAAAGGACATTAGAAATGTCACCACCCCTGGAGTGTAGCTTAACCACTTGGAGGACAAGCCATTTGAGCTGACTGTGTGTATGGCCCATTTCAGCAAAATGGCGAGACACAGATGTGTCCGAATAGGTATTAGCTTTGAAGTTTCGTATATAACCTTTATGTTCTTTTATTCTCTTCTTAATCTTCCGAGTGGTCTCACCCACGTATGCCTTGGGTGGTATCACATGTGGCATAGTCGGGAAGTTTGATTTTGTGCCCCTTACTCGGGTGACAAACAATGTACAAGCTATACCCATGTGGACTTTGCACAGTGTAAGCACCTAATAGCATTTTGTCAACTAGCTAGCTAAATTGTAATTAAAAATTGTAAGAGACAGGATTGTACATTATATATGTTGGATAGCATAGTGTGGTGTGAGGGAGCCTAATTCTGTATGTGATTTGCTGAGTTCATTACTTATACAGGGAGATGTTTAACGCTCAAGGAACACTAACAGGGAGATTCAAAATGCTGGAAATCTGTGTACAACCCAAGTTAACTCAAAGTAATATCAGGTTAACCTGTGTTTTACACAGATCTTAGAGCACAGCACCATTTCTAAATTTTTATGTAGTCAAAACCCATTTCAATAAGTTTTGTGATACCTCCTAGCGCAAAACTTAAAGGGTCACTATACTCACTGAAACAACTTTACATTTTATGAAAGTACAATTTGAGAGAAGTAAAATGGTTGTTCTCACATATTTATCTGTGCTTGCTTTTTTATTAAATTATTACTGTTCGGTGAGTGCTCCTAATTCCCCCCACACTCCCTTCTGCCTTCTTGTAGTGACTGCGACAAGTTCTGCACAGCCTCACAATGGACACTGCTCTGCTTACACATCTACTCCTCCCTCCCCTGCTTTCTTTTCTCTGCTGATTCTCTTAAATGTTACAGAAAGTGTGCTGGCAGGCATCCAAAGAGGTCAGGCATGGGTCACATATTATAATTTCTGTTTTTGGAGTGAACAGGTCTTTCCCTACAAATGCTGTGTTTTCAAATGATGATTTCTCATAATCTACAGCTCAGATTTAAAAGTTTTGAAGCACTGGGATCTTGCTGTATCCAAAGGTATATTTTTTTTTAAAAATTAGATATTTTAAAGTAAAGATACCCTTTAACAGGGCTGTGTACAGGGCTTTAAACACGTGCAACCCGGAGCTTCTTACCTTTACACGATCCCGCAATGCAGTCATAATCTCATTTACATCTGGTATTGTATCGCGGGATTGCGCAAGTAACGCCAACGTTTTATATTGAATCTCTCCGCTATTCTTGAATTGTTTGTGGTAAAATTATATTTTTGCACTTCTGGATTATGGCCTCAACTGTGCTCACTGGAACATTCAGAAGCATAGAAATATGAATGTAAACCAATGCCAGCAGTACATTTTCTAGTACGAAGCTTGCGAACATCTTGAGAGCCCTTTGCTTTTACCCAGTAGGTGTGATACCTTGGTAATGAGAAACCTTTTTATTGGCCATCAATTAGAGCTAAACCCTATTTTTACTGATAGGGGGCAGGATTGCTTTGTTTAAATACTGATAAACTATTGTTTGTTACAGACAGCTGGGGTACATTTCATGACAATAGCTCCATAAGAAATACAATGTAAATGGATGAATGGATGATGGGTGGATGGATGGTAGGCACCTTTTGAATAATGAATGAAATCTGATTATTTACTGTTAATTGCTTCAGTGAGGTTTGATTAACACTATTTTAGTGGAAAAACCATAATTCATATGCCTGATATACTTCACACACTTACACATGCATAAAGGCCAAATAAATGGGCAACTCCTAATACATCATCTTATGAACTACATACCCCAGGGGCAAGTGCAGGATTTTCAAGGGAGGTGTTTCTGAAGGGGTTATCATGGGAAGTGATAAGCCCATTTTAGCCTCCCCCTTTTTAAAGGCCACTCTGGTGTTAAACCAAGTATACAATCTATATTTTCTCTGCTCCAACATTTTTGCTTATTGAATCATGCTCCTCTTTATTTTAAAATAAAACATTTCCTTAGTTTGCAATATGTATATAATAGCATACCCTGTGATATGTAAATGAGAGAGCCTTTTTATTACAGCTACAGTATGTCACCTGTGGTCTTACAACTGTTGTTTGATTACAAATACCAGATGACCATTGATTTTCTAGCTAAAGGTAGACAGGTTACAAAACGTCTGTCTATATGTACTGGGTATCTCGGACACCATATACCAGAAAAAAAGAAAAAACTCCATAAAGTGTATATGTTATTATTAATGTAATTATTTTGCTTCTGCACCATAAATTTAACCATATATTGTTCTTTCTTTCAGGATCTTGCGGTAATCAAATGTGTAAATGATCAGTGCACTGGTTAACCTATGCTCCAGATGACTTACAACTGAAGAAAGGTACACATCTTTGATTCCTAATTTACACAGTAGCTGTACAATCTGTATATGTGGGTTTTAGAATTACATTTCAGGGATCCCGCGGGTTGTTTTGCAAACTTTCCTTCTTTTTCATGCCTTGCAAGCATATCCAACGTTTTATAAGCTTGTGGTTTTGTAACACTTGGTGTTACTCTGTGATCTGCAGCCAAAAGCAGCATTAGTGGTGCATTACAGGACTTATGCTGGCCTCATTGTAATTTTATAAAATGAGTAAATCCCTATTGATTCCCCCCCCCCCCCTCTTGTTTAAATCCAACTGAACACCGAAACACAGTATCGTAGACATTCTGGCCAACACTTTAAGCAGCCTTGTTAAAAAAAAAAAGGCTTAATGCTGTAGTGGAGATCATGCCTTCTATGCAAGGAATGTTTTTATGAAGTAAGCTTTAGAGCTTGCAGAACCTGACATGGGTGGTACAGACTTGAATGTAGAAGGTATTGGTGTCATCTCACACATTTCTATAAAAAGGCAAATAAACAGTACTTCCCTCATAGTTTGTTATCATTTTACCCCTAGATGACAACTGTAACAGAAAATGGAACTATTACAGGCAATAAACCAAATGGAGAGAAAACATACAAAAAAGTAAGTAAACATGAGTTGCATTTATCTTTGCTTTTTTAAGATAAACACAATAAATAAAAATAAATCTCAATACACACCTTCCGTTCTTGGAGCCAAAGGTCATACAAGTTTAAAATTATGCACATTAGTTAGGTCAGGGCATGGCCATTTTTAGGCATTGGCCACCTAGGCAAAGTGCTAGGGCGCCTATGTTAAATCAGGATGCCCAGTCTCTAGCATCTCCCTATCGGCTTTTACTTGCTGTGTTAGATCTGCTCTCCTTGTTCTTCTGCTGTAATTTGTAACATTGTACTGAGTAGAGACCTGAACCCAGCTCCCTCTACTTGGATACAATGTTACAAATGAACTGAAGGTGAAGGAAGGAGGGGGGAGGATGAGCTCAGCTAATAGTACTGAGGAGAACAGTTCTAAAATGCCAGGTAAAAGCTGCTGCAGACTTTATAACAGTGGCTAGAAGGGTCCTAGGTCAGGGGACCCATATCTACCTAGATATGCAGCTTCAATAAGGAATATACCAGTTTATGTGCTAAAAATGCAAAGAGAAAGAATTGTTGGTGTGTTGTGGTTGTTTCATTACTATTCAAGTCATTTAAGTAGATCCACTGAAAGGCAAGTAGTTCAGAACCATCTGTACAGTGTTAAGCACTGTGTTGGGTAATATAAGGCTTTTGACAAGACCACTTCTTACTCATTGAATAGATTGACAATACTTGTTTCCATGCAACACACATTTCCCCGTCATGTACATTTTAGCCACAAACTCTTGCAGAATTTAGAAATTATTTTTCAATGTCCATTATTATTATTATTGTGGATTTATATAGCACCAACATCTTCCATAGCGCTTTACAATTACATGTATACATTCACATCAGGCCCTGCCTCGAAGAGCTTACAATGTAAGCACATTTATTTGACACATATAACCTATCAGTATGTTTTTATGATTATGGGGGAAACCGGAGTGCCCGGAGGAAACCCACGAAAGCACGTGGAGAACATATAAACTCCTTGTAGATGTGTCCAAGGATGGATTCGAACTCAGGACTTCAGCGCCGCAACTGAGTGGTAACTGAGTGCTAGCTACTGAGCCACCGTGCTGCCCCAGCCACCGTCCATCAGTCATTTGCACCCAGATTCCCAATAAACACCTGGGGACTTATATATTAAGGGGAATAAAGGTTTATAATCAGTGTAGTAATGTTAATAAGGTAAACAAATAGTGTGTGTTGGTCCACTAATGATCTGAACCATAGATACATCAATAAGTTAGTAAAATCTTAAAATTCATGCAGGGTCATTTATATTTTAGCTCTAGTTTTCCATTAAGTTTAGTTATCCTTTAATCATTCTGTGTAAAGATTACTTATTTATTACTTGCATCTTTAAATCACCCTCCTTTTGATGTAAATTCCATATATTATCAGTTAAAGCTGACTTAGTATTAGCCACAAATTTGCCTTTTATATCCTATTGAGCAGCCACTGCAATGTAGAGAATTACTGGCCTTGAGAGGTCATGTGACCATTATATATATCTATATTTTACTCTGAAAGCTTTTTCTAACCCTTATGCTTTTAAAGCATCAGTCAGCTTTATCTTACATGTTTTTTTAAAATTATTTTTAAAATAATTGTTTCCGGTAAGACTAGGATTATACGTTACATACATTAAGTAAAGGTATAGCACACATATATCACATGATGACACAGTATGGTGCAATCAACAGATATTATTTCACCAAATCTTTATTGGAAAAAGCAATCGGTTTTTCCTACACTGGATTATTGTGCATTACTTTAAGGCATTAATTTAGGAAATTCAATTAAACTCTCATAGATGCCAGGAATATGTGAGAAGGAATCATGATAGGGTTACAACACAAGTTTTTGGGAAGGTGACGAAAGCCCTTTAAATATGATATCCATGCCGAACACTGAAAAAAATGACAATTATCTGAACATTATTTAATTGGCTCAGCTAATTTACTCTGCTTGTTCTTGTGTGAACACCCTCCAGGCTCTACTGCATGTGCTTGTACCCCTGCTGTAGTCATGCAACTCTTTACAGCGTATTTCTGCAAAAGTAAAGAGAAATGGGGGGTAGGAATACCATTTCCTTGCTTCCTAAAAAAAGTATAAAATAAATGCAAGGTTGTAGTTTTTTGCTCTTTATCACAGGTGGTAGATAGAGGAGCTGTTGAAAAGTTCCTCTGTCTCCCGCTGATAAAGCCAATGTATTCAAGCTTGAAGATTTGTTTTAAATGAGTTTTTGGAAGCTGAATAAATTACATTCAGAAGGATGCTCCTAAATTTTTTCTGTTATTGTTTCCGTAACATTTTTTCTCTCCCTGTAAGAAATTGCATTTTTCTGTATATTCGCATGTAATGCAGTTTAAAACTTGGTAATTTGTAAAAAGCAAAGATCTGGTTCTTTAATTATAAATGTGCAAGTATTCTTTAGTCATAAAATGACATTCAAACGTCACAGGCTGCCATGTGAAACCTAGTATAGTACATGAAGATCTCCCTTTGCCAGCCATCCTGCATACACTGTGCAGCGATGTAATGGATATTTTATTAGGTTAAACTGCACTGAACTGTCGGATTCAAAAAGGTGTTTCAGAAAAAAGATCTCCAGAATACCAGACAAAACGAAGGTCCTAAAGCCCTGTTCATTACCGGTAATCTTGCCTGCAAATGTACTAACATGTACATTTGTAATGTAATATTCCTCTCCCATACTTGTTAATTGTAAACTCTGTAAAAAAACAAAACACAAGGAACTTGCATAGTTATTCATTTTATGTAATTTTATTATTAGTAATACGGTATAATAGTAGGCAAGTATGAACAGAGACTGCCGTAAAGCTTGGATAAAGCAGTGCTTTTTCATGTATTCTTACATGTGTGTTGCATTCATATTAGAATACATTGGTATGTATCAGCTTTTTTAAAACATATCAGTTCAGTTGCCTATCACACTGGGATATCAAATAATATTAAGTCAATTGTTGAGGTTGTCAACAAATCCAGTTGAATTTACTTAATATTATTTTGATAAACAATGACCTGAACTTTGAAAATTAGTATTGTTCATTTCTCCTTTAAATTCCAGAAACACTTAGCAGCCTTATTTCAGCCACGGTTGGCCCTCTGTAGTGAAGTATATTTAGTTGGCCGCAGCCAAAGGGAATGTGCCAGTCCTGAACGTTCTCCCTAAACTTTACATTGAGAACACTCAGGACTGTGTGTAGTCTGCTCTTTGAAAAATGTCAGACATAATCTTTAACGCAGCAATGTGTTCCCAGCTTAATTTACAGCTATTACCTACCCTTTAGCATTAGCATTGCAGTTCTAAATTTGTATGAGCATTTAGAAAATGTACGTTTTTACAATGAAATGTTGGGTTACATTTGATATCCCTTTTATTCTAATAAAAGTGTTTTTTTTTCTAAACTAAATATTAGTGTTATTATTACAGTGCTTCTTAAGGACTTGCACAATAAACAATAGCACTGCTGTGGACAGTTAAATGTATATAATAACATACATTTTCTATTTACAGACTGCGTCATCAGCTATTAAAGGAACCATTCAGCTGGGAATTAGTTATACTGTGGGTAACCTTACATCCAAGCCAGACAGAGATGTCCTTATGCAAGACTTTTACGTAGTTGAGAGTGTGTTTTTGCCAAGGTACGTATGAAAGGTTACAGTCAATAGTTTCTCATTTCTCGGTGTCCTGTGTAAATAGCAGTCAAAATGTTCACTTTTATGTTTAAATGTCAGTCTTGCTGGACTTAGATGAATTATTACCCTCTAAAAAAGTCTTTATTATCATGTACATTTTTTGCAAATGGCTGTATTAATAAGTTTTAGTCCAAGCAAGGATTTACAAATATCCTGTATATTATATCCTTATGAATGGTGTTTAGCTATTTCATCATTTATAAACAATGCTCAACTATGACATCAATTATTATTATTGCAGATTTATCGAGAGCCAACATCTTCCGTAGTGCTTTACAATTACATTGATACAATCACATCTGACCTTGCCCCAAATAGCTAAAAATATAAGCACTTTATTTGAAACCCACAACCTATCAGTACTTCTTTATAATTGTGGGAAAAAACTAAAGTGTCCCAAAGAAACCCAAGCAAGCACGGGGGGAACATACAAACTCCTAGCACATGTGTCCAAGGGAGGATTCAAACCCAGGATTAATGCGCTGCAAAGCATCAGTGCTAATGATGATGGTACAACTGTTTTGGGTGAGAAGGTGGCTAGGAGTTTGGAGGAGATTTTAAACTAGGTATGGAGGGAGGGTACATTGGACCACACAGAGTTAGATAGAGGAGGTAGGGATCGGGGGGTACTAAGATAATGGAGGAAGGGGAGGGGGGAGCATAGAGGATAGGGAGGCATGTATGTCAAAAAATTAAAGGGCATGTCCACCCCTTAACTAAAATTTAACCCACTATTGGCCCCACTGTGTAGTTTAAAAAATCCTTATGGTTCTCCTGCAGTGACTGTCCAAAGTCCAAGAAACTGAAGAGTAGGAGGTGTCTTCCTGTGAAAAGGTTTCTGCCTCATCCTTGTCCTGCGGGAGGTACTGTGACATGCACAGGGGAGCCCTTTCCCCTCCCCCTCCCACGCTCTGGATCCATCCATGCCTGCCTACCTTTAAATGTCATTTTCTGTAGGACACCCCTGCCCACCCCCAACCACCATGTTAGATTACTAAAAAAAAAGCAGCACAAAAATACTTACATTGTATATATATATATATATTTATATAACCTCGGGGCGATTCAAAAAAAGTTCTCAATGTTAAAAATGCTGCTAATTTTGCCCCAACCAATCAGATCTTATTTAAAGGGGAACTGTGGTCTCCATACAAGTTAATTTTAAATGAAAAGCCAGTTTCCTTCCTTTAAATCAAGCCATCAACCACCTGTGTCTACGTGCTCCACAGCCCAAGATATAAAGAAATTACTAACCAGAAAGTTAATGGGTGGGAGGCTGACATGTAACATTCCTAAGGTTGCTCCTCCACATTGCCAGAGGCAGAACCCAGCCTCAAGGTGACCATACATTAGGCCTATTTTATGTACAATCTGACATGGAATCCGTCATTTCCATTGATTGGACAAAAAATTGTTTCCCGATCTTATTATGCAACATTAGATTGTTATATCGTAATTACGATGGGGAAAGTAATTTTTTAAAGGACAACAATACCCAAAAAAACAACATCTCCCCCATTACATGTCCACACTTCCAGCAGCTGAAATCACTTACTCTCATTTACAACCGTGCTGCACTCCCTTAGATATCACACAGCAAAGATGAGTGCTAGCCTCCTAGACGGCCCAGGGCCATCGTTAACATATCACTTGTCATTGGCTGGTGGGAATGTCTGTTACAATCTTCTCTCTCCTCCTTCTCTGCCAGTCAAACAATCTTGAAATGTCCTGTTGCTAAAATACAGCCTACATAATAAAGCTGATCAATGGTGGGTGGAAGAGTGTTTTCTCGCATGCTAGCTTTGAATGACAGTTAGAGGCAGAAAGAATCGTTACACCCCCTAATTGCATGGCTAATTGAAGGCAGAGAGAGGCACAAAATCAGAAAAAAAATGTATAGGGAGGGCTGCATACCTTAACTCTTTTTAAAGCAGTTTTTTTTAAAAATGCATTGAGGCAATACAGTTATCCTTTAATTCGATTGGTAAAATGATTGTAGTGTTCTCTGAAGTTCCAATTAAATGTTAATGTAATGTAAATAGACACAATAGACACATATATATGGTCCAAGGGTTTTTTTTAGTGTAGGAAAAAAGATGCAGTACATCCCCCTATTTTAAATATTCATTAGACTGAATGGCAAAAAACAATTTCCCAGGGAGGTAGGAAATCCAGTGTCAGATTTACCATGGCCTATGGTTGCAGGGGAAGCTGTCAAATTCCCCTTTTTTAATCCCCCACTGTACTTTTATTCGCAGCGTATCAGGTTTTCAAAAAGCTTCAACACCCACATTGGTACAGGTAATATATTAAACAGATCATGTCTTTGCAGTTTTTAGCATAAATATAGTCGCTGCACAGAACTTTGACAAGTCCCCATTTATATTAATGGCCACACAGGGAGTTAGGAATAGAATTACTGTATATTCAACAAAAGTGTTTTAACGTCTATTAAAGTTTGCCTTAAAACTTGCTCTATAATCTGAGTAGAATTGAGCACTACAAATTATGCATTATGATGTATATTATTATATATGTAATTGCTTGTATTTTATATAGTATTTTCTCTGTGATTGTTTTCTAGTTTTTTTCTAGTAGCTTTTTTTTTCATATGTCATACCACACAGATTTGCAGCCTGTTGGGGTTTTTTTTGGTTTTTTTTCAAATCTGCCGTCACTTTTATTCTGCTCCTTTCTGGGTGCTGACAAGTAATTCCATAACAGATTCACACTGGAAAATGGTGGCTTCTGCTACCAAGTACTACCAGTGGAAAATATTATGTTTGCCAGAATCAAGGTGACTCACATCATTTAAATAAATATTAACAACAGCTCAATGCTCTATAAACTAGTATGTATTTCCACAATGTTATCATTTATTTATTAAGGAATACTAAGAAGAAATGAGATGTGAATATTTGCCTGTGCTATTCATTTATAGCAACCAAACTTTAACTTTTATTACCCCAGCCAAATGTACAGGGCTATTCAATAAAAGTTCTTATCATTAAAAATAGTGCTAATTGTGCCCTAACCAATCAGATGTTAGCTTTCAAATGTTAAATTGATTGGTTGGGGCAAAATTAGCACCATTTTTAACAATAGGAACTTATTGAATCTGCCTGCATTAGCATTGCTCAACCAGGGTACTACAGGTACTATAGTGTCTTAGTAGTACAAACTCACCTTTTTGATGAATTTGGCAACATGTATTTCTATCTATCTATCAATACGTATAATATTTTTTTTAATGTAGGTGTTTCCTGAGATATTAAAATGTATTCAATAGTTCTTCAAAGGTAAAAAGGTTACGGGCTCGTTCACACTAGGATCAGACAAAAACGCAATTTAACGCAATGTGTTAAAACACAACATTTTAACATGTTTTTGTATCTGTTGCTAACCATTTGCATGAGCGTTATCATCCCTTTGTGTCTGTTTTTTTCTGCATTTCTGTTCATTGTGTTTGAACGCATTTTTTTCGTTCATACCAAAGAACACTGAAATGATGTCACAGGAACTCCCTGACATCCTTTTTCGAAAAATTTACAGAAACGCAAAGCACATGTGCTGTTATCCATTGTTGTCCATTGTACCGCATTTTCATGGATTTTAGACTGACAGAAATGCGTGCAGCAGTGCGTTTTTAAAATGGACTGGAACAGAATACAACATGAAACATGCCAGAATAAAATCTTTATTTGTTTACTTTATTTTCAGTGAAGGAAGCAACCTCACTCCAGCCCATCACTACCCTGACTTCAGATTTAAGACCTATGCTCCTCTAGCATTCCGATACTTCAGAGAACTGTTTGGTATCAAGCCAGATGACTACTTGGTAAGAATCGTTTTTTCCTTTTGATAACTGGGAACAGAATAAAGAAGAATCATGGCTTGTATTATGTTATTAATCGTATAGATTTAATGACTTATAAGAATCTCCTGGCAGGTTATTAGTTTACTAAAACACTGGGCATTAACAGACATTTTACCCAAGATATTTTCAGGGTAATTTATTACTTCCCTCTGCTATCCTCTTACTTCTGGATTCCCGCAATGCACTATTCACTTAGCATTTACAAAGCACAAGAACAAACGTTAAAGGGCATGTCCACCCCCAAAACTATAATCCCCCCACTACTGGCCCCATCATGTAGTGTAGTTTAATCCTTACCTCACATCCCAGCTCCATAAGGTTCTCCTGTAGTCCCCCCCCAAAGTCCCAAAAACTGCCCACCAGGAGGATCGCAGAGTCCATATAGGACTCTGTCTCCTACCTGGCCTCCGGGAGAAGTTTGGCATGCGTACTGCAGCCCTTCTCCCCCTCCCCTCCCTCTCCCTCCCGATTTGGATTCCCTCCCCCTAGTGTAAAACCCTTTTTAGCAAACATTGCCCCTGTCCCCCCAGCCCCAACCGCTATGTTTGTAATATCAGAAAATGCCCAGAATATTACTTACCTTCCCTCTTGCCTCTGCCGCACTGAACTCCCGGCAGCCGCGTCCGTGATTGGCTGCCGCTCAGCCAATAACAGACGCGACTGCTGGTCCCGTCCCTCTGCTTGCATTTTCTCGCAAGCAGAGGGCCGGCAGCGTGGCGGAAGCAAGAGGGAAGGTAAGTCAATTTCTGGACATTTTCTGATATTACAAACATAGCGGTTGGGGCTGGGGGGACAGGGGCATTGTTTGCTAAAAAAAATTCTGAAGGGTGGACATTTTATATCGTGTGCATGGGCTGTTATTACAAAATAAATATGTAGGATTTAAGTATGATTTAAACCCACGCTTGGCCAATAATACATCAGGAAGTCTGGGTTTAACTCATTTTCGTCCATTAGCGACCAATATTACGTCTCATATAAGGTAGTACTAAATTCCTGTATTGTGTAACAGTTGCAGTGTTAACTGCTGGAAACACGTACATGTGAATGGAGGTAATTTCAGCCATTGTTGCTCTACTTTTTTGAGAAAATTTGTATTAGACATTTCCCCCCCTTTTTTTTTATTTTAATACGTACCTGCAAAGAGGAGAATATCCTTGAAGTAGCATGTAAGAGACTTGAAAGGAGTACTAAAACATAAAGACAGGGAAGACAATATAGCATTTGCGAGCGCGAGTAAATCCCAAAAGGAATTTACTCACTGAGAAAGTTTAATGGCAAGTATTAGCTATTAGAGATTAAATTGTGAGCACCAGTTGTACAGGTGTCTTTGCAAAACGCGTGCAGCTGGCACAAAGAAAAGGATAAAGTCACACTAACTTATATTGTATGCATGTATATGTTTATTTATATAGCGACACTTGGGGACGCATCACTGTACAATATTAGAATACAAAAAGCCATACAAGGGAGACAAAAAATATAAATAAATGCATAAATATATAAATAGATATATATATAATATATATTATATAATATACCAGTGCTTGAATGTATATGAAGGTTAGCACGACTTTAACTCTGGAAAACAGCACAGCACCCCAGGATAAATTAGCACCTAAAGGTTACCGTATATGTATATTGGCTAACTGGCATGATAATTATTCACAAGTTAACTAGTTGTAAACCAGACACAATGGCATTCCAATGGACTACCAATCAGTAAACACGATCAGTAGTCTGTCTGTCTGAATTAAAGTGCTACCACCGATATTTTGCAACCTATTATGTATTCTGTTGTATACCATTTGGTCAGGGAAGAATTTTAGATGCATCTGATCCATTTTAAATCGGCAGAAAATTTTGGATGCGAGAGTCAAAAAAATTTCAACCTGATCAAACGATATGTGAGTTGTGTACACAATCATAGGAACTGAATTTCTTGGAAGTAAATTGTTCTGGCTCAAATTTAATGAAACCTGTGCTTAAAGGGCAAGGCCACTCCCAAAACTATAATTTGATATGTTATTGGCCATGAGTCTAGCTTTAAAACAAGCCATCTTCAAGCCAATTTGAAGATACATAAGTTTTTCCAACAAGCTTTTTGCAGACCAGGAGCATCTCAGTGTAATTTGGCGTCACCTGTCCCCTGCCTTTGCCTCGCTTGGCGCCCCCCCCCCCCCCCCCCCCCCGGTCCATCCCCCGTCCCCCCTTTGGGTGGAATCCTTTTTGGGGGTTGTTGGGGACCCCTGCCCAGACCCAAATGCCTTTTTTTTTTTTAAATCTTTGTAGCCTTACTTACAGCCCTTCGTTCCCGCAACGCTTTCTTGTGACGTCAGCTGCATCTGTGATTGGCACAAACGTGGCTGACATCACGAGAAAGCGCCGCATTCACTCATTTTAATGAACAATCTAGCATCTGTACAGGTATCTGCCTTGATTGGTTTGCTATCTGATTTGCCAGATCTCTAAATGATATCAGACAGTGACTGCCTTTGTTCTTTTCTGTTGCAGGGTTGTCTCTCTGCATTATCCCAGTCCCCTCTGCAAAGAACAGAACAGGCTGCTCACCAACTCTTGAGCAGCCTGTCTGTATAGAAATCACATGTATACTTATTGTATATGAGTCATATAGATCCCCTGTGGTTTTTCAGGAAAAAATGACAGACATCACTTCTGATTTTAAACACTAGAAAACTCCTGTGGTTTAAACCGTGTTTTTTTTTTAGCAGACATATGTGCCATCAGTCTAACTATGTATGCTTTTTAAAAATTTAACTGTGTGCTATTTAAAGGTAGATTGATTTATCAACATCTCTAAACATGGTTGGGTCTTTTTGGTTCTTCAAATGTAGATAATATTATGTATGCTATTATGTATGCAATGACCTATGTGTCATGTCTGAGGCAATATTATTTTCTCAATTTTTTTTCTTATAGGGTAACAAGGTTAAAAATAAAGTTCCCATCATGGGTTGCGATTTGCCAATGGTTCTCAATGGCTTTATATTAACATCTTAAGGTAAGACCAAAAAAAAGCATTTCCAGCCACTGAGGACCATGATAAGAAAAGTGGAATTGGCACCCATGATTGGATCTTTTTCTAGGTAAGTAGTACTTGACTTTTTATTGACAGTAGCATATAAGGGGAAAGCTTGTATGTATAAACAATTCTCCTCTGTATCCTGTGTAAAACAAGCAATTCAGCAAATCTTTTACAGGCAATTATACAGAAAATCTGTTTTCTTAAGAGAAAAGGTAATACTATTGAACTAACAATAGTTCCTTTTAAGGGAGAACTTCCGTCTCCTTATTCACTAACAACGCAGTATATGAAAGGAAAAAAAGCTCTAATGTGTAGCAGTTTTCCCCTGAAACGCCTTTTCTAATACATCATCCACACCACACAGGGGACCAAACGTACAGTACCAAACCAGGCAGGATATTCTTTGGACAGTAAAAAAGTTTACTTCTACTTAAGTATAATTGTATGTGCGTTTCTACATTTCAATCGCTAACTTTAAGTACACAAGGGGTAAATATTTATTGAGCCCAAGTGTTCATTTTGTCAAACTCAATATCTTGTAGTAATTTGTATTTTCCTAACTATAGCATTGCTAGCAGTTATAATAATTGTTCTTGCAGAAAGTTATAATCAAGTTTAAATGCCCATGTGAATATAGCTAATTATATCCTAATTGAGAATACTTGAGTGTTAATTGCCATATTTATGCAGTCATTAAGAATAGTCAGTTGTGTTTTCATTCTTCCAACCTTGACCTAAAAAAAGATGATTAAAAGAATATGCTGGAAACAAATCTGGTTCTTATAGTTCATAAGAAATGTGAAATCACCTTTAGACATTGGAAATACTTTAGGACTATTAATAGTTCTAAAACAGCCAGTTCCTGTGTCATTATGCTTTGTGGGAAAAACTAGAAATGCATTGTGTAAACGTGTGTCTAGTTTAGCAAGCACAGTATCTGTACAGTTCATTCAACTCATTGTACTTCTTCTTTTAGTATTCGCTCTGCAGTGAGCCCTTGATAGAACTGTCCAACCCTGGGGCAAGTGGCTCGATATTTTTTGTAACAAGTGATGATGAATTTATCATCAAAACTGTACAGCACAAAGAAGCCGAGTTTCTTCAGAAGCTTCTGCCTGGTTACTATATGGTAAGTTTTATGCTTCTTTAATCTTGGTAACAGAGGTATTCACCTTTTTTTAGACAGTGGCACACCTGGCAATGCATATTTTTCACAGGCACACCTGTGTTCTAAATGTTGCTATACAAGTGAAAATATTTCCACATACAAAATATTAAAGGAACCCCTGATAGTCTCCCACCACTTTCTTTGAGAAACCCTGCTTTATAGATTTGATTTGGTTTCCTAATTTATGGTAATGGCTTGATCTATATCAATACCCAAACCCTAGAACAGATTAAGGGGCTGATGTAATAACAGGTCCAAAATTATGCCTGGACTATTTATCTGCAGTAACCAATCAGATGCCACCCAACTGCAGTAAATTTATAGCACAGGCAAATGTTTGCACCTTTTATTGCATTAGCCCTTAAGTGTGCCACACAGTTTAAAACAATGTGAACACAAAACTAGTGTAGAATATGCACTGCGGTATGTAGTACACAAACTTTAATTTTGTATGTGCACAGATCATATATATATATCATATATACGTCTGCACACACAGCTGATAATAAATTATTGGGGACAGTTCTCACTAGTAAATATGCTATAGTCTGAATTAGAATAAGAAAACCTAAGTAAAGGGGCCATATACATAAATTAAGGTGCTTAATTTTGCAATTCTGTTTTTGCTATTGTCTGCACTTTGCGTAACATATGGCAAAATGAAAATTCAGGAATGAACATAGGTTGTTCTTTCATTCATTTAAATGTGGAAACGTGTTCAGGGGATGTTTTGTGACTTTTCTAAATTTTTGTTTGCGAGGTGTAGAACCTATAATCAACTATAGTAATGTGGTTAGATTGTTTTACAGTCTTTAAATAATTAGAAAATACCCTTGCTATGTTTACTGTAACATACCCTGTTCAATCTGTTCCAACAGGGCAATAAAATATGTGTTAAAATTGACACTACTTGTTTTGACACTTTATGGCCCTAGGTCTTGCTTGGTACATACTGGGTCTTCTACAAAAAGCCTGGTAGGAATTCATTCTATACAGTTTCATGTTCTTTTGTTCTATAAATACGTTTTCTATAACGCGATTGACTGTTTTTTCCCTGTTGCATATTTTTCATTCTAAATCAGAGCCAAACCCTGATCCCTTATGCGCCCGTTTCATTTGGCCAAGGGCTATATACAAAGCACTACACCATAATATATTTAATTCACTTGAAATAAAATTGTTTATAGCTGAAATAACGTACTTTTTTGTGTTGTTTTCAGAATCTGAATCAGAATCCCAGAACCCTTTTACCAAAATTTTATGGACTTTACTGTCTTCAGTCCGGAGGTATAAACATAAGGATTGTTGTAATGAATAATGTTTTGCCTCGCTCGATAAAGATGCATTTCAAATATGACCTAAAAGGTTCAACATACAAGAGGAGGGCATCACGGAAGGAAAGAGAGAAATCTTGCCCGACATACAAAGACTTGGATTTTTTGCAAGATATGCATGAAGGATTGTATTTTGACCCAGAAACTTACAGTGCTTTGATGAAAACACTACAGAGAGATTGTCGAGTAAGTAGAATATAGATTTTAATATGTCAACTGCTCTGCTGCAGAGCTTAATTGTATTCATGTAGCATTCCTGTATAGGATGTATTTGTGGAATAGCTTTTAAAATATTACAGTTGGAAAGAGTTTTGTACTATTTACTGTATATGCTTGGTCTCACTTTGCTTTGGTCATTAAACAGTGGACCTGAAAAAGCATGATATACTTCCCAACACCTAAATACCAGTACATCAGTGGTAACCCATATTAAATCAGCCACAGGCAGATGCACATAAAAACCTTTTAAGTAAGGGTGGCTATACACACGAGCTCGTGTGTAGGGGATATTCCCGACCGATCGGAGTGCCGACGAAAGGACCGTAGTCGTCACTCCGATCGATCGGGAAAGATGAAAAGTCGATACCGATCGAGCGGTGTATTTCCGCACGACTGACCGATCCCCATACCGCATATGAGGATCGGTTGGTTTCCCTTTACAATGTGCCGACAGATAACAATGTGATCTGTAAGTTGGTCAGTCAGTAAAGAAAAACCTTTGGGCCAGTAAGATGTTGGCTTATGCATTAAGGGATAAGCACACACAAGGGTGTGGTGGAGGTAATCTTTAACAACCTGCATTTGTGGAAATGTACAGATCCAGGTCAATGTTCCAAGTTATTATCTGCTCTATGCAATGATATATTTCATTTGCACAGCTAAAAAATAAAATTACAGATAGATTTCCTGTGAGCAGTATTTTAATATGTGTGTACAGGTCTGACCAGTCGAGTGGTCACACACATGCGATTAGTTTGGTGAAAACTAGGATGTGATAAGCAGAGGTTTTAGTTTTTAAGTAGACTATTTGCTTATTAATGTGCTTTTCAGTTTTCCATTGACTAACCTTTGCCGGCGTGAATATAGACTAGTGAAAGCTTTGACTGAATCCATGCTGCATTAGTAACATTGTTTTTTCCATTGTTTGTGCTGGTTAATTGGTTGCACAGTTAGAAAACATGTAATGACTGAATAGTTTCCACATAGTAAAACATGTATATTATTCCAAATTAGGCTGACCATAACCATGGGAGTTGCGCACACAGCGGATACAAATGTAAACTATTTGGAAATGGAGCGTTAGAAAGAAATATCTCAAAAACAGTTATGAACCAAGTCAAACCTATTTCTATATACAGAATGTTATTAGGTAGTAATAAAAATAGTAAGCTGTCTAGGGAGAAGTCATTTACAGCTCACAGAAACTGAACAGAGCTGCAAAGTTAAGAATGGTGCTATTGTCAAAATGAAGTTGACCCCAAAGCACCCTGACTTACTGGTCAGAAACTGCTTATTGAATTAAAACATTTCCCTTTTCTGTGTGATCCATCAACAGAGATACAAAGTAAAATGGAGAGTGCTGCAGTTACCTGACCTGAAAGGGGAATTTACAACGCTCTCTGAGTGACTATGGGGTATGGGGGTTTGATTTTCAGAAAATGACAAATAATGTCTCTAAAACTGCATATTTGTATGATTATGGTGACTCTAAATTCATATATGGTGCCTTCTCCTACACTCCTTATAACTTGTTACCTATGCTTTTATAGACACCCCAGTCTGTCTTTATACTAGGGATCAGTCAGTTAGTTACCCTTTTTCTTTATCGGTTTAGGAGTCAACCAAGTGCATAAGGTTTTCTATTTAAAACCTAGGGTCAGATTATTTACAGATGGACGTTCCCAGTAAGGTCATTTTCTGGCTTTTATGGTTTCTCTATCGGCAGACTGTGGCTTTGTAAATTTTAATTGTTATATGTACATTATTGTATGTGATTATTACCAATATTTTAATAGTGATTAAATGAAAAGTTATGTTTAAATGTCATTAACTAGGCTTTCACCTTAAAGGGCATGTCCACCCCCAAAACTATAATCCCCCCCACTACTGGCCCCATCATGTAGTGTAGTTTAATCCTTACCTCACATCCCAGCTCAATAAGGTTCTCCTGTAGTTCCCCCCCCCAAAGTCCCAAAAATGCCCACCAGGAGGATAGCAGAGTCCATATAGGACTCTGCCTCCTATCTGGCCTCCGGGAGAAGTTGGCATGCGTACTGCAGCCCTTCTCCCCTCCCTCCCCCTCCTCCTTCCCCCGTTTTGCTATCCCTCCCCCTACCAAAAACCCCCATGTAATAGTATATGTTCCCCCAGCCCCAACCGCATAAAATAATTTTAAGAAAGTCCTCAGAGCTGTACTTCCTTCCCTCTCCCACCAGCATTCTGAGAAGCCGGCAGCCACGTCCGTGATTGGCTGCCTCTCAGCCAATCACGGACGCGGTTGCCGGTCCCGCCCCCTGCTTGCAGTGTCTTGCAAGCAGAAGACCAGGCCGGGCCGGGCGTCGGAGGAGAGAGGGAAGGTAAGTAAACATCGGGGCACTTTCTTAAAACTTTTTTATAGCGGTTGGGGCTGGGGGAACATATACTATCATATACCAAAAGTTTAAAATAAGGGTGGACATGCCCTTTAACTAATCTTGATTTTCACTCACAAGAGGGATTTCCCTATTCTTTAAACTTATTGGTACTATTGACCCCTTAGTAGTTGTCCTCTGTATTTAGCCAAATAGCTTTGCAGGATTAACTATTTGTCAAACCCTTTCCTAGTTACTGCAGCCAGAGAATTCTGGGAGGTTATGCAGCAAGGGAATGGTGGGAGTTGTAGTTTGCAAACATCTGTGGGGCCGCATGTTGGACATTCCTGATATAAAATATTTTTTTTCACTTATAAACAGGCTCTTAAGTATCTGCAAATAGCATGTCCATCCTTAAAACAAAAAGCTGGTCACTTGTCATTTACCTTCCCCCAACCCCAACTGATATATTTAGTACATAATTAGATGCATTACTTACCAGATATTTAAGGATGATTATTTCCTCCATTCTGGCAGAGTAAGCTGACACAGACAATGATTGACTGCTGTTTCACCTGCTGCCTCCTCTGCACATGCTCAAGCATATAAAAAGCTCATTGAGCAGAGGGAGGAGGCAGATACTTTTGACAGAATGGAAGATAACTTCTTCAATATCTGGTTACAAATGCATATATTAAACTGGTAAAAACAGCAGTTGGGATTGTAGACAGATAACTGACAAGTCACCAGTGTTTTGTTTTAAGGACATTCCTGTTAAAGTTTATGCAGGCAGAGAATAGCAAATAAAGTTGGCAGACTTGAAGATAGCTTTTAAGAAAATGATTTACAGGTGTGGGAATGGCTATCAATGCAGGCAAAGAATTTTACTGGTCACATAGCTACAAGTTGCTGAAAGCCGGAAGTGTGCAGGAAGTTACTTTGCTAGTTTTTTTTAGCAATATAACTTAAGAGTTAAGTGAACTTAATAGCAACTGGGGTTGCAAGTCACTAGTTTTTTGTTTTAAGGGTGTACATACCCTTTAAGATATGCTTGTGAAGGTTCTCATTCATCCAGGTCATGGTATATCTGTTGTATTCAATTAGATCAACTGGACTTGAAGTTTAGTTCTTGAAGACGTTTCGCTAGTCATCCGACTGTACACGGCTGAGTCCTGACCCTTCTGTGCTGGGCCATACGTTGATGCAGTTGCTGTTTGGTCTCCCCCACATACAAATCGGAGCATTCTTCACTGCACTGCACTGCGTATATGATGTCGCTTTTCTTGACATCACCTGACCTCTGCTCGCCCCTCTGCCCCGGGGGGAAAAGTATGCTCAGTAAAGACTTAATGCTGGGAAAATCAGGAAGTACCTGGTGGAAAAATTAACAGTTGAGAAAGAGAGCCTATTGTTGCAGACAGGCTGGTCACATGACTACAAGCTGGTCACATGGCTGAAAACAGGAAGAGTTCAAGCAGGATGTAATATTGCTGAACCTTTCTAGCAATAACTCAGAAATTTTATCTAGAGATGTGATTTAGGTTTTATTTTGAAGGTTTGATGGAAGGCTTTTTATATAATTCTTACTTGTTTGGAAGAATTCAAGACCACAGTTACCCTATAAGTATAGAATATAAAAATATTGACTTTGAAATGCTGAAATGGTAGGGCATTCTCAATTTTATTTACAATGCTTTATATACATTCTTAATCACTTGCACTAAATTTCCATTTTAGATCCTTATATATCTGAAAATAAACTTTTTAAATTTATTTAAAACAAGCGCTTGCATAATATGTGTGCCCAGAGCAGTATTAAATATGTGTAAACAAAATTAAATAGTGCAATGATGCAAATGGCATACATGCCAAGTCGTATTGTAAATAATAAAAATGTTACCCATTGTTTTGAGAAACTCTCTTGGCATGAAGTCAGTGGCTGATGTTGCCTCATGTGACCATGACCTATGGGTGATTTCATGTCCAGCTGCATACAATGGGAAGATAACAGGCTAGAGCACAATGTTGTCCTTTGATTGCTTTATTAAAGTAACAATGTACTGTAGCTCACTCTGCATCACTCACATCTGCCATAAGCAGACAGAAAGCCGTATTGCATGCTGTTTACTTGAAAGTAATCTGAGTGGGTTTAGCAAACAATAGCTGTTTCTATCACATCAGACATTCTATCATCCGAAAAGATATAATTCTGAATGATGATTAGCTTATGTGTCTGTCTGTAATACTGCGGGAGTGCCATGTTTTGATCTGACACTTGCCTGTATAAAAGAGCTATGCTATTTTGTCTCATACTCAGAAAGTGGAAGATATGATCTCACATGCACTTGTACATGTAGAAGTAGAGGTGTGGTGCTTTTAGCTTCATGATGAATGCTTGGAAAACACACTGTGGTTATTGCTTCATATCTTAAAACAAAAAACTGGTGACTTGTCGTTTATCTGCCCCCAACCCCAACTGCTATTTTTTCCAGTTTATTAAATGCATCTTTAACAAGACTTGTAATAAGAAGTTCTGTTCCTTTCTGGCAAAAGTATCTGCCCTTTCCTTCTGCTCTAAGGCTGGGTACACACCAGCCAATATTTTCGTCCGATTCGCGGCACTTTCGGTCGAGGTCCATAGAGGACCGCACGATCGGACGAGGTTTTCCACTATGTCCGATCGGACCGAAATATCTCATCGTGTGTACCCAGCTTAAGAGATTTTAGAGCTTGAGAATGTGCAGAGGAGGCAGCAGATAAAACAGTTAAAGATAAAAGTTAATCGTTGGTTATGTCAGCAGTCACAGCCTTGATTGACTTGAATCAAGACAATAATAATCCAAAAATCTGGTTAGTAATGCAGGTATAAAGTGCAAAATATATCAGTTTGGGTAGGGGGTAGGTAACTAATAATTGATCAGTTTTAAGGGTAATTATCAGCGTATCTTTATTTCCTGTGTGCAGCTAAGGCAAAACTAATAATATAACTATAAAGTCTAGTAACTTCTTTAAACAATAGCGTAGTTTAAGGTAAATAAATGCATTTAAAATACATGCAGGCTCATTTACCCAGAGCCGCTATCGCTCTGAGTAAATGCTCCTTCTGCGATTTAATACCGCGTTTGCAAATGTGGGTAAATCCTTGACGTTAAAATCTCTGCGCTAAAACTAATGCAAACGCGATATTAAATTGTGAGCGTCGGATGCGCGGGTGATTTTTTGCGTAACCCGCGCATCCCACGTTAATATGGAGTTTAAGTCGCACTATACCTCCACATATTTGCCCCAGCGAGTCTGAGTAAATGAGGCCCATAGGATTGGCTGGAATTTACCAGTATCTTCGAATGTTAACGCAACTGTTGATCATTGGGTGATCTGATTAAAATATCACAGGGAAAAAATCAGGGGTAAATTAAATAAGGCCATGTGTTACTTGTACCAGGCCTTGTGGGTAAATCATGTAAGATAGGTATATGTTTTTGTTACCGTTCTTTTATGGATTGCACATGCAGTGTGTTAAGGTGGTTTGCATTAATAGGGGTTGTTGGAATTCAATCTTACATTAAACGTATGTTCACACTGATTTAATATTAGTATGGCAAATTGGCTCAAACTTGATAGCAAGAAAAAAATAATTTATTCACATGTCTGCATACTTTCACCAAATGTCATTATTGTTGTATATTGTATGCTCATTGCTAATTCTGAAGTTGAATTTCTTTTACCAAAGCTACAAACAATGAAATATTCTGTAGGAGAATTGTTTATTGCCAACTATACAGTGTGAGAACAGAATATGTTCTAGCCCAGCATTCAACAGCTAGTTCAGTGTTTATTCTACCATCTACTTGTGGTTATATATGGTTCTATTATCCTATTGAATTTGTAAGAGGATCGGAAAATGACACACTTTGTGTTCTGCTTATGTGTTTATAGTTTCTTTGGTGACCATGCTGTCGTTGTTTTTCTTTTCCAATAATATACAAATATTCCGTCTGAATCTATTTTCAAAGCTTTAACTAAAATGTTTTAATGGAACTTAATAATAGGACAAACTTTCAACTTAAGTAATTTGATTCTGCTGTAAAGACACAATGGTATTTGTTTATTTGGGTACTCTCAACAGTGAACATTCGGAATTGCAGTACACAATTACTGTATTTATTGGTAAAGTGTGTACCGTATCCAGCATTAGGCTTGTGTGTTTTACTTCCTAGCTTTCTAATCTCACACAGTTCAATCACTGACTTTTTCAAACATTCTCAATCCTAAAGGTGGGTTCACACTATACAATCCTTCTTCCTGACCGAGGCTTTCGACCGGTCGGCCAGGAGGAAGGACTGTGGGTCGTGGCAAAAGCAGCCGTGTCCGACAGTCAGGCGCGACCAATCATGTGGTCCATAGAGGATCGCACGATCAGTTGTGATTTTCCGATTTGGATGGCTGCCGATTTGGCGGCTGCCACCAGGAACCATGCAATAATTAGGCCCGATCGACCAAAACACCCCTTCAAGGGGTAACACATAAGAACATGCTATTAATTTTACACACTATTGGTTTTCTTGCGCTACATGTTTTCAGATTATGGGGTTCTAAAACTTTTCATTTAGTTATTCTTTAATTGTCTTATTATGTTGTTGATGGTGTCCAAAAGCTATATGTGCAGTTTGGGTAATCTGTTTTTGGATTGTGAGACAGTGGCAGGACAGTAATGCTTTTATGAAAACTTTTCTATTACATTAAACAATCAACTGTAATTTGTTATAGCATATTTTATCTTATAAAAAACCCATTAAACTGTTAGTATGCTCCAATGTTATTGTTTTGCTATTTTTAAAAATGCAGTATTTAGTATTTTTGTGTTAAAGTATATACTTGAGTATAAGTCAATCCGTCGAGGTACCTATTTTTACCTGAAAAATTAGTAAACACAGATTGATATAAGCTGAGGGTAGAAATTATGACCACTACTGCCTTCTGATTCTGTATTGTTTTGTGGCTTAAGTTGCCCTTTAAATGGACAGCAGAATTCCCATACAGTAATAGCCAATTCCAGTACCAGTAACCCCCAATTCCTTGGCACTTGAAACTACAACTCCCAGCATGCTTTGGTTGCTGGGAATTGTAGTTTCTAAACATGTGGAGTGGCAAGGTTCAATAAACTTTTAATTAAGCTTACCATCATTTACAATTCTCCTGATCCCCTTATAGTAAAGAGCACTCTGACCCCCATATAGTAAAGGGCACTCTGGCCCCCATATAGTAAAGGGCACTCTGACCCCCATATAGTAAAGGGCACTCTGGCCCCCATATAGTAAAGGGCACTCTGACCCCCATATAGTAAAGGGCACTCTGACCCCAATAGTTAAAATTGTCACCTGAGAGTTGTAGTTTCAAGCTGTCTGTCACTTGCACTGTACTAGCAGCTGTTTTTGCCCCAAACTGAGAAGACCCATCAGATTTACAGCATCCAGATTAGAAGTGATAGTGCTTAGTGAGTCCAGCAACCAGACTACAGGAAGCAAGAAGGAGTGTAAAGGCAGATCAGCTCCTGTAACTTTCTATGCAGATGAAGGATTTTTACACAGCGCCACCTACTGGTTACTATCTGCAATTGCAGCATTTGGATCTAAATTAGGACTTGACCCGAGTATAAGCTAAGGTTAGGTTTTTAGGCTAATTTTAACTGTGGATGAACCTCAGATAGGGCCCCATCATAGTTGTGCTGGAGGGGCCAGTGAATCCTAGATACGCTACTGAAGGTAAAAGACTAGAATATTGTCTAAAACATGTTTAGATGATTGTATCTCCTCTAGTTCAGTCTACAGTTGACACCTGTAGCTGTCTGGGTGAGAGCAGACAGTATATAACTCCAAAGGCTGTGATCAGTTGTCAGAATTATTATTTTTTGTGTTTGCATAACATGCAAGCAGTGTTCCCTCTAATCACAACTGTGCAGATCTGTGAACACAGGTTGAATTGGTGCACACACAAAAATATGGTGGGATATAAGGGCTGCAGTGTATAGCGTGCACAATTTAATATTGTATGCGCACAGACAATAAAAAATTAGAGTAAACATTGCTTGCAAGTTCAAAGATCAACTGATTGTTTTTTGCCTGACACATTCCTACACAGTGGGATGCCTGAATTGCTTTGCTTCCTCTACTGACTGACCTTGGTGATTGTTCCTCAGATCTCGATACAGGTTCTTCATGTATGAAAATAAAATGGAAATCTAACACTGAACATTTGAATACTGGACATTTTGAATTGCAAATAAAATTTCAAACAGACATGCATGTTGTAGCTGGGACAATTTTCCCTTCCATGAAGAATTCTGTTAAATGTGTGTCATGTGCATTTCAGCATTTGTAAGGCTGCGGCCACACTGTAATAGACAGTAAGGCACACAAAAAGTGCACAGGCATTTTATTGCTTTTCATGTGCTTTACCAGCCAGTTGCGCTGCGCTTTTTGTACTAGTTTGTAATTAGACTTGCAGAGAAGTGGTGGTAGCATGTGCTTTGAAATCAGAACACAGTGCACACAGTGTGGACACCCACTTTGTTATACGCTAACTTGTGCTTCTCACACCCTAATGGATCACAAAACACAATTATAAGGATATGCATTTTGCATTGCGACTTTCTGTATGGTTGTCCTTCTACTCCATGCAGGGCTGGGCCACACTGCTGCGTTTTTTGTGCATTTGCGCTTGCTTTCTTTTTCAGACTATTGAAAACGCGTCAACGCACCGAAAACGTGCATTTTCGGGTGCGTTGCGATTTGCATTCCGCATTTTAAAACGCAATTGCATTCATTTTTTAATACTTAATGAAAAAACGCATGCGCAATTGCAATGAAATAGCACACAAATTCGCATGCGATTCCGTGTGCAATTGCATTTGCGTTGCAGTGTGGCCGTGCCCTTACTGGAAATAAAACATGTACAATCTGAACCATGTGTTATAAATTCAGGAAAGAAACGTGGATTGTAAAATGAATGAGGCTCAAAAAGTGACTCTATGTCAGAAAAAAGCATTTCGGGAGTTGGGGGAAAGTGCCCTTTATAGATTTCTTCATAGTAATTGCTTGTTATCTTGTATAACAGTGG
The DNA here is from genome assembly GCA_019447015.1 of Hymenochirus boettgeri. Classification (NCBI taxonomy): domain Eukaryota; kingdom Metazoa; phylum Chordata; class Amphibia; order Anura; family Pipidae; genus Hymenochirus; species Hymenochirus boettgeri. The sequence goes on from CM033469.1 coordinate 245,048,234, forward strand.
AAGCCTGACTTAACTTATTAACCAAGATAAGCCAGTGGTACGCGTGAAACAGTCAGCAACATGGTCATTTGCTAGAGACAGGCTATTAGTGTTTATTTTTTATTTGTGTTAAGTTTTAAAACAGAGCATTTTCTCTTCAGAAATTACCAAGGCAGAATAGGGACTTGGGGAAAACACTGTGGAAATCAGGGGTAGTACATCTTGCAGCTCTACCATGTCATTGGGTGCCATTGGCTTGCTGAAATCTAGAGGTTTAGATTGGATAGGTTGTATAGGAGGGGGTGTTCATATTTTTGTATGGCTTGGTATTAAAAACCTGGGGAACATTGTGTTACAAAAATAACATCTACAAATTTGTATTGTAAATTACATTTATGATTGTGTGTACAGTCAAGGCACAAATGTTGTGTCAAACAGTGAAGGATTGGGAGGGGAGTAAACACAAACCAGTGGCCCTTTTAATGGTAGGCAGATCATCAATTGTGACTTGCATAGAAATGTAATTAAATAGTTATGACTGTGAGGTCAACCAACACAGACAGCTGCTGGCTTACATACTTAAAGCATGCCATAGACAGGGTCGATCTGTCTGGCCACCTTCAATGTGTACATTTTTTGTTCCATTGTATGCCTCCCTGCTGGAAATTTTAAGTTGATACAATTAAAAGTTACTTTTCATTCCTTTTTTGGTGTGTGCCCCAGTATATGACATTGCTACATTTTTACATGAACATACCAATTTTTAATTGCATAGAACAGCTTAGGGGAAATATGCCCCTCTGACAACCAGCCCAGTCCAAACTAACATAGTGCAGTGATGTGAAACCTTTGAACTCATGATTTTGGAAACTAAATGCTAATGTAGCCAAGGCATGCTGGGAGTTGTAGTTTCTGAAAATCTGGAGTGTCAAGGTTTGACATAATATTAAAGGGCAACTATAGTGAAAAAAAAACTTTGTCTGTATACAATGTATAGATCACTTAGTATAAGCTGCCTTATTTTCATGTTTCTGTGTGGCTTCGTTTCTTCACACTGGCAGAAGTTTGTACCAAGCTGTGTAGTCCCCCTCCCCTCTCTGTCTACTCCCCCTCAAGCAGTGACGGGCTGTATACAGAGTCCGAGCATTGTCAGTTGAAAGGACTTTAAATGAAGTGCTGACATCCTGTTGACCCCTCCCTTCCAGAGCTAGTCTGCAAGCAGTCAAAGTGTGGGATAAAGTAGCAATATGCTGAAGGGAGGGGCAGAGGGGGAGAGAGGAGGACAAGTGGTGCTGAGATTCTTTACAAGTAAGTTACTGAACTCTGCCTGTTCTCTAACTTTGCTAATTGTTATTTACTTTTTACCTAAAGTTCATATCTCTCCCCCTGCTTAGCTGAGATCATAATCACTGAAGAGAGAGTCAGTGTAACAGCAGCTTGTAGTGAGACCTTCACAAACACAGTGACACTGCTTGTTGTCCTGTTACATTTCAGTTGCTTTAGTCTATATATTTCATAGATTGCACTGTGTGTCTTGTTTGGTATATAGTCTGTATTACTGTATTATATATACTGTATTAGTGTTCCATTTGAGTCACTGGTTTTGTATGTATATAAGATTTTTTTTGGGGGGAGGGGCTGTTTTATAGTGTGTTATGCTCATATTGCTGGGTTAATGGTTTATTGATTGTGTTTAGCACTACAGCATTTGACTATATGTTGCACATGGTACATATAGTGTGGGTGAGAGAGTGTGTGACAGTACTGCAGGGGAGCTTTGGATTGTGTGGGTGTGTGCCTTTGAGTGACAGATGAGGTGTAGCAGCTCCTACAAATCACAGCATATTCAAAGGCTTATATCTGGGGACTATGTAGAATTTAAAGAAACTAAAGGTACCCTGGTGGATGGGATGACTTATAGGATCCATTAGAAGAAATTAAAAAAAAACTATTTTCTCACTATAATTGCCCTTTAATAGTACCTAAACTATTCTTCACAACGTTCCTCTCACATTCTAGATATCAGCTTCCAGGACACATCCTGACTGATTGTGACACTCAATGCCCCCTTCACCCCCTCTGCAGATTTCCCCTGCACTTGTTGGACCTCTCCCCTTATCAAGTTCTTGATAATGTGGTAAATGGTCATTTCAGGTGCAATATTTTTAGAAGCAATGTACTGATTGGTTTGTGCCAGGGCCAAAATACAGTGGAAATGGGTTTTTATGGTACAGTAAGATTTTATGCTAATCATTAAATCTTTGCGATTAATTATTATGCATCTGATCTCGTAATTTTCTTCTACCAAAAAAATTAAAGCCACAAATTTAGCAAAACACAACAATTGTGTCACTTCCTACTTTTAGTCCATGTCTGTATGTATTCTATGTAGATTTGGATTCTATGTAGATTTGTCTATAGCACCACTCAGCTACAGTAAGTAGCCTGTGCATTTTAATGTTTCTTCATTCATACTGATTTGAGTGCAAAGCCTGGATCTCTCTGTTTGTAACAGGTACTGGAAAGTTTCAAAATCATGGATTATAGCCTTCTGCTTGGAGTCCATGTACTTGGTTCCATCAGTAATGAAAAGGAAGGAGAAAGTTCTCATTACTCCATTGACAAAAAAAGGCCGTCTGTGCAAAAAGTTCTCTATTCTACTGCACTGGAATCTATCCAGGGACCAGGGAAGGATGTAGATACCTTTACAAAGGAAAGCACGTAAGTCATTTTTAACAATACTATTCTTACTGTTAAGAAATATTTTACATTTGATTGTTTTCCTTGATTGCTGCAATGGCAGTATATAAGGAAGCAGTTCAGCATTCTTAACTCTTTATCTGCAGCATTTAGTAGAAATCTGATTCAATACAGATTACAGCACACAATATAAGTGCCGACTCCCACCCTGTGGGATACTTAGTACACGAGAGCAGATATTTCGGGACAACCAATCAATATTTTCGCATTTTGGTGGGTTAAACCTAGGTTAACGCTAGTGATAAAGCCCCGATACCGTCAGGCAAAATATCTGTGATCTTCTTTTGCCCGTGGGCGACTGATGATGGTTGTAGTTTCGTCCAGTGGTCATTTACGCCTCCTATGGACTGCATGATCGGCCTTGTTTAAAGTAGCCACGGAAGATAGTTTTCAGCAGATAGTGGTGAACAGTTGGCCAAGCCAAAATATCTGCCCATATGTACCAGCCTAAACAAAAAAACTAGTAAAGGTTCTGAAAACTTCTCCTACAGCAGTTAGATTCCATCAGATCACAGACAGTTTATAAAGAAGGAAAAATTAGAAATATTTTTTTGAATGAATACAAATAGAAACACAACTAAATTTCTTTAAATCTGTAATTTACGATCAAATTTTATAATTCTGTGTTCTTGCTTTCCCATAGAATGGGAGGTATTCCAGCCAAAAATCATAAAGGGGAAAGGATGTTACTTTTTATGGGCATAATTGATATCCTGCAGTCCTACAGGTAATGGAGGAGATCCCAGCTAAATTGTACTCTTATACTCTCTAGTAGGACTTTACTAACAGCATCACTTTATCATTAGGTTAATGAAGAAGTTGGAACATTCATGGAAAGCCCTGGTTTATGATGGGGTACGTGATAACTGCCAAATCTTTTGCATATTTACTTCTCCGTGTCTAGTTCTAAATAGATAATCATTGCTATTTTGTTGTTTTTTTAAAATAGTTATCATATTACATCATACAAGTTATATCCTTAAATGGAAAATGTAGTCTAGAATTTAACATGAAAAGGGTTACGGTAACATTTAAAAGCCAACCAATTCTGATTGGTTGGGGCAAAATTAGCACCATTATTAACAATAAGAACTGTGTTTTAGCCCAATTATTAGAACCAAAAATGCAGTGCCCAAAAGTGATGTTGACTTACTTACGTACAGTATGTCAGATGCACTTTCTGTCTGAAGCTGCGTACACACAGTACAGATCAGTGAAAGATGACAGACAGGATCTGCAAGATCAACAATCTAACAATAAAGCCCTGATACTGTCGGATCCTACGGTATCGGGGCTTTATCATTACTGTGTGTACCCAGCTTAAGTGGCAGAAATGTTATTGAACAGTATTGACTCACGTGTCTTGGGGACTGTTCAGCTGTGGGCATCCCCAGCCAGCCGAAAGGAACCGTAAAATAACTTTCCACTCTAAGTTGTTTTAGGTAGGTTCCAGTAAAGGTTGTACCGTAAATGGGGCCCCATGCTAAAGGCAGCTTTTTCAACACATAGAGACATGTATTTTTTGGATTAGAGATGAGAGTGTAGCTTTAAAGGAAAGAAAGCTTATCTGCTAAATAAACTGCTTCAAGGCCTTATCTCCATTAAGCTGTGGGTCATCTGGTGCCAGACAGAAAAGCAACAGCCAACAGTAAAGCTGAACAGGGCACAGGTGGAGGCATGACATTAAGTGTTAAAAAAGGTAATTGGGTTGGAGGGAGACCAGAAGGGTGAGCCAGGATTTTTTGAGGTCAGAACTTCACGGCATAAATAGATGTGGAAAATGTCTCACAGAGATGCATTTATTTTGTCAAAACACACTACAATCGATAATGTATTTTAAAACTGCACACTACAATGTATTTTAAAACTGCACGCATTGAAAGTTTACAGCATAGAAATCTCTTATGGGAACCCAAATACCTTACATACACGTATACTTATGGAACTGTCTTTTTATTGTATTTTATTGCATATAAACTTTTGTTGAAGAATAATTCATGATTAGGGCACGGCCACACTATGCCACATACGCAACTGCATGCGATTGCGATAAAAAATGCAGACCACAAATCGCAATCGCACACACAGTTGCGAAAACAAGCATTTTCGGTACATTTGCGATTTCAATGACTGGAAAAAATACATGCGCACTCACATGCACAAACCCCAAAAAAGCATGATAGTGTGGCCTAGTGTGGGGGGGAGATAAGGTTCTAAGCCAATGGAATTGCTTTTATAAGTCATGCCTGTGAGAGCTGAGCGAAAAATCTTGTGTAACAGGATTTATTTTCACTGGAATTTTGTTGTGGGAACCGGTTCTCTTGGGCTTATCGTAGGAATTTGTATTAGGAGGATTTAATGTTTTATAACATGAAATACTTGTTTATTTTCTTTTTAGGACACGGTGTCTGTCCACAGGCCAAGCTTTTATGCTGATAGATTTCTAAAGTTTATGAGCGCAAGGGTTTTCAAAAAAGTCCAAGGTAACAATCTTTTAGAAACTGATGCAAATTATACGTATCTACTTTTAAATCAGATAAACTAGCAGGTCTTGTAAATACAGTAAAAACTGTAGCTCTCCAATAAGCTTTTTGTATCACCCTGCACAAACAGTGACAGTGACTTTAAAGGTACACACCATCAGATATTTCTGGCTGACTGACTGATAGTTACGTGTATCAGTCAGTCGCTGGGAAATGTCTGATGGTGTGTATGGCTTGTTAGTAGCGAGCGCCTGGTTAGGACAAAAAATGTTCCCAGCCTAAAAGGCTAAAGTAGAGGATTTTATTAACTTAAAGGGCATAACTTATAACCTTGATGAGGTTGAGGAAGTCTCAGGCACAGCATGAGTCACACACTGCTCCTACACAGCAGTTTCCTGGACTTTGGAGGGGCACAGCAGGGGAACTATTTTGAGCAGGAATGTAAGGTAAGGATTGTTTTAAACTACTTGATGTGGCCAGTAAGGGGTTAAATTTTAGTTTTGGGGGTGGACATGCCCTTTAACACAGTTGTATTTTTGGTTAGAAAGCCCTTATAATGTAAGTGATACATTGTTCAAACATGGAGCAGGGGTGTGTTTATGGGGGGATTACTGGTGCCTGGAATCCCCCCTTTCTGTCTGCTCAGTGTAGTCTCCTGTTCTAATTCTCCTGTTGCCCATAGACTGTTACATAGATTGTTACATAGATTGTTACATAGACTGTTACATTGTCAATTGATTTGTGAGTGAGAAGCAGCATTTGTATGTTTTTAACAAATGTATCCAGTCTGTCCTGTGATAGAGATCTGTATCAATATTAACCCTGCAGCTGCCTGGGCTGATTGCTGAGACTGGGTTTATATACATTACTTACTGTACCTACTGCACTGTGATGGAACTTAATGAGTAGGAATAGGGGCATTAGGAAATCCTGGAGGTGGTTGTATAGCTGACTTGTATTATATATATTATATATACACAGGAAAGCTCATTCCATATATTCTTTGTAAAGAATGATTGTTCAATATCGCCTATAAATGGAAAGATGTTATCAGCTCCTTCTAATTTAGTTAAGGGAACCAAAAATGAATATTTTCCATCTTGCCTGGTAGGTCCCGATATAGACAATTCTGTCAGATCCGCTGTCAGTGTCACAGGTCTGACTTTAATAGACCTGTATTTAGTCATGAACTTCCTACTGGGCTTGATCAGTGGTAACTTATTCAGGAATCCCCCCCTTAAAAATCCTGCACTGTGGAGATGTACAAGGACCTGATATCAGCTCCCCGGTGCAATCACACCTCAATGTATTATGCCAATAGTGGCCCCCAGTGCATTGCAATTGGCTTTTGCAAGACTTTTAATGCTGGCCAGGAGCATATTACTTTGCTTGTGGCAACTGCCGCAAAAAGTCACACAGGCCTTTTCCTTGCCTGCTGCCCTGTTATTTTATACATGCTTCTTGCATCTTTGCTTAGACACTTACATGGTGAAGCACCAAGGGGTGAAATGCTCCTGTTCTGGAGTTAAAGTAATGCTAACCGATGTTATAACAGGGAAGTTAACCGCACAATGTTATGTGCTGGTAGCGGTTGTGGCACTTTTTAATGCCAGCTAATGGCTGTCATTAAAAGTGCTGAAATAGCTAACAGCAGTTTGCAGCGCAACAGGAGCTGCTATCTGCATAATCAGATTGATTGTGGCTTTTGGTGCATCGCTTCCATGAGCTTAAAAAATCTGAATATATATAGATATAATCCAATTATAATACAGCACCCAGGGCTACTTTGCTGCTACAGGTAGCATATGATACAATAAAATGTATAATGTTTTGAAAGCCCTGGGTGCTGTATTATAATTTAATTTTGCACAAAGCATTACATTTTTGGTGTGGTGTGCTACAAGTGGAACTTTGTAAATACATATATATATCATTTTATCAATGGAAAAGACTGGCACTCACTACCTAAATGCAAATGCCAGGGTTCTCCCGAGGGATCCAATAATACACTATGCACAATGAATCAGGGCACTCCTTGGTCTTGCAAAAAGGTGGGTTTATTCACATCACATCAATGGCAGCAAATATATAATTTTATATATAATTTCATTGCAGCAATTCTGAATGTCTACACAAACAAAGATTAATTAATTAAGAGGTTAACCAGTCTGCTAAATAAAGGATACATAGAATTGAAGCTTGAAAACTGTTTGCAAGCTATTGAACGGATGTGTTTAATGCAGAGAGTTGGTTCTGAAATCTCCAGCATTCTGTTATTATATCTGCTCCTGCTAGTTGACAGTTCTAAGTTTATGAAACTGATTTGAAAGTAAATTCCCTTTCTGTGTTTGATCATTTGTATAACAGCAAAAAAAATAAAAACCAAAAAACTAATTACATTCTGTTAAGTCAATTGTGATCTTGGAAATTAGTACAGACATTTTACAAATGTATTAAAAGCTTTTGCAGATCAAAATACAGTAGGTGTACAATGACCTAAATGACTGAAAAACCTTTTGCAGGAAGAGCAATAATGAAATATTTACCATTGGCTCCCTGACTCCAATGTTCCAGAATTCCATGGCCACATATTGTTTTGCCCCGGTTACATGTGTAAAACAGTCTACACTGGTAAGGATTCCTGTACCTCATGATGTCACAATGGAATCCAAGAGCATTGGAGCCAGGGATCTAGAGGTAAGAATTTCAATATATTAAAAAATAAATCCAGCACTTTTATTTCACTTAAATGTTGTTTTGTTTGATTATTTTACAGCAGTAAAATCTTCGCCTTCCAAAAGAAGGTGTAATTCAATCCCAGCACTTAAGGCCTCTTCCCAAGAAATACTCTCATCGAATAATCAGGAATGGGCAGAAGAAAGGAATAAAAAGCTTAATGAGGTGCCAAGTTTCACAAGTCTTGATGAAGAAGGTGAGGAAATAGAGGAAATTGTATAAGGCCTGACAGGCACTCTCTCACTGCTTTTGGTGAGGATTCTTTGAAAAGCTGTGTCTCTGAAAAAAGCATTTATATCCATTTAATCCATTTTAATTTAAATTATTTTAGTTTGTTTTTAAGAATTCAAATATGTATAAAAAATTGAGATGTCAGATCCTATTGTACTTCCAAAAGCCCGTATATGAATGCATGTGGTGGATTTTTTTAGTGTTTTTTCAGTTTACCAACCTTCATATTTTACTGGCAGAATCCGATTACCACTTTTAAAGGAATAGTTCACTCTCAAAAGTCGACTATTCCTTTAATGTATTGATTAAAGCCCGGGAGGTTAAGAAGAAACCTACGTTTTGCGCGATTCCCCACGGCCACACTGAAATCTCTGACCGCGTCCCTTTTCTGTACAGATATAGGAATAGTTCACTTTGAGTATTCCTTTTACAGTTTGTTTCTTTGTGTTGGTTTATTATTCTTGGTTTTGTTCATTTACATATTTTTACTTTCCACCTGCAGCATTAAATTCGAGGCATCGGCCTGACCTGGTCCCTAGTACACCATCTTTATTTGAAGCCTCTTCACTAGCAACCACAATATCATCTTCATCTTTGTGTGGAGATGAACGTTATCACCATGAAGACACAATACGATATTCTTGCAGGTAACAATGTGCATGAGAACAGTATTGTCTAATATAGGGACCTGGAAACAAATTAGCATTGTTTTGTACAATGAAGAGTATTAGAAAGGTATGAGAGAGCAATTATGTGCTGTATTAGGGATACATTTTCCATATTTAGGGAGAGATGCAGAAAGTATGCCCCCAATTTCATGCAAAAACCACACTAATTCCCTACACTAATGATTCCATACTAATGTTTTTCTATTGATGCAAAAAAAAGTTACGTTTTTGGAACCAAAGTTATAGAACATGTTATAGAGAACAGGTTGCAGAATGCTTCCTGCTTTGCAGGATAGTGGAATGTAAGTTTAGCATGCACCTGTTCCTGCATTCACCTCTAGACCAGGGTTGGTACATATGGCCGATAAAAGTGTACTGACTAAAATTTTGTATAGAGGAGTGGTGAGCTGTCAGACATTGCACAAGCAATTGTTGACAATTTGCCATGGAACTTAGGGGCAATACAGGTGTTACAAGTAAGGTAATCTCCCCCATAAATGTAGTTTTATCTCAAAGAAGGTTTTCTGGGCACTATAGTTAGCCCTAAAACCCCAACATTTAATGCTATTATATAGTTTAAATACTACACAGTAAATGCAGTAACATTTAAATTACCACTGTGTGAAAGTGTATGTTGTAACTCTAGAACAGGAATGTTAAACGTCCCTGTTTGCAGAATGTAGCAAGGGAATGCTGGGAGTTACAGTTTTCAAACATCTCGAGGGACACAGCCGTACTCTAGAACAAGGATTCTAAGACAGTGTGCCTCCACTAAAACTACATCTTCCAGCATTCCTTAACTACATATGAAAACCTAGGAATACTGGGAGTTA